>OY282591.1:14498260-15203378 GCA_958298965.1 Chrysolina haemoptera | reverse complement strand
TAACGATCAAAAGAACTTACCTGAAGTTCGATCGTAATTATATGAGGCATCCAGTCCAAAGATGTTAACACCCCACCCAACCGCACCCTGCTGGTTATGAATTTTTAGGAGTAACATTTAAACAACAAATGATGGCGTATGGCTGAGACGATGGTTGCTGGAGTGGCTAGGGTGGGGGTCGGAGCGGGAATATTCGTCTTTAAAACCTTGTCGGTTGGTAGCACAAACAGGCGTACTACATGGTGAAATAATTAACATCTTTGGACTGGATGCCTCATATAATTACGATCGAACTTCAGGTAAGTTCTTTTGATCGTTAAATTATATATCACTCTTAACTTTTGTACTTATTATAAAAAATATGGAATAACTTTCGTTAACTTGATACTAACTATAATTTCTCTAAAAATCAAAATACTTGACAGTTTCCAGGTTACATATTTTGGAACGTTAACGTTACCGAATTCTCAAATTGCAGCAAGCCGATATAAAAACAGCGAATGAAAACATAGTAATTTCACAAAACTCCCGAGTTCTGTTCTAACACAGGAAATGCTGGACAGTTCCCGCAGTGCGTCCTGTCTCCAACACTAAACAAAACACATAACTTGGTAAACCTTTCCAAACATTGAAATTTTTTTCTTCGCAAAAGGTTTCAACTAACTGAGTCTTTATTGAAAATAATATCAATTTTCCTTATTGTCGACGGAATTATGCAAAATCATCCAATCAATAATTTCTTATAGGCTTTTAACACGTACAAGTGTGTTTGGAAAGGTTTTATAAGCTCCGCCCACCTGTGACGTCAGGGCTTAGGTAGTCTATTACAACTCTCTACGCACAAGAGAAAATAGAAAAGCGTCTAGCCGCACCAATTCTACTTTTGATCCCGCAGTGCGCACTTGTTAAGTTAGGGTGAGTTCGACTTGCCAACACTATTCGATCGTTTTACTTTAAATGTTCTTGAATCGTTCGGTAGAGTGTCAAAGTAAAGTTTTTGTGGTTGTACCCTAACGATTGAAGAACATTTAGAGTAAAAAGTTAGAATAGTATTGGCAACACGAACTCACCCTTGAAAGCGGGGTGAATCGTCAAAATGGCTGCACCACGCCTGTTCTTTCTGAATTTTGGATATATATTCGTTATTTTGTAACACTTTTGTATTGTTGATAGGTCTAGGTAAGGGTAGTCAGGTCAGGTATGGTTGGCAAGTAATTTACGTATTTTCAACTCGGTTTGCATGCAAACTAATTTACACATTTTTGACTGACTCGCAAGCTAGGTTAGCTTGCTCAGGTTAAGTTTGTGTGTGAATTGCGAGCAAAAACTAATTCACGCAGTTACGACTGACTCGCAAGCAAGGTTAGGTTTGTGTGTCAATCAATTGCGAGCAAAAAAAAAAAATAAACACGTTTTGCACTTGTTGCATAAATAACTATAATTTTATATTTCGCACGTATTTCGACTGTCAGAATGTATCTTTGCTTTTGAGGTTATATAATATCGAGAAAAATCTGTTTTAGCTAAGCTAGATTCATCTATAAGGAGAAAGCTTGATCTGTTAGCCCAAGATATCAAATTCCTTTTGAGAATTATTCACCCGGGAAAGGGTGAATAATTCTCAAAACTACTAAAACTAACTAAAACTACCCTTGAACCGTACTAAAAAACTATAGCGATAATTTCAGGTTTCATTTCACTTGACTCTTTTTATTTCTTTTCAGTTCGTCTTCTAAAAAATCCATTCACAATAAGAAGTGGCACGGAAACCGAAGTTGCTGGTATGATGAAAGTCTGGCTAAGAACCACACCTGGCCGACAAGTCCCGCAGTCCAGGATTTGTAAATAGGCCGTATAGGCTGTGGGTAGGGGCAGGAGCGTCCTAGGGGCGGCAAATCAGAGGACGATCACATTTTTATTTATTTTAGAAACGTACAAGGGGCGGCGGAAATAAAATGGCCTATACTCATAAAAAATATAAATCCGGCACTGCAAGGGGGTAGGAACAACATGAGAACAAAGGCAGCTGTGGAAGGGGAAGATGGTACTCCTGATCTATAAAATCTTGAAAAAACGTTTGCAATACTTTTATTTTAATATTTTCAAACCAAAAAACTAGTTTCATATTTTACTCTATAGATATATCTAAATTAAATATTTTAATTATAAGAAAATTAAATGGCGTTTCTGAACAAGAAAAATAAGTATTCATTTTAGAAAATTTTACTAGTGGGCCAGAACCAATCTTCTGAGCAGGTTACATTCAATATGTTTACCGGACCATCAATGGTGGCCACATTTTGCCTTCATAGGCCTGTCATTCAAAACGCACCGTGATATTGGCATACGGGCATTGGCCTTTAATGATGGTCAGTGTCTCCTATTTTCCGTTTCCTATAGGGCTAACGCAACCAGGTGCACTAGTCAGGTAGGAAAGGGAAGCGCGAGATCTGTATTCCGCTCCCTAACTGGTTAACGCACCTTATGCTACTGTTGAACTAACTTACCCGCCGCTGGCTACAGGAGTCTTGCCGTTCCGACCTATTCTGGTCAACATATTCTGGGCCAGAATCACGCCTACTAAAATGTTTTGCTTGGTGATCATCAACTGTACAAAATCTTAGGTTGTTGGTTAATAAATGATTTCCAACACTGAATAATAATATTCTTTATTACAATAGACGTCAATACATACAATATTTACAAATTATCAAGTGATTGTTGTGGTGAGAAATATGTACAGCTCAATGAAATGGATAATACTTTTCAAATAAGTAATGGAACAATAGAATGACCCCTATTTCTTCATTATAAAAATGCAATTTGATGTCCATTCCGAATCAACCTTAACTACAATGAACAGATCTATAAACACTATTTTTTTATTTTATTTAGTTTTTCAATTTCAGATCCAAGGGTATCGACATTTTCCTGAAATGATAATTTATTCAGATAGATTTTCGATAATTATATATTTATGAAACTTACTTTGAGAGTGATATTTTTCAACAATGCATCCTCCAGTACAGCTTGTAACTTTTTGTTAATATCCAAAGATAATTCAAGAGTCAAGTTGTGATCTGCCACTCGGGAGCTGTACAGAGATGCCATTACTCCATTTTGTTTGGCTAACTTGGCCTATGGAAATAAAAACGTGCTTCAAAGCAATAGACTGAATGAGTAAAACATAGTTATTTATTTTACAAATTAAATTATTGGATTAGCCCGATACCTGAGCTCGATAAGACACAGCAGTTACAGTTCTACCAACATAGCTGAACATGTGAAATTCTCATTTATTGCGCCAACGTTCATGTTGAGTGTCTTATCACTGGATATATTACGGACTATAGTCCGTTGTACGACGAATGCGCATTACGGGAGTGCATTTTTTCACGGTTTCAGGTTTGTTAGTACAACTCTAAATAATAATCGTCGATGTTCAAAGTTCTACAAATGAAAAAAACATGTCTTTAACTTCTGACCAAAACAATCTTCAATAGTATATTATGATGCAATTGTACAAGTGAGCCTTTAAAGCATACGGAACGCGGAGTGCCGCAAGTGCTTTAAAGCTTGTACAGGATCGTTATAAGACTATTATACAGTGCGGCTGTTAATATAGTCCCCCCCTGTCAACTTCTGAACAGTTCGACGTAGAAACATGAATGAAAAACCGTTTCGAGGGTTTCACCAATACTACTTTTTGAAATAAAAAATATGTTGATTGCTCGATAGGGGGCGTGGGGGGCGGGCCCATCAACTCAAAATTTTTAAATGGCATGGAGGTTCAAGTGGCACATCGTTGAAAAGAGAATTCAATTCTCTTTACAACCATCTAAATTTTTTTGAATTTTGTTTGTAATTTTTTTCCCAATTTCGATGTTTATTCCTTTCGAAATTTTTAAGTTAATATGCCCCCAGCGCCATCTGTCGAATAATTGCAATGTTTCTTCAAAAAATAGTATCGGTAATACCTTTCAAAAAATTTTTGGTTTCATTGTTCCACATCAAACCGTTCAAATTTATCGAGGTATGAGTAGTATTCAGATCCGCATTTATATTTGATATTTCGAATTTGAATTGCAAAAAAAATATTAACAAAATTAAAAAAAAAAATTAGATGGTTGTAAAGATAATGGAATTTCCTTTTCGACGATGTGCCACTTGACACCCCATACCATTCAAAAATTTTGAGTTGATGTGTCACCCCTTCCTCCTCTCGGGAAATCACCATTTTTTTTATTTCAAAAAGTAGTATTGGTGAAAACCTCAAAATGTTTTTTTCATGTTTCTACGTCGAACCGTTCAAAAGTTAACAGGGGGGACTATTATACTAAACTGGATCAAATCGTATATGGAGGGGCGTTCTATAGCAGTTAAGTGGTCCGGGGTACGATCAGTCTTTCATGATATAAAACTTGGAGTTCCGCAGGGTTCGGTAATGGGACCGTTATTGTTTCTTTTGTTTGCAAATGACATACCAGACCACTTGAATGATTGTCACATTACAATGTTTGCTGATGATACCACCATAACGGTATCTGATAAAAATAAATTAAATGTTATCTCGAAAGCAAATACAGTAATACACTCTGTTAGATCCCAGTCTGACTTGGGAACTACAAATTCAGAGTGTTTGCCATAAATTAATTAAGGCATTTTACGCTATAAAACAATTAACAAAGTGTGTGACTAGGTCTAGCTTGTTAAGTGTTTATTATGCAATGGTTTTCTCTCATATTTCCCTGAACATCATGTCTTGGGGCTGTGGGAAAGATTTCCAAAGGGTTTTCATAGCTCAGAAACGCATCATAAGGCTGATATTTGGTTTGCCATTTAGGGACAGTTGTAAGCCAATATTTGTGAAAGCACATATTTTATCTGCTCCCTCAATATATATTCTGAAATGTGTTTGTCATGTAAGAAAAAATGTCAATTCTTTGCAAACCGTAAACTCTTCACACGAGTACCAGACTCGAAATGAGGGATTGTTGAAGGTTCCCGCTCACAAAACTTCCACGTTCAAAGAATCCCCTTTGTACAATGCGATAACTCTCTACAATAAATTGCCGAACTCTATTAAGCAAGTGGGTTCAGATCATGCTTTTTGCAATAAGGTTAAAGAGTTTTTAATACAAAAATGTTTTTATAGCAAAGAAGAATATCTGAATTATTTAAATACGTAATATTCTTATTAAATGTTATGTCCTGAAATTGTTAGTATCAAAATGTTATTGTTTGTTCATATATTTTTGTAATTGTTATTATTTTCTCAACTAAATTTTGACTTACCATATGTACTCTTGTACCAAAAAATGGTCAATAAAGATATTCTATTCTATTTTATTAAAAGCCGCTACACTATATACTACGGTCTTCCGAAACCGTACAGGGGGGCTACATTTTTTATTTGACGAATTGGGCAAAAGTCGTGAGAAACAACAGTGTTTAGAATAAAAAAAATCTATATTTTCCTAACCCTTAAAGATATCGTTTTGAAAATTTAACCTTAATTTTACGTTTTAATGTTACGAATTTTTTTATGTTTTCCATACTTTCCTCGATAGCGGCTCAGGAACTGCAGGAGTAGGAATTTTTTGAAAAATATCGGAAATGAAAAATTTTCCTTTGTATGTCTGTCTGTAGCATTTTTTTTCGGCAATTAAAAACGCTTATATTTTCCGAACCCTTGGAGATATCGCTTTAAAATGTTAACTACTAATCCAGTACGATTAGGTTTTGAGACAAGAATCGATTGTATCACCACCAAACTTGGTATGCTAGTAGTTGGAACCATGATAAACACGAAAAAAAATTGTTTACTAAAATTCCAGGGGTAGAACAATATTTTTTTTTGTTTAAAAATATATAAATAGATTTTTGCTGTAATCTTGGCAAGTATATGATTTATCGGAAAAACAACTCAACAGGGTGAAAGACAATTCAATTTTCCACAAAAATTATTCCTAGTAATTTCTTATGAAATGGGCTCGTTTTCTCAGAAAACGTGATTGAACGCCAACATCAAATTTCAGGTTCACCCTTACCCGCCGCTGGACGTTCTGGCGGAGACGAATATTTGATTGGTCATAACTCTGCTAAAAATGATCGGAGAAGGAAAAGGAAAAGTCATATCGTTTCTGAAGACTCCTACCTTCTCATGCAAATATAATATGCGAGTATTTAAGTACCTAAAATGTGTTTTGTCGCACTTCACGGACATGTTTGCGCATGATCCGAAAATCATGAATAATTTAGTAGATATGGAATTATTATACTGAAGCAGCAACCCATACCCTCTCTGGACTATATGCAACAATTCTAAACTAGTGTCACAGGTCCCACTTATACATGCCAAAAAAACTTTGTTTTACTCCTGCCTCATAATATATATATATATATATATATATATATATAATCGACCATCAGTTAGCAATAGATAAACTTTATCGAATTGGTGTTAGAGGTACAGCAAACAGATGGCTACAGACATATCTACAGAACCGTGAACAGGTTGTTGTTTTTGGTAATGGCAAGTCGAATACAAGAAATGTTATCGCCGGGGTACCACAAGGCTCAATTCTCTCCCCAATTCTGTTTTTATTCATCAACGACATCGAACTGACATGCCACACTCCACACGCCAAAATATTATACGCCGACGATACAACATTTTTAACTTCAGCAAATAACACAGCAGAATTAGTAAAGAACGAAAGAACGCAAATCAATCCGCTAACGAATTCTACAACTACTGCACTACACACGGTCTGTCTGTCAACATAAACAAATCACAAATCATAACATTTCTACCAAAAAACTTAAAAAACGACTTCAGCTACCTAATCAAACTTAACCATCAATCCATGAAGCAAGCCACTGCTGACCATGTATCGGCCAAACTAAGCAGCATATGCTTTTTAATAAGACAAATCAAGAACACGGTAAATTTTGATGTCCTAAAAATGACATATTTTGGCCTCACCGAGTCGGTTATATCATATGGACTTATCTTCTGGGGATGCTCAGCTCACATCCAACGCGCTTTTTCTTCACAGAAAAAAATAATTAGATGTATGGCAGGAATTTCCTAGTCTACAAGCTGCAAAAACTATTTTATTAAATATAATATACTTACACTACCATCCTTATACATTTATCAGCTAATTATCTATACTAAAAAGCAAAACTATCTCTCAACAAACAATTTTCATAACTACAATACAAGAAACCGATTTGCACTCCATCAAACATTCTCAAGACTATCAGTTAACTCCCATATATACAAGGGAATTGATTGCTTCAACAGATACACAAAGATATGTGGAAACGATCAAAATCAAACTACATTTAAAAACAAACTTTATGCATATTTGTCTTCGAAAGCGTACTACTCATATGATGAATTTTTCAAAAACAGTGTCAAAAACAGTGAATGACTCGTGTTGGTATCCCAATATAAAAACCAATATGTACACTTGTTTATATACATTTTTTATGTTTTACATTATTTTTTTGTTGCTTTTGACAAGGCTAATAGGTCTTATGTTTACACACTTTTTGTGATGTTAATGTAACGATCTCAGAGCTGAATAAATATTATTATTATTATTATATATATATATATATATATTCAATAACACTATTGTGAAGCGCAAACCTTAAGCTTGAAATCACATACTTCATTTTTTATGTAGGATGTGTATGAGAGACATTTACTTAAGAAATTGTATTATTGAGACTTGTCTCACTAGTCTTAAATCGTTGCATATGGTCCAAAATATCCATGACTTTCGGATCCTTCGTAAATATCGTAGAAGGGTTATGTGATGTGGGGCAAAACACATTTTAGGTACTTGACATAATTTTTTGGGTTTATCACCTTCCACAATCTGAAAATGAAAAAATTTTTTAATCCAAAGAAATCTGTACAAGTGTAGAAGGGCAAATTAATTAATTTGCCCGATAAGTTACTGCGTTCACAAGAATGCTGTCAACAGTTTTCAAAAAAAAGAGAAGTATTCTTTGTTAATTCGATCTCATTTTTTCAGATAGGCAAATTCAGTGTAGGGTACGTTACTGACAAAAATTAATTTCTTTCAAGACAGCAGTCTTGTGAACGCAGTAACTTATCGGGCAAATTAATTAATTTGCCCTTCTACACTTGTACAGATTTCTTTGGATTAAAACATTTTTTCATTTTCAGATTGTGGAAGGTGATAAACCCAAAAAATTATGTCAAGAACTGGATTTCCTCCACAAAATCAAACTTTTAATCAATATTTTAGGTACTCAGATACTCACATGTTATATTTGTATGAGGAAGTAGAAGTCTTCAGGAACGATATGTACCTTTTCTTTTCCTTCTACTATAATTTTTATCAAAGTTATGACATATCTAATTTTCCCACTTGCAGTGGCGAGTTAGCGCGAGCATGACATGTGACGTCGGCGTTAAACCACATTTTCTGAGAAAACGATCGTATTTCATAAGGTATTACTGAAAATCATTCTTGTGGAGAATTGAATTATCTCTCAACTTATCGAAATCGTTTTTTGATAAATCTTATATTTTCTGAAATAACAACAAAAAAAATTTTTTTTTTTTAAATGAAAAATTTTTTAGGTATCACCCCTGATTTTTTGGTAAACAATTTTTTTTCCAATAACACATGATGTCGAGATGTCATGTGCCGAGTTTCAGAGTGCTACAATTCATTCTTCACTTTTTGCTCGAGTTTGTCTGTCGTTACTGGACTATACGTCAATAACTCGAAGACATTATTGCTACAATCGATAGGAAAACTCGGAAAAATTTTACGGTGAAAAACATGAGACTATCGACAAATTTCATTCAAAAGAATCATACTCTTACCCCCTCCGCAAACAAATTGGGAAATTTCATGCAAATAAAATCGAAAAAATACTTAAAAATAGTAAACAACATAGGTTCACTGTATAATGTATTTTAAAACAATTTTAGCCCCTTTCCCTCTAAAATCCAGAAAAAGAACGCGTAGGTACTCGACAAAATTCCTGATGATTTCAGACTTTCAAAATTACAACAAAATGTTAGTCGGAGGGTTCGAGAAGAATATTACGAAAACTTGCGAAAATAAAATCGGAAAATCCATTAAAAAGTCAAAAACCTTGAACCAGCGAATAAAATAGTGAAAAAAATAGGGATTTTCGAATGAAGTAATTTGAAAATATTACCCCCCTAATAATAATAATAATAATAAATACGTTTACCTACTTGGGAGTGGAGCAAAGCCGCTCCCAAGAGGTGAACACAGTTAAAAACTCTCTCCGCGGCAAGTATCAGCACAAGCTTCGACCTTCGACAGATCTGGTCATCAGAACTGTCGGGGAAGAACAAAGTTGCTGCAACTAATATGCTTGCCGTTCCGATCTCACTCTACTCCTTTGGAGTGGTGAAATGGACTCAAGAGGAGCTGCGACAACTCGATGTAAAAACTCGTAAGATGATGCATCTTAATAGGAGCTTGCATCCTAATTCGTCCGTTCCACGGTTATACTTCCCCAGACAACAGGGAGGCAGGGGACTTTAGAGTTTGGAGTGTCTACATAACAGAATGGTGCTGGATGGAGCCTGAAAAGACATCAGGAGTTCAGATCCTCTTCTCTGCATGGTCCGCGACCATGAAAAAGCAGGGATTGGAGCATTTCTGATGAACTTGGTCTCGTACTCGACACTGAACCGGCAAACCCAAACTCTGTTACTGAGTTGAAACCCGTTCAGCAAAAAGGTCACATTAAAGCTGCGGAGACTGAGGTCCTCCTGCAGCTGCACAAGGATAAGCCAATGCATGGGGTCTTCTTCAAGAACATTGAAGACCTTGGCTTATCCAAAAACTTGACCTTTGCTTTCCTCAGGTCAAGTGAGCTGAAGTCGGAGACCGAGGGATTCATAATGGCTTGCCAGGATGGTGTCTTCAACACCCTGGTCTACCGTAGCCGCGTGATGGGCATAGAGATCCCCGATATTTGATGCAGAGCGTGTCGTGGGGTGCCTGAGACCCTTATGCATTTGCTTTCAGCATGTCCAGCATATGCGGTCTCAGCCTATATCCACAGGCATAACGCGGCTCTACGAGTGTTGTACTACCATCTACGACACTCGTACGATATAGACGAGAAACCGGTGTTGCCTTATGTTCCGGGAGATATTGAGTCCGTTGTGGAGAATGAGAAGTGCCGAATATATTGGAACTACTCATTCCCCACCCTCAGGCAAACACAAGCCAATAAGCCTGATGTAGTCCTTCTCGACCATCAGAGTAAGACGATTTTCGTCATGGAGTTTTCGGCTCCTGGTGAAACGAACATCGTCCGAAAAGAGGAGGAGAAACGGACTAACCCAAACCATTCTGTTAAAATGGTGGTTCTGATTATAGGGGTCCTTGGTGGAATGATGGACACACTGCTCTCGAACTTAAAAATCATACCGGCTTGCCGTAATATGGCAGAAATCTTAGCCAGACGAATGCAGAAGGCCGTCATCCTTGGTTCACTGCGTCTGCTCAGGGCACATGATTCTCGGACCCAGTAATCGCTTACCCCACGGACGTGGGGAGTGGTTATCTGGGTAAACGATCCGGATGTGTCGGAGCTCCGGAGACAGGGCCTGACTGGAATATCCTTTTAGGAAAAAAAATAAATAAATACGTTTATTATATACACACATATGAATACAAAAGAAAAAAAACATACATAATTTGGCAATTAGAATTGAAAAGGTAGGCATATAAATGGCAGTTTGGTTCAGAAGTCAGAGGATAAACCTTCTGAAGTCTGTTCTTCCACCAAAGCCAACAATTTTCAACAATAAAAATTTGATGATGAGCACCCGTGAACTCAAAATATACATATACATTAAACTGGAAGAGAGAGTGAGAAAGAGAAGAGAAGGGGGAGCATTTTTACATATGTAACCTATCTAATTACTAGTTTGGTCAGCTCATTTACTATTTTAGCGTTCTTGTAGGAAAAATAACTCTTTTATACTTCTTTATGGTGAGAGGGTATGGTGAGAATATTTTGGCATCTAATATTCAAATTATGAACATCGGTACGATAACTTAATTTTTCGTGAAAGTAAGGCGGATACTTGAACTTTAGTAATTTGAAGCAGAAGTACGCAAAATGTAATTTACGGCGGTTAAACATATCAAGCCAATGACATTCAGTTAATTTGTAAGAAATCTTGTGACTGCTCTTTATACCATTTAAAGTCGGAGACACGAGTTTTGTAATTTTTGTATATGTTTTATATCCACACTATCAAGACAGGGTCCATAGACAACCTCACAATGATCCAAATGAGATAATACCAGAGATTCACACAGCCTTTTTTCAATTCTCGATCCAGTGATAAATCAGTACAGTAGGCTCATTGCAGTTTTTTTGAGATGTGCTGCTTAAACTTGAGTTTACTACCGATAATAAAAGTCACTGTTGACGAAAAGTCTAAAAAGGAAAGGAAATGTAAATTTGGGCCAAATCGAATCTTTCATAGATAATAGACCATCAGATAATGACATATTTTGCTGACTCATTTTCTCGTTTCAGGGATTTTAACCACTGAAAATTATGTCAGTGTTAAGCTCAAAAAATTAAAATTTTGCGATCAGACGTGTGCTAGGCATATAGAAAATTCATTTTCCTTTTGCAGAAAAAAATTGTTTTTTTCCCAATTTTCTCGTTTATGGCATTTTAACACATCAATAGGTATAACAATCTAGTGGTGCAAAACCAAAGCCATAAGGTTTGCACGTACTTAAAGGGTTGAAATAAGGTCACGGTCTTGTAAAAAAAAATACTTGGATGCTGATGCATTTTCTCGCTTATGGTAATCAACAGAATGAAATTCAATATCGTTAGGAACCCGAAAAAAAAATTCCCATAAGCCCATCAGCTGTTGATTTGTGAAATTTTTTTTAATTTTCCGGCAAACTTTCTTGTGAACAAAGTAGAGTGCAATATAAATTTGTTAATGTAAAAGTCTGTTATAAAAAAGCCATAAGTCTAGTTTGTGCTTATCATAGTTTTTGAAGCTAGAAAACTTGCAGAAAAATCAGAAGAAATTTTGTTCATTTTCTCGTTGATGGAAATTGGCATGTAGGAAGAAAAATTGATTTCAAGACCAGAAAAAAATGCCATAAGTCGGTAACATGATTACGACGTTATTTATACAGTGAGGTCCTGAAGTATTGGATACATTTCCTTTTTATGTTATTAGCCATTTTTAAGAAAAACCCTGAGTCACGTCGATTTATGTTTCCGAAAAGACACCATGTGACATAAAAAAATCACACCTCCTTCACTCCCCTTAAAGTGAAATCCACTCACCCAATTTGTTTAATGGATTAGGGGGTCAGTTGAAAACCCTTGATGAGATTCACCAATCCATTCAAGAACAGAACTTTTTGAGGTTTCAAATATTTTCAGAAATTCCACAAAACCTATGTTATGGGTAGTATTTAGAGAAACCGATAATGATAATCTAGATCAGAATTTGATTTTTCATTTTGACATAGAAGCAATTCTATGGGGAAACAGGCTGGTGTTTATTATTTTCTCCAGCCCTAGGAACAAAAATACCCCACATTGTAGAAAGTTAAAGTGTACTCAGATATTGCTTACTGCTAGTGATACAAAATGTCATGATTCAAAATTATGTAAAATTTCTGGATTTAATTTTTGAACACATTTTTTTTGATTGCAGCAAATGTTGATCTGTTTGACAAACAATTTCTTCATTCGAAAAGCGAATTTTGTTTTTTATATACCGGGTGTCCACGCAAGGAGGCTCGCCCCTATAACTTTTTTGTTTTTGGAGATAATGGAATGAAATTTGGAAAATCTGTTCAAGACATAAAACTGCTTTTTTTGACAAGTGACATAAACTTTAGATTTTTAAATGAGACACCTGGTATATTTTCAGTTTTTTTATCTCCATATGATATTTTGAATACAATCATGTATCATAAGTCACTTTTTGTAACCGTTTTTTTAATTTAATATTTAGTCTAGAGGGCCGTGGATACGTACAAATTATTATTTACAGTCCTAAAATCTTTGGCAGAAGACAACTTTACTATCCCGCTATGTAAAATTAATCTTTTTGTTTCAGTTGTGTTGGTCAAAGGCTACTTGATGAATTCAAATCTTGTTTTTATAGAAAGTTTCTTTTAAACCTAATAGTGTGCGGTATCAAATTAATTGTAATGAAATGCTCTTTCTTTCTAACCCAACGAGCCACCATATTGCCATTTGAAAAAAAATGGTAATACAATTTTTAAAATTAATTTAATTAATTAAAAAGTTGCATGTTTACAAACATTTTAGGACCGAAATGTGTAAAGGCAGAAGCTGATAAACCGCCCGCAGCCTTTACATGGAGATTTTGTTGAATCGTTTGTTGCAGACATTAGTTATTGTCTGCAGAGACCTACCCTATACTGATGAGGGCAATAACCCAGAAATCGATCTATAGGTGGTTCAAATGTTTCAATTAACATTTCCATACAACCAGCAATTGCGGACACATCCTTGTAGGACTCTGCACGGAAATTCATCAGATGTAATTCAACGTTCGTCGTGGTATTAGCCAGGAAAGTACTTTTCTGATGGATTTTCGACCCAATTATTCCTATTGTATAGGATTATGGCAATAAGCGTGGTCCTGGTATTGCAGAACATCTTGTTTCTCTCTTTTGACAAGCTTATTGTGAACAATGCAATGCAGATTTCTTTAATTTAGAGAGCACTGGCGGATATCAGAATTGTGTAATGAAAAAAAAAGGCCTTCAGAATTGTACAACAAACCTAACATTACGACACGATTTATTATTTTTATTACTTTTCTGACTGGAGCATTACTTGGGGGTATTACTCGGCAATTACTTTGTGATCAGTCGGGAATTACTTGGGTATTAGAGGCATTACTTACCATTTTTGGGAATTAGTGTACACAATTTCCTCAGCGGTTCCCCCCGTTTGAAACACTCTATATATCTTTTTTCTTTATGTTTCATCGATACTCTGCGCTAAAGACAGCTTGAGACCTTTTGTTTGCATCAAACGACACAGCCCCGCAGTTCTCATTTAAATTTGAATGAAGCACTCGATGTCGAAAGTTGAAATGAGTTTGTCAGACATTTTTATCTACGACGACATTGTCATGTCTTACATAACTCTTTGTTTTTAATGGAAAATAATGTAAAGAAACTTTATTTTTGGTACTATTGGAAGTACATTCAGCATCGTGGCACTGACCAAATACGCTTGGTAATGGAACTTTTGACTTCCATTTCAAGTTGACTTATTCTGAAACTATGAACGCTAAAGAATATCACTGAACTCAATTTATGAAAATGAACTTATAATGAGAAAACAACTGGAATAGATTCACTACCGCTTATGGCAATAAAGACCTGATCTACTTTTTATGGATGTCGCACCCTTTGCGCAGACTGCGAATACTGAAAACCAACAATAACACTGAAGATACATCGAAAACTTACCAGAACTTTGAAGGCTGTAAGCAAGAAAAAATCAAACTTTAATTTGAAATATGTAGGTATTGGAAAATATTTCAATATTCAAAATAAACAGGAGAAGTTTATAGACTTGTCAAATAAAAACCGTCCACAAATTCGTACTTTTCTCAATATATTATGAGAAAATGGTGCATTCTCCAACTGGTTATGGGCCCAGTTATCGCGTGATCGAGAAATATGCGGTAAATAGTTCAAAGTTTCTCAAAACTTCGGTGAACTATCTGATTAAGTAGAAGCAGAATCTCTTCAAGCAGTTGGTTTTTATCTGTGGAGAAGCTGAAAGGCCGTGAAAATTATGATACTTGAAAGTTTGCTACTCAAACATTACTAGAACACGAAGAGCTGTGGGAATGCGTCAAAGGCCAAAACCAAGACCATAACAAAAATGTTAAAGAAAAATCCAAAATTATTTTACTTAATTTTGTTCACGTACAATCAGCTAAAACTGCGAAAAAAGTGTGGGATAATTTGGAAAAGCTTTTCAAGACTCAGGACTTACCAGAAGAGTAGGTTTGCTCAGAACTCTAATCAGTACCAAGCTGGAAAAAAGTGATTCTGTGGAGAGTTATGTAAACAAAATTGTGTCGATCGCTCATAAGTTATCTGGAATCGGAATGCATGTTAGTGACGAATGGGTTGGCACTCTATTATTAGCTGGTTCACCAGAAATGTACAAACCTATGTTGATTGGTTTGGAAAGCTCAGGAACCTCTATAACAGCAGATGCCATTAAAACGAAGATACTACAAGATGTCAAGCAGGAGAAAGAAATTTTACAATAAAAAGAAGGATTCGGGAAGTAAAGGAGTACGATGTAATTCGTGTAATAAATTCGGTCATCTGACTTCAAAATACACGAACAAAAGGAACAAGGAAACACAAGAAAATATTCTTTATACATCCCTTGTTGTCAGTGAAACAAGTACTGAGAAATGGTTCATCGATTCAGGAGCATCTGCACATATGACTGCAAGAAACGACTGGCTCGAATGTATGATGAAACCATATGCTTCAGAAATAAAGATTGCTGATAATACTTGCTTACCCGTGGATTGTATCGGCAATGCAAAATTGGCCCTCTTTTCCAACGGAACCTTACTGATGTTTAGGTGAAAGATGTACTTTATGTTCCCAATCTGTGCACAAACTTATGATCAGCCAGTAAAATGGTGAAAAATGGTAACTCAGCCATTTTTGATGAAACAGGTTACAGAATATACAATTCAAGTAATGGACTGATAGGAAATGCTTCTATGTATAAACTAGATATCCAAAAAAAGTGTCAGAGTTTTCATACCGATGTTATTATGGAACAAGATTTATGGCACATTTTTATCTCCAGGAAAAAATAAAAGAAAAGGTTTAAAGAACACCTGTGAATACAAGACAGGAACTGGAAAACAGGGTAAGATGTGCTTTCGAAAAAATCGACCCGTCGGAAATCCGCAAAGCCACAACTGATCATGTAATGACGTCGATCCATCAATATTTACAAGTGAATGGTCATCATTTCAAGATTTTGAGCTACTGAGTTTTTGTTTTTTCAGTATCAAATGTGTTATAATTGTGAAGTAAATTTTGTAATATTATCTCTTGGTTAGAATGAATTTAATCAATTTAATTTTTCATTCTTCAAACTGTCAACATAATAATAATATTTGTCAAACACCCAGTATGAAGGAAGATTCATGTATTTTATTACACCTTTCTCAAAAAAGATGAAGCTCTTGTTTGTTATTTGATAGATTTTTCATCAAATTTTATACTTGCACAGACCTCAAAAATCATAAAATCATTTATATCTCATAAACGGTAAGAGATAGGTATAGGACATAGTCGATAACAGGTATTCAAACTAGTTAGATGAATTCGAAAATAAACTAATATAGAGGGTGTTCCATTTGAAAAAACTGATTTTCAGTCATTTTCATAAGCCACCGAAAGGAAGTTACTTCTGAGCCTCCCAGTATCACCTGTATGATGAAACTGATATCCATTTAAATTATATACGGGGTGTTCCATTTAAAATAACAAAGTAGCTACTACTTTCTGATACGAGTGGCAACACTGTATTGATGAAAATATTTTAGACGGGTAGAGCATGTTAGAATGTTAGATTATCCATGCTCACCAATTTTTAAAATGAGCTATCGTTCCATTCTTCAGAAACGTCTAATAGGCCATCGAATGTGGAATACCCTGTATATAGACCAAGCATGGTCGCTCCTAGTATTGTTGGAAAACATCATACTTAATGTTAGGTAAACACCTATTACCTCTTTACACTCCTACGTATAGGATAGAAAATGAATAATTGAATAATTGACCAGCAATCAAGTAATTATCACGTAACTAGCATGTATAGCTGATATGGGTTAATGAAAAAAATTGAAAATATTCCTAAAATGTCGATTTCTAGCTTCTACAATCCATCTAGTAGTGGGGATTAAACGTGCCTGATTGGTTTCATTTTTCGTTTATTACCTTTGATTCGACGGTAGAAATGGTGGCATATACTTATGCAAGCCAAGTTCTTGTAGAATCTCTATAGCCTCTATCGACTATCATAATATCGCCTTCTCCATGTTCTCATTTAATTCAAATCATTCTATAATTTGTGATTTAGAAAACTCGCATCATTATTCCTAGCATCTGATAAGTACGGCCCATTGATTGCTAAGATATATTCATCTGGGGCAACTATGATGTCTGGTTTGACCAAATGTTCATTCTTGTTTATTCACGAAATTCAAACCCCCATACAAGTAATATGAAAGGAAACCTTGATGATCAAGATGGTGACCACAAATTGTTAAGAAATCGGGGACATAATATGTATCAGAAGCAACAAAAATATCCACTCTGCACTCTAAAGGAGTGTTTGAAAATTTTGACAAATAATGCACGCACGACTTGATACGCGGGACAACACATCGAGATGAAGGCAGTTCGGATTATTTCGGTTATTTCTATGTTGGTCTGTCTGAATATTCTGTAGTGCCTATTCTGCAGGGCGTCGCATTCGAAGATGATGTGAGAGGCTGTTTTCTCCTCGTCACCACAAAGTCTGCACTCCACGGTTTCTCTGTTTACTCCCATGGTGTGCAGGTGTTTCCTAAGGCCGCAATGTCCGGTTATTAAGCCGGTGATTGTGCGTATCTTAGATCTGGATGTGGATGCCCTTCGATTTGGTCCCAATATGTTTGGTGTTTTGTTTTCTTCCAATCATTTATTAAATTTCCGCATCGAGTTTTGCTAACCAGTAGGTTCGGTGTTTCAAGTCACAGGCGTTGACTATGTAGGCCCGTTTCTTATCAAAGATAAAAAAGGACGCGGTGGTAAAGAATCGAAATGCTGGATAGCATTATTTGTATGCTGCACCACAAAGGCTATTCATCTTGAACTAGTATCCGAATTGTCCACAGATTCATTTCTGAAAGCCCTTCGAAGATTTGTGTCCTGTCGTGCAAAACCATCTTTAATATTTTCACAACCTTTGTAGATGCCTGTTCGAAAATGAAAGAATTAGAAAAAATTTTAATCGATAATGAAAAAGATAGCATTGAATCATTGTCAACTGAATCCATAAAATTGAATTTCTTTCCTCCAAGTGCTCCTCACTTTGGAGGACTATGGGAAGTCAGGGTGAAGTCGATTATATATAATTTAAAAAGAGTAATGGAGAAATCTCATCTAACATTTGAGGATTCTTCTACATTATTGACACAGGTAGAAGCAATGGTAAATTCCTGTCCTCTTTTCCTCCTATCCTTTGAACCCAGTGATCCTCTTCCTATTACCCCAGTTCACTTCTTAATTGGAAAACTTCATAATTGGAAAACTTCATAATTGGAAAACTTCAAAACCAGATCAAGATTTCGAAAATGTATGTATTGTAGAAATATGACACATATTAGAAGTGTTTAGAGATAAAGGTATAGGACCAGAAACAACCCAGTTAATTTTGTTTTTTGTAAGACGGGTTGTCCAGGACCCAATTTATATTGACCACATAACAGTGGCCAGAACAAACCCCGTAATCTCTGGCAAAACCAAACAATCTATTTTGGTTTGAAAAGTTGAGCAATGGGAATTAATTTTCAAAGTGCAACGATCATTAATTTTTCTCAGTTTGATTCAAGCCAGAAACTGAAAAATCGAATTCATGAGTTTTTAAGGAGAGTTTCTCACATATTATGTCACTCGTTATGAAACTACATTGACTTCCACTGTCCAAAAGTGCTCTTATGGTATGAGAAATATTATTTTCATCGAAAATTTGAATATATGCAGTAGATAGCAGAATATGCTGAATTGATATGGAGAATAAAGTTATGCTAGCATTTGCACTTCCACTGTTTTGATTGATGTTGTTTTCTGCTACTACTGGATAAATTAACTGATCCTTTTTGCAAAAGGCGCAAATATTGCTATTAGCAGAAAATGTTTAGAAAATGCAGGTTTTGTTTTATTGTGATTGATTTCACGAGTAGAATCTCTATCAGCGCTTATGGTTTCCAATAAATCGGCCCTATCTTTCAAAACCGACATAAGATTTTTGGAAGTTGGCACTTCATGTTCCGATTTATTTTCTCCCCATTTTCGCAATGTATGGGAATCAATTTTTTGACACACAAGGTATATTATAAGAGTATTCCATTGATCTACTGGCTGTTTTAGCTGTTCCAGGGATCGTAAATGTTTGGATAAACTATCGATAAGTGAACGAACTTTTGTGGCAGACTCTTTGGCAATTGGTTCTAAACTGAACAATTCGTGAACATGTTTATTGATAAGATAAGTAATCGTGAATTATCGTATCTTTCACGCAGAATTGACCATGCAACTGTATAGTTCAATGAAGTTTCAATCAGACGCATGCTCAATTAAAAGTCATGGATAAGTCCTCAAACTGTCACGAATTGTTTGTTGGAACAAACCTATCAGTTCAAACTTTACAGAAAGTATTCCTTACATTTACTATTTCTTCTTTACTTTTTCAGCTTTGTCAATGAGTTTACTTCAAGGACAATATAGTAAAGTTCCTTATTAATATAATTAGCTCACCTTATTACTGTCCATTTTGTTAGATGTCAGAGTTCCAGACTGCTCACGAAGAATATAACCCTGCAGAAGCTTAGACTTCTTTTGCAACTCTATCACCAGGGTATTGATATGCTCTTCCAGAAAATCAATTTTTTCTGATTTCTTTGCACTTAATCTCTGAAGTTTTACTATATGTTCGATTAAGGTTTGTTTATCAATTTCTACATCTGGCTGAATAACCTAAAAAATAAGAAATATTTAAAATTATCTGTGAATGATACAAGTAGGTACTTTCATAAAGTTAAGATTAATTTTGAAGAAAATAAGGTACAGTAGTTGTTACAAAAAAATACTTCTTTTCCGTTTCTGTATCATAAAGCGATGAAGAAGTGAAGACAGTGCCAAAAAAATTCATAATAATTTATCTCAATAACTAATATTATTTTAATACAACTTCTATTGTAACTTTAGTTAACAATTAAGTAGGTACTTATTGATTTGATGTTTTGTATAAAGTGATCAGCAGATATTTAATCATGTTGAATGCAGTTACTGGTGATCTAAACTAAAGAGGTGTCCGTTTCTTCAGGAGTGAAAATTAAAAGGTTCCATGCACTTTTTTACTATAACTTTGTCTCTGTATCTCGATGCAATGTATTTGTTTTCGCGTTCTTATGATAATAAATAATCACTTTGACTTGAAAAAGCCACAGTAACACTTCTTGAGCTAAAAAATCAAATCCAAAGAATAATTCTTGTGTGCCTTACGGTGGCCATTTTTAAATAACAGTGCTCCGGATAACGTAATGAGAATTTGACATGGACCTATTATGAGGTTTGTGGAATTTGAGATTATATGATGCACAACTTACATAACGTTGCTAAGTCTAATTTTGATGAACAGGACGTCATGATACCACTTTTTTCTTTATTATAGAGAAACTGGCTGTTAGAAAAAAATAATAATAATAAAAATTCACGAGTTATACTTGGGATACAATTTCTATACAGTGTTCCCTCACAGGTTGTAAAAAGGTCCATTACATACATTTTTCGTCAGAATGGCAAAAAAAATCGGTTTATTGTCTAAGAGGAGATAATCCAAATTACAAGAGACTTCTCTCGTAGAAGGCAGATTGAGACCTTAGAGAGAACCAGTAACGAGACTTGGGGAGTAGGCAGATTGAGACCCCGACGTCACAAAATCCAAACATGATAATACCTTAGAAGTAGGCAGATTGAGTCCTCAGTGAATAATCAAGTTCCCCACTTTTTAATGAATTTTTTTTTTTTGAAATGGCTGAAATAAAGAAGCAAACGTATAATATGAACAAAAAAAACAGACATTGATAACCCAAGCAAAATTTATTCATATATTCTGTTACCTTAAAATAATTCATCAGATAGTACTAACTGAACTTATTACTCTGCATCGTTCTCATTATTTGACATAAACATAACATTCTTTCAAAATTTCATGTCAAGTTTTTTGTTTCTATTTTTCTATTTTAATTATATACATGTTCATCAATATTGAAGATAATCTCAAATTGCATAGTATGTTATACCATTTTTTACTTTGTTCATCCAATGTTCATATAATTATATTGTAGCCCTCGATCAAGCTAATAAACGTTAGCGAAAGCTCGGGTTTGCAAAAAAGAGTGTACTTCTCTTCCACCGACCGAATCCCCGATAGAATAAGAGTGTTTTGTGGCGTGGTTGTCTCAGTTGGCGGGATATGCTCTCTGAGTGAAATGTTTGGTAGCCGCGGAGTGTTTAGTGAAATCGAAATTATTGGACAGAATCAGTCGAATTTTCTAAACCGCTAATATAAAAACAATTTTCACCACAGAACCGAAACTATCCCACCGCATCAAATCGACCAAAGACAACATCCCAAATGAAAACCATGGTGTGTACGAAATTACATGTTCCTCGTGCATTGTCGATACATGTCGAGTCGGTTTTTTTGTGTACTGGGATTAAATGAAATAGTGAAATCGACAATGTCGAAGTACCCTTCTCTCCAAATATTCCACAATGTGGAAAATCTTCCAAGAAGACTCAGTTGCAATTGGTTATTATAATTATACAGCAAATTATCCTTCATTTCGCGGTTCTTGCCGCTCGTCAGTGACAGGGTAGGTCGGACAACATTAAAGTCGTCCTGCCCCAGCTCAATGAATTATAATCTACTGTATAACTAATATTTCCCCACAAATGAAGCAGTGACTAACAGTAAAAGTCAGTCGCAGCGCCAAGCGCGGTGAAATCAATAAGCAATCCCCGTAGCAAAGACACTAGGAAGTGAACAGAGTTCAAGTATTTTTGCCGGAGAATTATCAAATAAATGAAATAGTAAAATCGACAATGTCGAAGTACCCTTCTCTCCGAATATTCCACAATGTGGAAAATATGAGGCAAAAATCTGACAGAAAACAACTACTTCCCTGCCTAATACTACGACGGACATTGAATTACATCTGACAGATATTTGTGCAAGACTCAGTTGCAATTGCTTTTATTATAATTATACAGAAAATTATCCTTCATTTGGCTGGGGAAGACCTCCTGCAGACGCGTTTGGCGGTTCTTGCCGCTCGTCAATGACAGGGTAGGTCGTACAACATTAAAGTTGTCCTGCCCCAGCTCAATGATTATAATCTACTGTATAACTGGGATTAGTTTACTCAATCCTAAGTCGTTCGGAAATACTCCTGTTTGAAAGGATAAGTTGATTAATGCAAGCGGTTCTGAGATCACATCCATTATATGCTTAAGTATAATATTAATAGAGATAGCACTAAAGAGTATATAAATTGGAATAAGTGAACACAAATCTCCAAACTGTCTGACCATTATTTCTGTTAATATTATCTTACATTATACGTGTATTGTAATGTTCTTTGAAATAAAATTTGTTTATTATTATTATTATTATTAATACTGTGAAGAACTTTTATTCAACACTTGAAAAAAAACAGAACACGCTAATTTATATTTACTGGACTATAATTCAATTTTTTATCTGCACTGTGAAATGCCAATTTCCAACTTCAATAACTAACTAACTAGCACGGCCTCTTATAGTGGGAAATAAAGGTTCTGGACGAATCTAGACCTTCCATCTCTTTCTAGGCTAGAAAGCATAAGTCGCCGTCCTCGCTTGTAGATGTCGATAGCCGTCACTCTCGCAAGCAATGCTCGCTCCACCGCTATTCTTCCGCCATTTCTCCACTAGATGGCGCCAGCCGTTCCGAAGTCTGGATATTAGTGAAATTGCCCCCTTCTTAAAGACATTTCGTCCCGAAATAGCGTCCTTGGAGTGTGTCATGCTTCTAATGACTCTCCAATCCAGCCCATCAAGCCCACAGGATAATTTTGGGATTGCCAGGTCCATGAGATTTTGGTCCAGCATCGTATATCTCAATGAAGCTCTTCCAGGCGTCTCTCTTCTTGGTTACCAGGTAGAAGATGCAGAGGAATAAAATTTTCTGACGAATCGATAATAAAAAAGTTTTCCATATGGTGCAAATTTTTGAAACTCACTGTATATAGTCTGGACCACATTTTGATAGGCAACCCATTTTCGCCTATTCGTCTATCAATGAAGCTTCATAAGAAGTATGTTACATGTGTTAAATAGAACGGTGAAGGTCGACCTCTCTTCAGCTCCTGTACTCTGATTAATATTAGTGATTGAATATCAACTCTGGTTTCCAAATTTTGGTAGTTAGTTGCTCTACTAGGAACTAAATTTGTTTCATGATTTGAAGATTTGTCGTATAGGACAACATCCATTTTTTTTGCAAAAAAATATACTACCATTGAACCAAGTTTCGCGGGTCCACGCTGATTTGAGGGATTGGCGATCTATAGTAACCTTCATGGAAGAGAAATATCAGGTCTTCTTGAAGGGTGCTTCTCACATTTCACTCCTTCGAGGAGTCTTTGAAGATCTTGAGGTTGAGTTCCAGGTTTAAATCTCGTTACATGTAATTGTACTAATCTGGGAATTGTTTTGACCTCACAAGAAGAATCAGTATTTTCCACCAAGAATCTTCTCTTTTTTTCTGTACCTTCACCCATTCGTCGCCGTTACTACTCTCTATATTTCCCGCTGGAGTCAAACCCAACTGATAAACATTTCTCTCCGACAAGAGCGCTACCTATTTAAGATTTTTAGAGAATAAAATGGAGGGATTCTTGGATTGAATTAACAATCCGCTGATGGAGGAACTCCTCATAACGCAATGGCTGTGCGAAACTATGTCGCAGATCACTTTGAAGAACCTGTCTCCACTACGTATAGACCAATTAGGTGGCCTTCTCGTTCGCCAGATCTGACACCTTTTTTTTTGAGGTTATATAAAAATATTATCACCGCTAAGAACACTACAAATTCTAGAACGATGCATAGTAGAGGCATTTGAAAGCATTACTCCAGAAATGCTTAGAAATGAAGCTCAGCAAAATAAGTTATGAGTTCGAAAATGCAGAGATCAGCTGGAACAACACTCCGAGCAGCTATTCAGGGGTTAGAATATTGGATTAGATTATTTTCAAAATATTAAGTTAATTTCTTCTTTGTGTATTAATCTTATGTCTTGAAATATTGCTTTTAATAATGATGTGGGTTAAATTTTACAGGCACAGCAATTCAATTATTTTGCCAACTGTTTTTTGTTAAATCGCCGCTGCCGCCGTCTCGATTGCCATTTCCATGGCAACGGCAACTATGAATTTGTAAGGAGACACGACAAAATTTGAATTTATAATGAACTAAAGTTAAGCTGTGATAAAAGATGGTAGTGGGTATGTGTCTCAGATCAATAATATAAACAATAGATAGGCCCAATGCCGAATCTACGGGAAATGTTGTGAACTGAAGATAACTCTCGCGAGAACTGTTGTGTTTTGGGTTTCTGACAGTCGAACGTAAACAAAACACCTCCGGCACAGTGCCGTGCTTTTTTAAAGGGATCAAAACAACTTTTTATCCATACTCTCGTGGATAAATGAGGATATCTTGGTTCAGTCTAGACTTGGCAGAAATGTGAAATTTCACTTAAGCCAATACAGTATGTGAAAATTCAGTGTATGACTGACGAGTTTTCTGAATCGGAGGATTTTGTTTTTGTGATTTATGGTCAGATTCTTCTGAAAATTAATAATCTGAAGTTAGGAATAATATTTCATCAAAATTTGTTATTCAAGATGGTGGATGAGTTTTTCGATTTATGATCCCATTCTATACATAATTGGAATCTAGATGTTTTCGTCGATAATAAATAAAGCGTTGATCGTCTAAATTAAATAATTTACGGTAAGTAACTAACAAGTTTCTTTACCGATGACTCAAGTATATTAAAGTTTGATGTCTGTTTAGGTTATGTAGATGATACATTTTTAATGAATCACTAAAAAGGCTTAAATACATATTCGTTAAGACACTATTTTATGACTATGATCATACATTTTTTGAAATGAACACAACTAACTTACTCAACCGTATCATATTCAATGCTGCCCTCAGATCAATATTGATCTGAAATGCTGTCCAAAAGCAAATCGATGTTTTTGTCATTCACAGCAATATTTAAACTGTTCACTACTTTATACCATACATTTTTTTAATGGTTAATTTTTGTAAAAGTAATTTCTCCTCATGAATTTCAAAATTTTAAATATGCCCACTAGATTAGGATTACTGCTATTGTAGTGCAGATTTTTTTGCATTCAACATTAATTGAATAGAAAATTAGAAATAGACATGTTTATTCACTGTAATCCATTGCATCGATTTCGGACAGGAATATAGTGATCATACGAATACAAGGTATACAATAAGGTAAAAAAAGTAGATAAATCAATCATAATATATTTTCAATAAAATATAAACAAACAAACAAACATATAAAATATAAAAATGAAAAATAATCTTCAAAAATTAACTCGTATTATAGTTATCAAAATTCTAAATTTCCAAACAGTGTACAGGGAAGAACAAAAAATTTTGATCTACCCTAATTTTTGATATTATCAAAAAAAATCTATGAAGAAAAGTCATTTAGACTTGAAACAATATTGAAATCAACAGCCACATACCCAACAAAATATTTTTATCCTATTTTATATGAATAAAGTGATCGTAAATTCGCAGATTTTATTATTCAATTATCTGTCATCAATTAATTGAATTATTCAATAATTTTCTGCTATAAAATTTTACTAACAGTTATTATGGACATACATAGAGTGAAATATCAAATATGCACTAAAAAACTAGTAAAAAGTCAAGCCATTTTCAAGAATCGTCGATATTTTAGTACAAATGATAAATTGGTCCTAATTTCGTATTGACTTATTATTATAGGAATATGAGGTAGCCATCTAAGGTGTATATTGTATATGAGATACTAGTACCTTTTATGAGGCGTGAACCATAAAAGATGCGAAACAAATATTTTGTTGGGTAGGTGGCTGTGATAATAAATCTAATAGTTGTTTTCAATAACAAACAATTTTTCTAAATGAACTTTATGGATAAGGTAAAAAATAAAAAAATAAGGGTAGTTTAGGTACTCTTTATAAAAATTCCTATTTTTTGTTCTTCCCTGTACAATGTTTGAAAATTTAAAATTTTTATCACTTGAATAAGAGTTTTTTGCAATGCACCAATTTTTATGAAAATACAATTTTCTGATAAATGAATAAAAAAGTTTTGCAAACTTTTTGAAATTTACTGTATAAGATTTGCAAGAAAGCACGAAACTCTTGAGAAATTTAAGTTTCTGAGAAATATTTAATTAAAAAGTTTTTAATATAATCGAATTTTCAGCTCATTTCTTCAAGGCAAATACAAAATAAAATAAGTTTTTTATTTACAAGTAAAAACATTTGGTAAGTAAGTAGCTTTTTGGGGCAAACTAATTTGTTCAACCTTCTACTCTTGTATATAATTATGGATTTGATTAATTTTTAAGGCATAGTGTGGATACACGCAGCACCAAGTAACAATTATTAAGTAAAAAGTATCAATATACAAGTAACGAAAAATAATCATCAATGCATGAAAAATTATTTATTTGAGGATAAAAAAGTAATTATGAACAATAGGCAGAAGTCGAAGCCATTTTAGTTAAAAGGGACTACTGAAAAACATAAACTATTTCAATTTTTCATTTCTTAATATCCACGTTTCATATATAATAAACCATACTATCTATAAACACTGTGTGGCCATCTTCTAAGTAAAAAGTTGACCAAGTTGAGGACCAACTTCTACTTGTTGATACTTGGCTACGTAAAGACTATCATTGAAAAATAAGTTGGTGTGGCACAATGTGGTGTAATTTACAAAACATTTTAAATCGAGTGTAGCTGAGTGCAGTTCACACAAAGGTATGTGTCAAGACAATCTGCAAACAAATACTAAAAATCGAGTGTAAATTATTACACCATGCTTCACCTCGATGCAAACGAATGAACCTATACTTACTTGCTAATTAATACTTGTTAACTTGGGCTGCATTTATCAACACTTATAGTTTTGGATGCTTACATTCCCAGAAACATGTCTGAAGTGAATTTGTGAGTTGAACAAATTATTGAACAGAAATTAATTATCAATCACATTATTGAAGAAAATATCGTTCGATTGGTGTTCAAAATTCACCCAATTATTTCTTTTTGAAAACCATGTTAGACGGAACATGATTCAGCCATATCACAGTCTTTTTATGCTCAAAAATAACCTTTTGTGTGATTATAACTCTATCTGACTTTTTGCTTTTAAAATTACCTCTCAACTGCTTGTATATCAGGAATGGCAACAGGTTTCAAACATGTAGTTCCCTCTGGCTTTTTAATCAGCTGACTGGTGGAAAAATGAGCAGAACAAATATAAGAATATTTCTTCAAGCTCAAGGATCCAATTTGAGAACATCGCACCATATTTGCAACTTCTTTTCGTCAGTAGGGAACCTATGTATGAATTATAAGCAATAAGTAGAACTTATTCCACACTATAATGCTAAAAGAACTTCTTTTGGCCTTATACTGTGCTTATTCCAATCCAATATTATATTTGAATAATACGTTCTCATCTATGTTCGACGCCTCTGGACTCACCTGTAGAATGTTTGTAAACTATCCCTTGTTTTGTAAACAAAGTAATATTTCGTCATTTTATTTCACAAAACCACTGCACAACTAGGAAAACTATCACAAATGTCACTATAACTTGTTTTTGAAGGATAAAAAACACAAATGCTGTTGAAAACACACAAAAACATTCTTTTACAATATTTCAAAACAAATACTACAATGCAAATGGCCATCCTTGCAATCGGTGTTGCCAAGACTGAGATAATTCTGGTAGGTATGCGCTTGAAATTTTCATAGTGCCAACTGTTTATTCAGTTGAAAACGATATCATATATCTTCTGCTCGGAAGATTTTTTCACCGTATTGGAAATTAATTTTTTTTAGAATTTTAAGAATAATAAATATGAATATAAACTATAAGTGAATAGATATTGATTGATACCTACGAAAATCATACAAATATTTTTTTACCAATTTGACAACAGGGAGTCGATGTTTCAAAACAAGAAAGCTAGGAGGTAAATGTTTATAAACACAGTTGTCTTCGGTTCACTGAATATGGTGTTTACGTAGCATCGGGCCTATCTATTGTTTATATTATTGATCTGAGGTATGTGTTATACATTTTTGGATTCGTTTTAAAATAAAGCATTCAATAGTGTTATGAAGTTATATAGTTACATTTGAGTTTTTTTGAATTAGAATAAAAAAATTTGAATTGTTACAACTCTTCAGCTTTCCTTTAGGTTGAAAAATATGGATAACAATAATTTCACAATTTTCTGTAGGTAGATAGGCAATGTAAAGAAATTTTAGGATGGTCATGGCACTCTTAATTGAAAATTATATGATTTAAAAATAAAAAAATTCAGAATTCTTTTAAAAACTATGGATTCGGATGTACAATGATTCAAAGAACCCTGTAAACAAACAATATATAGGGTGTCCTATTTAAATTTTGAAAATTAAGGTCAATTCCAGTGAAACAGAGATTTGTAGAAATTTATCATTATGACAGAAAAATCATATTCACTTCAAGTTTCATTTTCCATTGTGAAAAAATTTTAAAAATGGCAGCCTGAAAGTGATCTCGTCACCCGCTATACATGAATTGCTCGTTTAAGGGGTCAGGTAGACGAGAAGTTAGGATCACCACTTTAGAATCATTCTGACTGCTGGTCAGTGGTTCAAAACCACGCGACTGCAGAATCTCTTTTTCTGATCGCCCGAGAAAGTACTAGGAATCGCATTTTCTTTAATCCTTGACTCGCACAAATTTCGACTTCTGAGGGCTGCCGTTCGTAGGGGGACGACAGCTGGTTAATGGAAAAAACAATTTCAACAATTTTTTTAAGATATAAGATTTAGTAAAGAGAGAATCATTGCATGGACCTGACCTCTTCCCAGGATTGAACTTGCGCCTCATCTAATTCCTCGAAGTTCTGAGTTTCATTCAATCAGGATGTGTTTCTGGATTAATTTTTGCATTACCCAACAATTGACGAAGTGGGCAGAATTTGCTTCTAATATACTTATGGCTGACTGACGTATTATGTACGTATGGCTGACTGTATACAGGGCGTTTCCGAAATTGGGGCAATAAATTAAATGGGAAGTAGAAGATGACAAAACAAAACGAAACGAAAGAATACTTTTTTGCTGAAAAAAAATTATTATGGGAGATATTGAATTTTAAAGTTTTCAAGACTTTTTTTGGTAATCACTGATAAGAGGTCTGCAGCCTGCGCAAACCGCGCTGAAACGCTGTCAGCGGTCAAAAACTCTAAGGCCTGGAGAATCAAACCAGTACCTCCCAAATAAAGGTAACTGAAAGCGATTTCATAAAATTACAAAAAAAATTTGAACATTTTTGACTGCTCCAAAAACGAAAATTCTTGCCATTTATTGATACATTATGTTTCATATAACAACCCATTTTCTTAATTTCCCCAATTTCGAAAACACCCTGTATAAACTGAATTATCAAATGAATAAGATTGAATGATATGAATAACCTTACCGTTACTTGATCTCCAGGGTGTTCAGTTACATTAAGAGAAGAACTAGAACTGCTACTACTACTTGTGTTTTCCAAATTCTCATAGTGTTCTAGTTTTTTACGGCACAGGTTTAGCTCTTTACTCAACTCCTAAAAAGAGATTAAAATATTCAAATCACAGTACTGAAATAAGGAATAATTTTAAATATTCATTAAAATATTATCAACTGGGAATCATTTTAAATATTCATTAAAATATTATCAACTGGCACGTCTGAAAAATATAGAAAACCATACCCTGGATGACATTTCATATTTTCTTTTCATCAGTGTATTTTCCCCTTTCAGATCTGTTAGTTGTTGTTTGTACAGGTCACATAACTTTGATAATTCTTTCAAGTTTTTTGAAATATCTTCGATTTCTTCCTTTTGCTGCTGTATTTCTTCTGATAATTTTTCAGTTTGCATACTAGCTCTGGTTTCTTGTTCCTTAATTTGTCTCCTAAGTAATGTTTGTTCGCAAGTCAGCTGTTGAACCTTGAGTAAATAAAGTTTTTTGTATCAATATCATTAGTTACACAACTAAATCCATCAATAAGTGAGGAATGAAGGTTTACAATTAGACTGTATGTAGTAAGTCTTTGAATGGTATATTGTTTATATTATTTTTCCTAATCACATAACTGATAATAACTTATATAAAACATACGGAATGTAGGGAGTAGCTGTCATTAAGAAAACAGTTATCATTTGCAGTGCAATAAAATTGTTGGTGACCTAGATGAATTACTGATGAATCATCTATTATCTGTCTTTTGTCTTTGGTGTAGATCAAATATACATGTATATTTTTGTGATGAATAAATTGATTTTGATTTTTATTGAATGCGCTATTAAAAATTCACGATCACAAATTTTTAGAACAATCTGTATAGTGTTATAAATTTGTATAGGGTACGGAGAAGTTATTTCATTATTTTTAGTCTTTTCTAAAAACGTTGTTAATTAAAAGAATACTTCAGGCTGAGGGACTCCCGTCGGTAGCCTATTGGGTAACCAATAAAGTACTTTTATTATTATTTTTTTTATATTAATTATTATTTTCTGGTTTTTAGTCTTGTGTGAAGTAAGTTAACTAACTCGGAAGTTAGGTTGAAACCAATGACATATTACAGCTAGACTCCGTTATAAACATTTCGAGCTGCGGTCAATACAGAGTCACATTGTAAGTACAAATTTTACTGCCGTTTATATCGCGGCAATTATCTGCTTATATACATTTTATATTATAAGATGATAATGGAGCAGAAACTCAGCTTTGCCGACTTTTGGGTTGACTGGAAACTATGGTGTAGTCTAGCCGTAATATATCATTGGGTTGAAACCCATCGTACAATTTGTGCTGAACAGACAAACATTTTAATAATAAATTATCGTAGGTAATACATAGTGTATAGGTTTTTATCAAAATACAAATTCCTTCGACTTTGAAAAACAAATTATGTTGCTTGGCAACCACACGAGAGTGAAACGCGAGTGTGGTTGCCTAAAGCATCATAATTTGTTTCGAAAAAGAGGAGGAATTTATGATAATAATCCATGAAACGAGTTGTATTTGTTAATATTATTCGATGAATGGAATCGAAACCATATTTATTTATTTATTGTCAATGTTGATATTAATTGTACAGTTAGTGCTGTTGTATATTTTAACATTATTCATATCGAGTTCGTCCTTTCTTGTACTAGTAGATACAACATGTTATAGCCTACTACTCAATTCAACCTGGAACATTAATCCCGAATTTGAGTTCTAAGACTATGCAACTAACAAAACATAAATTTCAATTCAGTTTGCGTGCCGCTGTCTTGCTATTTCAAACTTCTCGCAATTTCAGTGACCAATCACAGAGAGCGTATTTCGTTTCATTTTTACTGTCTTCTTGCTGTAGGTTATGACGCGCTACTGAATTAATCGTCTGTTTCAACAATCTGCCTATGACATCTCCCGAAATTCAATTTCTATGGTCCGACGACTCCCACGCTGTTTACAACTGATCACGCAATCTGTCATTTGTAGTGCATAAAAGTGTTTACAGGAATTTGAATCGATTGTTCAAAAGATACCGATGGATCGAATGTGATTTGTGCTTGAAAGAACAATTTGTTTGTGTTCATGGAAAGTTCATTCGACACGTTTACTTTATTACCTTGAAGGTTCATTTTGTGCTGTATGCTCTGCAAACATAATTTATTTTTGCAATTTTGAATTGAGTAATACTGAGTCTGACTGTTAATGTCCAAGGGCGGCGCTTTCCTACACAAACGAATAAAAGGTAATTTTTTTGGTTCCAATTTTAAATTTCACTTAGGTTTCCACTGAGAGCATACTGTGTAATTTTCTGTAATTGGTGATATTTGTCCCTAAGTATTATGCAAAAATGTTGCATTGTTATCCAGTTCTGAGCCATGTTCAAAATTTCCAGTCTCTAGCTAATCGGGAAGTTAGTTTAAAATCGCTCGCGAACAGATAAAATTATTATTATTAATATTATTTGTTATTTTATTTTTTCCTTGGAGTGTTGGCATCGACTGCTATGGTCATTAGCCATATGTTATAGGCCTTGTTACTAATTCCATGCGCCACCTTAGGAGCAGCACTGTTTACGCAAAAGTGAATTGTGGAAGATTATCCCCAGCCAGCAACAAGATTCAATCACTCAGATTTACATCTGAAACTGAAAAAATCTTGCCCTGCCTGGGGATTGAGCCAGCGACCTTTCGATCACGAAGCCCCGGCGCTACCATCCCCGCCCTTATCATTATTATTATATTATTTCAATATAATATGATTCCATCATTTTCAGTTTTGAAACTTTAAGATACATCTTGTTAATATCTATGAATTGTTTAATTTCTTCTTTAATTTGTGTTTCAAAAGTATTGTTATTATTCAATGTATTATTTTTTTTTTATATCCCTCTATTAACAGAAATGTTTCTTGGGATCAATAAATTATTATTATTAATATACACTTTGGCCCATTAAAACAATTACATCCTAATGAAACATAAATTCACAACCGACTGGAATGATTTTTTTTTTATCAGGTATACATTCAAAAAGTCTACAAGGACATCAAATTTCATGAATAAATCTTCATTTCCAGGGCCAACTAATCTGATTTTTCAAGGTCAAAACTGTAAAAAAATTACTAACGATTTTTTTTAAAATTCCAACTACACCACTGGATTCGCGACATTTTCAAATGGTTTATATGTTGATTACGTTGGAATGCATCCATCAATAAAAAAGTTATAAGGGAATGAAATTTGAAAAATATGCTGCTTAACTCACCAATTCAATTTCAGAACTTTATCAAAATTCGGAATACACTACTGTATTCAGGAGGTCCCGATATATCACTGTTCATACATAAGAAAATCATAAGAAAACAAAATTTGAAAAAAATGTTAATAGAATTTCAGGAAAATGTCATTTTATCTCATAATTTTTATTTTCTTTATATGTGAACAGATTTCGATGAAATTACAGTCAGTGATATTTCAAGACTCCCTGAATCCAGAGGTATAATCAAAGTTATGATAAAAGTTTTGAAATTGAATTGGTTAGTTGATTAAACGGCATATTTTTGAAATTTCATTCCATTATAACTTTTACATTGATTGACGCATTCCACAGTAATTTACATATGAAACATTTGAAAATATTGCGAATTTAGTGGTGTGGTTAGAATTTTTCTAAAAAAATCGCTAGTAATTTTTTGTATATTTTTGACTTTGAAAAATCAGATTAGTTGGCCCTGGAAATGAAGATTTATTCATGGAATTTGGTGTTCTATTAGACTTTTTTAGTATCTACCTAATGAAATATCACCTAGATATCCCGTTCACCCGGAGGTCAGGTCGCCCAGCCAACGGAGGTCACAACTTTATTATTACTCGGGAATTACTTGGGTATTAAAGGCATTACTTACAATTTTTGGGAATAAGTGCACACAATTATAGTATTGTCTTTGTGAAACCTATTAGACCTGTTTTGTCTTCAAATAATAAGATATTATATTTCTACTTCATATGATTACTTACTAGAAAGACAGTTCTGAATAAGTACCCAAGCCTTACTTTGAGCATCAGTGAATCAACTTACCTTATTTTCCATTGATGTGAACTCTGACTGCAGTCTGACATTTTTATCAGTCAGTTGTTGTGTGAATAATAGAAGTTCAGATTCTCGCGTCCTACAATATTCTATGTCAGACTCCAATTCCAAATTTCTCTTCTTCAATAAACTTATTTGTTCGTTAGAAGCTGTAAGCTGATCTTGTTCACTGTAAAAAAAGTAGGTAACTTAAACTATTTTAGTGATGCCTTTATCGATGTACTTTGGTGTGTCAAATTTAAAAGTAGTCAGTGGGAGTATCTCTTAAATGAAAAAAGTTAGAAAAAAATGCCTAAACCCGTTTCAAGGCAAGGTCGATGAAACCAAAAGAGCATATGAAGAATGTCAATCTTCTCACCACCTCATGCTTATCAATCCCCACTCCCAACAGTTTGAGTGGCAACCTCCCATTTGTGATAGATCATTGGAAAGCTTTCTAAATATTTTGGGGATGCGACACAACAAGTTTAGCCATTCCATCGAATACTGTCTCTTATTAGGTAATTACAGAGTCGGCAAAGTGTCAAGGTCATTTCGGAATTCTTATAGTACCGTGGCTATTTAAAAAAAACAAACAAAAAAACTATCTAATGATATTTTCTTGCAAATTGATCTGAATAATTAGTCTCAACTGCACATGTCGATAAAACTAAAAGAAGTCTTGTATCGTAATGTACCAAAAAAGTTTGCTTTTGAAAAGCTTCCTTAGCTTTCAAAATAGCATGTTGACAACTCTCAGACCAACTGAAGAAAACATTTTTGCAGAGATGTCTATTCAGTAGATACTGAATTGTATTCAAATTATTTATGAATCGTGCATAATAATTTATCATACCTATAAATGCTCTCAGTTCAGAAGTATTTTGTAGGTCACGGCATATTATTTATATCTATTTTATATCGAGATTTGGGAATTTCAAATTTGTCAATAACATAACCACCATAATCTATTTGTCCATTTTCATCTTGGAAAAATTTACTATTTTCAATGTTAATTCTTATATTGTGCTGATGTAAACATTTGGAAACTAATTCAAGTCAAAACACATTTGTTTTATGGTTCCAGGCTCAGCATCAATTAACACGTTGAGTGTCCATGAAATATGATGGGTATGCCTAAAGTTACAAAGCATTATATCGAAACCCAGGCAAGACATATACGTGGTGCCATTGGTTCTGCGGAAGAGGGACTTGAATACGCCACATATATGTCGTGGGCGCTAAACGTGTCAACGTTTATGGAAGTCTAGAGCCATTTTCTCACATCAGCGAATTCTAATTGTACTCAAAGTTGCTCCCCAGTAGACTTTTGTATCATATCACCATAGGCCAAATGCAATCATTATTTCAAGTAATATATAAGTATACTTATTATTGAATTCAAATTATATTCTGCTAGAAAATTTAGATAGCTGAATACAATTTCGTCATCAGTTTTCGAAATGTTTATATTCAAAATTTATGAAGATTAATATTATAATTTTTTCTAGTTCTTCCTTGATAGGATCTTTGTTACCTTGAGGGTTTGCTGCTGAAGAATTCTTTCAGTTTTTGATAATCGATTGCCTATAGTGAGATTCATTTTTGAGATGGCAGTATTGCGAGATAGGACAATAGTGTTGCCGGAGTTTATACATCAGAAAGAGGCATCAATGATGTTACATGTAATCAGAATGATTAGGTTAGGTATAATTTGGTCTCCATTTTATCAGGTTCACAGTGTAACTCTAGAAAGAGTGCAAAATAAATTTTGCACTTTTAAATTAGGTCAAATTAGGTCTTCGAGTACAGAACCATGACTATTCTAATTTCTTGCAAGAAATGGGTCTAAAACCATTACAAACAAGAAGAAATCACGCAGATCTATGCTTTGTATTCAAGCTGCTAAATGGACTGATGACTTGTCCTGAATTACTTCTCAGACGCAGCAACTTATTTCATATACCATTCCATCATACAAATTATGGCAAGCATACACCCTTAGAAAGAACTCTAAAGTTATTGAATAACAAAGACATCAGTATTTTTGGAGTCTCTTGATCATTTTAAAAAATCATTGAATAATATAAGTAGGTGATTGTTTATGTAATGTTTTAACTCGCAATGTTTATGTATGTTGTAACCCGTTTCCAAATTGTATTCAATGTTACATTCTATTTCAGTTTGTATTCTTTACTGTACATAGTTGTTTACTGTTAAAACATTCTGTATCTCTTTTTGTAATAAGCAATAACTTTTTATTGATATAAGTTTATATTATTGTAATTTTACCTTATAATGGAGTTTGAATAAATAAATAAATAAATAATTCAAAATATGTTTTCATCATGATAAGATAAATAACCAAAACCGAACAGCGTACCATCTGGGTACAGTACGGGCCTATTATTTATGTTAAATCAAAGCCGGTTTCTGATGTATGAACTCCAGCAACACTATTGTGCTATCTCGCAATACTGCGATCTCAATATGAATCCGACTATAACTCCAACATATTGTGGATGTGTATTGTTACTACTTTAAATGAGTATTTTAAATTAATTTTGATGAATACGATTACGCCGTCATTTTCATTATTGTTATAGCCATCCAAAAGAAATAAATTCAAATCATTTATTATGAAGGTTCCTGTTAATACTATGCATTCTATTTCACACCGCCGATTTCCGAGGATTATGCTCAGTTCATCCACGTTCTTGTTAATTCTTCGGATATTTAAGTGTAAAATGTTAAAATATGTCTCATTGGTACTTATTTATAATTTCTTCAAAAGTATTCACTTCTAATGTATTTATAGGTACGTGATTTATATCGGTTATCCAATGATCCATTTCAATAGTTGGAAAAAAAGACAATATATAAAAATATTTTTTCGTGTTGAAAAAAATATAAAGGTTAATATAAATGTTGCTCTCATACATAAGGTTTTTATGGTTGACTCAATATTTTAATATGACTAAGTAAGTAATTATATATTTTACAGCCATTGCGATTTGCTTTATATAGGTCTTGAATTACTCCCTTTTGCAGAACAATATTCAATCTGCTCCACTAACTTATGTTTTACGTGGTTATCAACTTATTCAATGTTGACAATTAAATAAGATACTAATTATTTCAATGAACGTTAGAAATATTAAGAGATATGATTTTAGTTTTGATGGTTGGGGTGGTAAAACTAATAATATGAAGACACTTACTGTTTCATTTGTAATTTCAGTTGTTCCAACTGCACAGTCTTCGTCTGTAAATCTGCAAAGTTTTGACTTTGTTGATCAGCACATCCTCTCAGTTCACTCAATTTCTGTTCATTTTCAGATCTGTCTCTCTCCAACTGCTGCACTTTTAAGGATAAATCGTTGTTCTCTTGTAACATATCTTTTTGTTTCAACTGCAGCCTCTTAAGTTCATTTTGTAGTATTTTAATTTGTTCTTCTTTATCTTTTGTTTCATGCCTCAATAAAATTATTGTGGCTTGATGTTCCTGCATTTGTTGATCTGCAATATATCAGTTCACCAATCTCATTATAACAATATGTGTAGCAAAATAACCTCAAAAGATAACTTTCATTGTGAACGTTGAAACGTCGTGCTAATAAAAACACTTCAGACAATGGAAATCCGCAATGAAAGTAATGAATTCACAACAATGCCTAAAACTTTTAAACTCAATTTCAACAGATAACTATTGCAAGATATTTGGTAAAACTTCACATAATTATTGCAGAAACTAATTGCATTTCCTGCAGGTTTATTGTGCTCTCATTGTTGATTATTTTAACCCATCTACCAGTACCCCGTACCCAGTCAATAACTACAGTTTTGGCTGTTTGATTTGTAGGAATTCAAGTCCTGATTTTTCCTTCCTGAAAATGTCATATCTCACATACAATCCAGTACGTTGGTGTTGGGATAAAACTCCAGTATATTCATTACCACACCAAAAGTTCCAAACAGTGCAGTGGAATCAACTAATGACCTCAAAAATAAAAATACTGAACACCAACAGGAGACAGCTCAGAGAAAAATTTAAATCGGGAAACGAGAAAAACCAAATCAGGAATAGATAAAATTCAAGGAAACCTTGTTCATCGCAGAGAGCAATGATTTATTCAACCAATCAAGAGAAAAATCAAATAATGCTAAAATTCTTCACAGTTGGTTGAAATTTAAAAATGTCACTCGAAATGTTAAGATCCATAGCTCTTATATGGAATTCTTGACAAGTATTAACTTTGAGTTCAGTTCCCTACTTCTAAGGAGTGGAATCAAATATGAATGGTACTTTTGTTCATCTCCAACCATTCTAATGATCAGTTCAAGAAATTTGTTCTAAAGCTTGCTGCAGAGAGATGCAAGAACGCACCCAGAGGGGGGTGGAGCAGGTCCCGGCACCCCCACAACCAAAAGTAAATCGATTGGTTGAATTAATTTAACTCAAAAGTAAAGAAAAATTGGAACAAATTCAAGGTGCGCCCCCACCAAAAACTAAGGCTGAGTTCGCATCTGAGAAAGACTTTTCATTTGAAAATGAAGTTGTTCTACTTTAGGCAGTATGCATATCTCTGGGATCAAGAGGATCTACTATCTATGTCCTATCCAGATTCCTTCCACCGACTTTCAAAATAAAATTCATTCATGTGCAATCAATATGAAATATTCTCAGTTTTTACCTATGAATAAATAAGCTTTATGAAAAAGCTCACATGGAATTTAATTAATTTATGAAGGAAAGAGTCAACTTTGTTATACTAACTCTATGATATGCCTCAAATAATTCTGAAGCAATCTTAATATATTTATCATAAATCTTGTAAATAACATCAAAAATGAAGCAAAAGAATTTATACTACATACCTAGAATATATGCCCTATTCTCTTCTGAATGATGGAATGACTTAACACTGTCCTCAGCATCCAATTTTGCTTGTTCAATAGTATCAGTCATTTCCTGAAGCTTAGCATTCAAAGCTATTAATTTATTTTGAGCTTCCTGAAAACAAATTAATGAAATTCAAGAAATTTTCTTATTTATAAAAGTCCCATTAATAAAAATATAATCTAACCACTAATACAAATTAAAGAAATCTGCATTGCATTGTTTCTTCTGCTTCTGCCTTTACATGGAGATTTTGTTGAATCGTTTGTTGCAGACATTAGTTATTGTCTGCAGAGACCTACCCTATACTGATGTGAGCAAGAACCCAGAAATCGATCTATTGGTGGTCCAAATGTTTCAATGAACATTTCCATGCAACTAGCAATTGCGCAGACATCCTTGTAGAACTCTGCACGGAAATTCATTAGATGTAATTCAACGTTCGTCGTGGTATTAGCCAGGAAAGTAGTTGTTTTCTGATGGATTTTCGACCCAATTATTCCTATCGTATAGGATTATGGCAATAAGCGTGGTCCTGGTATTGCAGGACATCTTGTTTCTCTCTTGACAAGCTTATTGTGAACAATGCAATGCAGATTTCTTTAATTTGTATTAGTGGTTAGATTACTCACGCAAGTTCTGGGTATTATTTTGGTTGAGGGGCTGAAGTTCAGATGGCGCCCGTGGTTTAGTGAACGCTAGGCTGCGGGCGGTGTCTCAGCTTCTGCCTTTACATGGAGATTTTGTTGAATCGTTTGTTGCAGACATTAGTTATTGTCTGCAGAGACCTACCCTATACTGATGAGGGCAAGAACCCAGAAATCGATCTATAGGTGGTCCAAATGTTTCAATGAACATTTCCATGCAACTAGCAATTGCCCAGACATCCTTGTAGGACTCTGCACGGAAATTCACTAGATGTAATTCAACGTTCGTCGTGGTATTAGCCAAGAAAGTAGTTGTTTTCTGATGGATTTTCGACCCAATTATTCCTATTGTATAGGATTATGGCAATAAGCGTGGTCCTGGTATTGCAGGACATCTTGTTTCTCTTTTGTTTCTTTCCTTCATAATTCATTAGTCCTCATTCGTTATCATTACTTAGTTTATTATTAATCGTTATTTTACTACTAATAATTTTTTCTCGTTTTCAAATATGTATGGTAATATGGTAAAGTAAATATCAAAATAATCCAAGTCTCATGAAATACGAAACAAGTAGTTCAGAGCAGGTACTTTTTGATTTAAAGTAAACAATTCGAGTAGATAATTGAGGTAGGTAGAATAGAGGGTCAGTTGAAATAGGTAATGAGTGCAATTAACCACTCAGATAAGTAGTAAGTAAAAATAGGATTAGAATTTTGTTCTCTAGCGTAGTAAGCGTATAGCTCCTGAGAACGCTAACTTTGTTAGCGAAACGCGCGTCGAGTGAAAGTGACGTAGTTTTGGTGTTTTGGGTAGCTTCTATTTCTTGAACCATGTTTGTAAGTCAAACCGTTAAGAAGTTACGTCTTTTATTTCAGAAAGTAATATCGGTGATATCATTTAAAATGGTTACCATGTTTGGAAAGAACCATTCTAAAGTTAACTAAGGGGCTAATCAAAAGCCGCACGGAATGAATAAAACATTTCATTGAAAAATGTACAACAGAAAACTACTACCTTTCTGAGTTTATCTCAGCTAGTAAATAACAACTACTGTTCTGAATATAGCTTTCTGGATATATACCTTATGATTTTCCATTTCTGTTTTCAAACTGGTGTGTGACCACTTCAATTTGGTTTCAAGTGAAAGTAAATCGGCCTTAGCACGTTCCAATTCCTGTTGTGCAGTCTTGTGCTCATGGCATTTGTCATCTAAAAGATGACATATTCTTGCTTTTTCAGATATCATGGATTGAATTCTATGCTGAAATAGTTCATTTTCACGCATGGCTTCTCTATATTTCTTATCAACTGCTTCTCTTTGAGACTTTTCTTTCAGAACATTTTTTTCAGCCACTGCAAACCGCATCACCATCACTTCCTTTTCTTTTACCGCTGAATCCCTTTGTTTAGTTTTCTGAAAATTTTTAATCCAGTAACGACAGACAAACTAGAGCAAAAAGTGAAGAATGAATTTGAATTTGAAGGTTGAGTGTAAGAGCGCCGCTTCTTGACTTAGCAGTTACAGACGTGCGAACTCTGCCTTTTGCAACGATAGTATTGCACGGGCATCTATATACATATTATTATTTTTAAGATTATTTATTATACTCATGTTCATTGGTATCCGACCCTATTTTATGTAATATGTATATTATGTACGTGTATCTATCTGTTGCAATAAAATCATTTATTATTATTATTATTATTAATTGTAGCACTCTGAAACTCGGCACATAACATCTCGTCATCATGTATTATTAGAAAAAAAATTGTTTCCAAAAAATCAGGGGTGGAACCTGAAAAAATTTTCATTTGAAATAAATATATTTTTATTTTTTTTGTATCAAAAAACGATTTCGATAGATTGAGAGATAAATCAATTCTCCACAAGAATGATATTCAGTAATACCTTATGAAATATGCTCGTTTTCTCAGAAAACGTGGTTTAACGCCGACGTCACATTGCTCGCGATACCCCGCCACTGCAAGTTCAGGCATCGCCGAAAATTAGATTTGTCATAACTTTGCTAAAAATTACAATAGAAGGAAAAGAAAAAGTGCATATCGTTCCTGAAGACTTGTATTTCCTCATGCAATCAGTTGAGTTATGACCAATCAAATATTCGGATCCGCCAGAACTTTCAGCGGCGGGTCAGCGTGAACCTGAATTCAAACACGTTTTCTGAGAAAACGAGCGCATTTAATAAAAAATTACTCGCAATCATTTTTGTGGAGAATTGAATTGTCTTTCACCCTGTTGAGTTATTTTCTCGATAAATCATATACTTTTCAAGATTACAGCAAAAATGTATTTATTTTTAAACGAATAAAAAAATATGTTCCACCCCTGGAACTTTGGTAAACAATTTTTTTCGTGTTTATCATGGTTCCAACTACCAGCATACCAAGTTTGGTGGTGCTACAGTCGATTCTTGTCTCAAAACCCAATCGTACTGGATTATTAAACATGTTAGTAATTGTCATGCTTGAATAAATGATTATAATAATGGTGGAAACTGATATAAAACGATCGAGAAGACAGCCGTGGTGGATAAGTCGAGTTGTGTCGATCAGAGAAACCAAGCAACTATGGGATCGCACGTTAAAAGGTAAGACCTCGTCATTCCCAGCTCGCACAAGTCTTCTAAAGACTTCTGAGGGTTGTTCGTAGGGGTGCAGCTGGATGACAACAAAATAGAACGAAGAAATTAGATAAGTATAATATAATAATAATAATAATCTTTATTCAAATAGGCAACCTAATATACATACGTTTTTACATGTTACAACAGAGTTCAAATCTGTAACATTATCAATTAACAAGATTCATTACAGTACATTTTCTATAATATTTAATAAACTACTTAAGCTAGACTAACTCTTTCTGACATATGTAATCTAAATTTGGATTTTTCCTGTTTTATTCATACTTTGTTTTAATGTTCAGGAGTAGTTGGTGCTTGAACTCACTGAGTGAGTGGGCTTGTTTGATTTCGACAGAAAGGTCATTGTACTCTAACAAGCCTCTATGAAACAATGAATTTGTAGTGCGGGCATAAGTTGTTCTTTGAACATAAAAATTATTGTTTCTTCTGGTGGGATAGCTGTGTATTTGGTTTTGGAATACAATAAATTGGTCAAAATAAGGAGGAGCCATACCAGATACAATCTTATAGATCAAAATCATTGAATAATAAAACAACCTATCCTTAACAGAAAGCCAATCCAATGTCTGAAGCATTATTATAATAGGGGTATACCTACTGCATCTCAGAATAATATGCATTCCTCTATTTTGCAATTTTTGCAGTGCAGCGATACTACTTCCACCAAGCAATGCAAGTATACTAGCACAGTAATCAAAATGTGGTTGTATTATAGTTTTGTAAACAGTTAGCGTAGTTTGAAGGGTGAGATTTCTACTAATTCTTGTAAAGAAAAACAGTTTTTTTTAATATTTTATTGTGTATGTACTGGAAATGTTTTTTAAGACTAAGTGTATTATCAACAATGAATCCCAAATATTTTATGTCTTCAACAATTTCAATAGTTTCGCCGTTAATATTTATATTTATCATATTTTTGTCAATTAGATTATATTTATGTTGTGTTGTTATGATCATGGCTTTGGTTTTATTTACATTAAGTTTAAGTTTATTGATGTTTAGAAAGTTTAATATGTGTTTTAAAGTACAATTAATTTTATCAATTGCTCTATCCAGGCTTACATTACTTGCAGTCACTACCATATCATCGGCAAATAGATTAAGGAACTCACAATCTTGAATATAGTTCACATCATTAAGGTACAAGATAAATAAAAGAGGTCCCAGTACACTTCCCTGGGGTACTCCAGAGGTGACACTTTTTTTATCTGAATACACATTACCAATTTTTGTGAACTGCTTTCTATTCAATAGGAAACTTTTGAACCAAGCTAGTACAGTGCCTGTTATACCATAGTATTTGAGTTTTATTAATAAAAGAGAAAGGTCGATAGTCTCGAAAGCTCTTTTAAAGTCAAGGAAGACTGCGACAATATATTTATTACTATCAACTCCTAATTTCCAGCTAGACAATGTCAACTGTAAAGCAGTTTCACAGGAGTGCTTCGTTCTGAATCCGGACTGATAATCCATTAATATTTTATTGTTTTCTATATACCTAGATATCTGGTTATAAGCTGCTAATTCTAATATTTTTTCCAAAGGAGGTAGAGTATTAATAGGGCGAAAGTTTATAGCTTCATTAGCATTAATGATCTTTGGCACTGGCACAACAGTACTCACTTTCAGCATATTTGGGAAATGACCGGTTACTAAAGACGTGTTAACAAGATTTAATATTACATGACCTATCACTTTGAATATACTTTTGATAACTTTATTATTAATAACATCAGAATTACATCTATTATCCAGTTTGTTTATTATAGTTTTCAATTCAAATAACGTTAAAGGTAGGAATTCAGACAGTCGGGATGCAATTACTGGAAGTCCTATATCAGACCAGGGAGCAGTTTGTGGGATTGTATCCTTAATTTCAGCAATGCTGTCTATAAAGAAAGAATTGAACATCCCAGCTTTTCCTTTACAAGAGTTGACAATAATGTTGGTTTGTTGAAAATTGAATATAATTTCATTTGGGATAGGGTTATTATTTGGTTTGATAATAGTTTTTAGTGTTTTCCACATCTTTTTTGAGTCATGTGAACAGTTATCGATTTTGTTTTCATAGTATTCAAACTTTTTTCTTTTGAGTACATTCACATCATTTCTATAATTCTTATATAAGTCCCAATTGATTTGTTTGTCAACTTGAGTGACACTGTTTCGGAAAATTCTATATGCTCTATCCCTGTTATTGGCTATATTTGTAACTTCAAAATCATACCAAGGTAAATTATTTTGTTTGATATTAAACAGTTTCAATGGAGAAATAAAGTTAACCTGTTCTGTGATTTTACTCATAAAATCCTGGTAGATTTGGTTAACATCTGTACTATTCAAGTAATACAACCATTGTAAAAAATATGGTTAAATTTTCATGAAAAAAAAAAATTAAATAAAACCAGGATTGTTTTTTTTTTGCATAAACTAGGAAAAGATGATAGAACGCTAAGGCTAACACAAGTGTAGAAGGGGAATTTGAAGCCTGTGGTGCCAAAATGAAACTTCCTCATGTGAATCAATATACAGTATCTTTTTATCTGTGGTATAGACAGAAATCTACGCGAGCAACAAGGAACGCAATGATATTGTCACGTAGTGGGCTTCTATACGGCCTTTTTGGCGTTTACTATAAGCCGCAACTAGGGTTGCTACCCTTTGCTACTCTGTGACTAGGGGTCGTAGCTATAGATGGTAGCACAGAGAAACTTTAAATAGTAACAAAATACAAATATTTTATTTAAACATCAATTGGGCAATAGCAATATCTACACAGGGGGATAAATAATAATACAAGATAGGTTTCTTACCATATAATATTTACACACTTACTTCTACTTGGTGCAAGGCCCAAAAGGGCCAGGCCCATAGCCACACTGGCTTTGAGACTCAATAAATGAATTAACAAACTAACATCTAGACTGGAATTTGAATGTGAATTCCCTTCCCACCATAAAAGAGTCTTCATTTATAGTAGTGTGTTATTTACATTTGGCCGGTACAGTGACACTGTGATCGGTGTAACCGAGTGTCATGGCCAAGCTGTCATCAGACTCATTCATGGTCGGGAATGATTCCCGAATCGATCAATTAATAATAACATATCAATGACCGAACATTTCTTACTCCAGCCATATACAGAGCGCTCTTGTAATTCTTGACAATATGATAATACCACAAAAATAAGAGAGACACACTACTGTGCCCCTCTCCTGTTGCCTCGCCCGACGAATTAACAGCTAAGTTGATATCCCTTCTTCGAGCGAGTAGAGGAAAAATTGTAATGCTCTCTCAACATTATAGCAAGCTATTCTTCACGCTCTCATAAAACCACCATACCCCAGTCGAAAACTTTCGATACTGTATGTACCTACTTCATTGTTGTTTGCAGACTCACAAATCATAAAAACTTCAATAACTTTTTATATCAACTTGACGCATTATTGTATAGCATCTATTGAAAAGGAGACACTTATGTCATTCGTGGTAATATTGATGTAAATTTTTTAGTGACTAGTGACGAGAAACAAAAAATTATAAATATATGGGCGAGTATGGCATTAAAAATCATATCAATGAGGCTACAAGAATAACATCAACAACTGCAACATGCATAGATAACTTTTTCTCAAATGCAGATGAGTGCATTGCGAGTGTGCGTCACTCTTTTTTCTCATACCACACGTATCAGGTATGTATAGGAGGGAGATAAGTGACTTATTCAATTTTAATAGCTCCAATCGGAAATTACAACACTTAAATTGCGAATAGTGCTGAACTAAGCATCTATGCGACGATAATAACCTTACGCGATTTATGTTTTTTATGACTTTTTAGCGAATCATAAGACACAGTTGACAGTTGGTACAATCTACCCAATAGGAAGTACACAAATCAGCAAAAATTTTCGAGAATCATCTTGGACTAGTTTACAGATAGCTTATTTCCAGGCCATTCAAAGTGCCGCCAAATTTAATTTCGCACAATATCGTTTACATGAACTGTTATACCATGTGAGCATATAATTACTAGTTTGTAATTTAACAAATAACCACCAAATAACGATAGCCGTTAATGACCGAGGATTTAGTCATTCTTCTCATATCTTTGGCTACTACATGGACGGGTACTGACTGATATTTGCACAACGTTTTGCAATGCCGAGAAATTATTTTAAGTGATCCCTGTAAACCAATTAACATAATCTTGAATTAATTAGGGACTACCTGTAGACTAGTTTCGAGGTTGTTTTCTCTCTTCCGTGCAAGGGTAAGTTCCTTGTCCGAATTTCTTACAAAACTATTTTTCCCCTTTCCGAATCAAAGCAAACTTATGCTAGTTGGTAACAGGGAAAACATGCAAAATAGTGACCTCGACAAAGGCTAGCACAAATATCTGTTTGATAAATTTTTTAAATTTTCTTTTGAAATTTTGATTTATTCTTTGATAATCCTCAAAATTTCGATATAAGAAGTCGAAATGATGAATAGAAAAACTCTTGTGTCAATATATGACAAAGACTACTCACTGAATAAGGAACACAGGTTTTGTATTTGTTATCGAGTTATGCAAAATTACTACTACTAGAATTCTTTCAAAAATTTGAGATAATATTATCTATTAGTTAATGAACTTGTAAAAGTATATATTTTGAAAATATAAAAAAGAAATTAAATTTTCTATAAACTTTCTTTATCTTCATAAAAAAAGTATATATAGCTGCGGCTTGAGATCAAATTGTATATAATTTAAATTTTAATTTGCTGCTTCCTTTTTCGTTACGTGTTTTATAATAAAAATTTAAAAATAGATTTAGTTATAATGAATAACAAAATGGCGTTTTCAAACGAATTCTTTTAAAATGGAAATTCCAAGAAGGGCTTCGCGGGGGTTTTCGGGATCGTCAAGCCCGAATCTAAACAACTAGTGCCGGGGATGATCACAGGTGACTCTACGAGGGTGTGAAATCGACCTATAAATTGAAACTAACTAGTGCCGGGTATAATCGGGGGTGACTCTACGGGGATGTGCGGTGATATTGACCAAAAATTGGAAAACCCGGATTATTGACTATGAAGTTGTCATTGCCATGACAAAAAAAATGAAAGATACGAGAAAATGTTTTCTTTTTCGTGATTTTTGAAAATATTCTCTCAAAATGTCCCAAGAAAGCCATAAACCAATTTTCAGCAGCTTTGGAATTTTGCCGCCTTTTAGGGCATTTTTTGCTAATTTTACTGAGCTACATGTAATCCCTGCAACTCGTAAATCGTATGCAAATCATTATTATTCGCCCACCAAAATTGTATATAAATGTTATAACATTGATTGATGGGTCGAAATGTCGGTAAAGGGTAACTTCTGGTCCATATGCCGTCCTTGGGGACCGATCTAGATGTATGCAAATCGGCTAGCGCCTGGTTAATTTAGCGATATCCGACTATTCCACTACGACGTAATGCTTCTTCTTTGATACAATTTTCAACATTGCTTTCAACCAGAAGTTGACTGAACAGGAAACCACTTTTTTTTCCGATAATCCAACTCAATCTTCATGTCCCTTGAAAGGCATAACTTCGTAGATAATCGACAACCCCATCGTCATGGACCCACAGTTCAGTGTATTGCATTCATGTTTTAGTTGCTTTTTCATCTACTTAACTTCGGAATTTGCAAGGTGTTAGTGAGTTATGATATTAGCAGGAACTCATTCACTATCAATAATCATCAATACAATTCTATTTTCTTCCAGCGTCATCGACATAAAAGTGATTTCAGCAGGATTCAGGTTGTGGATCTCCGATCATTGAACAATGTAAAGACAAATTTGATAACAAAGTAAAGTAAATAACGTCTGAAAACAAATATATAATGAGTTGTGGTGTTCAGACAAATTAAATTCCAGAAAAGATTCTCCTCGAGCAGGGATCGAACCTGCAACCTCCAGATTGCTAGTCTGTGCTCTAAACAACTGAGCTACCGAAAATAATTTTTGGGCCTGGGGGCCTCCACTCCTTTGTTGTCCCAAACATTCTAAAATTGTAACGTAATCAAATAGAATATATTCTATTCTATTCTATCAATTATTTTCAAACAATGCAAAGTGGCAACATTGCTCTTGAATTAATTCAATAACTAATTGTCAGAACTGACATTTTCCATTTATTGTACATTTTAACCCAGGATAAACACATACGCTTTGTTGCCAAAATGTATATTTCATAATTTTTTGCCTTCACAAATCTGTTGATGAAGAACTTATATTTGAAATGTTTCGGAATGGTTTGGAAATGGAAATTTTGGCAAAATGTTTCATTTTTATAGACCCCTTTGCGGTCCTTTGTCGGGACAACCCCGACAGTAAAATTTCAACGTTCCGGTCCGATACCAGGTAATCCCCTACAGTATTACGTTCCGGTCCGATGTCGGGTTAGCCCCGACATTGGCTTTGGTCGAAGTCGCTACTTTTTTGCTTTAGGTTTGGCCGCCTTTTTTTCCTCTGCCTATTTTGAATAGACTGTTTTTCATTTTCTTGGTTATGACAATATAATTGGACCGCAAAGGGTTAAAGTATGCAAAATCTTATGACCGGGAGCAGATGGCCCAGAAAAGCATACCATCCTTTGGCTCAACATCTGAAATCACGTATATGTCGATGATGATGGATGGAAGTAGAATTGAATTCATGATTATTGATAGAGAATGATATCCTTCTTGTATCATAACTCACCAACACCTTGTAAACTCCGAAGTTTGCAAGTATAATACTAAATCAAATTCCGGGGAAAAGTGGTATCCCCATATGCAGATGCGAATGTGTGTCCTTGGTAGCTTAGTTGGTTAGAGATCCCTGCTCGAGAATTTTTTTTCTAGAATTTAATTTGTGTGAATGCCACGACTCATTATATATTATCAATTTCAGTTAATTAACTCTAATCTTAAGTTTATGTACTCTTTTGTATGTACATTAGAGGATTATTTCCTATTCAATAAAGATTTATTCATTCATAAATACGATTTTTTTTATTGAATTTCAAATGATTCCATTCCATTAATGTGTTGTAGAATTGTGATATTTGCAAAATTGAAAGACACACCAAAAATATTAATGTATGATGTTTTGTGACTCTACTGGGTATTATAGGGGTCTGAGGTTACCTCATTATATGCTGAAACGTCGGCAACAAATCCAAAGTGGTTTTAGTTATCTTCACCTTTTCTCAAACAATTCCTAGTGGCAAACTAGATATTTTCATGACTGATGTTCCTCTGAATTATCATCAATCATTCCACAATTAGTAAGTGTTGCCCACAACTTATACCCTCTCCAGAAGTTTAAGAAGAACACGAATTCCTACCTACTTTCCTTTAGTTTTCAGGACAATCTCTCAACATTTCTGATTTTTCATTCCGTGTGAATCGAAAGATGAAAAACAAAGATTGCAGTATGCCCTACTGAAGAAATATAAAAGAAAAAGCTGATATCATCTGATATGCTTTATCTTTCACGTTGACAGGCGCTAGGTAAGTTTTATATTTAAATTTCGTTATTAAGTTTCACATATTGTTTAGTTATATGTCTGTTCATTTTTATGTTTTGACAAAATAATATTTACTGAACATTTTATTATTGTTAGTTTTAAATTTATAATCATTTTACATACAACATTATTTTTTATACAATATTTTTCTGCTGCATACATGATTTTTCAACAGGAAGAAAATTTTAATGACAATAAAGTATATTTATTACGATTATTGCTGTAGTGAAATGAAATACGAGTAGCCCATTGTTACATTTGTTAATTTATGGAGGTTGGGTTAGGCAGTTACACCAAACCCTAGTCTTCCAAAAATTAAATAAGTACCTAAATCTTATGTAATTTCTTACTGTGCTTCATTTTTACATAATATACAAAAATACTCAATATACCTACCTGACATCTCTGCGTGTTACTTTATCTCACTTCACCTTACAATATTATAAACTAATTGAAGACCTCAGGGAAATAACGTGTTGAGTCACATTTTGCCTCAAATCGTGATTTCCATGTCAACTTTTAGCTGCCGGGCTATGTTCTCACAAAACATATTTGTAGTGGGGAAGAACGTGTCGGGTCAGGAGATATTAATACTTTTGTAAACCATATTGTTGTTGTTGTTAAAATTGTTTTTTCCGTTAACCTTCTGTCGCCCCCCTATGAACGGCAGCCCTCAAAAGTCAAAACTTGTGTGAGCTAAGGATTAACGAGGTCTTACCTTTTAACGTGCGATTCCTAGCACGATCCGAGGAGAATAGATCTCGAAAGGAGGTCGTCCGTAAGTCACTCATCCAAAACATAACTTCGCATAGCGTTGCTTGGCTCGAGAAATCGATGACCCACGCGCTCTACCGTTTGAGCTATCCTCTCAGATATAGAGGCAAGCAGCGTGAGTAGCCCAAACCTAAAGAACGCTCTCCTGAAAATTATTGCCAAAGTGACAGAGAGCACGTTCTTTTCCTGAGGTCTTCAATTGTTATGACTATGAAGCATATTTTGACATTGACAGTGTTAAAAGTGTTTAATTTTTTTTATGAAACTTAGGTATTTAAAATCCAAATGAAATTTTTGGCGGTTTCTAGTAAATTAGGAGATACAGGCCTATTTTTGATAGATGACTGTCATTTTCTAGCACACAATCCTACTGTAAAAAAACACTCAAAATGCCTTTCATGATAGGAACGTGTGCTAGAAAATGCCAGTCGTCATTCAAAAAAAAAAATGGCCGTATATCCAAAATTACTTCATTTATGTGAAGTTAGCCACACTTTTCCAGCCACGGTTTCTGACTATTAGACCTTCGAGTATGGGATGCAGCATATTTACTGGCAGTGTTGCCAGATCTCATTAGAGAATATGTTTTCAATAAAAAATGTTCAGCCACACCTTACTGAAAGCAAAATACGTATTGCCGGAATATATCAGGATGACACGGTAAAAATCTGTTATATATGTTAATCATGAATCATTTGAAGAGGGTAAAGAAAATATTCCATTCCAAACCTATGGTGTTTAGAAAAGTTTATCTGGACGCCCTCAAACACTATGAAAACTCTAGAAAGCATTGCACATGGAACATAATAATAATAATAATAAGGAACTTTATTGAACTGAAACAAATTCAATCCAACAGGCTATTGACCGAAGTCCTTCTGCCTATTGTTACAAATCATTCATATATAACATTATAGAAGGTTATACAGATATACTTTGGTGGAGGTGATATAAAAAAAAAAAAGAAAAAAAATAATTTAATGTTCGTGTTGTATTTTCTCAAGGGTGGTCGCGCGGGGGTGTCGATGTAAGGGTTGTACTTCAGGGTCTCTTCTCATTGCAAATTTCTCCACAAGTTCGACATTTTTGGCCTTCGAGCAGAATCTATGGAAGAGATAATCCAGGCGTTCTTCAATAGGCATTACATCTGTTAGCTCATATAGGAGGTTATTCGGAGGATTGTGTAGGGGATTATTAGGGTGACGGATTCTTGTGATCGTCCTAAGTGCTGAAGTTTCAGCAGCTTGCATCTTCTTCTTGGCTGTTGCTTTGGAGTTGAGGAAGACGATGTGTCCATACTCTATCATCAGTCTACAGATTAGTTTGTAAATGCTACTGGCTGTTTTCATATTGATACCCTTATTTTGGTATGTGAGTCCTCTGAAGTGCTTGGCTCTGGATATCATATTCTTCTTCTTTTCTTGGAGATGCGTGTTGAAATTGAGTTTGATATCCATCGTGATACCCAAGTATTTGGTTGTTCTCGTTGGCCTGAGTAGTTGTTGCTGCATAGTAATTATAGGAGATGTTTGAGTGAGATGATGATTGAATATCATCAAGTGAGATTTGGTGGGGTTTGGCTTCAATCTCCATTTATTGAACCAATGGCATGTAGAGTCGGTGAGTCGTTGTCCATTGCTCCCTCGACGGATTTGTCGTGAGAAACCAACACTGTGTCGTCCGCAAATTGAAGCATATAACCCAGGTGGGAGAAATGATCTGGGTCGGGAAAGTGGTGATTATAAATGTCTGCACAGTAGAGATTATAAAGGAGGGGGGAAAGAGGCGATCCTTGAGGTAAGCCCTGTTGTGGGGAGAATACGAACGAACAGGCGTTTAGCACTTTCACTTTCAGCCTTCTTTCTGTTAGTAGGGAATTGACAAGAGAAAGTAGCTGCCTTGGACATCCCATCGAATGGAGTTTGTAGATAAGTCCTTTGATCCAGACGCTATCGAAGGCTTTATTGATATCCAGGAAAATGGAAGCAGATTTTTTTCGGTTGAGTTTTGATGTCTCGATGTTGTTGGTGAGGATTGTGAGAGGAAGTAAGGTTGAACACTCATTTTTGAATCCAAACTGGTAATCAGGTATCCTATTTCCTAGGACTGATTGTATCCTATTTTTGATTATCATTTCTAGGTTTTTGCCGAGAACTGGGAGAAGAATGATAGGTCTATAACTGCTGGTTTTTGTGTGGTCTAGCCCTTGCTTGGGTATCGTTATGATGGTACCTGTTTTCCATTCTTTGGGAAAGAAGTTTTTGGTCAAGCAAAATTCATAGATTTTGATGATGTATTCGTGAATTTGTCCATCCAGTTTTCTAAGAATTGTCTTAGACAAGTAGTCGTGTCCAGGCGCGGTGTTTTTGCCTTTCATCACTATCTCATAATATTCATCTTCTTCGACGGTCTGGTTTTCTGGCGGTGGTGTTTCCCTCATGTACGCATCATACCATCTTGATACAAGATTATAGTTTTCTTGTGAAGTTAGCCAGCGCGTCTGTTTCTGAAATTTTTGTTGTCTGGAAAAACACTTTAATTTGTTTTATCTTGTTGACGGGAGTCTAAAGAAATCTGGAAATTGTTCCATGCGCAATGCTTTCTAGAGTTTTCATAATATTTGAGGGCGTCCAGATATACTTTTCTAAACACCATAGGTTTGGAATGGAATATTTTCTTTACCCTCTTCAAATGATTCATGATTAACATATATAACAGATTTTTACCGTGTCATCCTGTTATATTCGGGCAATACGTATTTTGCTTTCAGTCAGGAAGTGTGGCTGAACATTTTTTATTGAAAACATATTCTCTAGTGAGATCTGGCAACATTGCCAGTAAATAATGCTGCATCCCATACTCGAAGGACTAATCGTCAGAAACCGTGGCTGGAAAAGTGTGGCTAACTTCACATAAATAATTACTTCAGACTGCTTGGATTTTTTGTTGAGACTCACATATGTGTTCAATACAGAAAAAATGGAGAGTGTGTAGCAACTGGTTAATAGAATTTTACCCATTCTTTATATGAGTACACACTGATAATTGATGGTCTGATTTGTTTATACCTACTAAAAAATTACAGATGAAGTATCTATCAACTTACTTGTTCTAATTTCAACTGGAGTTCTTTCATCAACTCTTCCAATTTTGATTGTTTTTCTTCCAACAGTCTTGTGCGAGACCTTTCTTCTGAAATTTGCTGCATGGTTTCCTTTGGATTTCCATATAAATTAAAATTTGAGGAATCTTCATTATTATTTTGTAATGGAAAAGTTTCTTTCGGTTTTTCATTGGACTCCGAGTTCAGGATACCACATTCCAAGCCAAATTTAGTACAATCTCTTCCTTGACATTCGGTTTCATTTTCAATTGTACATACGTTATTGTCAAAAACATTGATTTTCAGAACAGAATGTTCACAATCATCTGTATGATTTAAAATTTGATCGTTTTTTGGATCGATATCACAAAGATCATTCATTGTGGCAAGACGAATATAAACATACAAATATATCTACATTAAAAAAGTATTCATATTTCTTCACGTTACACCAAAATATCTGAAACGGTGTTGATCGTGTTAATACTGTTTGCTGTTGATTTTCACTCAATTCCAAAAACGGTCACAATAGTTGATTAGAGCTGTCATAACGAACTAAAACGTAAATATTGTTATTTATAACCCAAAAATATAACCCATAACATCATAAACCTATTCTATTCACCCATCGGTGATCCACCCATCCCATAATAATCATTTGAAGTTGACAGATGCACATGTCAGATTGCCTAAGTGCGATGTGCCCAACATTTAACTAAAATTGGCTCTTCTGCGGAGCGTACGTCAATGACAGCAATTGGCGAGTAAATCGACCGATGGTGCCGCCACTATCGCTAGGAAAATGGCGGCTTTGTCAAGGACTTTGTTTACATTTGTCATTTGTCAGTTTTGTTTGTCATAATATGATGTTTGAAATTTGAAATATCAATCATTGTTATTTCTTGTTTCGTTCAATTTAAATTGTGTTTAACTTTTCATTGTCGAAAACGAGTGTTTTTTTTAAACAAAGCAGGTCAAGTTCATGCAGGAAAACATAACCTAACTTACCTAACTATCCTTGACAAAGAGGTTCAAATATTTCCCGGTAGGGGTAGTGACCTTATGCTAAACTCTCCAATAATTAAAATTAAAATTCCACAAGACGCCAGAGATTGCATTTCCGCTAGATGGCACTCAGAATTTGAGCGCGAAACAGTTTAGTGATGATCAGCTGTCAAATTCTATAAAATTTTATTTTCTTCTTATTCAAATTTAACTAATGAAGATGTCGGAAGTTGAAATGAGTTTATCAGACATTTTAATCAGGACAGGCATTATCACTATTTGCATAACTCTTTGTTTCCGATTGGAAAATAGTGTAAAGAAACTGTGTGTCTGTGGTACTATTGTTGATACATTAGCAAAAATCGATTGATGATCTGAAAACAGTAACCGCGTTCGGTATTTACGTCGGACTGATCGGATTAATCTGTATAGTTCGTTTATTGCAAGCGATTGTAGGGGAGGTAAATCTTGATCGTTCGGTTTTTCAAATCCGTTCTGTCAGAGATTGATCTTTTTGCTCGGAGAATTTCGGCAGATCAATGCGATTAATTTGAAAGTGTGAGGTTATATTTATGTTAGATTGATGATTGTTACCATTGGTTTGATGTTGAAAGTTCAAATCGAAATGAAAAAATGATCTTGAAATAGCCACAGTTCAAATTTCGAAGTTGAAGATTGTTTTACAAAAAAATACAATTCAAATTTAAATGTTATAGGTTAACAACATTCTGTCAAAGTCAATCCCACGCTAATCTCGTCCGTTTCGTTCGTTTATTACCGATTGATCCGAATGATCTGTGGCCACGTGACTAAAATCTACTCTAATCTGCGATCATAATTACCGAACTCGACTAGTATATAACTGATATACTCCCAAAGCAGTTCAACCAATGAATATAAATGACAATCAAACAGATACTTCCTGGGAAAAATTACTCCCTATAAGGAGCCGTTTATTTACACTTCGCAACTAGCATTGCAATATTGCATGCAATGAATTGCAGGAATTGTCAACCAAATGGCATTTCTCGTGATTTGGACAGAATGACCAGCTGCAGTCTAATTTTAGGTTTTTGCGTCGTCATCTGCTCATCTGTACTCAGCATTAGCGGTCTTTTCTTTTTAACAGAAATAAGAAGTAGAGAAACTTGGTTAGGTTTAAATTAGGTTCGATTTGATTTGACGTTTATTTTTATTGACAGGACGACGTTAATGTGATTTTTTTTTGTAGAATGGAGGCATATGATGTGATTGTGAATCAACCCGTTGTTATCGACAATGTAGGTATAAATACATCTTTATTCATACCGGCTCCTCTGTAATTTGAAGATTATGTTAAAACTTGATAATTTAAATATGAATAAGGTAATGAATTTGTTTAGGGAACTGGTGTCATTAAAGCAGGCTTTGCTGGTGGTCAAATCCCAAAATGTAGATTTCCAAATTAGTAAGTAATTTTATTTAAAAATCTTGGAACATTTTTTGAAACATTTATTTTAGTGTTGGGCGACCCAAACATACTCGTGTGATGGCAGGCGCTCTTGAAGGAGATCTGTTTATTGGACCAAAAGCAGAAGAACATAGGGGTTTGTTATCTATCAAATATCCAATGGAACATGGTATTGTTACCGATTGGAATGATATGGAAAAAATTTGGAATTACATTTATAGTAAAGATCAGCTATCTACTTTTTCTGAAGAACATCCAGTACTACTAACAGAGGCTCCTTTAAATCCCAGACCAAACAGGGAAAAAGCTGCAGAAATTATGTTTGAAACTTTCAATGTTCCCGCTTTATTTATCTCTATGCAAGCTGTTCTCAGTTTGTAAGTATGAAAATCAATGTACACAATTTTGAAATGCTATTTTATATTTTTTCTTTTCATTCATTGGTGCACACTTCTAACAGATTCAATACATCTCATCAAAATCATTAGGCTAGTTCACAAGTGCTTTTTTTTCAGTCTCTGAAAAATAAAAATGAGGTGTCATTTGATTCGCGATAGCCTCTAGATGATTCTTGAAAAAAATAAAGTTCCGCTCGAAAAAATTACAAAAGTTATAAACAATTTAGTAAAAAGAAAAAAAGGTTTGGTTTTTGCAAACATCTCAAAAACCAGTTAAAATTTTTGGAATCTGAAAAAGGATTCAAAGAGAGGAGAAAATTTCATGAAAAAAAAGCCCCTTCTCTCAGAACTGTAGGACTAATATTTATAATTTTCCCATAGGGTTGAAAATACATCCGAAAACGGCAACTCTCCCTTACGCAAGCTACGCCCACTTCAGGCACTTTTTTGAATTAGTTATGCAATAGTTAATTAACAATTTTTTTTCTACCTTAATGTGAACATTGCAAGTTTGATAATTTTTCAACTATAAATCTGAGATTTTTTCCTTCTATGAAACTATTCTTGAAAATCTTCTGAAAAATCAAGAATTTTCATTTATCACTGTTTTATTAACAATTTACCTAGTTGAAAAATTTAAAACTTAAATTTCAGTTAACTCATAAACAATGCATTTATTTATAACATTTTTTTAAATAATAGGAGCTAAAAATTGTAAAACATCATTTTTAATAATGAAAAACGGATCATTAACAATATTTTTAAAAAAATTAATTCAATGATTAATTTAAGTTTTTTATTTATTTTTCAACTAAGTAAATAGTTAAAAAACTGAAAATGATTTTTTCTTTATTTTTCCAACGGGGATCTATTCTGAAGCCTTTCAATAATAGCTCCATAGAAGGAAAAAAATCTCAGATTTATACTTAAACAATTATCACAAAACAATTATCACACTTGCAATGTTCACATTCAAGTAAAAAAAAAGAAAATAATCAACTATTGCATAACTAATCGAAAAATCGCGATAAAAATTTTTTGCCGGTGGTTTACTCTTCATTTACGTATCCAATAAGTGCCTGAATTTTTTCATTCCTTAATTTTCATATTCAATATGTTTAAATGAATTTTATTGTAAAAGTGCCGGAAGTGAGTGTAGCTTGCGCAAGCGAGAGTTGCCGTTTTCGGCCGTATTTTCAACCATATGGGAAAATTATAAATATTTGTCCTACAGTTCCGAGATTTGGGACTTTTTTTCAGTACATTTTCTCCTCTCTTTGAATCATTTTTCAGATTCAAAAAATTTTATTTGGTTTTTGAAAGATTTGCAAAAAACCAAACCTTTTTTTTACTGAATTGTTTATAACTTTTGCAATTTTTTCGAGCAGAACTTAATTTTTTTCAAAAATCATCTAGATGCTATTCCGAATCGAGTGAAATCTCATTCATATTTTTCAGAGACTGAACTATTCTAGAAATAAATATACAAATTTATTGTGTAAAATAACAGTACACTGTAAAGAGTTAACTGGTTTGAAGTGTGAATTAATGAACAATGTGTAGACAACAAAAAAAGTAATGTAATAATAGCTTTCCTATGACTGTTGGAAAATTATCCCTTTTCATGTTTGATTTTCATTGAGTAACAGGATGAATAACACATATGTAGCAACGCTCCGTGTGTAGTAAATCATGTCTCACGGCTGTAGCAAATCAGCTACAAGCAGGGTTGAAAAAATCGAATAAAGCATGATTTTTTAGAAAAATCTTAATTTATCACGATTTTTTTTTATTTTTTCATTTTATCATTCAGTTTAGCTATATTTTAGCATAAAACATAACATAACATGAAAGGTTAATTAACAGCGGCTATTTGATATACGTAGCCAACAAAAATAAATCAAGTAAAATCATGAAAAAATTATCTATTTTTATCAAATGAGATATTCAAATCGCGCGCCACTTTTCCAACATGGAATTCATATTTATTGCTTATCTTCAACACCCCTTCTCGATATTATGAATTTTCTATTTTCATATCAATAATTTTTCTCATCTTCAATAATTTTTCAGCTAACATTAAATTGCTTGGACAGTATTGAAAACTGATTCTGTTCTTCTCTCCTCTCTCCTTGACAAAATTATACTTCGTTTCTATGTGCTTTGTACGATCAATCATGCTTAGGCGTGATTGATTCTGATAGAGAGATGAATTGATTCTCTATGATGCCTAGTTTGGAAATGGTCGCAAAATTGGTGAACAATAAAGGATGTTATTTTCTTTGTTCTCACCATTTTCCGACTTTTTTGTTTCCTACGAAATAACCGAATTGCATATGAGTAATATTTAACAACTTTGCCGACCTTGTCCGAGGTGGCAAATTTGTATAGTGTTATTGAGCACTAAACTAAAACTTTTGTGAAAGTTTCATTTCTTTTGTACTTTTCCCCATTTTCATTTTTAATGCTAAAATGATTGGCCTTATGGTTGCCAATAAAAGAGGTATTGGTATTAATTTTTAAGGTGAAATCAGGTGATGCCTCCTATTTAAAGAACAAGTTTTTATAATCAAATAATAATATATAATAATACAATATTAATCTTTATTGCTTTTAAAGAAAAATACATTCTTGTAGCAAGAAGTTATTGATAACATTTTTCGGAGAATCTGAACAGAAGCAGTTCTCTGTTTCTCTGTAATACACGGTGACTCCTCTGATTCCAGATGTCAGTGGAGTTAATGGAGCTGAACAGTGAATTAACCTGTTTCACCCAGTTATACCTGGGATCATCGTCACAAGATAGTTGTCTCGGAAACATTTTTTTGGGTATCTTTCTGGATCCATTAAATATAGTTTCACAAGCCAGTTCAGAATATGTTTGAACACTAGCAAACTGAGGTTTATGCAGCCGACTTCCAGGCGAACTAGAAAGTCAGGAGTATTTTTGGAAAGCAACAATATTCTTTTAAAAAACCCAACCTGAACCCGCTCCCGTAAACATAAAGATAGAGTGCTAACGACTATGCTATCATAGAGTTTCATTCTGCTTTGCCACGAATTTAATTTTGCTCTTGCCATGAGTGGAGTTACAGATCCAATGGACTGTTTGGCTTTAGAAGCAGAAATATTTGCCATTTTTCTGAATAGACCGGACAATGTGAAAGTAACGCCTAAATAAGTATACTCGTTAACAATTTCAATTACAGAGTTATTCAAGAGAAAACGATAATTATAGTCTCTTTTGAAGCCACCCTTCGAAAAACGCATGATTTTTGATTTTGCTGTATTAACTATAAGTTTATTTTCGGAAGTGTATTTTTCGAGAATGTGTAGTTTTCGTGAAATGTCTATTGGTGATTCTCCAAAAATAACAAAATCGTCAGCATAAAGAAGCATAATAATATCTGTAGTATTGTCTATATTGACACCTTGTGCTCTTTGTAGACGAAAATGTGCCTCAATGTCAGCAAGGTACAATGAAAAGCGGGTGGGACTCAAAGATTCACCCTGTAATACTCCTGATGAGACATCGTATTTTTTTGTGAACTGATGGTTAGTTTTTATTTTAACAGAGGAAATTTCATAAAGATTCCGAACGATATAAATGAAATTGGAACTTACTCCAATACAGCGCATGACAACAGAGTGATAAATAAGTGTTCACAATTGTTTTTCATAAGGGTTTGATATCATTCAATGAAATGCCTAATGATATTAAAAATTCAAATTCAACTGTTTGTTTCAAATCTTATCTCAAGAAGTATGTAATATTAATTGATTTTAATTATAGTTAAACAAAATGTATTACTTATGAATATATTTTTTAACCTTTTTTTGACACCTTTTCACGTAGAATATGTTATACACCTGAAAGTCATAAAGTTTGAACAACATCTAACCATTTTTATATCTTTTTGTAAATGCTTCAAATATTATAATACACATTCAATGTATTTTTTAAATAATTCTCAATATCCACATGTACTGTTAATAAATGAATAAATTCATTATAATTACAGATATTCCACAGGACGCACTACCGGAGTAGTTCTTGACTCAGGCGATGGTGTTACTCATTCTGTGCCTATTTATGAGGGCTTTGCTTTGCCACATAGTATTATGAGATCTGATATTGCAGGAAGGGATGTTACTCGATATTTGAGGTAAATTCAGCTTCTATGATTATTACTTTACTACTATTACTATTATTACTACTCGTAGATTATATTGAGTAGCAAGTGACATAAAATAAATTTTTTATGAAGTTTATTTGATGATATCCAGTCTTGAGGAATATATACAACCAGAGACATGCTTCGGGTACGTTGGCCTTTGTTAGTACGCTGTCGTCAAATGTAAAGATGAGCAACACTTGATTGCAACTATAATAAAAATGCACTAATAGGGGGAAAATAATTTTTTTCATTATTATCTAAAAATTAAGTAAAAGCGTGGAGCGCTTAATCATCATTGTGAAATGTATTTTCCTGGCGCTCCACACTTTTACTCATACCCTTCATTTTTTGATGAACATGAAAAAAATAATGTTCACCTTTTTAGTGCTTTTGAAAATAAGCGGGGTTAAAAAAATGTTATTATTCTTTATTTTCTACTTTTTAGTCTTGTTGTCTTAACATATCCTGTATCGATTTCAAATGCCATTTCATCACATCAAACCATGTTGAAACATTGTAACATACTAACACTTCAATTGACTGTAATATGATTGAGCTTCCTATTGCATTTTGTAGATGTCACACATCTACAATTTGTTACATTTGATATATATTTGAATTTTTCAATTTCAACAGAAGAATCATAATCTCCGACCCCGAAAACCCCCAAATACCAATTTTGAATCGAATTGGACCATAACACAAAATTCGTTCGCCATATTGGAGACGCCATCTTGAATTTTTCAATTCTGACAAAAAAACATAATCCTTGCCATCGAAAACTCCAGATACCAATTTTTAAAAATAATAAAAAAAAAAATTATAGAATCGGATCATGATTACAAAACTCGTCAGCCATATTGAATCCGCTATCTTGGAATTTTTCAATTTTGACCGAAGAATAATAATCTTCGCCCTCGAAAACTCCCAGATACCAGTTTTGAATTAAATCGGGTCATAATTACAAAACTCGTCCGCCATATTGGAGCCGCCATTCCTCCAATAAAAATTTCATAATGCATTGTCACCGGAATTATGTACATCTGCCAAATTTTACGGACGATTAGAAGTGGTCTAAAAATTGGTTACAAGATTTGACCGTGATTTTTTTTTTTTTTTTTCATAAGCTCTGTTGTGATTCTGAAAATTATTAGTCCTAGGACGTCAGGATTATGCGCAGTTGAGAAAAAGTGAGCGAATATGAACTACACTTCACGTCAACTGCGCATGATCCTGACGTCCCAGGACTGATAATTTTCAGAACCAAAACAAACCTCTAGTGAGTTAATATACGCGTGGTAATAAATAATAAAAACAAGCAGAAACAACATTAAAAGCCATAAATGTACATGCAGGAGATGCAGGAAAGAAGAGGACTGGGGGAGTCTTTTTGAAACACGCCCCTTCTAAAGATTACCTACTCTGTTTGAACTTTGACTTGACCAGATCTTATGGTGAAGCTAGTCCTCCAGAGCAGCATAGTAGTGAATCAGAATGAGAAGCACTATTTTTCTCTGTAAAAAAACAATATGGCGACCATAATAGAAAAAAAGTTGATGATGATTGCCAGAAGACGAAACGTCGCGCGTCGTATAGTAAATCTGAACATGACAACGTGCAGCTGAAAAAAAGTATCAATGGAAATGTTTTGTCTATGTTATCAAATAACGCTAGAAAAAAATAAAATAAAAGAAAATTCCGATTTTAATTTTTTTTTCGGATATTTCCGGAAATACTTGAAATTTTTCAAGTTTCAAAACAAGTATTTTGTAAAGCACCAAAATACGTAACTTTGCCCTAATTTTAAGCTTCGACGTATCTCCTGTAGTTTAGGAGATCCCAGTGATGGGGTCGAATTTGAATTACTTTGTATATATAAACTTTTTTCATTCAATTGAAGTGTTAGTATGTTACAATGTTTCAACATAGTTTGATGTGATGAAATGGCATTTGAAATCGATACAAGATATGATAAGATGACAAGACTAAAAAGTATAATATATAAAATAATAATAATTTTTTTTATGATTATCCAAAAAAGAAGGGTATGAGTAATAGCGTGGAGCGCTTAATCATAATTCCGAAATGTATTTTGTAATGTGTTAAAATTCCATGAATGGGAGATTGAAAAAAAAACTATTTTTTTAACACAAAATTTAATTTTCCATTTGCCTAGCTTAATTTTCATTTTTTGATCTCAACACTGACATAATTTTCATTAAGTGAAAATTGTCAAGCTGTGTGCACGTTCCAATATAATTATGAAGAAAAGGTTTGTATTTCGTGCAGAAATTTATTTATAAAATAATAGCAAAGCACTTTCGACTATAAAGTCATCATCAGTGCGTACTCGTCAGGTATACAAGAGTAAGCACTGATGATGACTTTATAGTCGAAAGCGCTTTGCTATTATTTTATAAATAAATTTCTGCATGAAATACAAACCTTTTCTTCATCCAATAATTTTCATTGGTTAAAATCCCATAAAAGAGAAAATGAGTCAGCAGAATCTGTCATTATCTGACTATAGGTAGGTAAATAAAAAAAACGATTCAATATTGTATACCACTTTCATTTGCAACCACTGCTTGGACTGTAGGCTCACTGATGCGCTGTAAAGGCCCTGGGGTATGCACGATATTTAAAAAATCAAAGGAAACGTAGCAAGTTGCATGATAATGTAATCAAATTAGTAGATACTAGAAATGTGGAGATTTCAAATGTGCCCTGCAATAAAATCTAGGTTCTTTCGAAATGTGTTGGATTGGAGGTCATGCACTTCGTCCGAATCCGGGTCATCATCACCGAAATATATTTTCATATTGTTGAAATTTTTTTCACAGTTTTGGCAAAGCCGGGAGCAATATGAGGCAGCCTCCTTACATCCCCAATCCCCTTTGCTAGTCTCTCTTGCATTTGCAGATGAACTGCAGAAGGTTGTCATGTGTGATGGGCTGGAGACCATATCTGTTTTTCATCCACCCCAACTGTGCAGGTTCTTTAACGAAGCCCAGCGACGCCTGTTCTTGGGGGTAGACTAGGCTCTAGATCAGCCTGAGTATCTTTTAATATGTTGATGGGAGCTCCAAATCCTGGATTCTCCTTCAACGTTGCCACACTAGACCAGTGCTGATGCATTTTTGAGGAGCAAAATATTGTTTTAATGACGGGAAAAATAAATTGGAGTCGATAAAATGAAGAAGGGTGGAACGGGGTGAACGGGGTGAACTTTTAGGGGTTGAACGTGGTATTTCACGGTTTTTCGCGATTTGCAACGAAAGTTGACCTATCGAAAAAAGTTGAATGGCAGAGTTGTTGATAATATTAAGATCTACAACTTTTGTATTTAACGTTTTTCCCACATAACCTCAAATTTTCCTAGAAAAGGAAAACCCAATTTTTCTTTTTTAATTTTTTTCACGAAATTTGGTGGAAATACAATTTTTATGTTTCAAGCTGTAATTTTTTTGTAGCGAAATATAGATGTTTTTTTTTCGACAAATTCCGAAAAAACGACCATATTTTCAACTGAAAAGTTTCACCGGTAAAGTTCATCTTTTCAAGCTCGCCAGCCGCCATTTTTTCCGTTGAACGGTCTACTTTTAGATTACGTAATAAAAGAGTAGCACTACTATTGAAACATTTTTTAGAAAACTAATTTTCAAAAATTAATTTATTTAATTTTGGCTCTAACCCATATTTATTTATTAAAATTTTCTAAATTAACCTATTGAGGTAACACGAAATTAATATTCTTGAAAGGTTTCAACTGTTAATTTCGGTAGTTTTAATAAATAAATATGAGTTTGGAACAAACACTAAAAAAAATTATTTTTGAAAATCTGTTTTTCTTTTCGCGTTTTCTGGAAAAATATCCTATACTAGTGCTACTCTTTTTATTACATTATCTAACATAAGACGCTTCAATGGAAAAAATGGCGGATGGCGAGCTTGAAAAGACGAACTTTACCGGTGAAACTTTTCAGTTGAAAATTAGGTCGTTTTTTTGGAATTTGTCGAAAAAAAAACTAAAATCTATATTTTGCTACAAAAAAATTACAGCTCACTTGAATCATAATAATTTATGTTGAAAAGGGGAACATTCTCCATGAAATTTGAAAAATGAAAAATGATTTATTTGTAATATCTTACAGAAAACAACTATTTCCCCGGCTAAAGCCTAACTACATCTGATAGATATTGTGAAAAGACTCTAACTAAAAAGAAAAAATCTAAAAGTGAAAATTCGCATTTTCATTCAGAGTTGATTTTTTTTATAATTTTTCTCTAGTTTTCATGGTTTTTTCGATTTTCCCTGAAAATTTGAGCTTATGTGGAAAAAATGTTAGATACAAAAGTTGTAAATCTTTCTATTATAACAACTTTGTCATTTAACTTTTTTCGATAGAAGGTCAACTTTCGTTGCAAATTGCGAAAAACCGTGAAATACCACTTTCAACCCCTAAAAGTTCACCCCGTTCCACGCTTCTGCATTTTGTCGACTCCAACTTATTTTTCCCGTCATTCGAACAATATATTGCTCTACTTTCAGCAGGTCTCATGATGTTAATAATTTTTCCCGCTTTTATATTTCTTGCCGTCTAACAGCACTGGTCTACACTTCATGCTATTGGACCTATCTCAACAAGGTATTGAATCTTCATTCCAGCAAGCAAGGGGATGACTGTAGGTGACTTCCAGAGACGAGTCTAAACTACCTACCAATTTCAAAGGACATTCCCCCTTTAAAAACCACAAACCCAAGTCTACAACAACTGTTCAATTTATAAATAGATAATAATTAGTATTTGATTAAATGTATGTATATTTAATAAATAACTGAGTTTATAATTAATTAGTAACTAAATATAGTTTGAGCAGATTCTAAACTTCAATTGAAGTAATTGAAGCAAGTAATTATTGAAGCATAGTTTTTGAGTAACAAGAGAAAACTGGGTTTTCCACAAAGTAGTTAATTTTGGCCATTTTTCAGCGAACTAGGACGAATTAGGGCACACTTTTCATGGATAAATCTTCATTTCCAGAGCCAACTATTCTTATTTTTCAAGGTCATAAATCTAAAAAAAATCTAGAAAAAATTTGACTACACCACTGGATTCACTACATTTTCAAATGATTCATATGTAAATAACGTTGAAATGCGTCAATCAATACAAAAGTTATAGGGGAATGAAATTTAAAAAATATACACCACTGGATTCAGAAAGTCTCTAAATATCACTGACCATAATTTGGTTGAAATCTGTTGATAAATAAAAAAATAAATAATTATGAGATAAAATTCTATTAATATATTATTAATATTTTATTATCTTCATTCATGAACAGATTTTGATGAAACATCGACCGGTGATATATAGAGACCTCCTGAATACAGTGGAGTATTTCGAATTTTAATAAAAGTTCTGAAATTGAATTGGTGGGTTGATTGAAAGTAGTATTTTTCAAATTTCATTCCAGTATAACTTTTTTAGTGATGTCGCAAATCCAGTGGTGTAGTCAGGTTTTTTCTAAAAAAATCGCTAGTAATTTTTTTAGATTTTTCACTTTAAAACTTAAGATTAGTTGACCCTGGAAATGGAGTTTTATTCATGAAATTTGGTGTCCTAGTAGATTTTTTAAATGTCTACCAAACGAAAAAAAAATATCATTCCATCGGTTACAAAATGTAAGTTTTAGAGTGCTTTCATTTAAAAGGGTCACACTTTATGTGTTTTTCCTGCTTTGAATAATTTTAGGACAATCTGTATGTGTTTTCTCTTCGACAATTTTTTTGAAACACCCTTTCTGTTTGATGACACGGATAAATGTTTGAGCGTTTGATGTAAGATGGCTCCACATGGTGGATGACACATCTGGCACACGCTAGCTGAAAATATCACCGTCTATATATATGATGTCATGTTTTTGTATTTTGCAACACCCTATATGCGTATTTTTCAATATGATTCATTTTGGGATACCCTGTATGTGTTTTTTCTTCAACGTATTTTGGAAGACCAGATACGGTATGTCGTCATGTCTTTTTCTTTAACGTATATGGCTGTGTATATTCTTTACCTGTTCGGATTGAATGTATGTGATTTTTTTTTGCTGCATGAACATGGTCTAACCGTTCTCATTGAGACACCCTGTATGTGTTTTTTTCTTTAACGATCTCTATTTTAAAACACCCTGTATGTGTTTGACGCATCTTGGGGCACCCTGTCCTGTACCGCCATGTTTTTTATTTACCGTTTATTAAAATATTCCATGTATTTCTGTTATGATCAATTATGAGACATCCCGTAAATGTGTTTTTCTTTATTGATGTATTTGAGACCCTCGTATATGTTTTTTCTTCAGTGATCTATTTGAAACACCCCGTGTATGTATTTTTTTTTTTCAGTGATGTATTTGAAACAACCCGTATGTGTTTTTTTATATTTGGAGATAGCGTGAACGTCGGCTTTGCTATATGAAACAAAGCACCCGTGACCGTGATCGGGAGGTCGCTACTGCGCATGCTGTCCTGGAACTCTCATAGTATCACTACTTAGCATGAGTTATACAATGCATCGCACTATTTGATCAAGTACTGCGAGTCATGTGAGCAAATGCGTGCTGGGCTCATGTAATGTAACCAATGCGTTGCGGTAAGCGACCCAGACCATCGAAAGTTTACTCAATACTGCACGTTGCAGCACGTTATCAGTCTGTAATTATCTGAATCTGATGAATCTCCGATTGTGGGGATAAGCACGGTTTGCTCGTCGATAAACCAATCTGGAATTCCCGAAAACTCTTGACAGATCCTGGCTTGGAATTTTTTTGTGGTTATTGGGTTGCGCAGATCATTGTGCTCAGGATGACGAAGTCTCCTGCAGATGTTCTTCCACAAGGTTTCCATCCGATCAGCTGCCGTTTATCCACAACTCTTGGAGGCTCTTTGAATAAGCGAGAAGTTTCAGCTATACTTCTCGCCAGCCTCGCTAGCGCCAGCCAGCTAGAGACTTCTTTGGAGCCAACAGTATTCGTACATGTTGTTTGATGATATACCGTAAGGCTTGATTTTAGTGTGTGGTGAGCACGTCTCAATTTTGCAGCAATTCATCGCACTGCGGGCGTGAAGGGTCTTTTGGCCGCCACAGAGTCGACACAATGGATACGAGACGCCTATTGTCTCACCGACTTGATCTTAGCTTCTATCTTGTGTATGCTTTGCTCATGCTTCCTAATCAGAGGGGTGGTATTCCCTCTATCCACTCGGGATAGAGTCAGAGCGGCGTTAAATACGGCAGAGTTGATTTACCAGATGTCAGCCTGTTATACAGTGACCGCCAAAAAGTATGTACCATATGGGAAAAAAGTTTCTTATTGATAGTATTGGAAAAAAGATTCTTGGGAAAAGTTTGTGCATGTCCGATAACCCAAAAATCGATTTTGACACATGTCACGTGATCGCTGGTATGGCGGCAAATTGAAAAATATTACTATGAAAAGCCAAAAAGTGGGGTAAAATGGCAAGATATCAAAAAAAGTTATTTCAAAAAGTTGCTTAGAATTGAATTTTATACACATATACGAAGTTTAAAAATATAATGAGAGAAAATTGAAAATAACAATTTTTTAAAATATTTTCCTAGCTGTATGAAAATATCAAATTATTATCTTATGAATAGCTTGACCCTCGGCTTGACCATGCTGAAACATTTGTATTTCAATGAGAATGACAAAATTTTCTCATTTTCCCCACACCAGTGAGCAACTAAATTAAAAAAATTGGATTTTGTCAAAACCCTGTCTGTTACATTGGTTCGTATCTAACAGTTATATCAGAATTCCACGACCATTATGATGACATGACACTCCAGAAACATGGTGTTTTCCAGGTTATAATCAAGTTTCAATGATAATCGTGCCAGAGCGTTTCACTTCGCATGCATTGTTGAAAACTCTAGCATCTTTAATTTAAGGCACTATTTTTAATATTATGTGCGAAGTGAAACGTTCGTGTACGATTATCATCAAAAATTTAATAAAATCGGAAAAACACGATATCTTGGATTTCCCTATCATCGCAATAATCGTGGAATTCTGATATAACTTTTAGATACGAACCAATGTAACAGCAAGGGTTCTGACAAAATTAAATTTTTTCAATTTAGTGCTCTCTGGTGTGGAGAAAATGAGAAAGTTTTGTTATTATCACTGAAATGTTAATATTTCAGTATGGTCAAGCTATTCATAAGAAAAAAATTTGATATTTTTATAAAGCTAGGAAAATATTAAAAAAAAATTGCTATTTTCAAATTTCTCACATTATTTTGTCAAACTTTGTATATGTGTATAAAATTGAATTCTACGCAACTTTTTCAAATTACTTTTTTCAATATATTGCCATTTCACTCGACTTTTTGCCTATTCATAGTAATTTTTTTCCATTTGTCGCCATACCAGCGATCACGTGACATGTGTCAAAATCGATTTTTAGGTTATCGGACATGCACAAACTTTTCCCAAGAATCATTTTTCCAATACTCTAATAATAAACTATTTTCCCATATGGTACATACTTTTTGGCGGTCACTGTATATCCGCATTATGCCCTGCGGGTTGTGATGCACTACAATAGCCGTATGGTGCGGGCATTCTCTACATCCCGACCGACACATAGAATATCTGCCACTTCGTTAGCTGGCTGAGGAGGAGTTCTGACATAGCCTTGACCCTGCAATGCGTTTCTTTTAAGCCAGGCTGAAACGACTCGTGTACTTGGCAAATACACAATTATTTGCGTAATTGGCAAGTATACGAATAATCATGATCCCTTTGACTCGGGCCATTTTTACCGACCACAAATGGAAAACCAATGAGTGACAAATAATTGTACCCACTCACACGACATGGCAAGTATACGCAAGTAACGATTATTCGCCAAGTACACGAGTCGTTTCAACCCGGCTTCAGATATGGGCGAAAAAGGCAGCATGCTCTGGGTGCATTTCTCGTTATGTGCCCTTTTCGGGCGGGCTGACTGCTCTTATAGCAATGCAGGATAGCTTTATTCAAATAGGTTACATTAGATTTTCCATTGGTGAATATCTACTAATGATGGATTTTCAGAAGCATGGCGTATGGCTGTTGTTGAACATATGAACATAACTGTATTCAGCTGTTCATCACAAATGTATTTGCAATGATATTGACAATGTTCGAAAAAATTGTCTCTCCTCACATTCCGACGAAGTGGAAAATAGACAAATATCTGTCAGAAACAACTATTATACTGGCTAATACCAGGACGATGAACTACATTTTACATTTATATTTGTGCGCCTTTTCTCCAGAAGTACGCTATTTCAAGTACTTATTATATTCAAAGAGTAGAGATTATCTTTCACTTGGATGGGGGTGACCACTTCCAGACTTATTTCGAGTTTCTTTCCTCTCATCGGTTCTAGAGTAGGTTGGAGAATATTAGAGTCACCCTGTCCCAGTCCATAAAAAAGCATGTTTTTCTTGATGATGGTTATTGTGCTACATGTATCCATAAAACTTTTTATTTAATAATAATAATAATGGGAGTTGACCGGGAGATGATGACAGATTTCGGGTACGATTTTACTCAGTATGCCTTGTGGAGAACAGTATTGCCCGTAGCCGGTAGTTTGGCGGTCTAAGGCGCAGGCCGTTCGAAACTACAGTATAGCGGTAGTCGGTTCGAGCCCGATATATGTACGAGGGATAATTTTCGAGTACTTAATATCGGAATCGATAGACGACCACAGTCCTTGTTGAAAGCAAGTGTATTTTGTGTTGTCTAGATGCCAATCTTGTCTAGTGCTAGCTTGGAGTGCACGCCGGCCACCCGAGGTGGTGCTGTAGGTTTTTCGGGTTTTCCTGCAGCTGAAAAGTGAAGACGCCACCAAAAATCAGTAAGTCGCCCCGGAGCGCCACGGAAAATAATAATAATAGTCGTCCTCTACCCGCACAGGCTATGCCTTTGGGTACACTCTACGAGTGTTTATGAGGGAGTATTATTATTATTATTATATCCTCATGAAACTAAGGCATGAATCAAAGAATCGTCGTAGGTTCTTCATATTAAAAAAAATATTATTATTTTTATTATTATTATTATTTGGGTACGATTTCAATTAGGCTGCCATGTGTTTCGTAATGAAATAATAAAACTAAATTTCTCGAAAAACCATTGGCAGCTCGTTAGGTGGGTACGAATGGCTGGTATAGTCACGTGAACTTGTATTTGAAAAAAGAAATTCTCCGCTCACCCTAATGGTATGCCAATGATTTTTGGAGTATTTTAGTTCCATTATTTCATTACAAAACACATGGCAGCCTGATTGGAATCTTACCGAAACACATAATTTTTTGAAAATATTATTATTATTATTTAATATGAAGAACCTACGACGACTCTTTGATTCATGCATTATTATCATGACGATATACGTATAATACTGTCCTTCAAAAAGCATACTAAGTAAAATCGCATCCAAATTCTGTCATGATCTCCCGGTCTATAATGAAAATCTCTGGTTAATTAATATTTCCTGACGAATGAAGCCTCGACTCAAACTCAGTCACAGCTCTACTCATGAACAAAAGAAAGAAGCACTTCTCGAAAGCACATCCTCTAAGAAGAGTAAATGAAATTAAATCGAAAAATTATACCTCATAGTATCAAACAAATGACTATTTCTCTCTACGCATTTCCACGGAGTGAAAAATATCAGGCAAATATTGTATTTAAAAACTACTTCCCTGGCTAATACTGCGACGTCCATTGACACAAGTATTAATCAATGTATTTTGTAAATTTTCATGTCAAGTGAATGTCTTATTTTATTTTCACATATTGGTGATTGATTATTATATTTATTATTTCTACCAAGGCCTCCAGTGATTAATAAAGTATTTATATTAGTTTATATCATTTCAACTTGCTTTTGGCGTATCTCATTTTCTATCTTCGTTTTAGAAATATTAGGGGGAGGGTTGATATAATTATCCAGTTATCACATATCAATATTGAATAACCTGTTTGGAAAGTTCCATTGTGTATAAATAATTTTTCAGGCTGCTTCTTCGGAAAGAAGGGATTATTTTTCGGACCACAGCAGAATTTGAATCAGTGAGGAACTTGAAAGAAAAGGCCTGCTATTTATCAAATAATCCAATCAAAGAAGAATCAGTGGAAACTGAACAAATAAACTACACTCTTCCAGATGGCACAGTTATAAAAGTTGGACCAGCAAGATTCAGAGCCCCAGAGATACTTTTCAAACCGGATATAGTAGGGGAAGAATGTGAGGGACTTCATGAAGTTCTTATGTTTTCCATTCAGAAGTCTGATTTGGATCTTAGAAAAGTTCTTTTCAAAAATATTGTTCTGTCTGGGGGATCAACATTATTCAAAGGCTTTGGAGACAGACTGTTGTCTGAAATTAAAAAAATGTCTCCGAAGGAAACTCAAATAAAGGTAGGATAGACTAGTTTTACACTTCAAAAACATGGAAAACTACCCAAACACCAAATTTGTTAACAAAGTTAACATAATCAGGAGCTGTCAGTTTATAGTTTGGTTAGTTTTTTCTGTTTTGGTGTCATATTCCTACTAAAAGTTCTGAATATTCATATGTTATTAGTTTTACAATAGAGGTTATCTTGAACGAAGGAAAATAGCGACTAAAGTTTGTCTTTCAGCCGCAGATGATTCCACAACAGATTTTATGAATATCCTATTCATATTTTAGAACCAAAATTATAGTTATTTTAGTTACAATAGTCAAATTCAGAACAAATATATCATTTGGTTATTTTGAGAAACGAATTTGAGTATTAGATTGTGTAGTATGAGAGACATTTTTAAACTTTTTCCACAGCCCGTAACTGATATATGTCTTCTCACACCAGAAGTAACGTCAAATTTTAAATAGAATATACTGTATTTTCTTTATTAGTCAAAATGAATATACACTTCGTTGGGGATCTTCCCAGGTACGGTCTGCCTGTTGTAAGCGGCGACTACAAGACAATACCTACAAGGGGAATGAAAGCAAGGACCTCCTGTAACCCATTTGAGAGAAGCCAAGTCAACCTTCCCGAGGGCGCCAATCAGAAGAATCCCCAATGGTGCCTCTGAGATGACAAACCTAAGTTTGGAGGTGGGCTCCCCGGAAAAGGGTACAAGAGGTACCGAAGGTACCCCCAAACCCAAGTTTACATGGTAACCTTACAAGCAATCCCCTTAACCACCTTCCCAGGTATGGTCTGGTTGGACTTCAAGACCACACCTGCAAGTAGAAACAAAGCAGGGACCTATAGAACCCATTCAACTCCTCAGGAGTGTCAACACCGCCTCCTTGAGCGTCAACTTCGCCTCCTGGAGCGTCAACGCCTTTGTTTTCCAACTTGAAAATATCACGAATCCAGTGGTAGTCGGATTTTTTTTAAAAAAATCGCTAGTAATTTTTTTAGATTTTTGTCCTTGAAAAATAAGATTCGTTGGCACTGGAAATGGAGATTTATACATGAAATTTGGTGTCCTAGTAGACTTTTTGAATGTCTACCTGACGAAAACAAAATCATTCGAATCGGTTGAAAAATGTAAGTTTTGTATAAGGGTACAAGAGGTACCGAAGGTACCCCCAAACCCAAGTTTACATGGTAACCTTACAAGCAATCCCCTTAACCACCTTCCCAGGTATGGTCTGGTTGGACTTCAAGACCACACCTGCTAGTAGAAACAAAGCAGGGACCTATAGAACCCATTCAACTCCTCAGGAGTGTCAACACCGCCTCCTTGAGCGTCAACTCCGCCTCCTGGAGCGTCAACGCCTTTGTTTTAACGAAAAATTCAATAAATTCGTGTCAGGATCACAGAAGTTCCATAAGAAACAGTAACTTTCTTTAGAAATCCTAAATCGGAAGTGAGCGCGAAGTCAACGCACCCTTTAGGAGCGTTAACGCCTTCATCCTAACGAAAATCCCATCGAAATCGGATCATGAACACAGAAGTAGTAGGAGTTATCCGAAACTGTTGTGCTCCTAATACATTGGCATTGCGAACAATTACAGCAAATTCGATTAAAAATATGGATGTAAATATTTTTTCAATAAAATATTTTTTTTACACCGATAAACGTCGGTAAAATAAGACATTCAGTTCTAAATGGATCTAAATAAACAAAAAGTAGACCAAGGACCCCCCATCCTCACAAAAAGCAGCATTATGCAGAGATCTCGACCATCAAAGGAGGAACACCTCCGAAAGAAGATAAGGACAGAACCTGAACGAAACCGTCTCAGGAAAGGAAGAAGAGGAAGACTCATCTCACCTAGGTGCAGTAGGGAAAGTACCCAAAGCAACCCAGCCGCAACTACCTCTGCATACAGAACCAACACAACAAGGATAATCCACACAACAACCACAACAGATACAACCACTACCTCAACAACAAAGACAACAGCAACCAACACAACCAACCAAACCCGCCTCCTCAGTTCACAGACAAGCCACGGTCCAGAAAAGATTCGATAGGTGACTCAAGACCGAAACTGCATACTCAGGAAGGCAGGAAGAAGGCATCTGCAGAGCAGAAGGAATAGCAAAGACACACCTAAAAGACAGGGATAAAGTCGCCACTAAAACCAAATTCGAACTAAGAAGAGAAAAGCAAAGGAAAAGAGTCTCCCAGTGGCAGATATACTGGGACCAGGCAAAGACAGGACGCACCACGCATAATATGTTGCCTACGGTATCCACTCAACTTATCACGTATGGGTGTATGTATGTGTGTATGTGTGTATGCATGTAAGGCTGTGCTCGTTTCTTTTTATGTACATATTTATATTTATTTAACTATTACAACTGACTTTCCAAATATACCAAGTGTATCAGAAATGGCAAATAAACATTATTATTATTATTATAATACATGGAAAACAACGCAGCTGATCACGGGACACCTACAAGCGTATTATCACAGGTTCAAACTGAGAACAGGCGACGTCATGCAGATGCGGAGCTGGTAAGGAAACTAACACACATGCAGTTAACAACTGCAACACACCCCAAAGAATACAAGCGAGGCAAGCATTTACACAAACTCTAACAAACAAACACATTATCTACCCACCTACCTTCACCAACAGAGCTGAACTAGATAGAGAAATCATCACAGCAATGAACATCTGGGGAGATAATATGATTGAAGATGACATTTGATTGCCTTAGCCCCTATACCGGGGGTATTCCATCAACAAGACAACTCCTAAAGTTGATAACCAAACAAACATACCAAGAGTATTAGTCAATAAAAATAAACGCACAAGAGAACAGATCAAATGGAGCGCGATATTTCCCCGCTGATTTTTGAAAGTGCGGAGATGGGAAGGCATGTCTCTATGTTATTTATTTTATTTATTTCATTTATACTGGTTACAAACAGACATAATATATATATATATATATATATATATATATTTTGGTTGATGTGGAAGAATTGGTCCTTCGACGTAACATCCAACCATTTATTTGCCATTTTGTGATGAGTCCCTTAACCACTTTTGTAAAGAGTTCAATCAATGACTTTTTGGTGAATAATAAATGATTATTATCATTATTATTATAAATCTAATTACATGTAGCAGTGCGAAAAATATAAGTAACTAAAGCTAGTAAAAGTAAAATTATGTCAAATGTATAAAAAATATAACAAATAGAAATATCACAACATAAAAGGGTCAACTAATCTAAAATTTAGTCAAAATATACAAAACAAGTTAAACATATGCACAGCACAACATTTAACATTCACTGTTTCAGTTGGGAGACTAACAAATTTCTTGAGATATTTAGTATGACAGTAACTAAACAGTTATCAATAGGGGAATTATTGTTTGTAGTTTTGAACATAACATTTCTAGTTCTTAGTCTTATGGCGGCAAACTGAAAATAATTACTATGAAAATGCAAAAAATGCTTTGAATTCAATTTAATAGATAAAAACAAAGTTTGAAGTGATAATGCAAGGAATTTGAAAAAAGCTATTAAAGCTATTTTTTAATATTTTCCCATCTATAGTGTGACCCATTTAAGATGGAAGCAGCCATATAAAACTTACATTTGTCAACCGATTTGAATGATTTTGTTTTCTTTAGTTAGACATTCAAAAAGTCTACTAGGACACCAAATTTCCATTTTCAGGGACAACTAATCTTTTTTTTTTTTCAAGGCCAAAAATCTAAAAATATTACTAGCGATTTTTTTATAAAAAATCTGACTACAGCACTAGATTCGCGACATTTTCAAATGGTTCATATGTGAATTACGTTGAAATGCGTCAATCAATAAAAAAGTAATGAGGGAATGAAATTTGATAAATATGCCGTTTAATCAACCCACCAATTCAATTTCAGAACTTTTATCAAAATTCGAAATACACTACTGTATTCAGGAAATCTCGATATATCACTGGTCAAAATTTCATCGAAATCTGTTCATAAATAAGAACATCATAAGAAAATAAAATTTGAAAATGGAATTTCAGGAAAATGTCATTTTATCTCAAAATTTCCTATCTTTTTATTTATTAACAGATTTCGATGAAATTATGGTCAGTAATATTTCAAGACACCCTGAATCCAGTGGTGTAGTCAAAGTTGTTACAAAAGTTTTGAAATTGAAGTGGTGGGTTGATTAAAAGGCATATTTCTCAAATTTCATTCCCCTATAACTTTATTACTATTTTACACATTCCAACTTGAAAATATCACGAATCCAGTGGTGTAGTCAGATTTTTTCTAAAAAAATCGCTAGTAATTTTTTTAGATTTTTGTCCTTGAAAAATAAGATTCGTTGGCACTGGAAATGGAGATTTATACATGAAATTTGGTGTCCTAGTAGACTTTTTGAATGTCTACCTGACGAAAACAAAATCATTCGAATCGGTTGAAAAATGTAAGTTTTATATGGGTGCTCCCATCATAAATGGGTCACACTGTATATGAAAATATCAAATATTTTTCTTCTGCCTAGCTTGACTACACTAAAACATTTGTATTTCAATGATAATCACAAAACTTTCTCATTTTCTCCACACCACAGACCACTACATTTAAAAAATTGGATTCTAACGCTATTTCTACTATACTGAATAGACATTTGATTTTCATTACTGTAACGCCATCGGCATTCGGCAACTCTAGAGGCGAGGGTGTTCTTTGCATTCCATTTTCCTTGTTCCATGATCATTCGACATATTCGTTCGTTAAGCTTCGCGGTGCTCTTGTTAATCGTTAAAATAATTTCACTTTGATATAACCAACCGTGTGATTTTTCTGAACGGTAAAGCTTTTGATACGATTGACCATAAACGACTATTAATGAAATTAGAAAATATTGGTTTCGCAGGCAAAGTTCATGATCTTCACAAACACAGAATTTAATACGTTGAAGTTGATTGAATTAGAAGTGAATAAAAATGTTTTCAATTTGGTGTGCCACAGAGGACCGTGTATTGAAGCCTAATAGCTATATCAATAATCGTCGTTCAATCTCAGGTTTATCTTTATCGTTATTTCCGGTTGCAAATTTCAGGTCACGGGACTACCCCAATTTCCAGCCTTTAGAATTTCTTCAGAATTTAATAAAAATTTGTAGAAAACAGTTTATTTCGATGCCAACGCCACACACACACACTTGAAGTGTTATTTCGTGTTTTAGTGTTCCGTGCTTGTATTGCCTGTTAGGTTATGGTCAAAATTTCAGGATTTGTTTATTCTGGTAAGTCAAGACCAACTGTCATGATTATTGAATTTATTTTTCAAATTAAACTCATGCCAAGTGAAAGTAGTTAAATTAGCAGTTATTTCCTAGTATTATTCCATTTTATATTTCAGGAAATGAGTAAGTGAATGCAATTGAAGACTGCATTCACTTGAAATCTTTGTTGATGGTTATAATAGCTGACCCCTGGATACCGCCGTATCTCCATCTGTTGCTACCCAAGTACGTGGAGCATACCACTAAACAGCTGGCGCCGGAGCACCATAAATAAAACCCATACAAGTCTGCTGAAGTCTCAGGGCCATTTGCAAGCACTTGACCTTACATTTCAAAAGTTGTTGAATTGGGTACTTTGGTAGAGACAACCCGACACTAAAAGCCTTACAGAAAAATTTGATGTTTTTTTTACTACGTTCATTGTGGTACTCTAGAATTTAGAATAGATTTGGAGATACAAAATTGTTCAATTTCAAATTATTTTTATTTTTGTTGTAATCAGTTATTTGTATAAAAAACCTTCTCCATCAATAGTTATGTTTTTTTTTCAATTCAACTGCATCAAATAATGCCTCAACTTACACCAATCGTGGAGAAAGTAGTCATTTACTCGGTTAGAATGAAAATTCGCGATAATCGTGTTTTATCACGCTCGCCTTCGACTCCCGCTCGGAACTTCTCACTCGCATACAATTTTCATTCAGTCCTTGAAAAAAATAACATTTCAACTTATATTAAAACTCCATATAAATTTATCACAAGGTTCCAATTATTGTAACATATGCATTTATAATATAAAAAAATTCTATTATCCTTTCAAGTATGTAGTTTCATTTGTGAATCTTTTTTTTCTTTAAAGCTATTTGAATTCAACACATAAAATTTCTATCTGAAAAACTCGCAATCAATGCCATCTTGTAATTTGAGTACATCTCATTCTTTATATGAAACATTTCGGCAACTCTAGAGGCGAGGGTGTTCTTTGCATTCCACTTTCCTTGTTCCATGATCATTCGACATATTCGTTCGTTAAGCTCCGCGGTGCTCTCGTTAATCGTTAAAATAATTTTACTTTGATATAACCAACCGTGTGATTTTTCTGAACGGTAAAGCTTTTGATACGATTAACCATAAACAACTATTAATGAAATTAGAAAATATTGGTTTTGCAGGCATCTTGAAATCTATCCCTATCACTATTATTCGTATTCCTTATTGATATGTAATATGAAATTAATTATTTATAATTTTTTGTGTTCATTAGAAGTCGAGAAATTCAACGTAAATAATAATATTTTTACGATGGGTTTATGCAATCCACTTCAAATTGGAGTTTTTTCCAACGTCAATAAAATACTAATTCTCGAAGTAATCTTGCCCTAATTTTGCATGCATTTCTTTATAGATATTAGTTGAGCTTTTTGAGTAAGTCAGAATATTCTATTTGAATCATAAGTACACATTACCCAATCTGTTACATTATCAAACTTACTAATTTAAATTTTCAGATTTCTGCACCACAAGAACGGCTCTACTCAACTTGGATAGGAGGATCAATTCTAGCATCACTTGATACTTTTAAAAAAATGTGGGTTTCAAAACGGGAATTTGATGAAGAAGGTCAGAGAGCTATTCATCGAAAAACATTTTAACCAATGTGTAAAATAATAAATTCGATTGAGCTTACAATTTGAGCTATAATATTCGTTGAAATTGAAATAAGAATAAGCTCCAACTCTTAATTTATTTTTTATTACATAAATTGTTTTAATATGATAAGTTTTTATATAAATTATACTTATACGCGCACGCTAACAATTCAAGCAGCTTTAAAAGTGTATATTAAATGAAATTTTTTTAAATATAAAATGTAAATGATTTTGTTTTATTCATACTTTATTTCATACATTCGAAAATGGCTGCACCAAAGTTGGGGAAAAATTGATTTATTCTTTTTTTCACTTTGCTTAGTTAATGCAAACCAACATTTGTGAAAATATAAAAATTCAATGTACAAATATTTATGACTGAGACAATGATCAACCATAAAATTGCATTGTTGAAAAAATTTAATTTTGCTTTTGAATATATTGTACTGAAAACAGAAAATAGGAAAACATAAAAGAAATAAGAGGGGCAATCGGCAAAATTGAGTTAAGAAAAACTCATTAGCATTATCAGACAACCAATCTGAACAATAATTTTGAGAATTCAAGACACGGATATGACTTGATGCTATTGCTTGTTAATAACAGTTTAAATTTTATACCAGTTCATTTCATATTAGTTGAAGTTTAAAACTCTTACAGTAAATTAAAAAGTCCAATTCTTCATATAAGGTCAAATTCAGCGGCTGTTATGGTCGCCAGGGGAAGAAACATATAACTTTGTGGAAGTAAAATGTACGAAATCAATATCGATTTTTGAGGTTGCGAAAGCAGTGTCAGTATCGAAAAGTAATTACCATTTTTATGAAAAATATATTTTCCCTTTTTTCACAAATGGAAAAAATTGTTTACAAATAATACACCTATTTTCGGCAGATGAGTTACGAACATACTTAAGTTTTTCCAAATCCGCTTCTACGATTACATGCTGAACAAAGTCCGAAAAGTGAGCCGGAGAGATTCAACTAAATGAAACGGAAAATTTCGACAAAGTCGAATTCTCCTTCTCTCCACACTATCCCACAAACTGGAAAATTTGAGGCAAATATCTGTCAGAAAACCACTAAGTACTTCTCCCTACGAAATTTTTCGTTTCATTCAGTTGAAACTCTCCGGCACACTATTCGGACTTTGTTCGAGTTCATGCATTTACTCTTCCTGGAGTCTGTGCTATCGAGGAGTGCTTCTTGTTTTATTGAGTTTTAGGTGTTATCGTTCATTGGGTGGGCCAGGATCGCCTATTCTTGCATTGATAAGTGGTAAACAAACCGTGAAACATGTCTGCAGGTGGTCATTCCCAGCCAATAGGAGATAATATTCAATTCTTAATTGCATTTAGAACTTGCAATTGTGTCTTCTTCTTGTCGAAACTTTTCGATTCATTTTGTTGAAACTCTCCGGCACACTTATCGGACAACCTGCTATAAAAATAAATATAAACTGTTATTAACAAGCAACAAATATAATGTTCTCATAGCCGTTATTACAGACGACCCGGACCTTTAAAATTTGGGGTCTCGGCCGTTTCACATTCAGGGATTGATATACTATCACCACCCCAAGTAGCTTGTTCCCAGCCAGAACTGAAATATTCTACAACTTTTACAACCCCACTAATGATTTCTTTTGTATTGAGAATCCAAAAATGTAATGAGAAAGATTTTAGATCAATATTACTTTTAAAATATTTCATATAATTTACACAAACGAACGTAAAAATTTCAACACAAACTTTCTTATGATATCGACGGATATAACAGTAAACAGTTATTACTGTATAGGTGATCGATCATATTACAGGATCAGGACTTTTTTTGTTGAACTTTGTTATTACGAATCTCGCAGGCTTTCGTAGAAAACCCCTCAAAAGCAGAGCTTGTACGAGTAAGGGAGACCCGGGACCTACAGCTTAAAAAGTGTATTTGGAATCTACAGCTTAAACAGTGGATTCCGAACCACTTTAGCTCTGTGATGGCGGTGGGGATCGAACCCGAGCCGCCTGGGTGAGAAAAAAAGCTCTTAACACCTTGACCATGTCGCGTCTTATAAATACAAATCGCTTTCCTAATGACAAAATAATTTTTATCATTATTAGTAATTATTATTGTGGTAATATTAGTGAACGAAAATAGAATAAGTAATAAAATACAAGGGGGGATTTTGTAGGGGTATTTTGCGGTTGTTGGCGATTATGCCCACAAATAAAAGTATTTTGGATCAATAATACTCACTTTTAAATTTAATGTACCTTACACAAACGAACGTGAAAATTTCAACACAAACTACAACAATTAATCAAATACTGACTGAGCCAAAGTATATATGTGATTGCGCGGGGGCCAGGCGGGTGTTTTTTTTTGTGGATACCTTATTGACCTCGTTATTCAAATTCAGTGACCTCTTCTCTGTCCTCTCTGCAAATTTGCTGCGGCCTCAGATTTGTCTTGTGTAGAGACTACATTTTTCGAACTCTTGATCCCATACTCGGTCACGTCTGTAAGTTTCGGAAAAGGGTGGTATGCTTTTGATAGTGAAATTTGAGCTATTCATGAAAAAATATTTAAATTCTTTTGAATGCCTAGGAATGAGTAATATGTAGTAGTACATTTTAATTTTTTTTCCATCTAGAATAAGTTATCTTCTATAATATGTTCGTATCAGTTATTTTCAAAAAATGCAAAGTGGCAACATTGCTTTCGTAGGTAATACAACAAGTTTATTGATGATTATCAAAATAGAAATTCTTTCGACACGAGCGCGAGTGTGGTTTCGTAAAGCAACATAATGTGTTTCGAAAAAGAGAAGGTATTTATGATAGTCATCCATAACACGAGTTGTATTTGTCAAGACTAATCCATGAGTGAAATCAATATCATTTTTGTTTTGCGGAGTTAGGTCTTTGATTTCGTTTCTTAGGGCGGAAATAGACGGACCGCAATATGCGGTTGCTGCCGGCTGCACTTTGCAGTCGCATCTCGGCAACACACGTTTTTCAATAGGGTGAAACACTCGAGCATCAGTCGACAGTTGCAGCAGAAGCCATGTTGCTGCTCAGTCCGTCATGCAGTCCAAATACAGTCGAAAAAATAACGTAGATACACAAACTGCAAAGTGCGGTCGCTACTCGTTGGGTGGTTTTGAGTTTCAAGTCATCAATTCTACCGTGATTCTCTTGTTGAATGTTGCGTGTCTGCAATAAAATTGAATATGATTTCAACACAGATGCTTTATGTGGAATAACAATTTTCAACAGAGAGTGATGTATTATTCAAATTTTATAATGATTTTCATCTCTAGACTTTTTTGCACAACATTTTGATATATAAAAAAAAATTACACATTTTTATAAATTACATTGTAGCATTTTTTTAATGGACAAAATATTGGTAAGTAGTACATATATTGAGAAAATTTTGTCTAATTTTATACTAAACACGGTACATGATGGTAAGTGAAATGGACAGAATGGCAAAATACTCTCATTCTTCAAACATTTTTTATGTTAATAATCGTTCCAATATATGGCTGCTTTAATGTGATAAACATATATTTTTTATAGGAAGTTCAACTTAAGAAATACTTGAAAAATAATATTTTACTTGTTTTTTCATTTTGTATATTTCACTCTTGCAGTTAGACAAATGGAGTTTTTTTCCATTTGTGTTCAACACTACAGAAATTATATCTGGAACAAGTTTTGGATGTTCTTGGCAGGTAACAGGGGCTTATTTTAAAATTAAAATATATTCTGGAAGTGCTTGAGATGTTAATGAATCATAGCTAGTATATAATTGAGAATACATCCCAAAAACATAAGAAAGAAAGACTTGAGACATATCAGACTTGATGTAGTTGCTTGTTGAGAAAGTATTTATGCTGTAAGAAAGCTTTTTCAAGTAATATTTCAGAAAAAACTTCTGACGTAACGCTTTCAATATATTCATTAATATTGGAAGTACTTTTTCTGTAACGAAGTAATTCAAACTGATGTAACGGGTTCGACTCTTATGCAATGCACCTGCAATCTTGTTACATTGGTGTACATATCGACTCTAAAATAGTCTTTGGGAGGTTATTGGAACAAGAATCACAACGTTACAATGTACCTTTGTTACTATATTTAATAACGTTTATTTTACGAGTTCTTGCACAGTGGATACAGCTTTATTATTCACTATGCTTTCCCTAAGAAATACTCCATTTTCTTTTCTCCTCTTCAACCACAGATAAATAAAATTATGCATATACACTAAATTGTGCATTATACAAATCCGCCTTAAAAGCCTTAGTTTATAACACACTGTGGAAATGGTAGTATTGAAACTAGAGGAATGACGCATTAACCTCTATTCACAAAATCCACTGCACTACTGCTAAAAACAATAACTTCACCCTTAAAAAGATCATATTTCCTTTGTTTTTTTCGCATCGATGTTTATCGGAGTCTGAGAATACCCAAACCCAAGACAATAAGATCCGGCCATCCAAGACCTAACTGCGAAACATCTACGGAAATAAACTAAACTAACGAACTGCCTCCATTTTGTACCGCCACTGTTAAATTAAAACGTTAAAACACGAACATTATTTTGTTTGCCAGCGAAACAAATCGAATGCTTCAGCTAATGGGGTGCGTAGGAAAGTCAGCGTGATCCCTTCTCCTGCCTTCTCCAACGGTTTATACAGATCATCTCACCTCACCAGTGTTGCCAATCAGTGTATAATTATACGATTTTCGTATATTTTGGCTTGGGTGTGTATAATTTTCGTACCCCCAAAATTGTCGTATAATTCCGTATAATTTCGTGATGTTGAATTTAAGATGGTTGATCGATTTGAAACCCTAGATTTATATGGCAGTGGTGTGTAAGACATTACACATTAGTGTTTGGATGCAGAAGTACTTGTCACAGTCACAGAATATATACCTGTCATACGTCATTGTAGAATCATATTTTTTATTTTTCTGCCTGTTTTGTGGAATCACAGCGTTTATTTCATGCTTTACTTCTGTGACATGTGACTGAGATACGTCATTCAGTTGTGGTTTATTTAAAATAACCGAAATTGGAAGCAAAGGTCAAGAAACTGAGAGAAAATAACCGAATACTTGTTATGACGTCATCAGCTCGAACGCTGTCAAATACACTGAAATTTTCTCGACCAAATCGAAAACGGCTTTGGGTGTATAAAACCGTATAATCTGGTTACAACTGGCGTATAATTTGACAATTTTCTATCGGCAACACTGCACCTCACTGCGAACATAGGAGAGAATAAATAAGGTCCATTTACTATGTCCCCGCGTCAATTTACTATGTCCCCGCTTAATGAATAAAAGTTTGACCTTTGACTAGAACGTAAATGGACCCGTGCTTTTGCACATGATAAATCAGTACCACATTCAGTTTTCATTGAGTAGTGGTAGTTTAATCAGATAATATTTTGAATTTGAAACGTTTTCAAATTGACCATATTCACCGTCGTCATATTGTCATGCGTCAATAGTGTCATTGGCATACATTGTCAATTTAAATTTCTTTTCCACTTCCGCTTCAACATTCAGACAGATATGATGTAGTATCCCATATCTTTATCTTTAATAATCCTTAAACAGGATGAAAATTATTCAATTTTAAATATGTTTTATATTTTGTAACATTTTAATTTGGTCCATGGACATGATGTTTTTATATGGCTTCTTGTACACCTGGCGAGTAAGTAACCTCACTTTTCATAACTTTCAAATTTCAAAAATTTTCCATTTTATCAAATTCATTTTCAATCATTTCTTATTTGCAGGTACGCACTGATGATGACTTAACAGTCGAAAGCGCTTTGCTACAATTTTTAAAATAAAAGTATTTTGCACGAAATACAAAGTTTCTTCCTTCAAGTAAAAATATAATGTATCTGTAACAAAACCGCGAAAATCAATGTTTGATTTGGTGCATGAAGAGAAAATCTAGGATAAATGGGTTGATATACCACTATATATCGGTATCAGCTTTTACCTGAGCTTCAATAATGACAATATTGGCACTATATCTTAGTAAAACATTGTGAACTTTATATATTTGCTTTTTATACATGCCGTAAACAAAAAGTGCAATTTTCGACACTGCCTTCTATAAATTTCTCTTTCTATATCAAAATATCATTTTCATTTGATGTTTTTGGAAATTACGAAACGTTTTCGTCCACGGACCCTCAGTTTTCATCTAAAAATGAAATCAACTTGATACTAAACTCACTCCAACTCTATTAAACATTTTTTGATAACTGTACTGCCACCAGCCACAGTCACAGTCATCATTTTGATCCCGTTATGCAATGAGGAAACAACCGGCAATTGACCATATTCATCGTCGCCATATTGTTACGCAGAGTTCTCAACTAAGAATAACCAAATTTACCAATTGCATACGTCAGTGAAAATTTAAAACGATATTTATTTAGGCTGTGCATTTCTCAAAAAAATGTTTAGCAGAGTGGGAGTGACTTTAGTATCAACTTGATTTCATTTATAACTGAAAACTAAGGTTCGTGGACAAAAACATTTCGGAATTTCCGAAAACATCAAAAGAACTGGATTTCCTCCACAAAATCAAACTTTTAATCAATATTTACAAAAAGAGACTTCTACGGAAGGCAGGGTCAAAATTGCACATTTTTGTTTACCGCATGTGTAAAAGGCAAATATATAAAGTTCAAAATGTTTTTTACTGAGTTATAGATCCAACGTTATCATTATTGAGCTCAGGTGAAAGCTGATACCGATAGTGGTATGTCTACTCATTTATCCTAGATTTTTTCTTCAGTTACATTTTTCTGAAACTCTGAAACAAAATTAAACGATCAAACGAACTTACCTGTGAAGTTCGATCGGGATTATATGACATCGCCTTGTCCGAGGATCATTATTTTTCACTATGTAGTTTGCGCTCTCGCAGTGCAAAGGCCACTGATTTTTAAAGAAGAAATAAGAAGAGGAGTATGTCTCCCGCCAACTGCCTGCCTAGCTAACTTCATTACGCTCGAAGTGCCTGCAATATTTGTTTAGGGCGGGAGTTTCAATTTCGGTTGTGGGATGATCCTCGGACAAGGCGATGTCATATAATCCCGATCGAACTTCACAGGTAAGTTCGTTTGATCGTTTAATTATATGACATCGCCTTGTCCTTCAGATCATTATTTTTCACTATGTAGCTGTTTAAAGATAGCGAAAATATTGCAGATAGTAATTGTTTTGCGGATATCATGGGCAAAGTTTAGTTATTTTCCTGTGAATTAATCGCTTCAGATTTTTATTAACGAATTACTTCAAAACTGTTCAACATCAGCTTCCGCAAGTTTTATGTGGTTGCTCAAAGGTTTATCATAGAATTTTTCAAATGATGTTTGTCCTTTCCGACATTTTCGGCACTTTTATTTCTGATTGCATCCACGACACGCCTTTGAGGTAAGCTATATTGCCTGTCGTGTCGAATGGGCAGAGAATATTTTGATATCAACGTGCACCTAATAGTATGAAGGGTTATTTTCTTAACCCATCTCCCATCTGATCAAATTTTTCTTTAGTTGACAGAGCCTATTTGTCATCAAGAATAAGTGAAACTTTGATTACTCCCACACCCTGGGCTCCACCATTATAATCATGTAGGCAATTTACTAAGCACAAATATGGATCTTCGACTTTCCAAAGGGGTTGACACTTGGTGTCCTACTTGTTTTCACATGGTAAGTGATATTTGTCAGCACTCATGAACTACTGAATATGTTTTCTAACCTAATTTTGTGGAATGTCTGGTACTATGCCCTGCAGAGAGCTTGCATGGGATAAGTTTTCTGGGAAAATCTGAGATGCCTAATTTTCCATAAGACTTTATAGATATTCGGTATTGTACCATTTTACTACTTCTGGATCCTATGTTACGCCATAATGCGGCTCATCTGAGTGTCTCATTCTTCCGGTACATTTCAAGAACCTCTTCCAAAGAGAATTTTATTGTTACATAGCGCCTGGCAAGATAAGACCTAGTGCTGGACGCTGTTGGTTGAAAGTGTCACATTTCACAGGTATTATTAATTGTCCAACGGATTCTGGAAAAAATATAAGACAGCTGCTGCGTTTTCTGCAGAAGGGTCTATATATACCTGTCAAAAGTGAGATATTGCTTTTGTGTGATGATTGAAGATAATGATACTGTTTCAAGTTTCCTCTTAGAGTCCCTGTTTTAAACCTTCCTGCGACGTTTTTTTTTTTTTTTTTTTGAAATGGAGACAATTTATCGTTAGGTTCCATAACAAACATTTCTCTAATAAGAAGTTTCTTAAACATTGGGAATCATGGTTGTGAGGGTACTACTACAATAGTGTGTAGTGTGACTTAGGATTAAGTTCAGTTTTATTTACAGTATTTTCACGTTTTATGTGTTCTGTGCACAAAGTGTGGTCCCTGGCAGAGGCAACACTGCGTTTGACATCGATACTTTGACACGCCCTGAGTGGAAGTCCGACAAAAAACAAATTTACATTACAATAAAAAATTTAAGTGCCTACTTGAATATTTGGCCACAAGCTACAACCTAAACTAGTGTTGTACAACATTTACACCTCACACCTATAGCTTGATCATCCATGATCCTCCTGGCACCTGCCGCATCCGGATCTCTCGGCATGCAACTTGGATGCAGATATCAGTGCTTGGTTTCACAGACTCTGAAACGACTTTAGAAGTGCAGCACTGAGTCAACAACTTGAAAATTTCCATCAGCTCTATTCGCCTTCAGCAACATACACCACAGGAGGCAACCAACCAGAGGCCTCTCTCTTAACACAGCCAAAATTGTACACTGCCAATTCTATTTATATAGGCTATGGCTGGTAATGGCGCTATGAACCAAGATATTATTATGTTGTGACAAGCAAGCCTGCAAAAAACACTTGATTGCATAGGAGGCAGCCAGCAACAATAGATGGTTAATATGTTTCAAGGCCTCTGCTGCATTCCATCCACCATATGTATGTTCCCTTTTTATTGATGCACATTGTATGATTAAAAAAAAATATTATTAGACCACCATTTTTAAGGTTTAATGAGGTTTGGTATACCATTTCGGTATCGTAGCCCTGGCCTATTCTTTGTTGTCTAATGATTCTGAACATTCTGCCATATTGATTTTTGCAGTTTCTCTGATTTTTAATTTGTGTTTTGTACAACAGTTAATTACTGACCTAATGATTCTTGTTTTCCTCAGGTGGCAGCTCAGTTGTCAACTTTTAAGAATTCAGAGTTGATTTCGGCTACTTTTCCTATAATTGTTGATAAATCCAATGCTTTTTTATAAAGTTGTTACAGAACTAACATGAGACAAGGCGTTCCCGTTTAGTTCTAGCGGTAATCCAGAATCATTCAATTATGACCCACAAACAAGTAACATATTACTGTCTAAGAAAAATCCAATAGAGATTTGATTATTTTACAGAGATGACAAAGGGAAAGCAAGTGAACTGATAATAAGTGTCACATACTTTAAATGTTGGGTATTTTCTGAATTTTTCATGCACTGGCACCGAGTATGCATCTTTTAAAACAATCGTAGACAAAAAGAAGTTCTTTTCAATTTGCTTCAAAACTGTCCTTGTACTTTTCATTTTGAAGTGTTGAGGTTTGGGTATAAACCTATTATTTTTGAAAATCTGGGATGAATCTTTTCGATATTTCACTTATTGTGCTTACTTTCCATACTGTGCCTAGAGATCTGTGATCTTATTGCCTAGGTTTTATATAGAATGGGATTCGTACCCTTTGATAATATACATAGTAGTCTTGGAGGTTGATATTTGTTCATTTCCCTGCTGTGATATACAAAAGTGTGTTATGGTGCCGATTATGGTTATTGACCATTGAAGCGGTTGGTTTTTTATTTATTAATTTATTGCATCCAAATTATCTCTAAAAAGGAACCTGGAGAAACGAGTTAAGAACTGCCTGGATTAATTTGTCTACTGTGAACAAATGTTCTTCTCATAGATAATGACTACCACAGTGGCGACTGATGATCATAACTGTGGTAATAATTAATGGTTATAGAACCTAATTTTTGATTGATTATCTAGTATTGTCTGTATATTTGGAAATTTTCACCTGGTAGGAGACTTCCAGACTTTTCTGGGTCAAAGTTCTGGCAAATAAAAGCATGGCGGAGATTTTTTCATTGTCTCAAATTTTTTACCAATGTGAATGAGAAATTATTCTCTATTTCTAAACCCGGACATAACATATATGTTTTATGCCACTTTTTTTTTTTTTTTTTTTTGGGAGCATCTGTGACTCCATTACACAGTGTGTTTTCTTTGTCAGTTCCAATTGGCTGTAAATAGTTGTCAAGGTCGTCAGTAAGTACCTTCAACTGAAATTCCATTTTTAACTATGGGAATTTCTTTGCCTGGAATTGTTTGGTAATACCTACCTACCTCTGGCATATGGCATCGATAGAGGTAACTGGGAGAATTTCTTCACCTGGAATTGTTTGGTAATACCTACCTACCTCTGGCCTATGGCATCAATACAGGGAACTGGGAGAATTTCTTCACTTGGAATTGTTTGGTAATACCTACCTACCTCTGGCCTATGGCATCAATAGAGGGAACTGGGAGAATTTCTTCACCTGGAAATGTTTGGTAATACCTACCTACCTCTGGCCTATGAGCATCTATAGAGGGTCCCTATACCCAGCCTGTGGCTCTGGATGGGATTTCTCGTGTTTCTTCACTTGACTTTTTACCCTGGTCTGTGGCACTTGATGGGGTATCTCGAGTTGCTATTTGAACCATTTATCCCCGGGCCTGTGGCTGCTACGCGGGATATCTCGAGATGCTGTTTGGACCATTTATCCCCGGCCTGTGGCACCTGATGGGGTATCTCGAGCTGCTGTTGGGACCATTTATCCCCGGGCCAGTGGCTGCTACGCGGGATATCTCGAGTTGCTATTTGGACCATTTATCCCCGGCCTGTGGCACCTGATGGGGTATCTCGGGCTGCTGTTGGAACCATTTATCCCCGGGCCAGTAGCTGCTACGCGGGATATCTCGAGTTGCTATTTGGATAACGTGGTCGAGACCTAGCCCTTAACCTAAAAATAACACGGCTTCCACATTTTCGTGTCTGGAGCTGTTTTTCAAGTTTGCATAAGAGGTCCCGTGGACTGGACCGTTCTCTTTTTCTTTTCTTCACAATTTTCGCAAAAGAATACTTTCAGTTTCTCAATTTAAGCAAAATAATTAAAAACACATCTATGGCCTTTCGCACTGAGAAGCGTAATGAAGTTAGCTAGGCAGGCAGTTGGCGGGAGACATACTCCTCTTTTTATTTTTTCTTTAAAAATCAGTGGCCTTTGCACTGCGAGAGCGCAAACTACATAGTGAAAAATAATGATCTGAAGGACAAGGCGATGTCATATAATACGTACATGAAATATGCACCAAATAAAACAGTCTTGATTTTCGCGGTTCTCTTACAGATACATTATATATTTAACCGTTTGTAACAATGGATAGTTGGTATTGTCGTATGACAATATGGCGACGGTGAATATGGTGATGGTAACTTACGCAGGGTTCTCAACTAAGAATATCCAAGTTTACTAATTACATAAGTCAGTGAAATTTTAAAATGATATTCATTTAAATGGAATATTCCTAACTACACCTTTGGTTTATAGTCGGGCAGTTATCAATTGCTCTAATATCTGTACTTTTCCTATGTTCACAGTGATCTGAGAAGTACTGTATTATATGACATCGCCTTGTCCTTCAGATCATTATTTTTCACTATGTAGTTTGCGCTCTCGCAGTGCAAAGGCCACTGATTTTTAAAGAAGAAGAAGAAATGAGAAGAGGAGTATGTCTCCCGCCAACTGCCTGCCTAGCTAACTTCATTTCGCTTCTCAGTGTCTAATTATTTTGCTTAAATTGATAAACTGAAAGTATTCCTTTGCGAAAATGGTGAAGAAAAGAAAAAGAGAACGGTCCAGTCCACGGGACCTCTTATGCAAACTTGAAAAACAGCTCCAGACACGAAAATGTGGAAGCCGTGTTATTTTTAGGTTAAGGGCTAGGTCTCGACCACGTTATCCAAATAGCAACTCGAGATATCCCGCGTAGCAGCTACTGGCCCGGGGATAAATGGTTCCAACAGCAGCTCGAGATACCACATCAGGTGCCACAGGCCGGTGATAAATGGTCCAAACAGCATCTCGAGATATCCCGCGTAGCAGCCACAGGCCCGGGGATAAATGGTTCAAATAGCAACTCGAGATACCCCATCAAACGCCACAGACCGGGGTAAAAAGTCAAGTGAAGAAACACGAGAAATCCCATCCAGAGCCACAGGTTGGGGATTGTGACCCTCTATAGATGCTCATAGGCCAGAGGTAGGTAGGTATTACCAAACATTTCCAGGTGAAGAAATTCTCCCAGTTCCCTCTATTGATGCCATAGGCCAGAGAGGTAGGTATTACCAAACAATTCCAAGTGAAGAAATTCTCCCAGTTCCCTCTATAGATGCCATAGGCCAGAGGTAGGTAGGTATTACCAAACAATTCCAGGCAAAGAAATTCCCAGTTAAAAATGGAATTTCAGTTGAAGGTACTTACTGACGACCTTGACAACTATTTACAGCCAATTGGAACTGACAAAGAAAACACACTGTGTAATGGAGTCACAGATGCTCCTCAAAAAAAAAAAAAGAAAAAAAAATGGCATAAAACATATGTTATGTCCGGGTTTAGAAAAAGAGAATATTTTCTCATTCACATTGGTAAAAAATTTGAGACAATGAAAAAATCTCCGCCATGCTTTTATTTGCCAGAACTTTGACCCAGAAAAGTGTGGAAGTCTGCCTACCAGGTGAAAATTTCCAAATATACAGACAATACTAGATAATCTATTAAAAATTAGGTTCTATAACCATTAATTATTACCACAGTTATGATCATCAGTCTCCACTGTGGTAGTCATTATCTATGAGAAGAACATTTGTTCACAGTAGACAAATTAATCCAGGCAGTTCTTAACAAAGCTGCAATCTCCTTTTTCTAGGTTCCTTTTTAGAAATAATTTGGATGCAATAAATTAATAAATAAATAAAAAACCAACCGCTTCAATGGTCAATAACCATAATCGGCACCATAACACACTTTTGTATATCACAGCAGGGAAATGAACAAATATCAACCTCCAAGACTACTATGTATATTATCAAAGGGTACGAATCCCATTCTATATAAAACCTAGGCAATAAGATCACAGATCTCTAGGCACAGTATGGAAAGTAAGCACAATAAGTGAAATATCGAAAAGATTCATCCCAGATTTTCAAAAATAATAGGTTTATACCTAAACCTCAACACTTCAAAATGAAAAGTACAAGGACAGTTTTGAAGCAAATTGAAAAGAACTTCTTTTTGTCTATGATTGCTTTAAAAGATGCATACTCGGTGCCAGTGCATAAAAAATTCAGAAAATACCCAACATTCAAAGTATGTGACACTTATCAGTTCACTTGCTTTCCCTTTGTCATCTCTGTAAAATAATCAAATCTCTATTGGATTTTTCTTAGACAGTAAGACTTGTGTGTTGGTCATAATTGAATGATTCTGGATTACCGCTAGAACTAAACGGGAACGCCTTGTCTCATGTTAGTTCTGTAACAACTGTATAAAAAAGCATTGGATTTATCAACAATTATAGGAAAAGTAGCCGAAATCAACTCTAAATTCTTAAAAGTTGACAACTGAGCTGCCACCTGAGGAAAACAAGAATCATTAGGTCAGTAATTACCTGTTGTACAAAAAACAAATTAAAAATCAGAGAAACTGCAAAAATCAGTATGGCAGAATGTTCAGAATCATTAGACAACATAATTTTAGCATTGAGAATAGGCCAGGGCTACGATACCGAAATGGTATACCAAACCTCATTAAACCTTAAAAATGGTGGTTTAATAATATTTTTTTAATCATACAATGTGCATCAATAAAAAGGGAACATACATATGGTGGATGGAATGCAGCAGAGGCCTTGAAACATATTAAGTATCTATTGTTGCTCGCTGCCTCTTATGCAATCAAGTGCTTTTGCAGGCTTGCTTGTCACAACAATAATATCTTGGTTCATAGCGCCATTACCAGCCATAGCCTATATAAATAGAATTGGCAGTGTACAATTTTGGCAGTGTTAAGAGAGAGGCCTCTGGTTGGTTGCCTCCTATGTGGTGTGTGTTGCTGAAGGCGAATAGAGCTGATGGAAATTTTCAAGTTGTTGACTCAGTGCTGCACTTCTAAAGTCGTTTCAGAGTCTGTGAAACCAAGCACTGATATCTGCATCCAAGTTGCATGCCGAGAGATCCGGATGCGGCAGGTGCCAGGAGGATCATGGATGATCAAGCTATAGGTGTGAGGTGTAAATGTTGTACAACACTAGTTTAGGTTGTAGCTTGTGGCCAAATATTCAAGAAGGCACTTAAATTTTTTATTGTAATGTAAATTTGTTTTTTGTCGGACTTCCACTCAGGGCGTGTCAAAGTATCGATGTCAAACGCAGTGTTGCCTCTGCCAGGGACCACACTTTGTGCACAGAACACATAAAACGTGAAAATACTGTAAATAAAACTGAACTTAATCCTAAGTCACACTACACACTATTGTAGTAGTACCCTCACAACCATGATTCCCAATGTTTAAGAAACTTTTTATTAGAGAAATGTTTGTTATGGAACCTAACGATAAATTGTCTCCATTTCAAAAAAAAAAAAAAAACACGTGAGTCGCAGGAAGGTTTCCATAAAACAGGGACTCTCAGAGGAAACTTGAAACAGTATCATTATCTTCAATCACACAAAAGCAATATCTCACTTTTGACAGGTATATAGACCCTTCTGCAGAAAACGCAGCAGCTGTCTTATATTTTTTCCAGAATCCGTTGGACAATAATACCTGTGAAACGTGACACTTTCAACCAACAGCGTCCAGCACTAGGTCTTATCTTGCCAGGCGCTATGTAACAATAAAATTCTCTTTGGAAGAGGTTCTTGAAATGTATCGGAAGAATGAGACACTCAGATGAGCCGCATTATGGCGTAACATAGGATCCAGAAGTAGTAAAAAATGGTACAATACCGAACATCTATAAAGTCTTATGGAAAATTAGGCATCTCAGATTTTCCCAGAAAACTTATCATCCCATGCATAGTACCAGACATTCCACAAAATTAGGGTAGAAAATATATTCAGTAGTTCATGAGTGCTGACAAATATCACTTACCATGTGAAAACAAGTAGGACACCAAGTGTCAATCCATATTTGTGCTTAGTAAATTGCCTACATGATTATAATGGTGGAGCCCAGGGTGTGGGAGTAATCAAAGTTTCACTTATTCTTGATGACGAATAGGCTCTGTCAACTAAAAAAAAAAAAATTTGATCAGATGGGTTAAGAAAATAACCCTTCATACTATTAGGTGCACGTTGATATCAAAATATTCTCTGCCCATTCGACACGACAGGCAATATAGCTTACCTCAAAGGCGTGTCGTGGATGAAATTAGAAATAAAAGTGCCGAAAATGTCGGAAAGGACAAACATCATTTGAAAAATTCTATGATAAACCTTTGAGCAACCTCATAAAACTTACGGAAGCTGATGTTGAACAGTTTTGAAGTAATTCGTTAATAAAAATCTGAAGCGATTAATTCACAGGAAAATAACTAAACTTTGCCCATGATATCCGCAAAACAATTACTATCTGCAATATTTTCGCTATCTTTAAACAGCTACAGAGTGAAAAATAATGATCTGAAGGACAAGGCGATGTCATATAATCCCGATCGAACTTCACAGGTAAGTTCGTTTGATCGTTTAATGTATATCTATACATGAGAAAGGAATCGCGGTGATGTCAATTGAGAGGCTACATTGCAACATAGGGAATGGACCATCCTTGTCAAATAGCGTTCAATATAGGTTTATTCGTTTGCATCGAGGTGTAGCACTTTCCTACACCAGGTGTAATTTACACTCGATTTTAGCATTCATTTTCAAATTAATTCACACATTCTTTTGTTTGAACTGCACTCAGCGACACTCGATTAAAAAATGTAGTGTAAATTACACTACACCTTTTGATGCTAACGAAGCTGAGTTCGGCTTGCTCACTCTTTTGACTCTATTCACTCGGTAAGCACCATATGCCATCGGGTATTATGAAAAGCGTCCAAGGAGTGCGAATTTCAGCGTTCGGGTTTTGTGACGGGAGTGGATAGAAGTGACTCCAAAAGTACCACCTCGACCTATGAGGGCACAAGCTAGAGCAGCTCTTTTTCTCTCTGGGTCTCTGGCTTTAACCTAAAAATGTTATGCAGTTCGAGCAAGGTCAAGTCGAAGCACCGATAAATCATTATTTGAAAATAGTGATCAATTGTGTTAGTAGATATACACTTTGATATACAGGTTCTCAAAAGTCGTTCGGGAACTTCGGACACAGAAAACCGCGGTGCTTCAAAATTTGCCACCTGTCTTTATCCACTTTAGCTCCACTCTCACTCCGCTCCAACTCCTTATAACCAATCCGAACTCACCTCGAATAAACATCATTGGAACTTACCCACGGTGGGTTGTATGTATCTTCGGAACTGGGCAGATGTCGAACCCAAACAAATAAATAAGAAGATGTAGATGGGTGGATTTTTTATTTTGGATTGAAAATTGAAGGTTAACCAGGTTAACCTACAAAAATGGCTTTTATTATGAGACAATTGGTTCCAATAATTTTTAGATTCAATTATAAAACTCAGTTTATCAGAACTAAATTGCTGCCTGCTGTACACGTAGGTAATTCTGCTTGTAAATTGTATGCGACTGAGCCAACACCTTACGAAGTAATTGATGATACAGAAGAAAAAAGCTCAAATGAAGGCATTATAAAGTCTGTAAAAAATCTACTAACAGACAATAAGCAAGGTAGGGTTTATGCTGTGGTACATGTAGCTGGCAAACAATTCAAGATAACAACTGGAGATGTAATAGTAATTGAAGGATATTGGCCTCCTGACGTTGGTGATAAAATAACCCTGGATAAAGTTCTACTGGCAGGTTCCCTCGATTTTACCCTAATTGGTCGACCAATAGTACAGAGAGGTCTGATTCAAGTTCATGCTACAGTTATTGAAAAAAGTTTATCCCACACTAAAACTCATTTTAGGAAAAAAAGGAGGAAACAGTATATGAGGATAAATTTTTACAGAATACCTCAGACATATTTGAGAATTAATGATATAAAAATTAATGCTGAAATTGATGATCCACCAGAAATTAGAGGACTCAATTCAGTTGTATTCTAAGGTCACAAAGTTTGTCACCCTTTGTGATTCATTGAAATATTAATAGTCCTACTAATTTTTAGTTCCTGTATAAGATTTACAGCTCAGTTTCTCAAGTTGAAAACCATTGAAGTTGAAAAAAGTATCACTTTCCTGAAAGGAATATGAGATACTTGAACCATATGATTTTCTAAATACATTGTTAATTTCCAAACATATGATCTAATATGAACCACACTGGAATAAACGTTGATGAACTTTCCACTTTGTTTTATTATTTTGTTACAGAAAAACATTTGTATTTTTTTATAGAATTCAATTTATTGCAAAAATAGTAAGGGAAAAATATATTCTTTCCAATTCAAGAAATGGAAACTACCCAAAACTACCTCTTTCATTCGACGCATGTTTTGCTAAGAAAGTTAGCATCATTATGAGCTCTAAGCTTACCTGCTTATTCTTTGTTCAAATACAATTGTCATATCCATCGTTTCTCTATAATTGTCAACAAATAGTCAATATATTATTTCAAATAGCATGTGATATTTACTTTTTCACTCATAACAGCACAAGTGTTTAAGTGTAGTAGTACTTCATTTTTATTTTTATTTTGTGAATGAAAGGTGTATAATGCACTGATCTATTATAGATCGGTGTATAATGCCATTATAACTAATAAAAGTGGTTAGGGGCGCGTTCCAAGTTCCAATACTCCAACTTTTCACCCTACTTATTAACTCGTGAAATTCGTTCCTACACCCGAGTTGATTTAATCCGATGAACAACTTTTTTACGAACTCAAGAGTCCGTGAAAAAGTTGTAATATTTCAACCGCATGCGTTATTGCACATTCTAGGTAAGGAAATTAATCAGAAATAATTATCAAACCTTGAGTTATTGATAATATATTATTTTCTTCGAACTGAATCCATATTTAAAAAACCTAGGTTTCAAAACAAAATGAATATCCGTGACTAAAACAGATTTATTCATTAGATGAAGGCAAAGGAAATGTTCTGGGAAGAGAGAATAATATTCAACCTGTTCTAGCCATAGTATATATATATATATATATATATATATATATATATATATATATATATATATATATATATATATATATATATATACACACAGGTATCTCCTCTGAATACTTTTTTCATGGTACCTTTTGCCTCGCATCTTCCTTAGTTTTTTATTGTTTATCCAACTATTCAAGCTGAATTTGTAGAGGCATTTTCTCATCAAATTTCTTCTCTGGGTTTTGTTTGATCTTTTGCAACAATAATATTCTCATGAAATCTTCACTATGGCTAGAACAGGTTGAATATTATTCTCTCTTCCCAGAACATTTCCTTTGCCTTCATCTAATGAATAAATCTGTTTTAGTCACGGATATTCATTTTGTTTTGAAACCTAGGTTTTTTAAATATGGATTCAGTTCGAAGAAAATAATATATTATCAATAACTTCGGATATGTTTCATAGTTTTTGTCAGAACATTGTTGGCCTTATCAAAGAAAACAGATGAATATTGATTCATGCAGTTTTGGGTCTTCATTGGATCTCCTTAATGGGTGTAAAAAGGATTATTTTTCACTTTTTAATATTCATTTTCTAACTATACAGTTCATTATGTAAATATTTAAACAAATTGAAAACGTACTAACTACATGCTGTATTTGAAATATATACAAAAAAGATAATGAAACCCTAGCAATGGCAATACATTTCTCTTCAAATCATTTCATTACTAAATCTTAAATCCGGTGCAATTTTGAATTATTTTGAACAACTGACAGATAACTTTTATTGTTCAATAATCCTTAATCTGTTCCGAAAGAATCAGAATGAGAGTTGACACAATAGGCCAAATTTTTCAATCGTCCTCCAACCGAGTTGGAGTATTGGAACGCGCTCTAGAAAATTAGGAAAAATAATAATTTTGGTTTTTGAAACTTGAAGACTTTTGTGAACCGTTGTCTACCGATCAGGGGATTAGGGAATACATTTTGACAAGAAAATAAAAATAAATATTTTCCTTTTTTCATGTATTTTTATATTTTCTGTAATTTGAGTTTTGTCAGAAGACATTTTTTTACACGAAAATCTTAAGAGTTAAAAACAATATCTAGATATTGGCAAAATTTCTATACTGTTTTAAGAAAATCAGTTTAATGTTAATAGTTTTTTTTTCATCATGACAGAACACCTGATAGGTAAGGTAATCAGAACTCTAATTTTGATAAGCTTTAACTCATATCCTATCATATTGTATTTGCACAGCAAATTTCTTGGTACCTAGTAGTTATATAAAAATATTTTTCAAAGCCCCAGCGTCCAACGTATTCACTAGAGATTCGGAGTAAGTTGAACCATCAAATAGTAAATGCCATATTGTACCTGGGTGTCCAGCAATATTATAACCCAGGACTAGTGATCGTAAATTTTGAGACAGTTATTCTACCTATTCGGTACTTCAGCTTTAATAAATAGATCTCAATTCTAAACAGGTAGATTTATATTATATACATTTATTTTGTTCAATTATGTGTTCATGTGAATCGAAGCAGCATAGAAAAATCACTCACTATATTTCTACAGTACAGTTAGCAACTTTATGCTTATTGATATAAACTATTTTTCAAACAAGCGATGCCGGTTGTGGAGGTACCCACCTCAGGCAACTGGGATCTACTTCTTTCAAAAGAGTTACCCGTTTCTTAACCCTTTCAACATACTCGTCAAGCACATCCTGTTTCTTCAAAATGATGTGCTTACCCTTCCAGTACTTCATCATTCCCAATGCCTGTAATGTTGAGACAATATCATATGAATGTATCGCCATTTCTTGGCTGATGTCTTTAACAGACAGCTGGACGCCTGCTCTAGAACATAGATAACCAAGAAGGACATCCTTCCAGTAGGATCGATAAGAGATGAGACCAAGGTCACTCAGAGGTTTTTCGGGAGAACCAATCTTGCCTTCTTCACGGGTCAAAAGGTAACTGAAGTCTATGAGTAGTCTTCCATAACCCTGTCGCTGATAAGGGGGTAGGGTGAGAATGCACGAAACATTGTAATTCAGTAATGAATTCTTTTCCTTGCTAAAGTACCCTACGGTATGGCAGCCCTCATTGTCAACCATTGTCATAACATAAAAAAGGAATGGCTCAACATCATAATATAATGTTTTGTGATCTAGAAAGAATTTGGCCAGCAAACACAAGTTCTGGCAGTATTGCTTGTACCTCTTGCCATCTACTTCCCACACACTGATTTTGTCCTTACGATAGACTTCTTCCCCTGGTGGATGACGCCATACACACTTAACAACATGCCGTTCAAGAATAGTTTGCGATTTCATATATCGCAAGCAGTACTCACAGATATAGAGTTTGGGAAGGCGAGCATAATCTTCAGGATAAGGACTCTGATACCACACTTCCATCTCAAACTTACCCATCTCAATATATTTGGTACCTTTTGTGCTAGGAAGATTCTTCAGATCTTCTTCAATCTTTTCACTTGCCAAAGCCTGCGCATCCTGAAATAGTTTCAGATCATAGTCCAAAACAAAATTTTTTAAATCTGGTTCATGAGTCCTATCAACTAAAGGTTTGACATTCTCAGCAGGTTCAATTTTGCATTTGGCCCTTATATCTCTTATCTTATGCAAAAACTGTTTTTGTTCAGAAGTGATATGAGGTCTAGGAGTTTTTGTATGAAACTCTAAAGCCTTTTTACGTGCTTCCTCTCTCTTTTGACGATCATCTATTTCATTTCTACACATTTCCACAGTTTTATTATGGTAAGTAGGACAAGCCTCAAGGGTAAAGTGTTTATCATATTTCCCACTCAAGTGACCATTACTGTCACATCCCTCAAGAGGGCAGCAACGATGTTCTAACACAACAGTTTCATTGTTTTTATTCCTAGTATCTTCTCGTTTACTGTTTTTTGTTTTTCCTTTAGTGACAACAGGTGCTTTCTTTACCGGTGATTGCGATAAAGAACGTTTTGTGCTCTCAGTATCTGAATCAGTTTCCGAGTACACATTTTTGCCAAGCACATGTTTAGATTTTCTTGTACTAGCAGATCTGGTTAGTTTTCTTGTTACCTGTTTAGACTTCTCTGAAGTTTCTACCTCAGATTCGCTATTGGCCTGAGCTTCTTTCTGTACAACTGACGGCTTTTTCACTGGTTTTTTCAGTACCCTTCTAGGATTTTCTGCTGATTCAGGGCTACTCTCGGTTTCTGAGCCACTACTTGAACCCCCAGAAGTTGAAGTTCCAGAGCTCGCTGATGTTTCTAATGCTGGCTTTGATTTAGGTGGGGTTTTCTCTATCTTTTTCTGAAACTTTGGTTTTTCCACAGCTCTAACAGCAGCTTTTGCTGTTGGCTCTGGTTTTAGTTTTTGTTTAACACCCTTGTTCTGAGATTTTACTCCTTTTGAAGAATCAGACTCCGAACTATTCTCAGGTGAAAAAATGCTTTTCTTTTTAGCATCAATATTTTTTGCAGTTACTACTTTTTGAACTCTAGATTTGGTTGGATCTTTACTTTTCTGCATTCCCTTGGCATTTACAGTTCTCACTAATGATTTTGTGCTAGAGATAGTTTTCTGAGCACCTGTTGCATTAGCCTTAGGTGTAATAGTGGCACTACTTTTAGGTTTAACATTGCTCTTACGCTTCATACTCTTTTTGACATCTTCTTCATCGGTAGTGTATGCACCTTCCTTGCTGTGTGCTTTTACATTACTAGATTTGAGTGTTTGTGACTTGGTTCTTATTGTTTTCTCTGAGGACTTGTTCCCAGAAACGATTTTACTTTCCGTACTTTTCCTGGATTTTTTTTGAATTGAAGCATTCTTTTTTGCACTTTCTGACCCCGAAAGTTGTTTAGCAGAGCACTGAGAGGTAGAAGTATCACTATCACTAGATGAAGATGATCCCGAAGCACCTGAAGTAGAACTGGAACTTGATGATCCCGATGAAGAACCAGAACTCGATTCGGTTGAAGTACCATTTACCTTTTTCTTATTAGTCATGATATTGTTTTACTGGCAGTCTATTTTCATAAGTTGTTTATTTTTATTTTGAAATGTAAATTCGAATTGCGTTAACCCTCCTTTTACCTATCATTATTTTCTTCTTCCCTTTTTTGTTGTGCTCTGCAACACAGAACCAAAAAGTAGGGGTCTGGGTCTGTCTGAATCTGAATCATATATTTAAACGATCAAACGAACTTACCTGTGAAGTTCGATCGGGATTATATGACATCGCCTTGTCCGAGGATCATTATTTTTCACTATGTAGTTTGCGCTCTCGCAGTGCAAAGGCCACTGATTTTTAAAGAAGAAATAAGAAGAGGAGTATGTCTCCCGCCAACTGCCTGCCTAGCTAACTTCATTACGCTCGAAGTGCCTGCAATATTTGTTTAGGGCGGGAGTTTCAATTTCGGTTGTGGGATGATCCTCGGACAAGGCGATGTCATATAATCCCGATCGAACTTCACAGGTAAGTTCGTTTGATCGTTTAATTATATGACATCGCCTTGTCCTTCAGATCATTATTTTTCACTATGTAGCTGTTTAAAGATAGCGAAAATATTGCAGATAGTAATTGTTTTGCGGATATCCTGGGCAAAGTTTAGTTATTTTCCTGTGAATTAATCGCTTCAGATTTTTATTAACGAATTACTTCAAAACTGTTCAACATCAGCTTCCGCAAGTTTTATGTGGTTGCTCAAAGGTTTATCATAGAATTTTTCAAATGATGTTTGTCCTTTCCGACATTTTCGGCACTTTTATTCCTGATTGCATCCACGACACGCCTTTGAGGTAAGCTATATTGCCTGTCGTGTCGAATGGGCAGAGAATATTTTGATATCAACGTGCACCTAATAGTATGAAGGGTTATTTTCTTAACCCATCTGATCAATTTTTCTTTAGTTGACAGAGCCTATTTGTCATCAAGAATAAGTGAAACTTTGATTACTCCCACACCCTGGGCTCCACCATTATAATCATGTAGGCAATTTACTAAGCACAAATATGGATCTTCGACTTTCCAAAGGGGTTGACACTTGGTGTCCTACTTGTTTTCACATGGTAAGTGATATTTGTCAGCACTCATGATTTACTGAATATGTTTTCTAACCTAATTTTGTGGAATGTCTGGTACTATGCCCTGCAGAGAGCTTGCATGGGATAAGTTTTCTGGGAAAATCTGAGATGCCTAATTTTCCATAAGACTTTATAGATATTCGGTATTGTACCATTTTACTACTTCTGGATCCTATGTTACGCCATAATGCGGCTCATCTGAGTGTCTCATTCTTCCGGTACATTTCAAGAACCTCTTCCAAAGAGAATATTATTGTTACATAGCGCCTGGCAAGATAAGACCTAGTGCTGGACGCTGTTGGTTGAAAGTGTCACATTTCACAGGTATTATTAATTGTCCAACGGATTCTGGAAAAAATATAAGACAGCTGCTGCGTGTTCTGCAGAAGGGTCTATATATACCTGTCAAAAGTGAGATATTGCTTTTGTGTGATTGAAGATAATGATACTGTTTCAAGTTTCCTCTTAGAGTCCCTGTTTTAAACCTTCCTGCGACGTTTTTTTTTTTTTTGAAATGGAGACAATTTATCGTTAGGTTCCATAACAAACATTTCTCTAATAAGAAGTTTCTTAAACATTGGGAATCATGGTTGTGAGGGTACTACTACAATAGTGTGTAGTGTGACTTAGGATTAAGTTCAGTTTTATTTACAGTATTTTCACGTTTTATGTGTTCTGTGCACAAACTGTGGTCCCTGGCAGAGGCAACACTGCGTTTGACATCGAAACTTTGACACGCCCTGAGTGGAAGTCCGACAAAAAACAAATTTACATTACAATAAAAAATTTAAGTGCCTACTTGAATATTTGGCCACAAGCTACAACCTAAACTAGTGTTGTACAACATTTACACCTCACACCTATAGCTTGATCATCCATGATCCTCCTGGCACCTGCCGCATCCGGATCTCTCGGCATGCAACTTGGATGCAGATATCAGTGCTTGGTTTCACAGACTCTGAAACGACTTTAGAAGTGCAGCACTGAGTCAACAACTTGAAAATTTCCATCAGCTCTATTCGCCTTCAGCAACATACACCACAGGAGGCAACCAACCAGAGGCCTCTCTCTTAACACAGCCAAAATTGTACACTGCCAATTCTATTTATATAGGCTATGGCTGGTAATGGCGCTATGAACCAAGATATTATTATGTTGTGACAAGCAAGCCTGCAAAAAACACTTGATTGCATAGGAGGCAGCCAGCAACAATAGATGGTTAATATGTTTCAAGGCCTCTGCTGCATTCCATCCACCATATGTATGTTCCCTTTTTATTGATGCACATTGTATGATTAAAAAAAAAATATTATTAGACCACCATTTTTAAGGTTTAATGAGGTTTGGTATACCATTTCGGTATCGTAGCCCTGGCCTATTCTTTGTTGTCTAATGATTCTGAACATTCTGCCATATTGATTTTTGCAGTTTCTCTGATTTTTAATTTGTGTTTTGTACAACAGTTAATTACTGACCTAATGATTCTTGTTTTCCTCAGGTGGCAGCTCAGTTGTCAACTTTTAAGAATTCAGAGTTGATTTCGGCTACTTTTCCTATAATTGTTGATAAATCCAATGCTTTTTTATATAGTTGTTACAGAACTAACATGAGACAAGGCGTTCCCGTTTAGTTCTAGCGGTAATCCAGAATCATTCAATTATGACCCACAAACAAGTAACATATTACTGTCTAAGCAAAATCCAATAGAGATTTGATTATTTTACAGAGATGACAAAGGGAAAGCAAGTGAACTGATAATAAGTGTCACATACTTTAAATGTTGGGTATTTTCTGAATTTTTCATGCACTGGCACCGAGTATGCATCTTTTAAAACAATCGTAGACAAAAAGAAGTTCTTTTCAATTTGCTTCAAAACTGTCCTTGTACTTTTCATTTTGAAGTGTTGAGGTTTGGGTATAAACCTATTATTTTTGAAAATCTGGGATGAATCTTTTCGATATTTCACTTATTGTGCTTACTTTCCATACTGTGCCTAGAGATCTGTGATCTTATTGTCTAGGTTTTATATAGAATGGGATTCGTACCCTTTGATAATATACATAGTAGTCTTGGAGGTTGATATTTGTTCATTTCCCTGCTGTGATATACAAAAGTGTGTTATGGTGCCGATTATGGTTATTGACCATTGAAGCGGTTGGTTTTTTATTTATTAATTTATTGCATCCAAATTATCTCTAAAAAGGAACCTGGAGAAACGAGTTAAGAACTGCCTGGATTAATTTGTCTACTGTGAACAAATGTTCTTCTCATAGATAATGACTACCACAGTGGAGACTGATGATCATAACTGTGGTAATAATTAATGGTTATAGAACCTAATTTTTGATTGATTATCTAGTATTGTCTGTATATTTGGAAATTTTCACCTGGTAGGAGACTTCCAGACTTTTCTGGGTCAAAGTTCTGGTTTTTTTTTTTGGGGAGCATCTGTGACTCCATTACACAGTGTGTTTTCTTTGTCAGTTCCAATTGGCTGTAAATAGTTGTCAAGGTCGTCAGTAAGTACCTTCAACTGAAATTCCATTTTTAACTATGGGAATTTCTTTGCCTGGAATTGTTTGGTAATACCTACCTACCTCTGGCATATGGCATCGATAGAGGTAACTGGGAGAATTTCTTCACCTGGAATTGTTTGGTAATACCTACCTACCTCTGGCCTATGGCATCAATAGAGGGAACTGGGAGAATTTCTTCACTTGGAATTGTTTGGTAATACCTACCTACCTCTGGCCTATGGCATCAATAGAGGGAACTGGGAGAATTTCTTCACCTGGAAATGTTTGGTAATACCTACCTACCTCTGGCCTATGAGCATCTATAGAGGGTCACTATCCCCAGCCTGTGGCTCTGGATGGGATTTCTCCTGTTTCTTCACTTGACTTTTTACCCTGGTCTGTGGCACTTGATGGGGTATCTCGAGTTGCTATTTGAACCATTTATCCCCGGGCCTGTGGCTGCTACGCGGGATATCTCGAGATGCTGTTTGGACCATTTATCCCCGGCCTGTGGCACCTGATGGGGTATCTCGAGCTGCTGTTGGAACCATTTATCCCCGGGCCAGTGGCTGCTACGCGGGATATCTCGAGTTGCTATTTGGACCATTTATCCCCGGCCTGTGGCACCTGATGGGGTATCTTGGGCTGCTGTTGGAACCATATTTATCCCCGGGCCAGTAGCTGCTACGCGGGATATCTCGAGTTGCTATTTGGATAACGTGGTCGAGACCTAGCCCTTAACCTAAAAATAACACGGCTTCCACATTTTCGTGTCTGGAGCTGTTTTTCAAGTTTGCATAAGAGGTCCCGTGGACTGGACCGTTCTCTTTTTCTTTTCTTCACAATTTTCGCAAAAGAATACTTTCAGTTTCTCAATTTAAGCAAAATAATTAAAAACACATCTATGGCCTTTCGCACTGAGAAGCGTAATGAAGTTAGCTAGGCAGGCAGTTGGCGGGAGACATACTCCTCTTCTTATTTCTTCTTTAAAAATCAGTGGCCTTTGCACTGCGAGAGCGCAAACTACATAGTGAAAAATAATGATCTGAAGGACAAGGCGATGTCATATAATTAATTAATACATATATGGTCTGAATCATGTCTGAATAGATGAAATAGACCTAGACCCCTACTCTTTGACAGAACGGCATCACGAAACGATTCACGATCAACGATTAGATTGACTAGCTTGCATCGACCCAGGGTTCTTGTGATAGGGGGGGTTATGAAATGTCATCGTATTTGTCCGGCATCTTGTTTCGTCATTGGAGGGAAGGCGCCAAATTTGAATTGCAATAATATTACTATGTGCGTGTGATTAATGCATATTTGTTATTTATACATTACCTAACCTAGCTCGCACAAGTTTCTCGTAGACTTCCGAGGATTTCTCGTGGGTGCAGCCGGTTGCCGGTTGACGAAAAGAACAAATTTTGATCATTTTTCATAGATTCTGAATGTTGGTCGTAGTTTATAATATATGCATCAATTATCAAATTGGATGTACCAAGAATAAAGTGAATTCTATACAAAGGGAGCAGTTTCAAGAAACGGAAAAGGTGGAAGAATCACATAACCTGAAATTTGAAATGTTCCTGTGGAAATATATTTCAAATATTAATTCTTCAATGTTTCTGTAATATCACTGATTAAATTGTACCCTTTAAGAGAAATGAAAGAAATCATAACTACTTTTTTATGTTGACACTATTCCAGAATAATTATGTAGAGTTTGCGTCCTTCAAGTTAAAAATAGAGATTTGGATTGCGGGAATGAAGAATTAAAAGTGGTCCAAATTTTATTTTTCTCATTCCTGCAATCTAAATCTCCACCATTCCAAAATCTCAGGTGCCAGAAGAAAGTGTGATTCATAATCTGACAACTTCTAAAATGTGAATGTGAAATGAGGTAAATGATTCAAATGACAGATAGATACATATTTATTTGCTCTTAAAGTTCATAAATCTAAAATCTTATCAGACTAGTCAGTTCACAAAACTTATTCAACATTTCACAGATAATGCAGTACAGTACGCGCTTATAACAAACTCATGAATTTAAGTACATCTTTCAAAATTCCTGAGTACAAATTTATCTTGCCGCAATACATTTGGAGAGGTCTTATACTGGGTAATGGGAACTTTTCTTTCCGTAGGAATAAGTAAGCTTTCTTGCTGAAATACCTCAAAGTAATAGCTTTGTATAAATCATCTTTCGACCATTGCACTTTTTTTTAAGTTTCAAAACCAAGTCAAGCTGAGCAGGTGATAAAATTCCAGACAAAACTTGTTTAATTTTATGATTCAAGTCGGGTGCAACTCTCGGAAAGTTGTTGGTTTTGTTTTTCAATTATATTCCAAATATATATTTTTTTCTTTCCCTGATAATTGTTGCACTATTGTGATATTGCACAGTTTCAACTGGTCAATGATTTTTGCTTGTTCTTTGCAATGTTGTTGTGTACAAGTGGTGGAAGAAGACTGTGGATCCCCATCTAAAATGGCATAAAAACACCTATCAATATCAATAATTTCATAACATCATGAATAGAATATAATGTACTAACCATTATTTGTTGGTAAATGATCGACTTTCATTACAGATTCTTGCCCATACGTCTCTGTCTCCATTCGAACTCCAGCTACTTCTTGTAACGTTATTGTTGAATCATTGTTAATAGATTCATTCCATATCCTAGTAGAGAGACCTGCAGTCTTTGTAGGAATAACTAGAAAGGAACACCAACATTATTTCATAATGTCATGGCAAAAATATTGGTTTTCAACAGTTTCTGTCCAAAACCGAATTGAGTTCTGTTTCTGAATTAGAACTGTATGAACTCACTGTTTTTCCTCAGCCTTCTTCTTGGCTTCACATGTAGCAGAGATTCTTGTAGATTAGTTTCAAAATCACTTTCATTAAAATGTTCGGAACAAATCCTAGCACTATCATTAGGTACCCACTCTTATTACTACAGTAATTAATCCATGCATGCTTTACTGTATTATTCTTGGGGAATCTATGAAAAGTCAATGTATTAGGGCACATATAGATGTATTGCCACAATATTTAACAGAGCACTTGAAGTGTCCCGGCATTTTTTAAACTTCAGAAATAAAAGCTACGAAAAAACAAGTAATAAACAACTAGGAATGCAAAAATACAACAATTTACGAATATGATATGAGCAACGGGCTTTATTTATTTATTCGTAAATATTAGGGATATATATTTTGTGGAAAATATAACCAAAGTTACCACTTTCAGGATAGCCAACTTAATTTCCCTCCAATGACGTAATCTCTCCCTTTCTTCAGGTACCCCCTTGTCCAAAAGCTCACTTATTTCATAACCCTTCCTATCATAAGAACCCTGCATCGACGACAATCGTCAGGCAAGGATTATAGACAAGAGAGAATTGTGAGAATAGTGAATTGTCCTTGATCGTCGGGTGACTTCGGGATTTTGGGTGTTGAATGGCTTGACGTTTGGAGATATAATTCATTTAAAAAAAGTTAAAAGATTGATAAGAACGCACAATTTCAAGAAGTTGTTGGAAGGATGTTAATGCAAGTTCTGTTGGCTTGGCACATTTGGCGAGTTTTTAAATTCGTCGATGGATAATGCGCATTCGTGCTGTCATTGTCATTTTCCATTAGTTAAATAAGGATGCAATGCTCATCGATGGATCCATCGATGAATTTAAAAACTTGCCCATTTGTTCAGAGGAATGAAAATCACTGGAAGTTTATTGGCGGAATACACATGCTGAAGTCAACAATTTGTACGATTCCATTGATATTTCAAAATGCTCTGCGTTAATCGCTGATCTCAAAGGGAATAGAATAATGTTGGATACAGAAGGAAAAAAGCCATCCGTTTAATACAATAAAATTTAAGTCCGATCCGATTGTGCCTTCGGAATCGTCAGAATGTAGGCAATTTGCAACACATATACGATTATATATGATTAAACGTAACAATTAAGGTCCGATCGTCTGTGATCAGCTCACAGAACTCATAAATAATTATGAGTTATGTGGATCAGCTGCTAAATTCCATAAGAGACCATAGCACAGTATAAGGCTAAAAGAAGACTCATGTTTTGAAACAAAGAACTATTTCAGTCAATATTCTTGACGACAAAACACAAAACCAACAATAAAAACACCTTCAGCACAAATGATATCACTTAAATTATTTGAGTTCTATCTTCCGATTGCATTCAGACTAATATAACTTAAAATTTAAGAAGCCATTGTTATTTATTAGGATTCTTCAATCAATCCTCTTCTTCTCAAGATTTGTAATTATAATTTCCAGTACAGTGGTGCCAAATGTCAAACTGATTTGTATCAGTTTTGACAATCCAAAAATAAAATAATTATTTATTCGAAGTGTACGGCTGACAATCAAATGGGGAACTGTCATATTGAACGGAGGAATAATGTCAGAATCATCAGAAGGTGGATGAAGTGCAAACTGGTGATTTAATATGATATTTGTTCGTGGACTTCTCATTTTTGGCGAGATTGCATAATTCCGGCAACTCCGAACGGTCCATTGCGCATCCTGAATAGCCGACTGCGCGCACGCCACGCCCCAAAATGCAAAAAATGAAACTTCGACCACGATTTGCGTGGGAGTGCAAATACTGGTTCTTTTAGCCTTATACTGTGACCATAGTGTTTCACTTCTGTCTCATTCATATTTGAATGAAGTACTCAAGATGTCGAAAGTTGAAATGAGTTTATCAGACATTTACATCTACGACGAGATTGCCATATAACTCTTTGTTTTTTCATGGAAAATTATTTAAAGAAAGTTTGTCTTTGGTACAATTACATTCAGCACTGTGGCACTTAGCAAATACGCTTCATAATGGAACTTTTGACGTCTGCCACCACTTCAAGTTGACTTATTCTGAAACTAAGAACACTACAGGTCGTCGCATCCGCCATGTTTGTGACGTCAATGAATTATAATTTTTGTAAACATACGTCTCATATTTTGTTCCTAGTGTCTTTGGCAAAAAAGTATTAACTCTTTTTTGCTTTACATTTTTTTACAAATATAATTCAATGACGTCACAAGCGACGACCTAGGGTGGTACTCTGTAACTTGTTCCACTGCGTGTCTCTATTATCCGTGGTCGGGAGTAACCTTGAACACGCCATTCGGGTGTAAGAGTCAGGGTAGGTTTAAAAATATTTGTAAGGAAACAGGCAGGACCGTACTTGTAGAATTCTAATAACTCTTCGAATAATTCAATTGAACGAAAATCACTTGATACTTTCAGTTGTCAACAAACAAGGGCGTCACTATAGTACATAACTATTCTTAGGGGGGGGGGGCAATTGCCCCCATTACCCGTATATCGACGCCCTTGCAACAAAAACTGTGGAGGGGTATATATTCGGTCGTATTACGGTACCTATACCGTGAATAATTTAGGGCAAATTGAAAATCTAAAATTATCAATAATATCACTTCAGATCGCGAATTTAAAATAATGTTTTCATTGGAGCTTCATATTTCAAGCACAAGTCGCAGATTTCAAATCAGTTTTGCTGTCAAAATGTTGAAATGTTTCCTCAGGTGGATGAACAGTCGAATGAAATGACACTTGTGAGGCTGGACAAATATACATTACTGTAAAGTCAATGGAATTAACACTTTTACGTTAGCAAGTCTTTCAAATATGAATTAAACACGAGTATTTATAGAACAGTGGATCAATTTTTAAATGATATTTGAGGAATTTTTCATTTTTTTCAATTTGAAATGATGTGCTTATATTGGCATTGGGTTATACATTCAGTCAGTAGACCAGCATATTAGGGATATGTATACAGGGTGTCCCAGAATAAAGGGGACAATCTCCGAGGGTAGAATCCTCACACAGAGAAAAAAGTTGACTAACGGTTATTAAACATTCAATAATCGAAATTAAAAACTTGAATACTATATGGGACAGATATACTGTTCGATAGTTGTAGATAAAATATTTTTTCTGAATTGGTATACCTGCAGCAGACACTCTGTTGAGTAGTTCATTGGACGTAAATGAATGATTATATCAACACTCAACTCACTATTATTAAAGTGTTGAATAACATTGACTGGTAGGTGGATTGTTGCATACTGAGTACTAAACACATTGATGAAAATGTATCAGGCAGGAAAAAGATGTTCTGTTGCGGAATCATAGTTCACCTGCCACTAAAACTCGATATCTTGTTGTAATGGTACGAAAGTTCGTTAATATATTTATGGTTATTAAAATTTACCCAAGTGAACTTGTGTACCTGTCACTTTTCTCTCTGTGCACTTCATTTTAAGGCTGAAAGTTCCAATAAACATATACGCTAAAATGAGTATTAACCGAGTTACAGGGTGTTGAAAGTGAAAGAACAAAAAAATAGATTTTTCAGAATAACTCCATAACAGCTTAACTTTTCTTAATGAAATTTGGTATGTCACTTGACAGCATTCAGTTTCATATTTTAAGGCAAATCATGTGTTCAAAATCTTTACTATTTTTGAAAGGAATGTGACGGTAACTATTTATAACATTATAACCAACAAATTTCATACCTTGCAATGAGTATAAATTCAAATATTTCGAAGATTGTTGGCATTTGCGAAGGATTTAGTTCACAAAAAATTTTCCGATATTTAAAACTTACATAGCCACTAACAAAATAATCACTAATGAGTATCCGTATCATATTTTGATTTGATAGATCTTTTGATTAGTGGTAGAATGTAGTATTTAGTTATTTTAGATTATTTTTGCTATTTTGATAGTAGAATTGTAGTTGATAGTTGCAGTAGATAGTAAATTAGTAAATAGTAGATAAATTATAGTATTCAATATAACCTTTCAGATTGCTGGATATATACTGACTGTCTTACTTTTAGTTTTTACCTGTTCTTTCTCTTTTCATGATTCTGTTTCTCAGTCGGTGCGCGAAAACATGTAAATCTCTCAATCTCAGGTAGAATTCCAGGAAAGGTCATCAGAATTAGTTTTCAATAAGTGCAATTTTATTGTAAATGAAATTCTCCGAATAAGTATATGAAAAAATTCAACTCAACTACGAAGAACTACTAACTCTTTTATGAGACTGTGAAGCGGTAATACACAGTAGACCCCTTTCTTCTGATGATGAAAAATATGTGAGTCCTTTAACCCTCTGAATGTTCATCAGTGATTTCAGGAATAGCGACACATATAGTCTGCAAGCACTCGTACAAAATTTTAAGTGATAACCAGCAAATTGTAACTTTGTATACTGTTTAAGTATGCCGAGTCCGCCAAGATTTCGCAGAGAGGAAACCTTGACAGTGGTAAGTTTTCCTTTGGCTTTCTGAAAAACATGTCAATTTCGCATTTATATATAAGGTAATGACCAGCATATAGTTTTTAACTTAAAGTGAAAGATATTCACTAGAAGTAATCTAAAAAAAATGTCCGACAAAAAGTTTCGGTACTTCCAGTTCGTCCACCACTTTGAACGTGTCGATTTCACAACTTGTAAGTTGGCGACAGGCACTAATTTGAGTTTTCTAGGAGCATACAATAATTAAATAAGATTTTCAATGGCACCATTGTCCGACAAAATTAATAAGGATCTTCAGCAGTCCAACGCTCCAAAGATGTCGATTTGACGACAACAATGTTGGTGATAACCAGCTGTCAGGCAGAAGTCGCAATTGAAAAAAATATATGATACTTATCAGAAGTATCGATTGTCCGACAAAAATATTGGACTGTTTTGCCTGTCCGACAAAAAATGTTGAAATTTCAATATTTCACGCGATACCTAGTTTTAAAAATTTAAAATTATATAAAATACAATGTTGGTTCACAGTTTATTTCTTAACAAGAAAGATAATTAAACATAAATTTTCATAAAAAAATAAAAAGAATTACATATCACAAAAAAAAGTATAGTTATAGGGTTTCATTTGATATCTAGTTTCATTCATACAGAGTGTCTCAAAAAAGCGCAGCGATTTAGAAGTTTATTAGTTTAAATAGAACACCCTGTATATCACTGCATGATCAGTTAGAGATAATTATAAGGAATCAAACAATAATAAGTTTGATGCTGTTATATCAAAAAACTACACGGAGTTATCGCTTATTATTTTATCCATAAGCCCAATGAGTGGGAGAGAGAAACTTATTCTGGCGGGTCAATGAATTCTCTCCTACACTCATTTTGCTCGTCTACCACTCCAATGACGCTGCGTTCATATACAGTGAGTTTCAAAAGTTTGCACCATTCGAGAACTTTTTTATTATCGATTTTTCAGAAAATTTTATTCCTCATAAATATTGGTGCATTGCGGAATAATTGCATACAATTTGTCAAAATTTCAAATTTCTGAACAGTGTAAGTACAGGAGATAATAAAAAATAAAATATTGATGAAGTCTAAAGTACCCTGGCTTTGATGCCAAATTTGAATATTGTTTTCAATATTCTTCCAATATTCTACAGCTTTTTTGAATAATCTTTATTGATAATGTCAAAAATGAGGGGTAGTTTACACTTGATCAAAATTCTATTTTTTGTTCTACCCTGTACATGGTTTGAAAAGTTTGAAATGTTAACAACTCATGTGCAATTACTCCGCATTGTTGATGGTGAATTTTTGGTGATGGTGAAAACTTTTAAACTTACTGTATATAAACGCAACGTTATTGGAGTGGTAGACTCTCATTTTGTGTAATTGTCACATCGAAACAGCAAACTGACAAAAAACTAGGTTTGTAGAAATATGTGTCCCATAAATGTAGTACATAACTCATACAAAGTAAGAGAAAATCCTGAAATTTTTATAATCGAATGTTTCGAGGACTATTATTGCCAAAGAATAAGAGAAAATCCTGCTCACTTGACAATAGCCATTCGATTATTAAATGTTTTGAAATGTAGACCAAGCTGTAGATAAAAATAAGAGGTTCTTTTCACACAAAAGACGCCTCAGCTTCTGCAAATCGAACTTTCAAATATGCGCGTTTTTTAAGTTACCATGGCTACATCAACAACTCGAGAACAATGAAGACTAAATGACAATGTTATGATCATTGATCTGACAGGAGTAACTTGTAATGTCAAATGAAATATTACAAATAAATACAAAACTTTTAGTCAAACATTAACGAAAGGTATACTGATGTTACATCACGAATTCAACCATTTTACATTATAAGTTCTTATTTCGATTATTTGAAACCAGTATTTATGAGTTTAAAGTTCACTAATTGAAAAAAAATAACGTAAAGTATTCGTGGATAACTGATCTTTCGAACACTTGCTCTATGCTAAAAATCGCGCGTGTTTGAAATACCTTTTTATCCACTTATACTTTAATATACTATTATAAGATAGTTCGTAGATGAAAACCCTGGTTTGCGCCACAGCAAAATTGCAAAATACAACTTTTTTGTTTGTTAGCAAATATCTCAAAAATTATTGAAGGAATCGTTTTACAATCCCTAGAATAACTTTTATGATGAAATACGCGTTTTCGATTGGACATTTTTCCACATGTTTTCGATTTTGTAGTTCGGCTATTGGGTACGTATGTGGTAATATTTCCAATTTTGTAGTTCGCTTCGTCATTGGTTGTTTTATAAAACAAACTTACCCCACCAGCAAGCTGCTATGATGACACAACACCGAACTTTGACCAAAACCATTATGAGCACTAACTGTTAATTCATATCAACTTCAAAATTTTCGACAAATTTTTGACACAACACCGAACTTTGATCAAAACCATGATACGCCTCACTATTCATATCAACTTCACATAACCTGCAACAATGAGGCAGTAAAAATGCACGAGGACGCGCTATACGCTTGGTCACTGAAATAGAGGTAAATTTGAATTAGCAAGACAGGTGCACGCAAACTGTATTGTTAGTTGCATAGTTTTAGAACTTTAATAATGCAGGATTAATGCTGGGAGTAGTAGGCTGTAACATGTTGTATGTACTAACTAGTACAAGAAAGGATGAACTCGATTTGAGTAGTGTTGAATATACATTAGCACTAACTGTACATTCAATATCAACATAATAATAAATAAATAAAAATTGTTTCGATTTCAATCATGGAATATGGATGATTATCATAAATTCTTTCTCTTTTTCGAAACAAATTATGTTGCTTTAGCAAAGTCAAAGGAATTTTTATTTCGATAATCACCAATACACTTGTATTACCTACGATGAGACTCATAAAACCTACAAAATAGTTTCTCATTCGACCGGATCATCGGTGCATTTACTACAGAGAAAATCGAGAAACACCTTGAAAAAGAGACCATTTTTCAAAAATTCATAATTTCCATAAATCTGAAGCTGGACAAAAAATATTGCGGAAACTGATGATAGATAATAACATGCGGTTCAACTGTGGTCGAGATGGTTTCTGTCCGACGTATAGTTTTTGCACAATCGTGTTACAAACAATTTAAGGGTACATCTTGTCTAAATTGCCATATTCAAATTATGTTAAGAACATGTGGAAAAATAGATCAATATCTGAAATTTTCATATTTTGGATTTTCATCTGAGATATGGGAAATGTGTTGGAAATGTCACTGAGAGTTGCTCCAAACACTTGAGAGTGTGTTTGTGGCAGAATCCACGAGCGGTAGTGGGGGAATTGCATTGTCCAAGTCGCCGCGAGATTATTATCTCCTCTGCTGTCTAGTTCCCCCTCTACTGCGCTACCCGACTTTGCGATGAACACACTTTCAGTGGCATTTTCCACCTCTCAGGTGACAATCCAAAATATACAAATTGTAGATATTGACCTCTTCTTCCACATGCCTTTAAAATTTCCTTAAATTGTTTATAACGCGATTGTGCAAAAACTACACAACGGACAAAAAACATCTTGGGAACAGTTTAGCCACATGTTATTATACATCAGTTTTCGCGATATTGTTTATCCAGATTCAGATTTATAAAAATTAAGAATTTTTGAAAAATGCGTTCTCTTTTTCGAGGTTTTTATAATTCTCTACAAAAGTTAGTTCTCTTGACTGTGAAACGATTCCTTCAATACTTTTTGAGACATTTGCAAAAAACAAAAAAGCAGTAATTAATTTCACTATTTCTTGTTTAAAAAATTCCACAAAGCAATTTTGCTGGAGCGAAAACCGGAGTTTCTTATAAAAATTACTCTAGGCCATTTGCGTCTTTATTTTGTTGAGGAAAAAACCTCTAGAGCTTGGTCTAATGGATTGAAGTATATTTTTCTCTTAGGCAATTGGAGGCTACTTAGAGAAAACGATTCTAGTAAATAAATAATACATTAATGACGAGGAAACTGCTTTTCATATATTAGGTGATGTTTCTGACTAGTTTCTACTTTGTGTTCTCGAATTATCTATCAAATGTTTTCACCTACTTTTAATAAACAAGGGAATAAGGGCATAAATCCACCGAAGGAGATGAAAAACATGTCAAAAAAATATTCTCATTTGATGTCCTTCATAGGTACTCAAAACAAACGCTCGTTTTTTAATGTTGTTACCTATATTATATAAATGATAACTTTAGTAATTAGTTTTGGTGAACGGTCTTATGGTAGATGGAAAGAAGAAATTGTGGATAATTTTAATAGCTCTGTTCAATGATAAGAGATACGTTACGTAAATATTTCAAATCATTATAAATAGTTATTTGAGCAATAATTATTATTCTGCTTCATTATCAGTTTTGTTGTCGACAGTTCACTTTGTGTGGAAATGAAAGTGCTATTGATTTTGTTTTCACTAGGAATACTGCCTCTGAATGGTGAGTATACCTTAATAAACAAACGCAAACAAGAATATTGAGGTTATTATATTGGAGAGGATATAATATTGTGTCTAAGCTTTTGTATTTGTCTACTGCTAATATTTTAACATATTGCAACCTCGCAACCTAGTCAACACAGAATAGCCTCAAAGATGAAAGTGGGCTTCACATTCACATTTTTATATCACACTAGTGAATCGCAAAGTGACTTCCATTATTATCGCATTAACGTCTATCCGGTGCCCCGTTGCCCAGTTCGAGACATCAAAAGGCAATGCAAAATATGACTCGAAATTAGCCAAATGTGACATTTCATTTATACTTATTCGGAATCGAATACAAGACCCTCTCGATATAACAATGTGAAATTGAATGGACTGCATATGGTACTTATTTAAAAATGCTCTTCACTTTCTGATACTCCTCCAACACTTCAGAACTTCAAATTTGGAAGTCGATAATGCTTTCAGGTTATAATTTAACTCGCATGTATTCACTAGACTTACTATCTTGTAGGCTCGCTTGTAGGTATCTCAAATTCTCTTTGAAGCGAATTTACTGCTATACAATAATTAATTGGCGATTTGAAGGAATATGTAATATAGAATATTCAAGAATAAAACAAAGCTCACCATGTTTCAACATAAATATAAATTATATCGCAATATTATCATCCTTACTAATGAATTACGGTTTATATGGAATGGAATGCTAGAAAACAAATGCCTTAGTTGATTCCGTACTTTCTACAACAAAAAACAATAGCTATAAACTGTCTATAAAGCATGAAAAAAAACTGTATAGAAATGTAGAAAAAACTATAATTCAATTCCAATCCTCTGGATAGCATTTTCTTCCTGGCGAAATCAATACCTATCCTGTAAATGCCAAGTTCTCTAAATCACTGAATTCACCTTTTTAAGTTCCGTTCTGGCCCTCGAAGGGATACAGTTCTTGACAGAAATAATAATTGGGCAATGTTAATAAATAAACTTGATTTAAGTATTAAAATAAGAAGAATCAAACAGAACACTGCACACTGTATCAGAAATACCTATAGAACATTTGAAGAATGGCGTCAATCAAATACAAATTCTACTTGACTCCTCGACTCGACAAACGACTCTTTGGCCATTTGTGTTGTGTCGGTGATGGTATGCTCAATTTGGTTACCAACCTAATTCATCCTTCCATACCGACAAAATCGCCTTGAAACCACAATTCATGTTAATGTGCTTTGCAATTTTTTTTACATTTTGTGCCTCAAAGAGACACTAACGAGAAGAAAATTGAGAACAATGCATAACTTTTGGCATCACTAAGTGGTAACAGTGATGTCTACATGCAACTCATTTTGTTACCATAATAAGCAAGAAAGCAACATCTTCATAGACATTTGTGCTCACTGGGAATAATAGACCGTCAGCTAGTGACGGATTTAGATGCTCCATTTCTGCAAGTCTCGAATACGGTTGAAAAGTATATCGATTTAGGGTATAATAAAGATATTTCTACAAGTGGGGATAACATATCGAAAATCAATATTTTTTTATTGTTTCCCTCGTGTTTCCTAACTACGGTACGAAACTACGGAGGGTGATTCGTTAGGTCGTTTAAAACAAGATCTTAAGAACATATGTCCGAAATTGCTTCTTTTCTGAGATACAGGGCGTTGATTTTTTTTTAAACGACAAGTATCTCAGAAACGAAGCAACTCCGGACATATGTTCATGGAAACTTTTTTCTTAAAACGACACGAGTGAAACAAATAAACTCTGAAAAATCGAATTCTCAGTATGTTATCCCCATAGGAGCTACTCGTAAAAATACCTTCATTTTACTCCAAATTGATATTATTTTCAACCCTATTCGAGGCTTGTATGCGAAAATGGGGCACCTAAATCTGTCACTATCTGACGGCCTATGAGTAAGTGACAAAGCTACTAGTGCATTTGTCGAGGGTAATACCACAAGAGGTATTTAATTTATCGGATAAACTTTCATTTTGCTCGAAAAATTGGTTGCTTTGGTAAAATCATGACACCGAAAGTGGACTGATTTCATCTATGTTATTTACTCGAAGAATTGTTAAACAAAAGTGCACATACCATAATTTATTACCAAATCTATCGTTATCGTTAATTTCAAGTCAGAAACAACACTTTGTAACAAAAAATAGAAAATTTTGTTGACATTTGATTTTGTTGATACCAACGCGTCCTAGGATACAGCGTGCGGTTTTAACAAAGTCATACGACAATTAAGAATTTGTTACCATAGTGAAAGTAAATAAAAGTTTATCCCACTTGCAAACAGTTACGTTCATATTTATCCGTTATCAAACTGTCAAAACTGGCCGATTTTATACATGAGTTAAATTATCGCTGTAAAAGTTGCAGCTAACTTTTGCCGCTGTGGCATGGTGGCATATGCGATTTTTTGTACATGAGATGAATTTTCAGGGGTAATATACCAATAATTTTTGGAATATTAATGAATTGCAATCTCAAAGCTCCTGCGGACTCGTTGTATTTTCTTGCATTGGGATTGCCAATGAATGGATATTCCAAAAAATTATAGGTTTTTAATCATACCACGAATTATATTTAGGACGACAATAAATCGATTTGAAATAAAGAAAAATCGTGTGACCTGGTAATTGATGCTTTACTTCTAGCCGTATTCAACGGAATACTCTTTTCCACGGCCTCATCTATGATACCAATGGACATTTGTCCCCAACGATCGCTCATATTGATAAATAAAAATAACTAGTCAAAACACATAAATTTGACGTTTATAATTTAAATCATTATATTCACTTGACAGATAGTAAAACAAAAACTAAGCAGGTTTATCACCGTGAAAATACAGCGACAAGCTATATTTTCACTGTAGTTCCGATTCTATTGACTGAATTTCAAAATTTGAAGTTCACTGATTGGTTGTTAAGCAAGGAAATATATTGTTGTAGGTAATATCACAAGACCATGACAATCAATATAATCACTATAATAACAATTAATATCTAAACTTGAAGCTCTCAATAATATTGATATTAAGAGAAAAAATTGCAATATAAATTATGAACGTAATCTTAATTGAAGAGTACTGAGAACTTGGTTTTAAAATATTTTTTGAAAGAAACTAGACACATATTTTCTGTATCTGTGTCTACGTATTGGTTAAAATTTCTCTGAGCTAAGAGAAGAGTTATACCCCACCGCAGTTCTTCTAAAATGAATGTTGAATACTTGATGTCGAAGTGTGCGTGATGGAACGAAAACATTTATACAGGATAGCAGTTTTGGCTAGATTGATATCGCTCATTTTCCTGCGATTTTCAAGCTTAGAATTCCAAATTTATTTCGGATATATTTATAATTATTATTTGTAATTGGTGAGTTACTTTTGAACGACAGATACCGTAAGAATTTATTTTGAATACTTTCTATGCGACTAATGTGAACTGCATATTGGGGATTCCAAATTGATGATGAATTGATGAACGAAGCATTCTTCTGGATTCATTCCCTAATTTATCAATATGTGTGTTGAAATTTAGATTGCTGGTAAATACAAGGCCTAAATCTTTTATTTCATCAACTTTCTCTATTGTGTTATTGTTGATTATATATGATTTTAAAATTTTGTTCTTTTTATTAGTGAACGAAATATTATGACATCTGAATGAATGAACATTAATAATCAGAATAATTCCCGACAGCTTTAGCTTTAGCTTTAGTTGTCTCACATACTCAAAAAAAATGAATTTAGCATGTCTGTAACAGAGACATCCAGCTGTGATTACCTACCAGCATCCACCAAAACTGCTATGTTTGAGTTATTTGTGTTATTTTTACTTTCTTTTTTTAATATTTTATGTATATATTTCAGTTCAAAATTTTATACTTCAGGATGTTATTAGTTATTTCTAAAAAGGATTTTAACATAAGATCGTGAATACCAATTTTATTCAAAAAAATGCTGAGGGTAGTGAATTTTGCCCTTTATCGGACGCAAATTACCCATTACCCGACGACGCTTCGCCTATTTTCGGACATATTTCAAGTTGTATGATGGTTCGTATAGTCCGGTGGCAGGGAGGGTTTTCGTAGTCTATGGAGTGCGACGGGATCACCCAAGTCGTTGTTTGATAATACAGATGTGTATTATCAAACAACGCCCAAGTTGTTCTTATGTATTTTGACCCGCTGAATCCGAATTTCGAGGCTGATAAGCTGTGAATGCACCCGGAAAATTGTTATGGACGATTATCCGAGGGAAATCGAGATATCTATTTTTCCAAAAAAATTTTGTCATAATATTTTGCATAAAATTCTGTATAAAAAAGGTATCTACAAGATTTTCTCAAAAAATGCCATTTTCTTAATTTTCTGTGCTCTTTCATTCAGTCACATAATGATATTTTGCAAGTAGAATTCGGTACCAATTCTGTACTTGGAGGATCAAAATTTCAACCCTTTGAGGTTTAAGCATAGAGTCTTCTTCAATAAACCCGATATCCAATGGGTTCAAAAGAAAAAAATCTTATTAGCGAAATCAAACTAAGGAAAGTAATGAAAGCGCAGCGCGAGATGTTTTAAACAAGTGAAAATACGTCTAAACGAAAGAGTTCGCGTTAGAAGCGCGCATTTTTTTTCAATTTTTAAAAGTATCGGGAAATTCAGTGCCGGGAAATCCACACGAATGATTTTTTCAGGAATGCATCTTTTGTTATTCAAAGTCGAGACATACAGTGTGTCCCACTTTGAGCAGCCACACCCTCGTATTTTCTTCACAGTACAGTGATATCAAAAGTTATTTTTCATAACATATAGTACCCAAAAATATCTAACTTGTGGTTGATGAAATATTCGTATATCCATTTTTCACGGCTACCTACGACCAACTGAAAAGTGAAAAATTGGGAAAAACATATACTAAGTAGGCATTTTTTTATCGCGAAAATAACACCAGACTCTGTTTCAGAACACCCTAAAACTCCTAGATCTAAGTGCTTTATTCATTAAAATATACAGGGTGGCATCTCTTACTAGCAACATTATTAATTTTTATTCATCCGAAATGATCGGTTGCTTTCGATTTTTTTTGTCACAAAGGGCCTGAACGCGTTCAATTGATGCTGAGTATAAGAAATACCCAAATTTTAATTTTTCATGACTTGCTATAACCAGTTGAAAAGTGAAAAAAATACAAAAAGATTTTTTACTTCGAAACTAACATCAGATTCTGGTTCAGAACATGCTTAAACCCCCAGATCTCATTAAAATATATAGGGTGTCTTACAGACTAGCAACATATACAATTTGTTTTCATTCCTAATCTTTAGTTGTTATTGATTTTTTTTTCTATAGTAACAAAGTACCTTAAATGTTCGATTGCTGCTATAGAAAATAACCAAATATTACTTTTTCATGGCTTGCTATGACGAGTTGAGAGACGAAAATATGGGGAAAATACATTAAGGATACTTTAAGCACAAACATTTCTGGATCAGAACACCCTGAAATCCCCACCTCAATACTTAAATCTAAAAATATACAGGGTTTCATCTGTAGCTAGCAAATTTGATAACTTTTATTTATCCGTAATGTTGACTTGTTTCTGAATATTTCTTTTCCAATCGAGAAGCACCCAAAATATTTAATTCATAGTGTAAAAAAAAACGAAATATTATCCTTCCATGGCTATATATGACCAGTTGAAAATCGAAAAATTGTGGTAAACATCCTTTTATTACCGAGACAACATATCCTGGTTCGGAATATACCCCAAAACCTCCAGAATTCGTTGCCCGGGTAATGAAATTATACAGGATATCATCCTGTAAATGGTAACATTTCTCACTTTTTATTTATAAATCTTGTTAAGCTTGTTGAGAACGAGAATCCGGTGTTAGTTTTGTGAAAGAAAGATTATACTCCTGATTATATTTTTATTTATAATATTCAGAAATAGGAAAACTGGGAAACATTTCATAGCTTGTTTTCGTCACAAAACCAAATTGTGGTTCGAAACAATATAAATCACTCAGATCAAATTACTTGAATCATTAAAATATACAAGGTATCATCTGTAAAACTAGCAACAAAATTTATTTAATGAAGGTTAGACATGTTTCCATTTACAGATGACTTCCTATGTAATTTCATGATTCGAACAACAGGATCCGGGGCCTTTATGGTGTTCCAAACCAGATTTTGGTGTTAGCTTGGAGACAAAAGAATCTTCAGTATGTTTTCCTTTATAATTCAACTTTCAACTGATCATATCTAGGCATCAAAAAGTAATATTTGGTTTTTTGTACAGCATCAATTGAACGTTTTTGGGTACTTGACTCGAGAAGAAATTTTGTATATCAACTAAACGCTACGAATAAATAAGCGTTATTAATTCTGCCAGCTATAGATGACACCCTGTATATTTTTATGATTCAAGAATTGGGGTCTTGGAATTTTAGGGTCTCCTGAACCAGAATCCGCTGTTACGTTTGTGCTACAAAAGTCCTTGATGTGTGTTCCACACTTTTTCACTTTTCGATTGGTCATAGGTAGCCATGAAAAAGTAATATTTGAATATTTTCTACATTATTCGAACATTCTTAAGTAATTAGTGATTATGGAAAAAAATCGAAAACAACTAAACATTACGGATGAATAAAAATCAATACTATGTCAGTTACAGGTGACACCCTGTATATTTTAAACAACTAAGTACTGCGCTATTTGGAGGTTTCAGAGTGTTCTGGGACAGAAATTAGTGTTATTTTTGCGATAACAAAATCCCTGGTATAATTTTCCCAATTTTTCACTTTTCAATTTTGTCGTAGGTAGCCATGAAAAAGTAATATTGGAACATTCCCTAGAGCATTATATGAACATTTTCAGGTACTTCGTGACCAAGGAAAAAAATCGAAAACTACCAAACATTGCGGATGAATAACAAATAAAAAATGTTGTTAGTTACAGATGACACCCTGTATATTTTAATGAATTATCACTGAGATTTGGGAGTTTTAGGGTGTTCTGAAACAGATCCTGGTGTTATTTTTGTGATAAAAAAATGCCTAGTATGTTTTTCCCAATTTTTTACTTTTCAATAATTGGTCGTATAGGTAGCCGTGAAAAATGGATATACGAATATTTCATCAACCTGAAGGTAGATATTTTTGGGTACTATATGTAATAAAAAACAAATTTTGAAATCACTTTACTTTCAAGAAAATACGAGGGTGTGGCTGCTCATAGTGGGACACACTGTATATGAATAATTTGGGACAAGGTGATCCTGAAAATATCATTATGTGACTGAATGAGATGAATGAGAGAGAGTACTAAAAATTGAGAAAATCGCATTTTTTCGAATTTCGAGCACATTTTACTCGAAAACGGTGCATTTTGAATAAAAATTTGTAGAACTTTTTTGTAAAATTTTTTATGTAATTATATATCATCATTTGTTTTAGGAAAAAATGTAGTTTTCGATTTTCCTCCGAAAATTGTTTTACTTTTAAGCAAAATATTCCCTTTTTCCGCTACTGAAATGCTTTGGGATCATGAAAAAATTAAAGGTGGCAATCTGTTAGAAAATCAAAACTAAATTTTTCTCTTATTATAGCATTTCAAACAATATTTTTCTGTTTTCATAGCATTTCAAGTGTTACTATCCTATACTTATTATAATCCATACCATTTTTTATAATTTCAGCTGATTCAATCTTCCATCCAACCATTACTTTACCTGAGGGAAATGTGGAAGGATTTATAGGAGAAACTATAAAGGGACGGCCCTACTATGCCTTTGAGGGAATACCATATGCTCGCCCCCCGATAGGTGAATATCGTTTTCAGGTAAAACATATATCAATATCTTTTTCGGTCGGATACGACACTATAAACCTACACGTGGAAATTTAAAAATTACCAATCATACGGAAATAATATTAACAAATCGAATTAACTTAAACAAGTAATACAAGCCTTTTAAGGCGAGTGACACCTTGGGAAAACAAATTTCGTGCAACTCGTTTCAAGAAACATGCAACTAGTTTCAATATCAAATAACCCGTGTACTTATATGAAACGATGCACGCTGGTGTTTCGGTAACAGAAGACCAGAAATTGTTTCGTCAAACAAGTTGCGCGAAATGCAACGTGCTCTGTTTGGTGTTACTGTTTCTTTTATGTGCTATAAGGACGGTATAGTAATAACATTTATTATTCTCCTTCAGATTTTATTACTAGTAGCTAATCAAAATGCCAAAAGAAAAAAAACGATTTTGATACTAAACTTGTCGAACAGCACCCTTGTTTATACAGTGAGGACCAAAAGTCCGTCGCCCCCCGTAACTCCTTTATTTTACATATTACAAAAAAATGTTCAATACATAAGTTTCTTTTATACAGAGTGTCTCAAAAAAGCGCAGCGACTTGGAAGTTTATTTTTTCAAATAGAACATCCTGTATTTCATTGTATGATCGGTTACGTATTATCATAAGGAATCTGGGGGAGAAATAAATTCTCTCTAACTCATTGCGCTTATGAATAAAATAATAGACGATATCTCCGTAGTCTTTGGAGAGAGTTGGTTGGCGCAGTGGTTAGTGCCGGAGCTCGTGAGCGAAAGGTCGCGGGCTCGATTCCCAGGAGGACCAAGGTTTTTTTCATTTTTCGGATGTAAAAATCGGAATGATTGGACCTTGTCGCCGACTGGGAATAATCTTCCACGATTCACTGTTGCGTAAAAATTAATAATGCTGCTCCTAAGGTGGCGTATGGAGTTAGTAACAAGGCCTACCCAGTACCCAATATTATCCATAGTAATTAGACCAATAGGTCTGTTTGGATATATAAATATAAATAAATATAAATAAATAACAGCATTAAACTTGGTATTGTTGTATTTCTTAACATACCCAACCGATCATACAATAAAATACAGGGTGTCCTATTTAAAAAAATTAACTTCCAAGTTACTGCGCTTTTTTGAGACACTCTCTATAAATGAAACTCTAACCATTGAAGAGATCGAATAAAACCCTAATATGTATTCAATTTTTTTTGTAATATGTAAAATAAAGAAGTTACTGGGGGGCGACGGACTTTTGATCGTTACTGTATAATTATCAGTTACCGGAATATATCAAATGGGACTCTGTCGCACTATGTTGCAAGTTTCTTTGATTACTAGGATGTACCCAAAAGCGCCTTTTTTTCTTAATTACTCTATTTCGGCGTCTGCGGCGGCCACCATAATAAAACTACCATGTTATTTAGGATTGTGCTCATTCAAAATTTCAAATAACAGATTTCAAAAATAAGTAAAAGTTATCTTCATCACAATTTGGTGATCAATATATACTCAAAATGATACACTTATTTATTTTATCATAAGCAGCTGCAAATTCGCAATACTTTTCTTCTGGTATAGTATTTGATTTATTGTACGGAGAAAATTGTGAATCATTCCTAGTTCAGCATCACCCCACTGTGCTGAAACATTGATCGACGAAAAAAAAACTAGTATTAAAATTGTCTAAAGTTATCACTGTTTAATCAATGTTCAATTAAAATAATGACGACTATCTTACATTTTTCTCTATGGCTATATTAACCTATAGAAAAATATTAGTTCATCAGTCTTATTTCGTACACATTGTATGTTTTGATGAAATAAAGTATTGCTGGAATTTGATTGCAATGTTTCATTTGAGTTCACGTTGTTTTGGCGTATGTTCTTTCTTTCATCTATTTTTTTTTTTGGAATGCTGTTTAACTGCATAACTTTGCTGTTTGGGAGGTGGATGAGTAGTTTGTGGGTTGATTTACGGTATTTGCAATACCTTCTATGTATTTAATGGTTAGTCCTTTCTCCCCTTTGATGATACGCCGTTTCAACTCCTGACGTAAATTTTGGATATATTTCCATTCCGCCTGCTTTGATTTGTCCTCTTCTCTCACCTGATAGAAATTTGCAATAACACCAGCTGTCTTTCAATTCTGATTGGAGGATCAGCTTCGGTATTTTCAGCGACGTAACCATGACGAAATGAATACGTTTGACAGTTCGATCAATAATAAATATAGCTGGATATGTCAGAATGAGTCGCTTCGCTGCAAATTCAAATTAAATTATGAAACGAAACATTATAATATTGACGATTTTAATAATTTGTTTATGACTGTCATACATTGTTCGTATTTATATTAATGAAGAAACTTCAACTGAAACTCAACTGAATTGTTTCGAGAAGCAATTCAGTTTCGTTCAGAAATAAATCGACAGACTTATCGCAAAAATTCAATCACTCGTGGTATTTCTCCTGAAAACTCAACGGTCTTGTCTGATTAGGATATATAATGCGGTATTTTGGCGGATTTTTCTCAAATTTTTTTTAAGGATACCTCTATATCAGTTGCAGCGGTTCCGTCTTCGTCAGGGCCAGTTTTAGAATTCCGAAAAAGACTTTTTTCCTTTTTCAATCTCTCCTTAATCGATTTGAAACTGGATGCAGTATGATTATGTTATTCAGCTACTTGGTATTGGCTCACCAATTCTTACAGGTGATTTCGTTTGGTCCTTAATGTGTTTAGTCTGGTCTTATGATTTTATAAAAAAGAAGTTTTTACACTCACCGGATGACACAATATTTCACCTTTCAGCACATATAAGTTGTTTATTTATGACATTTTGACTTTGTGATTGAAATTGATCCTAAATCGAATGATATACGAAACAATATAAACAAATACTTGGGGTTTTATTTTATGGGCAGATGGACATATTTCAATAGTCATATATAAGGTTGCTTTAATTTCCAGGAACCGATTCCACCAGAATCATGGATGGGTATGTGGCAAGCAAAAACAAAATTCAAGTGCATGCAGTATGATCATTTTACTCCCGCAGGAACTGACATGGTTTCCGGTAAATCCATTATGTTAATAATTATTATTTGTCGATTTCCATACTCCAGTACTATTATCTGCTGAAAGATTTTCTGAATATGTAGATGCTGTATTGTAAACCACTGAAAAAAATGTAGAGGCACGTCCAATTCATCTGCCATAGACACATGGTAAAGATATTGTTAAACAGATGGAGATTGGTACATAATACACTGCGGATGTACACGGCCTCCGTCTCCAATTATTTTATGAAGAGTGAAATATTTTTGAACCAAATTTGATACACTTGCATGTATGAGATCACAAAAATACCTACTATAGTCAAAATCGGTCTTAACGTGCGGGTGTGAGACTCAGTCACCGACATTCTAATTAGTTTCCTCTCATTCCTTTGTGTTGAATTATACCCGTTCAAATAAAATCCCAATGATATATGAGACAGACATATACAATTTTCACATGCGAAAAGCAGATGTGTTGATAATAATTTTCAGCAGCGCTAACCCGCACGATAAGACCGATTTCGACTATATACTTTTTACAATACAAAACTTGAAAGTTAATACAATCCAACCGTCTATGGGTTTTTGATTTTTGTCCATTGTTACGTGGAGATATGAGTATTTTATCTCCAACCAAACAACTGGTAGTGAAACTTCTTGGAACAATTATCAATCTCCAGAACATTTTTGAGTCGGGTGAGCAGAGAGTCAAAAATGATGTCGTGGATTTACTATATGTTTTTCTTGCATATGGTTGTTTTGACAGATCAACTGACAAACGAACCCCCACCCACAAATTCATAATACTTCACAAGGATAAGAGTTGAAGTCTGAAATCATTTTTGCGAAAAACACGGTTAGAGAACATATGCAAGAAGCTCTGAACTTATTAATGAGATGGACGGATTGAGAGGGCCTGAATATCAGCCCCCGTAACTCAGACTGTAACGATACGCCTACTCGTTAATATTGCGACCGGTCAAAAATAGTCTCTATGTAACCTCTGAAACTTGAAAGTGAAACTCTCAGATAAAGGGGAAGGTCAAATTTCTCGGGGTGATTCTAGACTCAAAACTGAAATCAACATGTAGAAGAGAGGTAAGTAAAAGAGCGGGGACCTCATTATTTCTGACCAGACGCTCCTTTGGGAAAAAATGGGGACTCAGACCAGACATGCTCTACTGGTTGTATAACATGATGGTGAAGCCAGCAATAACATATGCTTGTCTGGTATGGTGGCCTAGGACTATGACAAGACTAAGCCTGTCTTGGTATCACATGGGCAATAAAATCCTGTCTTGGTATTACATGGGCAATGAAATCAACTTCTACTGCAGCTATGGAGACACTGCAGGGATTGCTCCTACTCCACTTGGTGGTCTAGGGAAAGGCAGGGTGCCTTCAGAATACAAAACACACTGGACAACGTTCACATTGGACCAGGGCACATGAATATCGTGAGAATAGTGATTTGCTAGAAATGAGAACAGATCACATTCCGAAATGGTACTTTTCGACAGCACATTCAGATGCAGGTGCAGGCGTTAAATCAAAAAACCCAAGGACTGGCTTTAGCTATTCATTGGGCAAACACACCTCTGTTTTTAGGCAGAGATATATGCAATCCTTCAATGCGTGAAGGATAACAATCACAAACAATATCAGACAGTCAGGCTGCACTTAAGGATATAATATAATGCAAAGTAGAACTGAAAACACTGGTAAGCCGGAACAGCGTTAAGTTGATATGGGTGCCGGGACATCAGAAAATTGCAGACAATGAGAAAGCTGACGAACTTGCTAGGACAGGGCAGAAATTTTGAAATTAGAGCCATACTCATTTGTTTTCTGACGAGTTGCAAAAACGAAAATTGAAAATAATCATACGTAGATCTTATTCTGTTGAATTCAAATATGAGATGTTGAACATTAAAATTCATTACTACTTCTGAAAAACAAAGAATACCTACATAGATAGCGTAATTTCTGGCAGATATGTGTCTATTAACGATAATGGGTCCACCATAAAAACTATTCAAAAAGACGAAGTAAATTTTAGACAGATTGAAATATCTGGTGGTTACAAACCAGAACTGCTCTTACATTCGACCGAAGTTTATGAAAAAGATAGTACAAAGTGGTCAATAATTCCTTTTGTTACTAAATTTACTTACACTAAATGAATTTTCAAATTTGTTATCTTGGTTTTTAGTTTTAGTCTAGCGGCCGCACTACTTTTTGGTATTTTTTTAAAAATGATAATGATGATAACTTTCGAAATAATTCGTTTCACTCAAAAGTCTTTGTCACAATAGCCTTTTGAAAAAAAAAGGAGATTATCGAAAAAAAAAATTATTTTGCCACATTTAAATTACAGCTATTGGCGAAGGATTGTAATAAAAATGCCAATTTCATTCTTGAACAATATTGTATCCAAGAAGTAATCAGAGTTCAAGAATTTTTGCCGGAGAGTGTCAAATAAATGAAATAGTAAAATCGACAATGTTGAAGTACCCTTCTCTCCAAATATTTCCATCAGGTGAAAAATATAAGGCAAATATCTGACAGAAAACAACTACTTCCCTGGCTAATACCACGACGGACATTGAACTACATCTGACAGATATTTGTGTAACGTTCTTCCAAGAAGACCCAGTTGCAAATGCTTATTGTAATTATACAGCATAGTATCCTTCTTTTGGCATCGAAAAAGAACGTTTCATATTTGTTCTGGATTTTAAAAATGTGAGAATATATAAGGTATTTTATTTAAAAAAACTCAATCTAAGACTATATCCGGCGAAACCGGAACTGATACAGAATTCGTTTTTATCTCGAAAATCATAGTTTAGTTCTTTAATAGCCCCCTTCCTTGATTGTCGTGATTTGAATCGTACATTTTTCTGAATAATCGGAGTGCGTAATCTCTCAGACTCAGCCGGTATGCATGTTAAACTCCAGCGATAGATGTACACTGTACATTATTAAAATTGTGTTGGTGTTCATTTTCAAAAGTTATGCTACTATACATTTTTTTCTGTGAGAATCTCTTTAGAAAGTGTCGTTTACAGACAGCACCAATATCTTAATAAGATCTCCATCAGATAATAATGTTGGCATATAGAAGTATTTCTGCTGAAACCTTACAGAAGTTGAGAGGTGAATTTTATAATCATAATAATAATAATATTATAATAACATTCAGTTCAGCAAAATACTTATACACAAATACAAAAAAATGTCAAAAGGCACAAAATAATACAAACTTAAACATTGTAATCTACATAATTTATACACATTCACTGTGGAATCTAACCTGTATATTTCCGTAAATGATAGGTGTACAATACCATTTTATAGGGAACCGCAGTTCGCCGTACTCCAGCTATAAGGATCAGAGCCGTAAGGCTTCTCAAGGGTCTAATCTCTCATTACTGACAATACCTATGTTATTACTAGATATTTTTTCAGGAGATGAAGACTGTTTATACCTCAATGTGTACACCCCCAGCCTTGAAACAATGGAAAACCTAGATGTTTTGATTTACATTCATGGGGGTGCTTTTATGTTCAACTACGGAGCATTACACGGCCCCCAAATCATTTTGGACAAAGATATTGTATATGTAAGCATCAATTATCGCTTAGGGCCATTAGGTAAGACCATTTGTACCCTGAAATATCGAACAGAATGAAATTGAAAACATTCAGGATTTTTGAGTACCGAAGATAACATAGTTCCTGGAAATAACGGAATGAAAGATCAAATTCTAGCCCTGAAATGGGTAAAAGAAAATATCAAGACATTTGGTGGAAATCCAAATTCAGTTACTATATCAGGAATGTCTGCTGGTGGGGCTAGTGTAGAACTACACTACCTATCTCCAAAATCAAAAGGTTAGTATCAACGACACCCAATATAATTTTTGTATTACCTATACAGTATCGGAAAGTTTTCATCTTGGGTATGGTGGTTTCGTGAGAGCGTAAAGAATAGCTTGCTGTATGTTGAGAGAATTTCTGCTTACACGCTCGAGGAAGGGATATCGACGTGTACTGTTATCGGTGTGTCGCATTAATGCGTCGGGTGGGGTAGCAGGAGAGGCGCACAGTAGTCAGAAAAAGTCAAAAAGTTTGGATGGATGCAAGAAGATGAAAATTGTTTTCGAGGTTCAAACAAAGTATTGAATAGGTAATACGCACCCCAGAGGTCGTCAACCATCTCGGCTTCCTCATTTGAGAGAGTAGAGAAAGATCTAGATCTAAGAAAGTATGAAAAACTAAGAAAAACAGTTCCCATCGTAACATGAAACGTGGACTTGTAAAACACCTGTTAGTGACTTTCTACGTGACGTCGCATTTCATGTCTTAAAGACATCACAATGATTTTCCTTGAGGCGGACATTTTCACATTGCCTGAATATATTGGATATTGTCCGAGAGGATAGCTCGAACGGTAGAGCACGTGGGTCATCGGATGAAGACTTACGGACGACCTTCTTTCGAGATCTATTCTCCTCGGATCGTGCTAGGAATCGCACGTTAAAAGGTAAGACCTCGTTAATTCTTAGCTCGCACAAGTTTCAACTTTTGAGGGCTGCCGTTCGTAGGGGGACGACAGCAGGTTAACGGAAAACACATTTTTTTTTAACAATATAGAGGTATTCAAGAGGTATTGACCAACTTATGTCGAAGGCACTCAAAGGGCTATGACTCCTATGACCAAGGATAACCAATGGCAAATGCGATGTCGCATGTCACAATGTGATGTCACCTTTACTTGTTTCTTGTATCACATGGTTGATTGGGATCATCTCAGGGTAAACACACTCCAAATTGAAAAATGACATCTGTCAAAATCTACCGATAGTAAGTATAAAATAAGAAGCCCGTGGCTTAACACTTTTAAACAGAAAACGACTATTATAATATAGTTCCTTGCGGCCAACATAAGAAAAGGAGATGTGAAGAATGGAATAATTATTCGTAAAAAGGGTATGTCTTATGTTTTTGTCCAGTCAATCACAGGGTGGAATTATAGGTCAGGATTTCAATTCTGTAACAAGGGTGCATCGGTCGATATTTGCAATTAGTTTTGACGAGTTCTGAAGGGTCCACTCCTTTAGAATTTCAAATCTTTTTGAACGATCCCGCTTTCGGGATCAATAGATCATCGATATTTACCTATAATTAATTACTCTATTCAGTACTCTGACGGCAATTGTCTCTTTCTCATGCCCAGTCCATATATATGTCTATGATCATGAACCGGTACGTTTCCAAGTCCGCCTTGATTGTGCTTTCAATTGATATTTCACTTTTACCTCTCGGGTGCAGCGTTTTCACTCCTTCAAAATCCCACCGTATAGGACAACAGACCATACCGGTGTAATTTGGATACAATACAGGTTGGAAAATTTGGTGGATAAACTGGTACTGAAAGTTTAGATTTTGCTCCAGACAAGGCCTATGGTTTCGAAAAGTTACTAGATCTAGTTATATTTAGCCACCAAGAAAATTATGGATGTCAACCCTCTACCTTTGTTTTTCAAGTATGGAAGAGTCCATTGGAAGAATCTACAATTATATCTAGCTCACACTAACAGACATATTTTGATCATGAAGTACTGAAAAGTGGTGAGTTTTTGAGAATAACGCTAAGAAAAAATGTGCCAGGAAACTTTTGAGCATGTCAAGGAACCAACCAAATATAATAATATAATAAGAACCAGCACAATAAAATCGAAATTCCTGAAATTATCTTCGTTTAATAGATTGAGGCAGATGAGAGAAGAGATAGGATGTGTGTCATGCTCCAACCGCCAACTCAGATGCGTTATAAGAAGAAACTTCTAAACAAACTTGCTGCAATGGTTATGCAACTGAAATTTTAAAAACAATTAGTTTTTGGTATCTTAGTGTTTCATATTCTTTATTTAAGAGCTCCCTTTGATAAAGTATTTGGGTTTTTATTTAAGAAAAGGAGGAAACTTTGATACTTTCATTTTCAGGTCTTTTCTCGAAGGGTATATCACAGAGTGGAGTAGCTCTAAATCCTTGGGTATTGGTAGAGAGGCCACTGCAAAAGTCACAAAAATTATCGTCCATCGTTGGATGTCCAGTGGATGACAACAAAAAAATGATAAATTGTTTGAAAAGAAGACCTGGGAGACAAATAACACATGCAGTGAAGTATTTTCAAGTGAGTATTTCATACACGCTATCGAACATTATTCGAGAGAATGTGGATTATGAAATCATGCAACATAAAAATGGGCTACAAGAAATATAGTCAGAATTACAACAAATAACAAGTTATTTATTAAATGAAAAAAAAAAATCAACTGCGATCAAAATCTAAATTCAAGTTTGCATTCTAAACAAAAGTAGTAAAACATAATAAAATTGTTATGATTATAAAAGAATGAATGCTTTATCTGAATTGATTAAACACGTGACATGCGTACACCCACACCCTGTGTCGTGGGGAACATACCCATGAAGAGTAACAACGTGGCAAGACGGGACGGAAAAGCAAGACAGTTGACAGTTGAAATATGACACTATAATAGTTATTTATGTACCAAGACGAAAAACTCTCTATTATAGTCGAGTCTGCAAATTGAAAGCTGAAGCGCAGCCGAGGATAGCAAGCAGGCGAGACAATAGACAGTGTTTCGTCGACGTGAATATTACATTTTTTTCGTCGACCTCTACAAATTACGTACTAATTTCCAATTTTCGAACCAATGAGTGTTTGCGGACGAAAATTGTGTCCGCGGACGAAAAATATTGTCATTTTTTGTAGAGGTCGATAAAAAATATATATAGTAAATGTACTGATGTTATTGTTGTTAATGTTTGTTAGATCATCATATACAATTAAATCATTATCATTTTACAAGAATAATACTTTCCTTGGTGGCAGCGAAAGAATGGCTTCATTGAAACCACCAAAAGAATTCGATCCCGGAAATAACCCCGCTGAGCGAGAAGCCATTAAAAACTCAAAGAGCAATGCTACTTCACATCATGGGAGAGGAAGGAATAAGCCTTTTCAATACCTTTGAGTTCGAAACCAAGACTGATGAAGAGGGAAATCCGCAAAATATTGATGACGTTCTAACAGTTGAGAAAATCCTTAACGCCTTGTCAGGTTTCTTTATTTTATTTTTCTGCTACCTCGAAACCTTATTGCTTATACTAGTAAGTAAGAAACCTGGCTGGTTTGTAAATATCGAGGCTATGCTTTTAGACAGTGGAGACGGGGTGGGTAAATAGATAGGAAAGAAAAGTCAAAACAAGGTGATAAGGCACATATAATTTATTTATTAATTGTCGGAAATTAAAGTGAGAGTAAATAGTGGAAAGAATTCTGGTAGCTTTGGCCACCTTAGGTAGGAGAAGAAGACGAATGGTGAAAAGAAAACCTTGGCTGCTGGTTCTGACTATCGAAGAAGAAGAAGAAAAAGATAAAAATTGACAGCACAATTTGACAATTCGAAAAATGCCGAATAATAACAAACAACTATAACCCTTTGTCGAAATGCAAATGTGATGGTTCAATTATTATAACCAACGTAAATAACTCACCATACAGCTAAATTTGACTATAGAAGTGTATGTATTGAAGTTCACGCGCACTTAGCCGAAGCGTCTCGATCGGAAGCGGCGAAGCGTTGTGTCACGTCTCGAACGGCGCGGCACGAATTTTATTTATTTCAGCATTTGAAAGAACGCATGTAAATCAATGATTTCTCGGGCGGAATATCTACAATTTTCTTCGCGTAGCTTCCATTCGCTTCGACTAAGTACGCGTGAACCTTTAATAATCGGATTACCTTCAGTATGCATACCACCAGTATACAGTAATTTTTGTAATATTCAGTAAAGCAAGGTGAACTCAAAAGCACTATTTTATAGTATTTAACCCAAGAGTAAACAAATAATGATAAAAAGGTTACCTTGTCTGTTGAGTGTTGGACACCTTACGTAAGTCCTTCTATGAATACTACCTTGGTATACGGGGCAGCTAGACAGTAGGCGGCGAATGATAAAAGCTACAGACAGGTATCACGCAAAGCTTAGCAGGGGTTTGGGTATCTACAGGATAGACTGGAGAATACGCTTAGGAGTGAGATAAGCGTTACGCTAAGCAGAAAGTTAGACTACGGAAATATTGTATAAAAGCTGGAAAAATAAAGTGAAACATACCTTTGATGGAGTGTGGCCTTTCAGTAGGTTCATCCTTCGACAAATAAAAATTCGAAAACTTACTTGGTTTCAAAATGAATCCAACCAAGGTTGGTTAATGATTATCAATCCTATGAAAAATCGAATATTGTTGACTGAATCCGTAAGAATACGAGGCTCTTCAAATGTCTGGTATGGACCAAAAAAAGAAGGAAAGGTCTTTTATAGGGAAGGGAAAACTTTAATATTGACGTGACAAGATGATTAGTCACTTTTCATTTGACATCGACATGACAGAAACGTCACGAAATTTATGAATTACTCCCGAATTACTCCAGGAAAGGTCTGAGGAATGTAAAACCACAATGAGAAGGTAGACCAACAACAGAAAAGGTATGAAAGTCACTTTTAGCTGAGAAGAGATCATTATTCAATAATAAAAGTGGGGTTAGGATTGGTTTTGTTTGTTTACAGTATGTTTACGTTTTTAGGAATCTTTACTCAAGTGGAGTAAGTTCAGAGTTGATATACAAAGAAGATAAATCAACAGGAATATTTCCCGAACAAAAACTTTTCAAAGTTACTTAAACTTATTCTAGAGACCTCACAACTCGTGGCAAACAAACAAAGAGTTATTACCGAGCTAATCCCACATCGATATTGTATATCATATCATATCATCCTCGTCCTTGTCAGGTGGATGAGCCTTCAAGTCTTCGGCATGCCATACTCCACAATCTTGTCCACGCTCATTTGTCAGTTGATATGACCAAGGTAAAACGATTTTGGAAATTGTATAGGGTCCAACATATTTACGGGTTAGTTTGGCTGAGAAATGTTTTGTGGCATGGATATCACATAGTTCTTTTTCCAAAATATTTGATTCAATGTGAAGCATTCATCACGTTTGCGAAGGTTATAGGTTTTACGACTTTTATCGTACACATGTCTGAGCCGTCCACTTATATCTTTGAAAATCTCTTTCAGATATTCCGAATGAGTTTTCAGGTCGAATGAATGATCAGGGTCACATATTCTACGTCTGGAGTGGAGCCGGAAATTTTGAGTTCCCGTCCAAACAGAGCGAAGTTAGGCGTCACACCCGTGGCTTCATGACTTGCATATCGAATAGCCCAAGCGACTTTGGGGAGGAACTGATTCCATTTCCTATGATTATCAGCTACACAAGCCGTTGATATAGTTTTCACCACCCGGTGAACGCGTTCTACCGGATTGGCTTGGGGATGATAAAAAGCAATGAAGAAATGTTTAATGTCATTCTCCCTCATTTTATTTTGGAAAATTTTACGGATCAATTGTTTACCATTGTCGGAAACAAGACGAGAAGGTGCACCAAATAACAAAATGACTTGTTCTTCCAAAATTTTGGTGATTCTACTAGCAGTAGCTTCACGAAGGGTATATAATAGACTGAATTTGGTGGAATAGTCAGAAACTGAAAGAATCAAAGCATTACCTTACGATGAACGGGGCAATGAACGAACGATATCAACGTAAATAATCTGTCAAGGTCTGGTGGTTGTAGGGGATAGACTGAGCATATGTCCCAATGGGTGCTTTCGCTCCAGTTTCGTCTGTAGATAAACTTTACATCGTCGGATGTAATTTGCGATGTTACGCTTCATTTTGGACCAGTAAAACTTTGATGAAATACTCCTAAGAGTTTTCCAAATGCCCAAATGACCACAAGTTGGTGGATCATATGGTTATGGCCAATAGCCATCCATCGGTATCATCAACTAAATCGCCAGTAACCCTACAAAGTGGATAGTTTTGGATCGATTTATCAATTTTCTTCATCATACCGGCATCTCACATTTAAGGGTTTTTCTTCCAGCTGCATGAGGTTCTACAGCGTTCACCACCGGAACTGAACGCGAAAGAGCATCATGAACAACATGGTCCTTTCCCTTGAAGTCGTACTATTAGATGCGTACTGCCCATGGAACGATACGACCAACAGGATCTTTTATATTGTAGAGTCATTTAAGGCTATAGTGGTCAGTTATGACTGAAAGGCTGTTCCTTCGATATAGGGTATCAGTTTCATTCTTTTTCGGATGTGCTGTACTTTCTCCCAATGATTGTTAGCGACCGGCTCAAGTAGTCGAAAACTTTCTCGCCTTCAGACTGTTCTTCAGAAAGAACAGCTCCAACGCCGTAATCAAAAACATCCGTTTGAATCTGAAATGGTAGATCGAAGTCAGGACATGATAGTATAGGCGCAGAAACTAGACAATTTTTGATCGTGTCCAAAGTTCTCTGACATGTTTCATCCCACTCGCACCGTTTACCTTTTCGCAGCAATGCAGTCATCGGAGCTATCAACGTCGAGAAATTATTGATGGAGCGTCGATACCATGATGCCATTCCCAATATGCGCCTAACTTCTGGGTGCTGGAATTCGTATAATCGTTCAACTTTTCTGGGTCAACCATAAGACCCGAGGAATTCATAACTTTAACAAGGTATCTCAATTCTGACTAGCAAAAATTGCAGTTGTTTAAATACGACTGAGTACTCGAGTACGAAGTACCTCGAGGTGTTTGGAAAAAGTTGATGTACAAATGATCACATAGTCCAGATAAACATTGTGCATTGTGCATTGTGCAGACTAAAGGGCATTCGTTTGAACTGGAATAAATACCTCTTGGAAACAACAGACGAGACGAGACAGCGACAGGGATTTGCCAGTACACACTTTTTATATCCAGAGTGGTCAGAAATCTAGCATCCCTCAACTTGTCCAGAGTTGAACACACGAACGGGATAGGATGGGCATCTGGAAGACTAACTTTGTTTAATTTCTTATAGTTGACGCAAAAACGGTATCTACCATCATCCGCCAGCATTTGTTCCAACTCAATATTAACTTGCTTTTGTAGTGCGGGAGAAAATTACTCTCTGGCCCCCGAAATTTTCTGAAATGTGGTCTAGTAGCACTGAAATGAAAACTTCATTAGTTTGGACTATTATGGGAAAATTTAAACCTCCAGCAGACTCGCACACGACAACTTCAATGATGACAACATACTTGTTAGCTTTTTTTTCAAGTTCTGGTTCCCACGAAAAAGAAAATCCTATATTGTTCAAAAAACATCGTCAGAGCCGAAGGAAAGTAGAAAGAAATTAGTGTTCTTCTTGAATATCTGAAGGCTGTATGCCTCAGGGAATACTTCATGAGGCAGCAAATTCCAAAGCTTTGCCGTTTGGTGGAAAAACGAGGCCTGGGAAGCAGTTGTAGAAAAATCAAACCACCCGACAAATTGAATCTGTAACATGACAAGATTGATTCTTAACAAGAATACTACTGGAGGTGGGGAAAATGTTAGAATTGAGAATATGATCATTTTCTTTATATCACCCCGTTGTTTAATTGTTTATTTTCGTTGTGCAATTATTATTATTGTTTGTCAGTGTCAAAAGAACAAAAATAACTTTTCTACAATTTTGTTTCTTGTTTAATGAAACGTTTTCCGAGTACTTTTCCTTCCTGTTTCTATTTTATCGACGTTTTTGCGCACCAAGTAGGTGCTATAAATGCTACAACGTGGGTCCTAAGAGTCACCACATGCCCTCAAATGTGTTTGATTTACGGGGGTGCGCTAATTATGCTTGCTTATTGATTATATTCATAACTGCAAAAACCCTAGAGAGCATACGTTATAAAATCATTAAACTTTTTGGCAGCGGGCTGACGGCCTGTAGCCTTTATCCTCCCTCAGCGAGCGAGGTATTATTTTATTCTATTTCGACTTTGAAGCGCAGAATATCGAATCGATATAATTTTTGTCAAAAGTGATCATACCCGCTGGATCACCTACTTATTACAACTACAACTGACACTTTTGTTTTCATTTTCAGCCTTGGCTGTACAATCCATTTTCACCATTCGGTGTAGTACTTGACAAGTGGGGAACCGATCCTTTTCTTCCTGACCATCCATTTATTTTACTGAAAAATGGAAATGTTCAGGATTTACCTTGGTTGACCTCATACACTTCCTCTGAAGGTCTCTACCCAGGATCAGGTAAATATAGTTTTTTTTTTTTGAATAATATCATTATGATATCGACAAAAACCGATTGTTGGTAGGACTGTTCGCGTCGACGGAAAGGTATCGACGAAATGTCTATACCTTCAACTGACGACGGCAGTGGTCCACTTTCGCCAAAATTTTGACCCAGTCTGGACCATATCGGAAAACACCCATACTACGACATACCGCGACATACCACGTTTAGCGTAACCGCCACATGCAGTGACATACCGAAAATAACCATACAGCTACATACCGCGTTCAGCGAAATCGCGGAACGTTGGGGTACCACGCTTTTTGCAAACCGTGGAATGTTGAAGTGACCACGCTTTTCAAAACCGTGGAACGTTGGGGTGACCACGATATATATAGTTTCCTCTCTCGATGACGTAAGATAAACACACTATTTTTTTCTCTAACAAGTGGCTTCAAATGACAGTTGACAACTAATATTTTCTGCGGTGAGGTACATGACAAATTATAGGTAAGCTTAGTATGCCCTGGTTAGATCAGACAAAATTCATTGGTATGCTATGCATACGTAAGGTTATTTCGTTCTGGTTAGATCACTCAAAATTTATTGGGGGTCGCTATGCCTATGTAAGGTTAGTTCGTTCTGGTTAGATCAGAACCAATTTTTTCTTTGACCTATTTTTCCACCCCATATTTAACCAGCAGCAGTTTTTTCTTTTAAATTATATGTTGGTACACCTGGTATAGCGGTCGCATGTTTTTTGTTTGAGAAAGTATTTGAGACAACTTGTACAACGAACTATGATGTAGCAATCAGACGCCGCCATGTTTTTTTTTCTTTAACTAACGGCTATCTGTAATGGATAAGTAGTTGTTTCGAATTCCCCAATGAATCGTTTTTTATGAGACGCCCCAACTATGATGTACGTTGACCAATCAAACGCCGCCATCTTTTTTTCCTAACAGGGTTGAGATATTTTTAGACACCTAACAGAGTTGAGATTTTTTTTAGATACCCTGTATATATTTTTTCCTGAATGAAAAAATTTGTGAGATGTCCCTGTACAACGAACTATGATGTGCGTTGACCAATCAGACGCCGCCATATTCCTTCTCCTTGAATGATGTCGGTTATTTTTTTCTTAATTAATGACTGTTTTGAAACACCCTGTATACAATACGATTTTTTGACAAGCTGTTTTTTCTGTGATGTTATGTTGTTACATCCTATATACATGGTGTTTCCTAACTACGGTTCCTAACTGCATGGGGTGATTTGTTTGGTCATTTTAAGAAGAAAAGTTCCTATGAACATATATCCGGAGTTGCTTCGTTTCTGAGATACAGGGCGTTGAAATTAAAGAAAAAAAACGGTAATTATAAAATATCATAAATATCCTAGAACCGATTTGGTTGAAATTTGGTATATTTATTTGAACTAATAAGGCGCTCATTTAGCTCTAACTAGATTGAAATTATTATGGCCAGTGGCGTCTCAGTGGGCACCACAGCCAACAATATTGTAAAAAAAAGTAGGCCACTGACTTTTTTTCGTAGATTTTCATTTTGTTAGATTAAACAACTCAAAATACAACTTTTTAGTCTCCTGTATTTTCATCATATCTAGCTTCGTTTTCGAGAAAAAACAAAAACATAAAATAAAGACCAAAAATAAAAATATTAACAATTGCGATATTATAAGTAAATGAGCAAAATGTCCACCTTCTGATAAAATGCACGACCGCATTCGATTTGACATTGGTTGTCTGACACGTTCAAAAATTCCTGTTGTAGTCCTTAGTACATTGCAATTGTCAATTATTCGGTTCCTCAAGTCATTCACATTTAGTACAGGAGTTTTATAAACAAGAGCCTACCGATGACCCCATAAATAGAAATCTAGAGGATTCATATCAGGACTGCGAGCTGGCCAATGTTGAGGTCCTGCACGTCCAATCTAGCGATTAGGGTAGCCCCGTCGTGCATAAACCACCTGTTGCCTCTTACAAGTATGGGTACTTCTTCTAACAAAATAGGTAAATGATCTTGCAAAAAGTCCGTGTAGGATTCGCCTGTTAATCTTTCTGTGAAAAAGGCCAATTAGGTAGTCACAAATAATTCCTACCCAAACGTTCAGCAAAAATTGATGCTTAAAATGATTTTCTCTAATAGCGTGGGGATTTTCGTCGGCCCAAAAATGGTTATTGTGAAAGTTCATAATAGCATTTTTGAAAAATTTGCCTCGTCCGTAAATAAAATATTTGGTAAACAATTATTATTGTGTTCCATCACATGAATTAACCACCTGCAAAACATTAAGCTTGGATGAAAATCCCGAGGCAGTAGAGCTTGAACCCGCTGTATGTGGTATGGGTATAGGAGGTTTCTTTTTAGAACTTTCCAAACGGTTTTTGGGCTGACTTCAAGCTGCAGTGCAATCTTCCTGGTACTATTTGAAGGATCTTCTTCTACCGCATCAAGTAAAGCTTCTTCTAGTTCAGGCGTTGTTACCGTTTTTGGTCGTCCACCACCTGCATTTTTATTGAAACTACCAGTTTCACATAATCTTGCATGTAGCTTCTAAATGTTTTAGCGCCAGGAATTACTCTGTTAGGATAACTGTCCTGGTAAATTCTTCGTGCTTCTCCCGAATTTCCATTTGCTAATCCATGTCAGCCATTTCAGTGTTAGTATAATTATTCATGATGGAATCGCTGCTAATTGACAACTCTGAATTTTACTGCTATGACAATAATGTTATCAAAGCCACCTTACCTGCATTTAAGGGCCATTATTCATTATCGTATGCAGGTACGCCTATCGTTATTAAATTATTACGGATGGTGAACAAATAACTACCAATAATCCAAAACAAAAATGAACTTTTTCAATTCGAAATGAAATATGTGTAGGAAAAACCATACTATCAATGTCAGCTGGTCTCCAATGCAGGTGTTCATGATATGCAATAGAGTAGCTTTAATTTTTTTTCTCGAAAACGAAGCTGGATATGAAGAAAATACAAGCGACCAAAAAGTTGTATTTTCAGTTGCTTAATCTAAAAAATAAAAATTTACCAAAAAAAGTCAGTGACGTACTTTTTTTTTACAATATTGTTGGCTGTGGTGCCCACTGAGACGCCACTGACCCCAAAAATTTCGATCTAAATAGGGCTAAATAAGCGCCTTATTAGTTCAAATGAAAATACCAAATTTCAACCAAATCGGTTTCAGGATATACATGATATTTTATAATTACAGTTTTTTTTCTTTAATTTCAACGCCCTGTATCTCAGAAACGAAGCAACTCCGGACATATGTTAATAGAAACTTTTCTTCCTGAAATGACCTAACGAATCACCACCTGCAGTTAGGAACCGTAGTTAGGAAACACCCTGTATACCTTATGATGTGCGCTGACTACTCAGACGCCGCCATCTTTTTTCCTAACACGTTGAGATTTTTTAGAAACCCTGTATATATTTTTTCTTGAATGAAAAATGTGTGAGACGTCCCTGTATAACGAACTATGATATGCGTTGACCAATCAAACGCCGTCATTTTTTTCTCTTACTAAACCACCATGTTTTTTTCTCTAACTAAACTATTCTATTCTATTTTTCAAACATCATTATTATTATCACCACACATCTATGATTTTTTTATACAATTCTTATTCTCATAAGCGAGCTGTACTGGCAAACTCTTATCTGCACGGCGGATCTATCTCGATTACGTCACGCCTGAACGGCAACAGACACCGGTGTGCTTGTTCCCCCCACCCCAAAAAAGTAAAAAAAACTCCAGACTCGATCTAAGCCGTTCTCCCATGTTAAATCTCATAAGCTTACCTACTTTTTGAATCGGTGCAGCACCTACAGAGTGACCCATTTGAAAGCGGACCACCTCTCAAAAACTGTTATTTATTATCCGATTCAGAAGTTTTTTTTTAATAGATAGAGCTTTAATAGTTCTAATTGAGTGCCATAAATTCGAAATAAAAATAAAAATTTCAAGGCCTACTTCGAATTTTTTTCAAGGTCAAGAATCCAAAAAACATACTAGCGATTTTTTAAAACAGAATTTTAAATGATTCATGTGAAAATTACATAGGAATGCGTCCATCAATAAAAAAAGTTATATGGTCATAAAATTTGAAAAATTTGTCAATAAATCAACCCACCACTTCAGTATCAGAACTTTCATCAAAATTCTTACAGCACCTCTGGATTCAAAATATTCCGAAATACATTTGGTTAGAATTTCATCGAAATCTGTTCATAAATAAAAAAATTATAAAATAATAAAATAAAATTTTCCTAAAATTCCACTAATTTCAAATTTTACTATTTTATAATTTTTTTATTCATGAACAGATTTTGATGAAATTCTAACCAAATGTATTTCGAAGTATTTTGAATCTAGTGGTGTAGTCAGAATTTTGATGAAAGTTCTGAAATTGAAGAGATGTGTTGACTTATTGACATTATTCTCAAATTTCATTCCCATATAACTTTTTTCGGCAACCGTCCGTGGAGTACCTATACTTCCCGGACGATTTTTCTTTGAGAAAGTATCACTTCCCGGACTAGTCCGGGAAGTACGTACTTTCCGGACTAGTCCGGGAAATGCTCGAATTTCAATATAAATATTTATATAAATAAGAATTAGAATGTTTCTGTTAGTACCTATCTTCTGTTCACATTTCGATATTTAATACAAATAAGAATTAAAATGTTCGAAATTTTCTTCTACAAAGAAATATAAAAAATAAATGTGTCTCGATTTGTTATTCTAGACGGTTACCGAAAAAATTGTGTACGCAACACGCCCGAAAACAGTTTTTTTGGAATCGCAGACTTCCAGGACGAGCGTAGCGAGTCCTAGAATCTTATCCACTCGTCCAAAAAAACAGTGTTTTCCGGACTTGTTACGTAAATTACTATTTTATTCAGGGACACATTCCTACGTTATTTTCACATAAATCACTTGAGAATGTCGCAAATCCGCAGTGGCGTTGTCAAATTCTATCTAAAAAAATCACTAGTATGTTTTTTGGATTTTTGACTTTGAAAAAAATTCGAAGTAGGCCTTGAAATTTTTATTTTCATTTCGAATTTATGTCACTCAACTAGAACTATTGATGCTCTATTAGCTCTATCTATTGAAAAAAGAAACTTCTGAATCGGATAATAAATAAAAGTTAGTAAGATGATCTGCCCTTCTCTTACCAAATCTTAAAAATCTACAGCTATAAATCCACTCATTCGACACACTTTTGTTCACCTGTCACAAAACGATCAGATAAATCTAAAATGCATAAAAACTTTGATGTTGCCACTTTGTAGAACTGAGATCAAACTGAAGACACCTTGACACCTACCTACTTGATCTCGCTTTATTTTTTTATGACTACGACTCAGTTTCGGAATCACTGCCAGAGGACAGGCGTGCAAACAATGTTCATACACAAAATGCTCATATTTTCTATCTAATTTTTATCCATAGACCTCTGACTAAGATGTCTAAAAACCCTGGTGTACCGACTGATTAGATTTTGTTTAGAATTTTTTGAAGACAAAACAAATTGATTAGTGGTCTACTTTTGTAATCGACTCCAGAGATGTCGTCCTCTTTCTCGTGTCAACACTGTGAACATTCCAAGGACATGGTGATTGTGATTGCTAATTGAATTTTAAGTAATTTTATTAAACTTTTTTATTGCCATACGAAAGTAATAGTCCAAACTCGAAGTGGAAGATCAAGTTTTATTGAAAAAATAACACTACTAAAATTGTGTAATGTTTTTAAAAAAATCTAAAAACCATTTGAAAGTCAATAGTTGTGGTGTAATAAAAAAATGTGCAATTTTCTTATATTATTGATGGGCTTCTTCATTTTCCTTATATTTAAATAATTTGATCATGTTCCGTGTCTTTGTGCCGACAATCAAGAAAGATGAACAAAGTAGTGCGGAGAAACCGGGGTCTGGGTTAGCTGGAGGATGTTTTGAAGACAATGTGAAGTATCTACAAGAATTTATTTCTTTATTTCAAATATCACAAAGTGATTTTAGATTTCTCATAACTTTCCTTTCAGAAATATATTTTAACAAATCAACTTTTACTCACCTACAAGAATGACCAAACACCAATATACACACTTATTTGACAAATAAATGTTAGATTTTGTAATATGTTTTATAGCTCATTTATGGAGACACTTTCATTAGTCTACTCTCAGTGAAATTATCTGCATGCATGCCTTCTTTCCAACAACCAGAACATTCTCAATAAAACAATATATCATAAGAAATAGGAGTTTTTTATTGTAGCAAAAAACACTGTACGTGTCGATCATTTGAAAACATCTAAGTTTATAACTGGTTGCAGAATCTTGAGTGATCACATCCATTCGATCAAAAGAGGTAGCACTCATAGGCAACCATCTATGCATGAAGACTATTTACAAGTTGCCATCACTTCAAATGTTAATTTTAATTCATACTAAACTGATAAAATGCCAATTTGATTTCTATCTCGAAAAATCATAAAGAAAAAGTAATGAATGGAGCGAATGTAGAAATAAGTCATTCTCATATATCAATAGTGTGGAAAACGGTTAATAAATGAAATAAAGAAATATGTCTTGTTTTACAAACAAGACATTTGATGATTGATGAGCAGAGGGTTTCAGTACAGTAGGTAACTAATTAATTTTCAGTACAGAAATTGAGTACTTACCACTTAGAATCTGTAACATACTTTGAAACAGACATTTATTTCAAAACGCCATGTATATATATTGACAATATTTTATGGCAAAAATGTTTTCTAATAAATTCAATCAACTCTGGATGCGTTTTTATATCTTACCGTTTCTTGAAATCTTCCATAAGTAGAGAAAGTCCGCGATTAAGTAAAAAATATAAATTTTTCTCCATTCCCACTGAAATCTATCAATGTTTTGTCTTCAGTAAGGTTGTTAAGGTTTTGGTTATTTTACCATGCAATCCTTTTATTTTGAAATGGTGTAGTTAGATCAAAAAATACACTTTTCTGTCGAACAAAATTGCACAATAGAAATATTTTCACTATTACATGACATATTAAACGGTTTTTTAAAAGTGGAAGAACAATATAACACATCAACTCATCACAAATATCAAATCTCAAATGCAATTAAATTCAAAGCGACAAAATTATTCTTTATTTCTAAATGTTTATTCGTGAAAACTCGGGCACAAATGCGCAGATATCAGCGCGAGGACCTCTGACATTGTGAGGAATGTGAGGTTATATAACTCGTTGGAGTTTGACTAAGATTTTTAGACATTAGTGAGAAAAAAAAAACAGACTATATTGGGTACCCATAACACCCTGCCCGACACCCCCAAAGTGAAAGAACCTCCCAACGACCCTCACTCCAACTGGAGGGACCTCTAACACTCTCTGGAACCGAGCAGGGATAAGAGAAGACAAAAAGTCAAAAAGATGAATAAGTGGTGTTTTTGAGGTGAGGTGAAGTGAAAAGTTTGGACAAGACAAAATATATTAAAAGCAGTAGGTAATAAAATTATGACGGAATGCCATATTCTACAACCTGGAGAGATGAGAAAGTAATGAAAGTATATGAAAATGAACAGGACTTTCAGTTTGTAAGTACTTATACCTATTACTCGATATTCCTTATTTACACTACACTATACGTTCACCTAATGAAGTCTTTCATTAGAGTGCTGATTTTTAGTAATCATTATATAAGGTGAACAAGATAGCTTCATGAATATTGTGTTTATACTGTGTTCTGAACATTTTTTGTTTATCTCATTTTAATACATACACATTTTATTTCAGGTATATTCCTACAGAAGTCGGCGGGAGTGATAGAAAAGATTTTACCTGTACCTAAGGTGCTTGAAAACTCTTTTCACAAATATATTAGTCTGGGGTAGATCTGCTACTGGATAGGACGAAAATCAAAATTCTGCAGTAACTTAGTAATTCAGTATTAACGGAGTTGATTTTTGGTGAGTACTTAAAACAGTCTTTGAATCTTATAGTCTTTAATTTTCGAGATGCATATTATCTTTTTGTTGAACTTTCGTTCGTAACTCAATTTTTTTCTGAAAATTGGCCAAGGAACTTACATACATTTTTAGTAAACTTATCAAAATTCTGGAATTGCTCGTTTCATAGAAAATATATGACTAGTATTATTTAGAATGGAAAATATTTATGACTTTTTTCAATAGTAAATCCGTCATAACAGCAGATTGTCCTTTTGTTGCAGGTGATGTGGAAGAAAATCAAATAAAACAAGAAAATAATTCGATAATTACACAAAAGAATGGTTCCGTCATTTGAAACGATGGAGAGTAACGGAAGACAATTTGATTTTGATTTTTTAGGACCTATTAAAAAAAAAATTTGTCCATAATCTTTTTTAATTCGCCTTAAGGTTCTCATCTGCATATTTTGACTGCTAATTTGCACAATCAGTAGGATGAAAAAACAAGCAAAAATGGGAGGTATAATCACAAAACTGGTCCACTTGTGTTTATGTGTTTATTTTGATAAGTACTCTACGATGGAGTTAATTTATATATAAAGTTTTTATCACAGGAAACACATTGTTTATGCCCAATTTTCAATAGTTTTTTGTTGACGAATGCATTTCGTGATGTCGAAGGATCATCTCTAAAAATGTTATATATACAGTGATTTAATGTAGACAAAAATCTTTGAAAATGTTATATTGTGTCTTTTGGAGGTTTGATGTTTCGAAAAGTCTTACTTTTAACATCTCTGAGATTTTTTGTGCTCGCTGGGGCGAAGACCGGTTACCCCTGCCCGAAGGAAAGTTCATTAGGTGTACATCATAATATTTTCATTACTTCATTACTCATTATCTCCCGAGCATTAGACCACTTAGCCATTACAGATTCACGATTGAAACGTTTACATGAAAAATTTACGCTAATCAAAATAGTCAAATCGCATTCAATAGTTTTTTAGAGAATAACCTGGCCCCTAAAACTTTTCTTATTATTTTTCATTAAAAGTAATTAGTAATTAGGTGTAAAAAAAATGACTAGTTGTTTCCAGGGCCCTGTCGGTTGAGGACTGACTACTCCCATCAGGCATCCACTGAGGATAAGGAAATTTCCTTTCCTTGGCGAAAACAAAAATGTTCTTGTTCAAATTAATATGTTAATTATTATTGGATCTTTCTTGAGAATTTTTTTTTTAACCAATCAACTTTATATCGAAAAAACGTTATTCGTCAATAATTATGAATTATTCAAAATTATGAATTCTAAAATATATTGGAAAACCCTGGATTTTACTCGAATACTTTTGCTGTCACGCAACCGACGTGAATAGAAAAAATATTTGATTAAGATATTCATCACTAATTGAAATCTATGAGTGTGGAATTGCTTATTTTGTTTGCACAAGAAAAAATATGTCATCTGAGGTGGATTCATTAAAATTACAAAATACGATTCTTGTTCAGTGAGTATATTTCAGAATTCATTTTTAAAAACAGGTTATTTCGGTGCAATCGAAAATGATTTTTCAAATTAATGCCTCTTTCATTATATCCACCAACTAATTGATTGAAGAAATATTCCTGTAATAACATTGTAAATTGTTTTAGACTTTTACTCTGAAGAGCATATGCAATATTTGAATGAAAATTGGAATAAGGTTATTCCCTATATCTTACATTACAATGATGTTGTGCCAAGAAATTCGCAAAAAAGTATTAGTGAACAAATCAGACAACAATATTTCAAAGAGGGTAATGTTACCGAGGCTTCTTTCCATTTACTGATTCAAGTGAGTTCCTCTATTCCATCAATAATTGTTTTTTTCATTCATACAATTTCGTACACATTTTCATGTTTCTTTTTTCATATATACGCACATCAGATTCGAAAATCTCGGAAAGAGTTAATGGAAAAATTTAAAAAAGATTTGATAGCTCTATGTTGTCACCAATTCTACCTTCATCAAGATAATATAGTATATTGTACAACGAGCATAAAATGGCATACATTTCCAACGAAATAGTTCATATACCTACGAGTGGGAAATGGGTCATTTCATGGAAATTGTACACTATACTTTTTCTACGACCATCTGAATCATAAACAAATCTGTAATATTTTCAATAACACTTTTTATCCTGCCGTCATGATTCCCATAATACATACAACCTAAAAAAGGAATTGAAGATACAAATATTGAAAATTATGATAAAAATCTAACACTAATCAATTTCCTTAAAAAAAGTGGTTTATATGGGATTCGAACCCTCACCCCCATCATCCAAATCCTGACTGTTCCTTCACCTATCAATCGCGGCTACAAGCTCACACGATAATATGAGGACATTAACTGTTATAGAACTTTCTGTCAACTATTCGAAAATAGAGAATTATATTATTATTATATAGAATATAACGTTAACAAACCTACCGGGGCTATTTCTTGCTCAGTGGGTTGTCAATCCATATTAGGAATCTTAAAAAAAGTTCGAAATAGATTTATTCGTTACAAGGCTTTTATAGGAACGTTAGAGATGAACTTTCCTTCAGAACTTTTCTTTTCAGTTAGGAATACAATATATATCACATGTTCCTAGTTCAATGTACAGCGTGGCTTTAGCCAGGAAAGTAGTTGTTTCCTCAAAGAAATTACAGAAAAATCACATTTTTCAATTTGAATGGAGAATAATCCCCTTTTCAACAAGAATACCTCCCAAGAGGTTATCTTGAACGGTGGAAAAATAGCGATTAAAGTCTTTCATCCGCAGATGATTCCACAACTTGTTTATGAATATCCTGTTCATATTTAAAAAAAAAAAATGCAAATAATGACGAGCTTGTAACTTAGAATGACCTTGCCATCTTCTGGGGAAAATGTGTTCTGTTTTGACCAGGTCCTCAATTCCCATTTGAATAGTTAGATAAAGTTTTTATGTAAACTCCTGCCATATTTAGTCCTCTGAATACAGGAAAATTAAACTTAATTTCGTAGATTCAGAATCAGAATTATTATTTTATATCATACGAGCAATATAAATATAATACGTTACTTTTCAGAAAGTTTGTAAAACTTTGGTTTTTAAATTATTTAAAATTCAATTATGGTGTACTTGACTTTATTAATAATATTATAATTTCTCAATACAATTAAAAATTTAATAAAAATTTCAAATTCAACTGTGATTCAAAATCAGAATGTTCAAGACCCCATGTTTTTCAATATACCTACAATGAAAATAAAAATGAGAAAATTAGATAAATCCGACTCATGATAAAAAACAGAAATTATAATGGATTATAAGAAATGAACAATATTATTGAATTTCAGATGATGAGTGATCGACTTTTTTTTGCTGACATAGAAAAATCGAGTCGGTTACATTCTGCTGCAGTGAAATCATCAGTATATAGTTACCAATTTGATTATCGAGGAGCCCACAGCAAATCAGAATTCAGAACTAATAGCCATGTAAATTTGGGTAAGATCTTATTATATCAAACTATCAATCCCAAGGTACAGTTGTGTTCAATGAAGTGTTGTACAACGATTGTGCTGTGTAAACTCAACTGCCTTTTACGAAAGTTCACAAAAAGTTTTGTACAAGGTTTCGATTACCAAATAACTCCTGTGTTAGTTGATTGAAATGACAAATTTTAAATATATTTATTTTATCGAGTGAATGATGAAACTACATACCTAGTGTATTTGATTTGTGATTACAGTAATAAACAAGTATTTTTCACACGAAAATATCTCAATATCTTGTCATAGGCCCATCCGATTGTAAAACTGTCAAGAGGTATTATTATTACTCATATTTTAGAAATTTCATTTTTATATTCTAGAGATTTCCAGAAAGTTCTTTCACCACGCCCTCTTCCTGATGGCCGAACTTTCGAAAACTGCACTTAAGGGTCTTTTTAGTATGTTATAGCACGGGAGGTACCGTCACTTTGGAATACGTCATAGTATGCACGCTGAATTTTTTATCGTTGATAGATCATGTGATACTCATCACGAAATCAATCGTCAGACCCTTGAGTAGCGGTGGCTTGAACAGATACAGGGTGTTGAATATGAAAAATTAAATCTATTTTTCATTCATAACTTCCGCAGTTTTGGAAATTTTACAGATTAATTCGAAGACATATTCTTGTTCAATAAGAGCTTTATTTCAAAAGAAAAATTACATTTTTATTTGTCACCAGTGGCGTACAAAAAGGGTATATTGGTCCCTTTTCTCTCCAATTTTTTACGCCACAAGTAAAACATATAAATTGTTTGAATCCGAAAAAAATCAATCGTTTTCAAGATAATTGCGCTTTTATGAATACATACTAATAGTGAAAAAATTGTTTTGGACAATCCAAATCACTGCTTCAGATTTGTACTGGATATTCTGCCAAAAATATCAATGCTACTTTCACATGCATTTTTTCACAAAGCTGGTTTCTTGTAGAAATACAGGGTGTTGAAACTGGAAAATGATATTATATATGAGTCTAAATCTTGCCTGTGGTTGATTTGAGTAAAAAACAATGCTCGCCAGGGGCGATGAACTCAACCAGTTTTGCAAAAAATTACATTGGGGGACAATATACTTAGGCTCAAAATTCCAACGGATTCGGAATCAGGACAACAATATTACTACCAGTGCAGATTTTCGATAAAAAATTTCAATTCTGAAAAACCCAGTTTGTTTCACTTTTCATGGAAACACCTCCTTATCTTCCGTAACTATTGGAGTGGAACTCTGTTAATTTCCGGATTGGTAGATGTACAAGCGATGAGTCTGAATCTTGCCTGTAGTTGATATGTGAAATACACTGCTCGCCAGTAGCCAGGAGGACTTACCCAGCTTTGCGAAAAATTATATCAGGGAACATTATAGACCCAAAACTCTAACGGATTCGGAATCAGTATATCAATTTTACTACCAGTACAGATTTTTGCTCAAAAATTTTCAGTTCTGAAATATTAAATTTGTCTTAATTTTCATGGAAACACCCCCTACAGAGCAGTGTATGTCACTCAGATCAACTTCAGGCAAAATTCAGACTCATTGCCTGTATATCTACCAATCCCAAAATTTACAGAGTTCCACTCCAATAGTTACGAAAGATGCGGGGGTGTTTCCATGAAAAGTGAGACAAACTGGGTTTTTAGAACTAAACATTTTTTGACTAAAATCTGTATTGGTAGTGAAATTGGTGTCCTGATTGTGAATCCGATGGAATTTTGAGCCTATATTAACCCCTTATATAATTTTTCGCAAAACTGGCCAAGTCTATCGTCTCTGGCGAGCAGTGTATGTCACTCAGATCAACTCTAGGCAAGATTCAGACTGCTCGCTTGGACAAACTGGGTTTTTAAGAAGTGAAAATTTTCCATCGAAAATCTGTACTGGTAGTAATATTGTTGTCCCGATTCCGAATCCGTTGAAATTTTGAACCCAAGTATATTGTCCCCTAATGTAATTTTTCGCGAAACTGGGTAAGTCCATCGCTCCTGGCGAGCATTGTATTTAACTCAGATCAACCACAGGTAAGATTTAGAGTTCTTCTCAAATAATTGCGAAAGATAGGGGGGGTGTTTCCATGAGAAGTGAGATACACAAGAAAAATGTTTTATAATTTTCCAGTTTCAACACCCTGTATTTCTGCAAGAAAGCAGCTTTGTGAAAAAATGCTTGTGAAAGTAGCATTGATATTTTTGGTAGAATAACCAGTACAAATTTGAAGCAGTTATTTGGATTGTACAATTCATTTCAGCAAAACAATTTTTTCATTAGTACGTATTCATAAAAGCGCAATTCTCTCGAAAACGATTGATTTTTCCGGGTTCGAACAATCATACATGTTTTACTTAAAATTGAATGAAGAAATCAAAGATTAATAATTTTCCTGATTTTACCAGTGGCGTAAAAAATAGGAGAGGAAAGGGACCAATATACCCTTTTTGTACGCCACTGGTGGCAACTAAAAATGTAATTTTTCTTTTAAAATAAAGCTCTGATTAAACAAACTATTTTTTCGAATTAAACTGTAAAATTTCCAAAACTGTGGAAGTTATGAATAAAAAATAGATTTAATTTTTCATATTCGACACCCTGTATCTGTGCAACCTACCCCTACTCAAGGGTCTGACAATTGATTTCGTGATGAGTATCACATGATCTAGCAAACGATAAAAAATTCAGCGTGCATACTATTACTTTTTTTTCAACTTTTTCATCCCACCGCGGTCGGACGGTCTGAATCTTGGTTTAGTAAGAAGTGATATGTGCACTATAATAACAACTAAATTTCATCGTGCATACTATGACGTATTCTAAAGTGACAGTACCTCCCGGACTATTATAAAACGTTATGAAGACTTTGTTCTAGTTTATTCCTCGGAGATATCGAAGTTTCTAGAACTTTCCAGAAGGTTCAAGGATATTCTAGAATTGTCTTTATATATTATAGAACTGTCTTTTTCATATTCTAGAATATTCCGGAAAGTTACATCACCACGCCCTCTTCCTGGTGACCAAACTTTTGAAAACTTGTATTTTCAGTATGTTCTAGAACATTACAGAGATTCTGTTCTAGCTTATTCCACGAAGATCTTGAAAGTATCTAGAAGCTTCGAGAACATTCTGAACTTTTCTTTCTTATATTATAGAAATATCTTTCATATTCTAGAATAGTCCAGAAAGTAAAAGTATCTCATTACACATTTTCAGCACCCACATCCACCCACTTCCACCTACAGCAACCAAACTCCCCTTACTTGCGAGAGCACCACTACAACCACAAGTGGGTGGTCACGGATTAAAGGTTGAAAGAACATTTCTAGAACGTTTAGGAGCATTCTGGATGATAACCGACCATTCTAAATCATTTTCTTTGAATTAAATTTGATTATTCTAGATCATTCTGAAGTGTTAAAGAACATTCTAGGTGATGATAGATGATCACCTCATATCATTTTACCAATTTTGGATATTAGATCGTTTTCGACAATTCTAAAACAATTTGCCAAAATCTACAATTTTTAGAAAAGTCCTTATGTGATAGAAAAGGATAGATATATAGATTCCAAAACTTTTGCCACCCACAACCACCAACTTCCACCCCTTCCGTCTAAACTCACTCACAGCAGAGGACCAAGGAGCATCTACCACCACAACGGGGAGTATATATATACCGGGTGACTTAATACTTAAATACGCATATTTTGACGCCATTACTGAAAATTCACTACTTCCGGTGACACCCTGTAAATTTTTTTTCATTGTCCGGAATAACATGCAATTTGTGATAACACTGTTGTTCAAAATTGAAAATCGGTTCGAAAATGGCGAAGATACATTTGATTGTTCAATTGAACAAAGTTGGTCATGAAACTCAAACTTGAATCCTTTCGTCACAGATGTTAAGAACGCCATATTCCACATTTAAAATATTTATTGTTTTACATGATGTATAAAAACCAACAATACTCCTGTTCCACTTAACGCACATTGTGTACAACATATCTTATCCCTAATCACTATAAATTCGAAGCTTCCATCTCCATTTCTAACATAATGATTGTTTTCAAGTTTTGTTATAACACGTTACGCTATTTACACTCTTTGAAAATGTTATGATTTCAGGAGCATCTCATGGCGATGATACTTGTTATATTTTCAAAACCAAAATAGATACGTTATCAAATGAAACTGATCGGTTGATGAGCAAAATTATGGTTGACATGTTCATTTCTTTCATGAAAACGGGGTAAGTTATCAATACTTATATTCTCATCTAACAATATGAATCAATAAACATCAGATTAGTTCAATATATTATGGTCAACTGAAATGCATAACTGACCAAAATTTTAAACAGCAAGTACCTAATTGAAAAAGAAGTGTGGAGATGAATCTTTTAAACAAATAATACCACGATATTAGCATCTTTATCATCACACATAATTCGATTAATTGAACTATTTGATCAAATAAGAGGATGGACTGAAAAATGTTCAGCTACTAGAGAACTAAACAAAATTTGAAAGTTAAAATATTATATTGTTCAACATACTCTCCTCTTATATAATATAATAAATACATTTATTACAACGAACGTAGACCTTAAAAAAAATGATCTTGCTCTGCAAACTAGGTCTCTTCAGCTTCTATAACATCTTCGTTGGAAGAAAATTTACTACCTATTACACTTTTTTTTCGAAAACTGAACTCAAATATTGACATTTTCGTTAAAATCTCAGTAAGCGAAGTGGATCTTTCTTGTTCTACAACGTAAAATACTTTTATGTTATAGAACATAAAAGACTTTTGCGTCCTGTTTATTATTTATTACGTTGTTACCGCTATACGATAGTCATGCATACAATATCACCTATATAGATCGATCGTTTTGGTTCAAACACGAAATGTATATTAACAATGCCAGATACTTATTTATTAATTTTTCAATCTCATATAAGTTTCAATGAAGTTTTTGAAAAAATATTGTTTGCATCTCGAATGCCAAATACTTTTGCGTTCTAAATACAAAATAATATATGAGGCCATTATTTGCAAAACTGGCTATTTGCTCGGGAGCATTTTTTGGGATATAAAAAAAAAACCTTTAACAGCTTATTGGTGTTGTTTTCTGGAAATGAAGTGATTTATAAATGTTGCTTAAAGCTTTTAGGAGTGGAATTAAGAACTTTGCAGCCTAAAATATTCACACAGCTTTGTTTAAAAAAAATAATATAATTGCAAATAGCCAGTTTTGCAATTAATTGTACAGTAAAAAAAACGCATAAAACCTTTTTGCGCGTTTTTCCGCATGGACAAGGTTCAACAAACAGAATATTTTCACCTACAAACTCTATAATAATTATAAAACACTATCTCTTTCAAATGCAACGGAGAACCACCTGCTTTGTCTCGTTTAAATACAAATTACTGAAATCCGTTTCTTACAAAACAATCACTGTAGGATAAATTGTTCTTCCAGCCAGTTTTGCAAGTAAAACGTCTTTCACTAGGCTCTCGCGATGTTCTCTAAACAATACAGAATTTTCTTTCTCGTGGAAACCAGAACAGAAAAAGCAAATGGCAAGTTTTGTACATAACTATCATTTTCTCGACAGCATTTGCATGCTAAAGAAAGGGCTTTATCATTTGATTCCTCTGTGAAATTTGAAAGAAACTCAATGAGAAAAACAGTTTTGGAGATTTTGTCGAATAACGAGTTTTGCAAATAATGGCCTCATATTGTGGAACTAGTGCGATAAATAAGATATTTCATACGAGTTTGACAATATGATGAACCACGAGCCGTAGGCACTAGTGCGAAATATCTAATTTTGTATACTAGTTTACATTGCGAAATGGTACAAGTAGGTAGTCGAAAAATATCTATTTCGGTTGAGAAAACAGATGGAGCCAGATCTGCTGAATAATTTGGGTAATTTGACCCCAAATTAATAAATTCTTTGCATGGCAACATGCGATTTTTGTGCAGAAGTTCACAGGTATTTGTTGGAAATCACTATGCTTTGGAATAATATACAGGAATGAAATATAATTCAAGAGCTGGTAATACTATCGGCCATATGATCATTCTGATGATTCGCACCCACATGAAACAATAGTTTATAATCGCCTATTTACCAAATGGATAGGTTGCTTTGGTTTTTATTACCGGAAGATTGTTTAATGACTTAATAATAATAATAATATTACTCCCTCATAAACAAAGCATAGCCCGTGCGGGAAGATGTCGGCTATTATTATTATTTGCCGTGGCCCACCAGGATGATTTACTGGTTTTTGATGGCGTATTCACTTTTCGTGTTTTTATTAATGTTCTAACCAACATCAATGAATAAGCTCTATTAAAAAAAGTGCACGTGCACCGCCGTGTAGAGGATTACCATCTTATACAAGTGGCATAGGGTTACCACCCCTCCTGTTGCCGAAACCCCTGAATGCCGATCGTAAGCAACCCCTATTTTTTGTCATCATCATAGTATCATTCCTACATGTGAAAAGGAGCGTATGCTTTTCTGGGACAACTGCTCCCGGTCATAAGATTTTGCACACTTTAAAGGCTATAAAAAAGAAACAGTTTCTCAAAATTTCAACTTCCAAATAATTCCGGAATATCTGCAAATAAGTTCTTTTAAAGCGGCAAAATATGATGAAATAGACATTTTGGCAACAAAGCGTATATGTTTATCCTGGGTTTCAATGTACAATATAGGGAACACTCATGATTTTATTTTTTGGATTTTCTGCATCAATTCGGGTCTCAAAAATCACCCCCAAAATTTTAAATTTTAAAATTGTTCTTCGATTTAAACACGATTTGACCTTGACATCGAATAACTTCTCCCAAGCCCAAACGCTGGCGCTAATATTACACAGCCTTTGAGCGCCCTGTAACAGTGAAAGCTTTTACTTTTACTTTTTCAAATGGGATGAAAAAAGTTGCATTTTCAATTACGAATTAGGCAAGAGAAAACGAAATATTTCAAGTTCCGAGTATGACACTTAGCTTCTCATGTTCATGTACAAATAATAATATATCATGCCTGTTCCTTATTAGTTATTAAATGAATTCAAGAGCAATGTTGTTACTTTGCATTTTTTGAAAATAATTGATGAGAACATATTATAGAAGATTATTCTAGATTAAAAAATATTAAAATGTATTAAAACATTACTTATTTCTAAGCCTTTGAAATAATTTAAATGTTTTTTCATGTATAGCCCAAATATCCGTATCAAAATCATACCTCCTTTGCAGATATTTTCTTGAATGCGCTACTTGACAGAAAACATACGGTAGCCTCAATTTTTATTGCCAGCCACCGTCGTGTAAAGTCGAGGGCACGCGATATTTTTCGAATATTTTATTGCATTTTTTAGGAAGCCAAACACTACATCAGATTGGATGCCCCTGTCTAAAAATTCAGCTGAACCTTGGAGACAATTACACATAGTCAGTCCATATGAAATGTATGCAGAAGAGAAGATGGAATTGTGCAACCAGAAATTTTGGAATGGATTACAATTTCAAGAAAATGACAAGTTATTCAATGTAAAGAATGAATTATAAACCAAGACCATGGGTCGGAAATAAAAAGCACTTTGCATAAGTAAATAATATATTTCAATAAAAACTATTTTTTGAATAATTAACATGTTATATCACTATATATTTTTTTTTAATCTTGTATTGAAATATTGTCAGAAGTATGATTATTCAAACTGTAACACCTACTTCACCAAGAATATCTGATAATCGTTCCAAATGAACTGTTACTGAACCTAACTCCTTTCCAGTATTACTTCTGTTCAGGAGCTGGAAGGCATTCATATACTCTAATTCGGAAAATTCAGGTCCTTTATCTACGAGTCCATTGAGAATTTCCTAGAAATTGAATGATGATATTGAAACAAGCAGAATAAATTTTCAATTCATAGAATCAAAATTTATTGTATTGTAATACAAAAAAGGGAGACAGGCTCTTTCATTATATCAACATTTCAGTACCTGTACATTTGGCATATGTAGAATTGAATTCAACACAGTTATCAACTTAGATTTTATTTACTTATTTATTTATTTATTGATCCCAAGAAACATTTCTGTTTATAGAGAGATTAAAAAAAATTATACATAAATTGAATAATGTCAATACATATGGAACACAAATTAATGAATAAATCAAACAATTGACAGAAAAAGGGTAAAAAGAATAATCTGTGAAATATATGTAAATAAGTCATATCAAATCATGTTGACTCTCCATCAAGGATGGCACAGCAGAACAATGTACAACTATGAATACACAGAAGACCATTCAATAAAGATTGAAAAATGCATTTGGAAAATCCAAACTAAATGTAGTTCAATGGCAGCCAGGAAAGTAGTTGTTTTCCGTCAAATATATGCATATTACCCACTATTTGAAAACTAGTTCCGTGACAGAAAACAAGTACCTAGAGTCAACAACGTCACTTCCTTTGAACTGATTAACAATAAGGGTGTACCGCAAGACAGTACGCTTGAACCTTTACTCTTCCTCCTTTACATAAATGACATTGTCAGGGAGTTAACTAAGGATATGTTCCAAAAGTAACCAGTTGCTAACCGCTACTAACCAGAAATTTGACAGCGGTTATCTGAAAAATTTATAATTACTGGTTACTTTCGGAACACTTTGGTGATTGTGTTGTGATTACTGATTGGTGTGTCTGGTGACAAAAAATTACATTTAACAGCACAACGCATAAATACATGAGGCAGCCTTTAGACTGTCCAGCGTTCCCAATTCTTCCTGGCAATAACCACAAAAGCACATATCTTCAGTTAGAAAAATCGCAATTAATGATAAGTATATATAATTAATAGAAAAAGTACCATAGTGAAATACTGCAATAGCAATCCATAAATTTATAGAAAGATAGGAGATGGGACAATTACAATTCACAATCAGTCTCATCTCATCTCAAAATCTCAAATAAAACAACAAAATGAACAGTTTTAAGTTTTACGGTTGTCAGTTGTCACTTTTGTCAATCTCACCGCAAAGGAAGTGTTGGTTAGTAAATTGACGTTTGGTTCACCAGCTTTCAGGCAACCGTGTTTCAAATATCACCACTTTTTCAGGATCACCGAACTAGCGGTTATTTTCGGAACACCAAACCGCATTTTCGGTGACTTTTGGAACATATCCTAAATGTAAAATACACTTGTTTGCAGTTGACACTCTTATATACAGTCTGTCTATAAAATAACTCCCCCTCCCACTGTTAACTTTTGAATTTTTTTTGGGTTGAATGGTAGTCCATAAGCTGCTTTTTGACAATAATAAAAAATTATATCTTTCTCAATTTGACGCCTGAGTCGAGTGATATACCTCATTCAAATCGTGTTTCATTTCTCTAAATGACAGCAAAATTTTAGACAAAAATATTAATACAAAACAAAATGGCGGTACATTATTTTAGAACTCTCATAAGAGGATCCTCTTGAATCAATGGCCATTAAAGAGCAAAACTATGATGGCTGCCAATAAACATATGTCTTAAGTGGTCCTCTAAAAACAGTGTAGGTGCACTTGCGCAATATGCTGAACCTATACGGATTTGGATGGACTTGGCTGTTATTTGATGGAAATTTATAGTACATGATGAAACTAAGGTGAAATCATAGTAACATGTTTCACAACACTGTAGCTTTCTCAAGTGATTAGTACACTAAAGTACTCTTCATTGGATAACAAACTTCAAAGCATTTTTAAACAATTTAGGTAGTAAGGACCTACCTGTTCTTATCTCTAATTCCTAGAACATATAAAAAGAAAATAAATTCAATGAAGGGGAATTATTAAGATCACGTATACGGTTTTTGAATGATCTACTAATCTGGCCTACATAAACTTTGGTAGCAAAATCCACTATTCATTTTATAAACCTCTGATTTTTGTGTCTTATATTCATTATTTTTGATAAACTTTCCCAAAGTGTTATCGGGGCTAATACTATCTCGAGTGATTTTGTCAGAACAGATAGAGTTAAATTACCTATACGAAAGTAAGTATGAGAAAACCACCGTAAAAAATATCCTTCTAGATCTGAGCACAAGTGGTATTTCGTAAGACAATCCCATGAATAGAAAACGCAATTCAATTAAACTTTATTTAACAAACTGAAAGTAGAAGAATGATGTTTAGAAAGAACTAAATCCAAATCTCGACATACTTACTAGAATATGATTTGCTGTTTCATTCTGTTCTGTTGAACTAACAGTAAATGCTAGCGTTGCTACAGTGACGTAATTAATCCGATATTTTTATCCACTTGCATTCCTGTTCTTTCCTATTTAGCCGATATTTGTACTCACAAATGGGAATTATTATACATGAGTGGGATTGTCGGGGGTAATACCACGAGTGGTCGCAATACTATCGATAATTCTGTCAGAAATCAACGAGATCAAATTGCTTGGTAACACCACGAGTCCCGTAGGGACTCGTGGTGTTACCTTAAAGCAATTTGATCGAGTTAAAGATACATGAGTGGGATTGTCGGGGGTAATACCACGAGTGGTCGCAATACTATCGATAATTCTGTCAGAAATCTTTAACTCGATCAAATTGCTTTAACGAGTCCCGTAGGGACGAGTGGTGTTACCAAGCAATTTGATCTCGTTGATTTCTGACAGAATTATCGATTGTATTGTGAGCACGATTCGTATTTATTGAGATAATTTCACGAACCAACCAAGTTATTATTTGAAATTTGATCGAGTAAACAAAGTGAATTCTTCAATAGTTGCAACTAATGAATAATAAACATGAAGTCTGTCAACCTGACGTTTATGTCATATTAGATTACAAGATGTATCATTGCTGTTTATATTTGTGGTTGACTTGACGATGTGGTCTTTCCGGATCGGAAAGAAAGGAAGCGAAAGGAAGCGTGTACTTTCGCGAAATCCCATTCTGATTGGTCCTCATATCGCAGGAGACGCGACTTTCATATAGTGAGTGAAATTGTCGGGGATAATACCATAAGTGCATTGAAAATTACCAATAATTCTGAAATAACGTGTTTTTTTTAAACTGCACGAGTTTATTTTTTTCGTTGTATCAAAGCATAAATTGCCCGACTTTGAAGGAGGAGGGCAATTTTTTGAAACAAAGAAAAAAATAACCGAATGCGGTTTTTTTATATGTATGTACTTTGTGTTTTAGTGATTAGTGTCTTATTTGGGACTATTTCTGGAGATATTTTTCAAAGTTTTTTTTCACTATTATTTTATTGTACCACTGATATGAGCATATATAAAAAATCTTGATCAAATTTCAACTCTCAAGTCCTTCTTCAGGAATAGAATTGAGCTGAGGCAATGGTGATAATATAAATGAAGAATTGTGCCAAATCGAATTGTATCCTATTTTTATAAAATAATTATAGTTAGATATTAGGATAGAAACATACCTCTGGTGTTAAGAAGAATAATTCAAAATAATGTCTTGCATGATCTAAAGCTAATTCTCTTGTCATGGTGATATTCGTAAGTGTTTGTTGGAGAGCAAATATATTTCTACACATTCGTTGAATCCCTCCTTCATCTATGGCACTCATATACTGAGCAGAACTTATGAGAATTTTGGCAATCAAATGTCCCAAGCCTTCAAAAATATACTGAAAAAAAGTAACCTTTTAGATAATACAGTAATGATAATAACAATATTAATTTATTTTAATTCAAAGTAAAAAATCGAATAAATGAATATTTGGAACCTTTGGTGTCGATACATTCAAGAAATATAAACTACCCAAAAACCAAAACTACACCAATTTTACTCGACGCGCCTTTGACTTACAAAGTTAGCATCTTCAGCAGCTAAAATCTTTTAACTCTGAAAATATAGAATGTGTAAATGAATGAATAAATTATGTATACATATTAAAATATGTATTTTAGGTTGTACCCTTACTGGTATATCGAGATAGATCGAGATTATGGGTAGCCGGTAGCTTGGCGGTGAAGGCACAGGCCATTCGAAGCTTCAGTATAGCAGTAGTCGGTTCGAGCCCGATGTAGGTACGAGGTATTTTTTCTCAAGTACGCAATATCGGAATCGATAGACGACCACAGTCCTTGTTGAAAGCAAGTGTATTGTGTATTGTCTAGATGCCAATCTCGTCTAGTGCTAGCTTGGAGTGCACGCCGGCCATCCGAGGTGGTGCTGTAGGTTTTCCTGCAGCTGAAAAGTGAATGCGCCACCAAACCAAACCATACGCCAGAAAGTCACCCGGAGCGCCACGGCAAATAATAATAATAGCCGTCCTCTACCCGCACAGGCTATGCCTTTGGATACACTCTACGAGTGTTTATGAGGGAGTATTATTATTATTATTATTACTAGATGATTGGTATGCCAGCTTTTTGAAGTTAGGCTTACAGCATATTGTTTTCCGATTGGTCACTGAATGACACAGAATGACATATTCTCAGTCAGCAGCCAATCAATACGCCATAAGCGAGAGCTATCATGTGTACCCTTTGATTGAAAGAAATTATTCAGCAATGAGAGAGGCTGTAACACCACACTACCGATTTATAATCACATTACGATTCCTTGCTATAGGAAAAATGAAAAATCAAGGACACCTATAATATAAGTGGCGTAAGCCAAATTGATCAATTTGCCCCAATATGTTTCTGGGTTTACAAGACTGTCTTGAAAAACTATTCAGAATTAGCCTCTGAAAAAACAGGCTCGAAATAACGAAATAATACCCTTAAAAAAAAAAACGTTAACGGTACGTTTCTGATACTATATCTGCCTCCGAAACCAAAACTCATCGAAAACTCATTTGCATTATATTTGCTGATGATAGGATCTTTCTTTAGGGTGACATTTTCATCTTGATACTGAAGGTGTGCAGTATCAGTCAATCACCATTCTGTTATTTCTTACTTCTTCCCTGTGAAGAGGTACCTATGTTGCCAAGGTCATTGTGAAAACTACGTTACTCACTGCTCTGACAATACATTAAAGAGCTTTGATACATCGTAAATTCGCATAAAACTTTGTTATAATTTGACAATCAAAATTAAAAAATTTGCCATTCAAATATCTGTCGTTATATCTGATTTAAGTCAGGACTTTCAACAGTCTGATCACCCATTTCTCAGGAGAGTATTGAGTGGTAACCCTATAGATTTCCATAATTTTCTGGAAAATTGATAACATTTATATTTTTTATATTGAAGTGGAAAAGTTAAAGCAAATAAGTTCAATCAATCACTCTCAAAGAATCTTAATAAATTATCTCCCAATTATCCTGTGAGTTCCCAGTAAGAATATGTATTCATTTTCTATATGAATTCACACCTGAATTGAATAAAAACATTTTGGTGTCGTTGAATAGAGTGAATTTATTCTCAAGCATACAACTATCTACGTTTTTAATTTATGTTCTTGTTCCTTAACACAGATTACAGGATAGAAATCCTACTGATGAATATAATTTGGTTATCGTAGGGCACATCTAGGAATATATGTACAAAAAAATCATGTGTTAAAGGAAAAACATATTATTTGTTCTCAACCTTAACCTAGTGTTCAATAAATGATCAAAATTAAAAATACCTTGCATTTTCTTGGATGTAAACTAGACGTTATTGCTTCATCAACACTGGCTAGTACCCTGTTTAATTCCATTACTTTGGGATCCGGTTCATGGGTTTCTTTATTATGATGAGTTTGTGTTAATAAATAGTGAAAACACTGAACTCGAACCTCTAAATGGAGCAGTAAAAGGCACGTATTTGCTAGTTCATTAAATTCTTGAGCAACACTTGTCAACTGTTGCAAGGTAGCAGCTGACACTGGCGGAGAGGAATCATTGTGAATATTGTCTTGATTTGGAGGTGAGAGGCCCAATGGTTCTGTTCTGAAATCACTAGCAAATTCGAACATTCTAATAGAGAACCATTCCTGAAATAATAATGAAGTTATCATGTATATATATATATAAGTGCTAGGAATCGCACGTTAAAAGGTAACACCTCTTTAATCCTTGGCTCGCACAAGTTTCGACTTTTGAGGGCTGCCGTTCGTAAGGGGACGACAGCTGGTTAACGGAAAAAAACAATTAAAACAAAAACAAAAAAATATATATACATGATATATATATACATATATATGTATATATATATATACATATACATATATACATATACATATATATATATATATACATATATATATATGTATATATATATCTATACATATATTATATATATATGGGTGAGTCAGAATAAGACCAAAAAACTCTGAATACAGATTCCTCACCTCAATTAGAGGTGAAAAGTTCCTATCAAGTTTTATGTATTTTTAAGTATCAAGTTTTCGATCGAAAGCCCGTAACTGGTTTCGATTTTCTGTAAAACAAATGAAAAAAAGGAACATCAATTGCATCAACGACTTACCAATTCCAAACTAAAGCGTCTTGACTGCTTGGAGGAGCGCCCCTTCTTCTGGATGTTGTCTGTTGTGAAAGGACGTTGTTACACAACTCACATATAGTAAAGTTAGCAAAATTCACAAAATGTATACATGGCGTGTTCATGAGTAGAGGAGAAAAATGGTGGCAAAGACAAAAAATTGTAATGTAAACTTGTAGCCTATGGAGAGTTGAGTTGTACTGACTTATTTTGTCCTTTTCAGGGTGGATAACTGCGCCGTCGCGACAATTGAAATCTATCCCATCCATCTGATGTGTCGATCGGTGCAATTGTTAATAATAATGATAATTTAAATTAGCAAAGACCACAACAAGCTTTCTCGATATTTTTTCCATCATGAGTTTTCGAAAAAAAAAAAAAATCTAAATTTTTTTCGTACTTTTGACACCCTGTATCTCAGAGGGGATGCATTTTATGGCATAGGTACGTTGATAGAAACTTTTCACTTCGAAATGAGGCAAGGAATCTGTGGTTGGAGTTTGTCGATATTATTCTGAATCTGTATAATGATTTTTGAACATAACATATCACGACCATGAAAATTTAAGTGAATAATATTGGTGTCGAACAAACTTTCTGTATATGCGAACTCAATGTTTTTCTGAGCACAAATCACATTCCATTCAAGCTCTTAATGCCTTTTAAATGCAGAAACCACAGAAATTGTAAATTGAGGGTTTATATTTAGTCGGAGAGACACAATATAGTGTTCATTCAGCAACGTGTCGTCAAAGGTTGGTCATAATTCACCTGTATAAAATATTTATATAATTTCCCAAGTTCAATTTGAATTTTCTATCTTGCTAGTTTGATTTGTAATGTCATTGAAACTCACCATACTCTCTTGTAACTGAGCTAACTCTTTGAGCGAGCTCATATCAGAAAGAATTTCCCCAGCTGAGACACCACCTTCACCAAGGTTACTAGCCAAAATCTCAGCTTCTCTCCTATTTCGCATTCTAACATCCTCTGGACTCTCTTCTTCAGATGGTTGACCTCGTTTCAACGTCCTTTTATTTCTCTCACTGCGTGCATGAAACTCTTGTTGTGCTTTAAGATTCAACCAGTTGGGTAATGATCTGTAAATTATATAGTTTATAACTGATAATGTAATTCAATTAGTTTTGATATACCTAGTTAATGAAGCTCTGTCCATAGGTTGTAAAACTCTCGATATTCAACATTTTGTGAACAGTGCTTTTTCTTAAATGTTTTCCTTACTTTCTTTATTACGAACTTATATTATTATTTAATAAATTGTGTTTGTTAACTCTTGGACACACTAAGACAGACATGATTAAAAAAGAATAATGGAAAACTAGGATATAAACTCAAATTTTTACATTATAACCTTTATCGAAGATGGCAATAAAAAAACTGGAAATTTTGGAAACAAATAGAACGTCATCGTCACTTACTTCAAGAATCTGCTAATATCATCATCTTTCAGCCAAGCTGCACTACATATCCATTTGTCTTCAGAGTGGGGTTGAACTATTCCTCTATATGCAGCATTGCATGTGTCTTTATATTCTTTCAAAGCTCTACATGAGTTTTCCGCAATTTTCTCACTATAAAGTGGTAAAGAATTCAATACTGCTTTCCATTCTCTTATACACTTTTCTACAGTTACTGTACTCTGAAAATATTATAATGCATGTATAAACATTCAATATCACCATCAAGATTTATGGAAACGACATTTTTTCCTCAGCAAAATATAATATTACAAAATTGTTGATAATATTTTTCGATAGAGGCGGGGATTAGCGCAGTGGATAGCGCACGCGCCTGGTGACCGAGAGGTCCTGTGTTTGGTTCCCAGCCGGAGCGAGCTTTTTTAATTTTTTTTAATGATCGAATCTCGTTGCTGACTACGAATAATCCTCCACGAGTCACTGTTGCGTGGAGTAAGGATTTAGTAACATATCCTACCTAGAACACGTTGCTAATGACCATATATATATATATATATATTTTCAATGATGATTACCAAAGTATTTCACGCACGAGATCAAACAATCATTATTTTCACTTGACAGTTAGTAAAACAAAAACTAAGCAGGTTTATCACCGTGAAAATACAGCGACAAGATATTTTCACTGTAATTCCGATTCTACTGGCTGAATTTCAACATTTGAAATCCACTGATTGATTGTTAAGCAAGGAGATATATTATCAGGGGTACTATAATAAGTGGTATGATTATTACCGATAATTTTTTGGAATATTAATGAATTGCAATCCCAAAGCTGAAAATAAATAAAAATAAATAAATTTTCTTGCATTGGGATTGCCATTGAATTGATATTCCAAAAAATTATAGGTTTTTAATCATACCACGAATTATATTTAGGACAACAATATATCAATTTGAAATAAAGAAAAATCGTTACACCTGGTAATTGATGCTTTACTTCTAGCCGTATTCAACAGAATACTCTTTTCTACGGCCTCATTTATGATACCAATGGACATTTGTCCCCAACAATCGCTCATATTGATAAATAAAGATAACTAGTCAAAACAGAAATTTGATGTTTATAATTTAAATCATTATTTTCACTTGACATATAGTAAAACAAAAACTAAGCAGGTTTATCACCGTGAAATCCACTGATTGGTTGCTAAGCAAGGAAATATATTGTCAGGGGTAATATAATAAGTGGTATGATTATTACCAATAATTTTTTGGAATATTGATGAATTGCAATCCCAAAGCTAAAAATACAACGAGTTCGCAGGACGAGTTGTATTTTCTTGCATTGGGATTGCCAATGAATTGATATTCCAAAAAATTATAGGTTTTTAATCATACCACGAATTATATTTAGGACGACAATATATCGATTTGAAATGAAGAAAAATCGTGTCACCTGGTAATTGATGCTTTACTTCTAGCCGTATTCAACGGAATACTCTTTTCCACGGCCTCATCTATGATACCAATGGACACATAAATTTGACGTTTATAATTTAAATCATTATTTTCACTTGACAGATAGTAAAACAAAAACTAAGCAGGTTTATCACCGTGAAAATACAGCGACAAGCTATATTTTCACTGTAGTTCCGATTCTATTAGCTGAATTTTAAAATTTGAAATCCACTGATTGGTTGTTAAGCAAGGAAATATATTGTCAAAACAATATAATAGCATCTCTGAGAAAACTTTGCAGGCCAAGTTTGGAAGTCTAGTGCATACATTTTCGACCAATTTTCATTTTTCAAGTAGTCACGAATTCTCGAGATGCTTCCTTTGCAGAGATTTTTTTTTAAGATCACTTTCTTTTATGATGTGATCTTCTATAACTAAAAATTCTGCAGTGATCAGACAAATGCAAGGTTGTCACTGTTACTTCAAAAAGCCAATTAGATTTGATGAAAAAGTTATCAATACATGTATTTCAAAAATATTATGATCTGATTGAGTACCAGGGCCTTATTGGCAACAACAAATATTTCAACGACTGCCAAATTTCTAGCATTTTCAATAACTGAACAGGAAAAATGTCGAGAGTAACTATACCATTGAGGAAGTAATTCCGATTAAAACACCCCAGTACTTACCACTAGCAGAGGTTTGTAATCAGGACTGAGATCTAATAATATTGTTGCTTTCCACGCATCCGCAGCTCTTACGCAAGACTCAATTTGATCGATAATTTCATCTGATTTTCGCTTCAAAAAACTATTGGAAGCATATTTCAGGAACTGATAGATGTTGCTAGTTCTGAAATACATTATTATTTCAAGGAGTTTCATATACTTTATATTTTCTGATATACCCATGATTTTCAATATTCATTGCTTGTTCCAATTCTTCTATAAAACAAATACATGGTATAAAAATAACTAGCACATTATTTGGATGAGGAGGACAAATAAAGAATTTGTCTTTCTTGGAAGATTTCAGAGCATTACTCAAACTGAGAGCACTTGACGATCCTTCAAATTTAAACAAAGTATTTCGTTTCCTAAAAAAAAATAGTTCAGAAAATATATTCAAGATAATCAATACAATACATACAATATTTGTTTTCGCCTTGAAAAGTATAACGAAATATCACTGGTATTGATTATATTGCTAATTTGTAAATGGCTTGATATATTGTGCATATCCAAGTAGTCAGTGATAAATGACTGTAACTGAAAATTAATGTATTTTTTAATAACACAACTGTTGGTATTAGTGCTGCGTACAGATCTTCTCAAACTCAAATCATTCATTAATTTAATTCCTTCATTTAGTTATATAAACTAATACAAATAATCAATTAAATAAATTAATGACGCCAACAATTTCATACCAAACCTATATGAGAATATAGAAATATTTATAGGTGTTATCAATATTAACTTGCTTGATACAACCAATCATAAAGAGTACAATAGACATTATTTCTCAATCTTTGGTGTACCTGGTAAATTTAATATTTGCTACTAGTATATTTCCAGAAGCCTTTAAACTTTCCAGGGTAATACCTATATTCAAAAAAGGAGAGACAGTTCCCTTGCAGACAACTATCGCCCAATATCAATAATATCAATTTTCTACAAAATAATCGAACTAATTCTGAAACAAAATAATAGTTTAAAAAACTATAGAACGCGCTTTACTTCCCACATGGATTAAAAAATAAAAAATAATTGACAATGTAATATCTCAAATGTGAAAAAAAGCGTGGGTGCTTTCGATTTATATTCTCATATTACTAATTTCAAAAGCTCAAGAGAACTATGTCAAGCACCCCACACTTTTTTTACATTTGTGAAATTACAGTGTCAATTATTTTTTACTTTTTAGTCGATGTAGGAAACAAAACGTGTTCTTTAGTTTTTTAAACTATTATTTTATTTTTTCACTAAAAAATCGAAATCTCCGACCAAGAAAATCCCCACTTACCAATTTTGAATCGAATCTGACCATAGTCCACCATCTTGGGAACCATATTTAATTAATGAATTTTAATAAAAAATTCATAATCTCTGACACCGAAAACCCTCACACACTAATTTTGAATCGAATCGAACCATAATAACAAATCTTGTTCGCCATCTTGGAGCCTCCATCATTAATTTATGACTTTTGGCAAAAAATTCAAAGTTCAAGAATTTTTGCCAGGGAGTATCAAATAAATTAAATAGTAAATTCGACAATGTTGAAGAACCCTTCTCTCCAAATATTTTCACTATGTGGAAAATATGAGGCAAACATCTGATAGAAAACAACTACTTCCCTGGCTAATACCATGACGGACTTTGAATTATAATTGCAAATGCTCTTGTAATTATACAGTAGATTATCCTTCAATATGCTGGGGAAGTCCACCTGCAGATGCGTTTCGCGGTTCTTGCCGCTCGTCAGTGACAAGGTAGGTCGATCAACATTAGAGTCATCCTGCCCCAGTCTAATGATTATAATCTACTGTATAATTAATATTTCCTCACAAATGAAGCAGCGACTTACATAAAAGTCAGTCCCAGCGCCACCCGTGGGAAAACAAAAAAGCAATCCTCGGTAGCAAATACTCCAGGAAGTGAACAGAGTTCAAAAATGTTTGCCGGAGAATATCAAATAAATGAAATAGTAAATTCCACAATGCCGAAGTACCCTTCTCAACAAATATTTCCACCATGTGGAAAATATGAGGCAAACATCTGACAGAAAAGAACTACTTCCCTGGCTAATACCACGACGGACATTGAATTACATCTGACAGATATTTGTGCAACGTTCCTCCAAGAAGACCCAATTGCAAATGCTTTGGTAATTATACAGAAGATTATCATCCTTCAATTGGCTGGGGAAGACCACCTGCGTTTCGCGGTTCTTGCCGCTCGTCAGTGGATTATAATTCATTAGATTGGGGCAGGACGACTCTAATGTTATCCGACCTACACTGTCACTGACGAGTGGCAAGAACCACAAAACGCGTCTGCAGGTGGTCTTCCACAACTAATGAATAGTGGGGAATGCAGCCAATGTCACAGAAGAAAACTCTAGCAAGTTTATCCAAGCTTTCGAATATATATTTATTCCATCATCAGGGAAACTAAAAATTTAATTATTATATGTTGATGGTATTATAAAGGTACGACTTATCTATACTTAGAGACTTAGGTGGGGTTAGATGACACAATGTATGTTATAAAAATTAATTATGAAGTACAGGATGAAGAGCTCATGCATTGTCAATAAAATGAGCGTACGCTATGAGTAAAAAGAAAATTCCTTATTATAATTACATATTAAAATTACTATTAAAATTATTAGTCTGTGCCGGACATGTGGTCAGACTTAAAATATTTGGTTAGGACCTTCTCTTATGGATGAACGATTTGAAAGGAATAATGACAGTGACACGGATCGTGACATCTGTCATGTAAAAAAAACAGTGGTACCAACTGAGGGTGGGTACCAACTGATGTTGGATTAGAATCTTGGAATTCTGTGAGAGTATTATTTTGTAAAATTGATTTTTCAAATATGTAAATTGTTTAATTGTATGTTTAAAATTTTTTGAAAAGTATGAATTTAAGTTTAAACTATGTGAAGGTAATGGTACTAATATTTGTAATGTTACGATTTGTGTCTAGTGAAAGTAAAGAGGAATAAATGTCACTCAAATGGTTTCCATCAGTTTTTTTGTGTCTCCGCTACCGTCTACTCGGCAACATAATCTGAACCATCATTTGAGACTCGTGTTATGATATTCAATATATTGCCCTACGCTCGCATTCAGTGTAATTCATCATATTATATGAATAAAGATCTCTACGAAATTACAAAGAGACTTGTATATAACACATTGCAAAATGGCGCGGTTTTTGCACGTGACACATTCATTGAAACAGGTATTTGAAGGAGCAGTTAATAACAACACAATTATTTCAATAATGTTTTTTTGGAATTTGTTCAGATGAAACTTTCCCAAAACGATTCATATTGTGTAAACAATACCGAACAATCATAGCTGACATGACAGAAATTGCAGGAACGGCCGCTTACTAGATAAAAACGGTTTTTTTTTGCTGTCAAAATGACTCAGATATATATTTTAATGGGTTTCTTTCTACAGGTGTTGATTTATCATTGAAAACAATTTGGAAATTTGTGCCTTATTATTACAACTAAAGTTTCCAAACACTCTGGATGAATGTTCTAAATGTTTTTATCTGTATTCGCAAAATTGCTTTCTTTTGAACTTCATTGGGTTTCCTTAATTTTTCTCAGATCTGATGTTTTCATAAAAATCATACATCATCCTTACATAAATCTAAACATTTATGAAACAAAAATAAAACTCACCACTTCTTGTACTTGAGACCAATAGAAGTTGATGTCATATGGATTAATTTCAATACTGTGTGCCTTACTAGCCTTATCAACACATTTCAAGAATATGTACTGGTAGTCAGCTGCTGCCTTTAACTGTTCAAATATAATTTGAATAGACTCTTTCAAAATTAGCCTTTGATCTAATCCATCAAAATAGTTTTTAACATAATGGGTGGTTCGATCCATAATTTGTGAAATTTCAGAGTGCATTTCTTGCATTATTTCCTGCAAACGAAACAGAATATTGGCATAAAAAAAGTATATAAAAGATAATTAGTTTATTGAACAGGAATGTACAGTCCACTGGATATTTTGATACAAATGGAAATCTTTGTTTTTAATTTATCTGAAAATGTTATTTTTTATGGAAACCTTTTCATCTCTGTAAAAAAAAAAGTTTAATATTGGGTTAGAGAGAGCCATCGAATTTTCAAAAAATAATTTTTTCAACTGTTATTAAAAATTCACCAAATATGCCTTTTTTTTAACCAAAACACCACCATGCCCTTATTTACTTGTTTTCAGTACTTTTTTGCAGAAAAAACTAACACTTTTTGAAAAATTCACCCTTCTTCAAAACGTTAACAAATTGTGATCAAGTTCATCAAGTTGGTATCACTTTTATGATTCGGTTTTCGTCGGATCTTGTTTACGTTTTAGGTTAGGTTTCTTACGTGCCGACCTAACTGCACACAGATCCAATCCCTTAAATCAAAAGAAGGGAAAACAACCTAACCCACCCAACTAACCTACCCTACTTAACTTTATTATTTATCAACGTATTGAAGAAGGATGAATTTTTCAAAAAGTGTTTATTTATTTATTTAAACGGGCAAGCCCAATTCAGGTTAAAATATTACAGTAGTATATATAAATAGTTAATACAATACAATAAAGTGGTTAGAAGGTAAATTATGTGATTAGTACAGATGCAGTTTTACAAGTAAGTCAAATAATAGAAGAAGAGAAGATGGGAAAATAAGTACACTTTAGTAGCAAATAATCTCGTGTAGGCCAAGTAGCACTAATCCCAACAAATGAGCAAAAGTGAATATAGAGTATTAAATATCAAACATCAAATAGCAAGATCGAGAATATGGTTTTTAAAGCGAGGGACTGATATGTTAAAGATTTGAAAATTGTCCAAGGAGTTGGCCAATCGCAGAGATCTGGAGATGAAGCTGTGGTATGAGTAGTTGAATCTGTGAAATGCAACGTAAAAGGTTTGTACCTGTCTAGTTGCCCGACTGGGGACAAATAGGGATATTTTAGAGAGGAGCTCTGGACTGTTGCTAAGTCCATTGACAATCTTAAATACAAGTAATAGGTCTCTTTGCTTCCTGCGTACCTCAAGAGAAGGAAGATTCAATATGCGTTCCAATGCAGCATAGTCATAGTTTACATGCATCTTGTAGGCTATATATCTAAGAAACTTGTGCTGAACAGCCTCAAGCTTCGTTTTGTATGTCGCATAATGGGGAGACCAAACTGATGAGCAATAGTCGAGGTGAGATCTAACGAGAGAAAAGTAAAGGGATTTAATAGCCGTGATGTTAGTAAAGTCGCAGGTGGTTCTCTTTATAAAGCCTAGCATCTTCATAGATTTCTGAGTGACAGTGGAAATGTGGGATCTGTAGCTAAGTGTGGAGTCTAGGATCACACCTAGATCTTTGGTTTCGATAGCTGAATGGAGGGTAGAATTATTAATGCTGTAATCAAAGGTGATTGGGTGGTGAGTTCGGTGGAAACGAAGAATATGGCATTTGGAAGCATTCAGACACATTCCGTTTAGGGTGCACCAGTTAGATAGGCAATCAATATCATTTTGAAGGCTTATTGAATCAGCCTCGTTTCTGATTATTTTAAAACATTTCAGGTCGTCAGCAAACAGCAAAGCTTCACTTTCTTGAAAACAGCTAATGAGGTCGTTAATAAAAAGGTTAAACAGCAATGGTCCCAAATGCGATCCTTGTGGGACACCCGAGGTAACTGCGATGGGATGCGAGTAGTAGTGATTAACCTTGACAATTTGTGTTCTTTCCATAAGGTAGCTCCTGAGCCATAGTAATACTGTGCCGTTAATGCCGTATAATCGAAGTTTATGAATCAGGAGCTCATGATTGACTTTGTCGAAAGCTTTGGAAAAATCAGTGTACACAGAGTCAATTTGTGATCCCCTTTCCAGAGCTTCCGACAGAAAATTCACATACGTGATAAGACCTAGTTCAGCTGATTTTTTGGATGCAAATCCAAATTGCTGAGTCCCTATTATTACTGAGCAATCGTAGGAAAGGAAGTCAAATATGATACTCTCAAAAGCTTTGGGGATAGCGCTAAGTATAGAAATAGGACGATAATTGCTCACGTCAGATTTTCGGCCAGATTTATAAATTGGAGTAACATATGAGGTTTTCCAGTAATCCGGAAATTCGCCTGATGATAGAGACCTATTAAATATATAAAAGAGTGGGCGAGATAAAATGAAACTAAATGATTTAAGAAAAGTAGGAGGAATTCCGTCGGGGCCAGGGCCTTTGTTGGTGTTAAGTTCAGACAGTTTTTCATAGATTTTCGAAATTTCGATGTGATAATTAGACACGTTAACCACAGATGTAATAGGAGTATCATTAGGATGTAAGGGTTGATTTGAATAGACTGAAGAAAATTGGTTGGCGAAAAGGTTGGCAATATCAATCCCAGTGCGAGCAGTTAAATCACCATAAGTCATTGTATCTGGTATAGTGCTACTTAACCTTTTGCTGCTTACAAATTTCCAAAAGGATTTAACATTATTAATAATAGAGTGTTCAGTACGTTGAATGTAATCCGTGTAGCATTGTCTTGATAGCGATTTACATCTTGATCTTAGAGAACTAAATGCTGCATAGCTTTCGGGACACCTGGAGCTCTTGTAAATCTGGTGCGCTGATTTCTTCTCGTGAATTAATTTCTTCAGCTCGGGGGAATGCCAGCATGGGAATTTCTTTTCATATATTTTTTTTTGCGGGACAAAGCGGTCGATGATGAAGTAAAGAATGTCGTAAAATATAGAAACCATATCAGAGAGCTCTTTTCCATGTAGTGAGCCATCCCAATTAGTTTTTTTCTGCAAAAAAGTACTGAAAACAAGTAAATAAAGGCATGTGTGGTGTTTTGGTTAAAAAATGGGCACATTTTGTGAATTTTTAATAACAGAAATTCTATCTGTCAAATGGTGAAAATCCACAACAAAATGGACCTGTATCTTCGAAAATAGCCGTGACCGCTAAAAATTTCATTTTGATTTTTTGTAGAGACCGAAATACGTAAGTTGCAAAAAACATTTTATAAAATTCGATGGCTCTCTCTAACCGAATATTTACAAAAAAAATATTTATAATTGGAAGAGTTATCAATTTCATAATTTCTTTCAGTGCACTGAGTATAATCACCATTCACCTACATACGTTATTCTTCCTGAAAACCTCTGCAATTTTTCAAGTCAGAATGCATCATGGAGGGAGTTCGTTTCTTAACACAGAAAAAAATTAAATTCCAGGATATTATAAGTGTAGAAGGGCAAATTGATATACCTATATACCTAAGGGATGTATGGACTGATGCCCATATGTGGTTAAAGGAGCTAAGATCCCAGACCATTATAACGTGGGTAACCAACGTTCGCAAAATAGATATGCGGTAAGAGCCTGCTAAAGGAGCTACGAACCAGTCAAGTGAGCTATTGTGAGTCGACATTGTTTCAGTAGATACATTGCGTTTATTAACGATGGATGTAGAACTATTTCAGTTCAAGAGAAACTACCTTTACAAGGTGATACTTTACCTTGGGGACAAAAACAAAGACTTCATCCGACAGCTTATTCAGTAAAACAGTGTATTAGTATGGATATTACCGTAGTAATGTACAGTACACATGCTACAAACTTATCAATTATTAGTGCCAAATAAAATCACTTTAATTGACAAAATTGTGTTTTTCTCAAATTCCCAACAATTGACTTTTTGGCGCTTAGCTCCTTTAGCCAATTAGGTTTTCAAATATTGAACGGCAAGAAGATAAACCTGATTCATTTTCAATAACTTTTTTTTTATTACGATATATAAACATATTTCCATGAGGATATAAAACAAATATAAACAACCCATAACGTGGCCAATTCAAATAATTCAAATTTTAGTTCATTTCTTCAACACCCTCTCTTGAACATAAATTTGACATTAACTTCTAAGGTTAAAATTTTCATTGCAGTAATTGAACTTAGTTGCATTCAATGTTTTTGTTAATGAATACGCAATCATTTCTTCGACATGTTATCTGAGGAAATGGTGACGTATGTCAATATGTTTTGTCCTTTGATGAAAACCAGCAGTCGAGGCCAAGTCTACAGCTCCTTTGTTATCGTAAAACATAGTAATAGGTTCCGTGATCAGTGATTTCCAAATTTCTGCTGCAAGACTGCGAATCCACAGAATTTTCTGGCATGCTGTTGAAAGTGCCATGATGTGATGGATTGTATTATTTATATGATATTTCATATTCATATTGTTTTATCATTCTGTATGGAGAATGAGTTGTTGACAATGATAATTGTCAGTATATTTTTGTTATATTACTCTTCAACAGTGTAGAAGAAGCAATGCTCAAGTAAATATTCCTTAACTTTATGTTTAAATAAATTTATACCCTTAATTGATTGGAGGTTGACAGGTAAGGATTTTTATTCCCCTATACTCTGCCCCCCTTTCGAATAACGTAGCACTCTGTCACTATTAGTATGTACATTTACATTTGTCATAAACAGATTTCGGTTACTTTAGCAAAAATAAGTAGCCTATATATGTAAAGAGAGGGAACACAACGTCATTGGAGTGGTAGACTATCATTTTATTTACATGTTACATAGAAACAACAAACTGACAAAAAAGTAGCTTTGTAGAAATATGTGCAAATTTTCTGTAGTTGCCTCCCGCCCTATTATTTGACTACAATATTGCTCTTCCTTTATCAGTTATTGGACATTTTTATAAAAGGATATTTTAATCTATAACATTTCAAAGGTTGGGTGTGTTTTGAAAAAGAAATATTGGAAAGTATGTGAAATGTTTGATCAATGGGGTGCTTAGTTCAATCTTCATGGAAAATTCATTTTTATTGGCGAACAGAATACCTACCTCACATAATTATCGGTTTTTTCTTTTTTTTTTCTAATAACTACATTGGAATTGAAAACAGTGAAACCTACCAGAAAACATTCAACTAAAAAATGAACTGGATACAGGGTGAGCGACACCATTGATAATACCTAACTGGGTTCTGAGTAGATATATCTAGCATACCTCTGGGTATGTATTTTTCAGGAGATAGCAGTATATATTTTTTTAAAGTTTTCGATATTTATACAATTAATTTTTCTATAAAAGTAAGGCAAAGCATGTTTTTCTTGATTCATACTAGAATGTTCGGGAGGAACATTTGATCCCACTCAACTTTTGTTTGGACGTTTCTTCATTTGGTATGTATTCATTACCTTTGTCATTATAGACCGTCAGCTAGTGACAGATTCAGGCGCCCCATTTTCACATACAAGCCTCGAATAGGGTTGAAAAGTATATCGATTTGGAGTTAAATGAAGATATTTTTACGAGTGGCTCCTGGGTATACATATTGAAAATCGTTTTTTTGTTTTGCTTGTGTTTCCTAAATAAGGTACGAAACTACATAGGGTGATTCGTTAGGTTGTTTTAAGAAAAGTTCTTATGAACATATGTTCGGAGATAGTTCTTTTCTGAGATATAAGGCGATGAATTTTTTTAAAACGCTCTGTATATCAGAAACAAAGAAACTCCGGACATATGTTCATAGGAACTTTTTTTCTTAAAACGATCTAACGAATCACACTCTATAGTTTCGTACTTTCGTACAACCACGCACAAACCTTATGGGACAAGAGTCTTAGACCTGATAGACCTGTATAATGCAGTACCATATGCCATATCATCCTTACCCAAGGAGAAATTTAAATCGAAGATAAAAAATATCTTGAAAAACATGTGCTTATATAGTATTGAGGAGTTCTACACAAACCTTGCCATAGTAGGAGAAGGTTGACTCACCTGTATGTATAATTTGTCTATTTTAATTATTGTTCTGTCTTATATGCACTTTGTCATTTATCTGTATATACAGTGACCGCCAAAAAGTATTTACCATATGGGAAAAAAAATTATTATTAAAGTATTAGAAAAAAGATTCTTGGGAAAAGTTTGTGCATGTCCGATAACCTAAAAATCGATTTTGACACATGTCACGTGATCGCTGGTACGAAAAAAATTACTATGAAAAGGCAAAAAGTGGGGTAAAATGGCAAGATATCAAAAAAAGTTATTTGAAAAAGTTGCTTAGAATTGAATTTTATTCACATATACAAAGTTTGAAAAGATAATGAGAGAAAATTGAAAATAGAAATTTTTTAAAAATATTTTCCTAGCTCTATAAAAATATCATATTATTATCCTATGAATAGCTTGACCATACCAAAACATTTGTATTTCAATGATAATGACAAAACTTTCTAATTTTCTCTACACCAGTGAGCACTAAATTAAAAAAATTGGATTTTGTTAAAACCCTGGCTGTTACATTGGTTCGTATTTAAAAGTTATATCGGAATTCCACGACCATTGTGATGACATGACACTCCAGAAACATGGTGTTTTCCAGAGAAGTTTCGATGATAATCGTGCCAGAGCGTTTCACTTCGCATGCAATGTTGAAAACTCTAGCCTCTTTAATTTGACGTACATTTTTAAGATTATGTGCGAAGTGAAACGTTCGTGCACGATTATCATCAAAAATTGTTTAAAATCGAAAAAACACGATATTTTTGGATTTCCCTATCATCGCAATAATAGTGGAATTGTGATATAACTGTTAGATACGAACCATTGTAACAGCAAGGGTTCTGACAAAATTCAATTTTTTTAAATTAGTGCTCTCTGGTGTGGAGAAAATGAGAAAGTTTTATTATTATCATCGGAATACAAATATTTCAGTATGGTCATGCTATTCATAAGAAAATAATTTAATATTTTTGTACAGCTAGGAAAATATTTAAAAAAAATTGCCATTTTCATTCTCACAATATTTTCTGAAACTTCGGATATGTCTATAAAATTGAATTCTAAGCAACTTTTTCAAATAACTTTTTTCGATATCTTGCCATTTTGCCCGACTTTTTGCCTACTCATAGTAATTTTTTTCAATTTGCCGCCATACCATCGATCACGTGACATGTGTAAAAATCGATTTTTAGGTTATCGGACATGCACAAACTTTTCCCAAGAATCTTTTCTCCTATACTCTAATAATAAACTTTTTTCCCACATGGTACATACTTTTTGGCGGTAACTGTATATATATATGTTTTTAACTTCTTTCCGTTCTACATGTAATTCTGACGTTTCCAAAAATGTATCATTTAAAGGATGAATAAATAATCTAATCTAATCTAATCATATTGTGATTGATTGACTTGATTGAAACACAAAACCATGCTTTTTCAATAATTACTGAAAACATTTTACTATTTATTACAGCTATTACTTACATTAATAGCGAAAGGCAGTTTCTCTAAAATACACAAGCTTTTAACTAGAACGGCAACAAAATTGTTATAATCATTCTCGGGATTCAAAACTTCCAATTTTTCTTCAACCAAAAAATCTAAATCCAATGTTGTACCATTCTTCCCACTGAAAATAAGAATCTCATGATTTTGGTGAACACATATTGTCAGGTTTTTATTCGAAGTTATAGAATACTTTTGGTAACTATAAAATAACATACAAGACCAGCGGCAGTAAAGGCAAAGGGAAATTTTTCTTTTTTACTCATATAGCGGTTACGGCTGGCCCTAGCTTAAACGTCTTAACAAAATTAAAGTTGTCAAAATTTAGTATAAAAACATACTAGTTAAAAAAAACTAAAGAAAACGCTTTATTTCCAACAACTACTAAAACGAAAAAAAAATTGACAATGTAATTACTCGAATGTAAAAAAAGCGGGGGTGCTTTCGATCTACAGTGTGGCCCATTTAAGATGGAAGCACCCTTATTTTTATTTTTCAACCGATTGGAATGATTTTTCATTCGTTAGGTTAGGTTAGATTGGAATAATTTTTCATTCCTTAGGTAGACATTCAAAAAGTCTACTAGGATAAATCTCCATTTCCAGGGCCAACTAATGTTATTTTTCAAGGTAACCAATTTAAAAAAATACTAGCAATTATTTTTAGAAAAAAAACTGACTACACCACTGAATTTGCGACATTTTCAAATGGTGTATATGTAAATAACATTGGAATAAGTCAATCAATAAAAAAGTTATAGGAGAATGAAATTTGAGAAATATGCCGTTTCATCACCCCACCACATCAGTTTCAAAACTATTATCAGGACTTTGACTACACCACTGATTCAGGAAGTCTCGAAATATAACCGACCATAATTTCATCGAAATCTGTATATAAATAAAAAAAAAATTATGAGATAAAATGACGTTTTCGTGAAATTCTAATAAAATTTTATTATCTTATGACTTTCTTATTTATGAACAGATTTCAATGAAATTTGGACCAATGATATATCGAGACCTCCTGAATACAGTGGTGTATTTCCAATTTTAATAAAAGTTCTGAAATTGAATTGGTGGGTTAATTGAACAACATATTTTCATATTTCATTCCGTTATAAATTTTTTATTGATTTGAAAATGTCGCGAATCCAGTCGCGAGTCCAGATTTATTCATGAAATTTGGTGCGTTAGTAGACTTTTTGAATTTCTACCTAACGAAAAAAAAAATCACACTGTACATTCTCAATCTTTTTATTTTAATTTAACAATACTGAGCGTTCAAGAGCTCAAGAGAACTTTGTCAAGCACACCACGTTTTTTTTACATTTGAGTCATTACATTGTCAATTATTTTTTTACTTTTTAGTCGATGTAGGAAGTAATGCGTGTTCTTTAGTTTTTTCAAACTAGTATTTTTTATGACTAAAAAATCGCCATCTTAAATTTATGAATTTTTACATGAAATTCGAAATCTACGACCTAAAAAACTGTAACATACCAATTTTGATTCGAATCTGATCCTAATCACAAATCTCGTCCGCCATATAAACTAAGAAGTATTATGAATCAAAGATAGATGAAAATAAAGGAAACAGTAGGGTTATGTGGAAGTCACTGAAAGGTTTACTAAAGGGAAACAGAAAACAAGAGTTCAAGGGTATAAAATTTGATAGTGTTCTCATAACAAATGTAGCAAAAGTAGCAGGATATTTTAATTCATTTTTCGTTGAAAGTTTGAAAGACCTTACCGACAGTATAGTACCAATAAACGATTATAATCATGTTCTCAGTTATATTATACCAACAAATGAGATACTTGGGGAATTTGAAACATTGAATATGTGCGATTTAAAAAAGATAATTTTTTCCCTCAAGAAAAATAATACAGATGATAATGGAATTAATCTGAATACAATTAAATTAACATTTGAAATATTGGGTAATCGGTTTTTGGACTTGATTAATTTATCGTTAACCACTGGAACATTTCCGGACGGTTGGAAAAGTGCCACCATTGTTCCTATTGAAAAAATTACAAACACCTCTTTAGCATCTGAATTTAGACCCATAAATACCCTACCAATTTATGAAAAAATATTGGAAATCACAGTGAAAGATCAGTTAATGAAATTTATAGCGAAACATAATATTTTGATTAAAGTACAGTCTGGATTTAGGCAATCCCATTCATGTGAAACTGCACTGCAATTTCTAATCTCTTCATGGAAAGTTGACCTATCTAAAAAACATATTATAGGTGTTGTCTTTCTGGATTTCAAAAGAGCATTTGAGACGGTCAACATTGAGTTACTTTTATTGAAATTAAATAAGTATGGACTAGATCATAATGTATTGAAATGGTTCACTAATTATCTGACATATCGGAAGCAGTTAGTTGAATACAATCAAGTGACATCCAGTACTTCAAATATAATTTCAGGAGTTCCCCAAGGGTCAGTATTGGGTCCACTGCTATTCTTGCTGTACATTAATGACATTGTGATGCATGTTAAAAGGTGTAAGATAAAACTGTTTGCCGACGACACTTTGTTGTATTGTTCTGGGACACCTAATGAAATCACAGAATGTTTGAATGAGGAACTATCAAATATAAACGAGTGGTTATGTGACAACGGTCTCAAGTTAAATGTTAATAAAACAAAATGTATGTTAATAGGTAGTAAATATCGTTTAAGACAACTACAAGATGAACAGCTGTCATTGGATATTCATTAATGTCAACATTGAGAGGGTTACAACTTTTAAATATTTGGGAGTGGTACTAGATCAAGAATTGAATCTTAATGCACACTGCAGCTATATTCAGAAGAAAATAGCCACGAAAATTCATCTTTTATATAGATTGAATAATAAAATAAGTAAATATACAAAATTAACAATATATAAATCAATAATAGCACTCCACTTTGACTATTGCAGTACATTGCTCTATTCTGTAAGCAACGAAAATCTCAACAGATTACAGAAGCTTCAGAACAGATCCATGAGGGCAATACTAAGTTGTAATAAACGCACATCTGTGAAATATATGTTGGAAGCACTGTCTCTTATGTCTGCTAAACAAAGGATAACACTGAATATGCGATTATTTATATTTAAAATAAAACACAATATGTTGCCAAACTATCTGAGTGATCAGTTAACCTACACAAGTAGTATTTATACACACTCCACTAGAAATAGAATAGGAAATTTTTATATCAACAGAGAGCATATAGGTTGTGACTCTTTGTATAGTTCTGGTCTGATTTTATTCAATAATTTGCCTAGTCATATAAAAAGCTGTGATTCATTAAATTTATTCAGAAGAAAATGTATCGAATATATTTCAAATTATAGTCATTAATAACTTGTCTTGTTTTCTTGTTTCTTGTTTTTTCAATGTGACTTGTCTCTATTTTTATATTTTTTGTATTGTAGTTTTTAAGTGACCGACTGTACTATGAAGAGCATTATTTGCCTAATAAAGAGCGATATATATTAAATATATGAATTTTGACAAAAAATACATAATCTCTGACCCCTAAAACCCTCACATACCAATTCTGAAGCGAATCGGACCATTATCACAAATCAAATGTCATATTCCATAGTCACCGAAACTATGAACACCTGCCAAATTTCAAATCAATCGGACGTCTGGAGGTGGGTGTATATCGCGTTCAAAGATTCCTTTACATACATACATAAATAGATACGTACATACATGTGAAGCTAATAAAAGCATGTTAAATAGCTCATATTCATTTTCACAAGGATATGATAATACGTCAAATCAGAATAAAATCATAATTTAGGACATACGAAGTGATGAAAAGTGAGTATTTTTTTATATGCAACATCCTGTATCTCGAAAACTAGTCATAGGATCATGTGGGTCCTTTGTCAAAACGTCATTTAGCATTTTCATATTTCAGTTCTTTTTCCAGTTGGGACTGAAATTACCTATAAAATAAATGAAAAACACCTAGATTATTATCTTTACGCAGTTGGCAACCATATGGATGGCATCCAACATGACTAAACTGATAGTGTCGATTGGAGGGAGTCTCATAGGTGTTTGACCTAAAATTAGTTGTCGTTTTTATTGATTAATCAATTCACTGAAGTTCATAACTGGTTGAAGTCATCCCTGAAGGGACTTAGTAGTTTTGAGGTTTGGTCGTACTTTTAGTCGTTTTGGTCGTACTTTAGGGTAAGAATACTATGTATTCTAAATTATTAATTTTTCACATCCTGCATGAAACTAACTTACAGTGATATCTGTTTGGTAATACATTTTTTCTTGTCTATTATTATCTTCGAGTGTCAATAGAGAGACCAACCCAAATCGAGTTAACGTAGTGCTACTATCTGTAGTTACAACCCCTAGTTCGCATTATAGTAGAGGAGGAGGAACCCCATTTGTAGTAATTGTATAATTTGAAGTGGTTTTTCAAAGATCTTTAAATGTTTGAATAACTCTGCTTGTTCAATGAGCTGAATAAGATGAAAAAAATGTCATAGTACTTTTGTCCATTCCAAATAATGACCAGATAAGGAGCAGCTAATTCCAGATTGGTTTGGCCAAGGAGCAAAGCATGCATGTTTGTCTCAAAAAATGCAAGTTTATTTTTTTAATCATTATTTAGTCGGCAAGAAACCCCTTATGTACTACAAATATCAATGAAGAATATTACCTCATAACTATTCTAACATTACTTAGGATCTTGAAATTTCACATACTTATGCTGCAAGGTATATATGAACAACTAAATTATACTTTCAAGTTGACGGACATATAGGAAAAATTGACGTAAAAAGTATTTTAAAATGTGTCTAATAATGTTTTCTTACATTTGGTACATATTTTACCGATAACTATATGAACCATGAAGCTTGTTGGTACATATATAAAAAAATCACTCACATAGGTACACTGAACATGTTTTTTGAACCCGATGAACTATTTCTTCCAGATCTCCTCAATTCTAGGCTTCTTTGTAAAGGAGAATTCATTGGTAGGCCTTCTCGTCCAGAATCCTGTCTACGTAATGCTAAAATATGTTGAGATGGTTTGGTATATAATTGCTGTTTGAGTTCTGAGAGAAGTTGTAGGTGTAGTTGCTGTAATTAATAATTTTTAATTGAAATATGATTTTTCTGTTGTTTCTTCTAATATAAGATTGGCAATCAAAAAATGCTGTATGATTTTATCTGTTCCTATACTCTATATCAAAATAAATAATCAATTGTAAAGTAAGATTTTTCACTCCTACACTTGAAAGAAAAATGAATAGTAAACCAAGACTGTTTCTCTCTTCAACAATTTGTGTTGGAAACAGAGTGCAAAGCATTTGTTTGTCGCATATATAAGACAAATACATAAAGTTTAAAAAGTTTCACTAAGTTATAGTGCCAATGTTGTCATTATTAAAACTCAGGTGAAAGCTGATACCGATAATATTAGGCGTGTATCATCCGACCAAGCTCTTGATTGTTCTTTGTATGAGAACCTGGCCTCAGGCCCATCATAGCTGCGTCGATCAGTGGTTCATTTCCTGTTGAAAATAATTTTTCTCTTTGCTCTAGCAAACACTTGTGTTTCACAACCCGTAGCCGTCACAGAAGACGGGTCCTACGAAGTTTACCCGAAGAACTCACAGCTGTTTGTTGAATTGTGTAATGCCAAGGAATCTAGTTACCACCTGGATTCCCAAAAATGGGTTCATTTAAATTCACTTGCATCTCCTAGGTTAAAACCTGCGCATGCAAGTATGGATGGTGTGAATAGTAACCAAAGTCACGTTGTGGACATTCCTGATGGAGACTATGACTGATGAAGACTATGATGAACACAGAAACAATTTTTCTGTTGATCAGAATACAAGTCGTGATCCGAGCCCGAGGGGAAATTCCACTAAAAATTCTGAAAATAGGCCTTTGAGAGCCTCACCTAGCTCTCTGACTAGTTTCCCTAATACGCCGAGTTTTTGAAGCATTTCAGAGTCTAGAACGTAATACGTTACGTTCTGGGGCCTCCAGCCTCCAGTCCACTGTATTCAAATAAATTCAGGAACGAATGAAGCGAGAGTGTTCGAACGCAATAATCCCCGTACCTTTGCATCTAATCTCGTTATACAGGATCACAATGTCTCTCGAGCTAGCACCGGGCATAGAATGAGAAGTAGGCCCCCTCGCAAGCGAGCCCGTTCATGAAACAGCTCGCACAAACATTGAAATCCCTGAGGAATGGAAAGAGTTCGTTGAGTTCAAACGCGTGAGAAAAGATCACGAAAATCGTCAGGTGCAAGTAGAGCTTTCATCCTCCCCCGCTCCCCAGCGAAACCCCGTTTATTCGAGATACCAGGACGCGATGACCTTTGTCGAGGTTATCGTGAACGTACTGCAGTAGCTCAATTGAGGCTGTGTCTATTGAATAGTCATGTCTAAATCCATGTTGAATTGGGTGTTAAAATGTTATTTGAATCCAAGTACTGGATAATTCAGTTATATACAGCGGTTTCCATTACCTTTGAGAAACAGCTAAGTAGGCATATTGCTCTATAGTTCCCTACATTATGGGAGTCTCCCTTTTTGAAAATTGGGAAGACCTTCGAAATCTCAAGTTCATTGGGGAATTGGCCTTGTGTGATTGCGGCATTGAGTATGTTTGCAATAGGGAGTGCAATTTTATCACAACATTTATTGAGTATAATCGCATGTATATCGTCGTTTTACTCCGTCTATTTGTTTACCATAGATCGGTTTGCCCACGTTCCTAATGAATCTGCTGCATCAACTGTTTTGGTTTTTTCGTTGTATTGCTCTGCATTTCTTATAGCTCTGAATTGGCTGTTGCGAATGGAGGGGCTTTTCTCATTTACAGGTCTCTCTGCTATTTTTGAAGTACCAATGTTGGATGGTGCTGAGGTAGATGGCAAAACTTTTATAATAAATTTCAAATGATCATAAATAATTTAAAATATATTAAAAACTTTCATGATGATTAACGGCTACATCCATCAATTAATATTAAAATTTATACTTTAAGAACGAATATTTGAGGATTTATATGAACGTATATATCACAGAAATCGCAACTTTCGTAATGCTTTTCTATGTGTACTCACCTCTTTTTTCTGTTCTAATTCTAAACTCAGTTCCTTCAAGCTTTCTACGCCTTCTAATGTTTCTTTTCCCAAGTTTACTGCATCCACCAAAAGCATAGTAGCGTGGAGATACTGTTTACGGCCCATGTGATACGACAAACGATTCGGAACTTGGTTCATTTTTTCACTGAAACATAAATATTGTTCCTTTAGGCAATACTATCCATTAAAACTAAATGTGCCATAATGGAAAGACTGCAATCAGACCGCCAAGATACAATAATTATAAACTTCTTGATTCTTCCCAATATAGAATAAAAATAAACATTTAGTATTAAACAGAATATTTCGGAAATAAATTTTGATGTAGATCTAGGTATTTTAGGCCACTCGCCACGTACTTTTACACTTAAATAAATGCTAAGTGAAACTTGGGGTGGTGATTCAATTTGGTATAGTAGTGCTCCGCCCTATTAATCCAACAAAATTTCCTTGTGGAAAAATCACTTTTTTTAGTTTTTCCTGTATAACTTTCCTAGGACTTAATAGACAATGTTACTTTTGTAGAGCGATAAATTTCCTATCATTTACAGAGCTTCAAAAAGTGCAAAATTTACCAAAACCCAGTATGGTTGTCATGTTCTTCAGATTTAGGAATTAAAAAAGTGACTTGATTTATCTTTCACTTGGCTGGGTAAGTAGGACCACCCCCGATTTAATCATTTTTGTGTAATTGCCAATCAAAATTCATTGCTTATCCTTGTGCCTCGCCTCATCAATATATTATTTTCAGGTTTGGAATAACATAAGAACACGTTGTATGCTGAAAGACCAAAAGACGTACTTTTTTAAATTAATATACATTAATACAAGTACAAATTATAATTTTGTACAACGTAATAGTCTTCCGACTAAAAATGCAACAGTTTTATAAAAGCTGATATTTTGATATCAGGTTATAAATAGGTTGAATATTAATAGTCGCAACTTATAAAATCTGAAAATGGTCAGTCAGAAGAATATTGGGACACGCGTCAGCAGCTCACTAAACCCGTCAAAAAATTTGTTGGCCTAAAGTGTTTTATAAAATCTGAAAAAATAGAACCCTCACTCCATTTTAAGGCTATAAGGTTACAGAGTGTTGAAACTGTAATATGTTTTCCAGAATAACTCCATAACGGATCAACTTTTCTTAATGAAATTTGGTATGTCACTTGAAAGCAGCAGGACGGGCAGTCGATCAACTTGGTCTCGTTTTCGACACTGAACAGGATGACCTCTCTCGTCACTGAGTTGGAACCTGTTCATCAAAAAGCTCACATTAAAGCTTCGGAGACTGAGGTCCTTCTGTAGCTTTATAAGGATGAGCCAACGCATGGGGTCTTCAAGAACATTGAATTGAAGACCTTGGCTTATCCAAAAATTTGACCTACGCATTCCTCAGGTTAGGTGGGCTGAAGTCGGAGTGGTTTGTTGCTACAGTTGTTCTGGGGGACATTGAGTTATTTCCCACCCGCAAGAAAATACAAGCCAATAAGCCCGATGTAGTCTTCTTCAACAACCACAGTAGGACAATTTTCTTCGTGCAGTTTCTCACATCAAGCGAAACGAATATCGCCCGAAAAATCGAAAAACTGCCAAAATATCAAGATTATCTCTTGGTTGTAGGCGTTACCCATTCCATTCTGTTAAAATATAAGTTCTGATCATAGGAGTCCTTGGTGGAATGATGAACACAAATCTAAAAATTATACAGGCTTGTCGTGAGACGACAGACATTTTATCCGGACGAATGCAGAAGGCCTTTGCATTGGATTCATTACGTCTTCTGTGGACTGTGGAGTACTGTGGACACATGATTCTCGGATGCAATAATGAAACGGATGTGTGGAGTGGCTGTTTGGGAAATATTACCAACACGCCCTCCAGGTGTGTCGTAGCTTTAGAGCAAGGGCCTGACTGGAACATTACTGAAGGAAAATAATAAGACTCCATTATAAACCCTCTCAGAGTATACCCAAAGGCATGGCCGTATATTGAAATATAAGGCAATTCAGTTTCACAACAAATAACCAGTTTTTGTGAGACATTCTGCTAGTATAAACCAATTCTTCAAAAAGCATAAAAAATATACTTATAGGTCTAGAACCTTATATTGAGGATTCTTCAAATCCAGTTTTTTTAATGTAATTGTTTGTAACATCATTTTATTTTTATTTATTTATTCATTTATATTGGTTACAAACAGACATAATCTAATTACATTACAGTAGTGCGAAAGATATACAGTGACCGCCAAAAAGTATGTACCATATGGGAAAAAAGTTTATTATTGGAGTATTGGAAAAAATATTCTTAGGAAAAGTTTGTGCATGTCCGATAACTTAAAAATCGATTATGACACATGTCACGTGACCGCTGGTATGACGGCAAATTGAAAAAAATTACTATGAATAGGCAAAAATTCGGGTAAAATGGCAAGATATCAAAAAAAGTTATGTGTAAAAGTTACTTAGGATTCAATTTTATACATATATACAAAGTTTGAAAGAATAATGTTTTCCTAGCTGTATACAAATATCAAATTATTATCTTCTGGATAGCTTGACCATACTGAAACATTTTTATTTCAATGATAATCACAAAACTTTCTCATTTTCAACAGACCAGAGAGCACTGAATTAAAAAAAATTAATTTTGTCAGAACCCTTGCTGTTACATTGGCGGTCACTGTTTAAGTAACTAAAGCTAATAAAAATAAAAACGTGTAAAATGTATGAAAAATATAATAAATAGAAATATCACAACAAAACATGGTCAACTAATATAAAATTGATATAAATATTATATGATACAAGTTAAAAATATGCACAACACAACATTTAACATTCACTGTCTCAGTTGAGAGATTAACAAGTTTTTTGAGATATTCAGTATGTCTATTTCAGAGACTTTCAGGAAATCATTGAGAGCAACTAAAAAATTATCAATAGGGGAATTATTATTCGGAGTTTTGAACATAACATTTCTAGGTCATAGTCTTAGATCAGGTACATTAAAACTAAAAAGTGACAATATATCAGGTACATTGATGATAAGGCTATATAACACATCAAAAATGAACATATTGTTGCTTCTTCGGGTTCAAAAATTAGTGTACACTAGTGTTAGGTTTAGGTTTAAACGTGAGTGAGCCCATACATCAGGCTCTCCACTGCGGCCACTAGTGTGGACTTGCCTTTATTATTCAAACTTCACTTGACAACACTGTAATACAATACTTGTCACTGTTACTAACGTCACTGTCAAAACTGAAGTTCTGATACCAAAATACTTGTCCATCTCACAAATGCATTGCTTTTATATATAAATGAAGTTCTAGAAAAATTAAGAAATCAATAGAACACAATAAGAATGTTCGACGATTGATCCAGAACAAAAGTTAGTGCTTCTAGATTTTTCCATCTAATTCATCGAACGATCTCGAACAAGAGGAGGAGTCTTTATCAAATTTCAGGTCTGCAACAATATATATAATATGGGATATATCCTTACCTTCTTAAGTGCATTGACCTAAAAAACTATTTCTGATTTTTTTTCCAGCATTAGAGAATATATTTCAATTTTAGGTTTCCAGATAACGCAGCAGTACTCTAATTTGGATTTGATGTATGAATTGAAAAGCATTATACATGTTGGGTACCCATAATCTTTGCAAGATCTCAATATGAAACCACGTTTTCCACACAATTCTGAACTAAGCTTGGTGATATGTTCATTAAATGAGATTTTTTTTAAATATCACACCCAAGTACTTGATTTCATTGTTTCTAGTTTGATATCATTGATGGTATAATTACCCTAAAAATTTTCTTTTTTCCTAGTATAGGACACTATTTTGCATTTGGATTCATTGAGACCATTATTGCATTAATAAGTGACTGAAGTTTTCTTATATCATCCAGGAAATTCTATTTTGAGAGATGCTTTCAGGTTATCTGCCTAAAGCCAGTAATCACTTATGTCATTTATGAACAACGTGAAAAGCAGTGGTCCTAAGATCGAGCCTTGGGGTACTCCAGAGGAACTGACAATTCTGTTTGATTTGCTGTTGTTGAAATTGACAGTATTTGAACGATCCGTGAGATATGATTCTAAATATTTTATCATGTTTTTATCTAGAGAAAAAAATGTATTTGAGGCGTTTTAGTTTTCGCATTTGACGAAACTAAAATAACAATTTTCAGGTACACAGGTAAGTTTTTTGTAACTGTAAACCAGTAGATAAGAAACTTACATTTCATCAACGAGTTGCAGCATATATTTGTACTCCAAACCTTCAATCCATAAATTTTTCAGCTCATCTTTTCTGCATCTAAGCTTTTTCTTACAATCTTGTAGATTCTCTTTGACTTTTTTTATCCTTTCTCTATTTGAAGTGACAATTTGGGAAATGGATCCAAATAAATGCATGACCTTTTCAAAAAAGAAATTCAATTAGAAAAAATATAATGTTATTTTGCACTTCGTAGACTCGTCTTTTTTCTCCAAAATGATGTGAGCTGATCAACATTCCTAGATACTTTCTCCTCTTCAGACCTTTTTCATAATCCAACATTATGATATGAATTTCAATAACATTCTACGTGAAAATTGTAGGAATTGTTGAAAAACTTGGATAACAAAGGTTCCAAGGATGGGATTTTGAGTAGCACTAACAATAAAAGTTATTTTAATGTAGTTAGTCAGGGTGTTAGTAAGTACGTGGCCAAACTTGAAAGGATGATTCTTTGTAAGACGAAAAGTTCATATAAACATACAAGATACAGGGTTTCAACATTTTTTTTTTTGTTTTATCTTACAAATCCTTCAACCGATTTTGTTGAAGTTTGGTAGTGTTATTTAGGGTGGTAAGGAGCTAATTTTCCCCTACCTAGATCAAAGTTATCATATCCAGTGGCGTTCCGGAAGGCACCTTAACCAATATTTTTTACCAGTGTTTTTTTGCAGTTTTTGTATTTGTTTCACATTGAGTAACTAAACTTGAGTCCCATTATGCAATTTGACATTAGATCGTATATTAAGTACCGACCGTCCGACTACAACCAAATTTCCAACATGTGTATCCTTATCGCACAACTCACACTGTATGATCGTTCTCGACCGTCTTCAACCGTTTTTCAAAGATCATTTGAAATTCCAATCTGCTGGAAATTTTGGTCGGCCACAGAGCAGAAGCGGAAAATCCGAAATGTGCAATGAAAAAAAAAAAGTCATCCGACTTGTACTTGACAACAAACCTAATATAAAGACACGATTTTATATTTTTATCACTTTTCTGACAGGAATTATTGGCACTTAATACAGTTGATTGTTCAATCGAACAAAGTTGGCCATGTAATTCAAACTTAAATCATCACAACTGACAAACAACATCAAAAGTTACCAGAGGAAGCTTAAAAGAGCGATACAGTTGAAAACTGAGGTTCTAATGTAATTGCAGCTCCCATATATTCCAACAATTATCAAAAATTACCTAAAAACGGAGTAGTACCCATAAAGAAATGATTCTATACCCTAATGGGTCTATTGAATGAATAAAACTGATTCTGATTCTGTTGACGGTCGTGAATCAAGCAGATTGTACCAAAGAACTCAACACCTTGGAGGACTTGTGAAATGGATATTTTATTTAATATAAAATGACAGTAAGACGAATTGGAAAATACTATTTGACAACTAAATCAACAAATTCAACTATTCTCATTTTTTATCTAGCTGACAATAACAGTCTATTCATAACATGAAATATATATAGTGTGATTATTCAAATGTTGAAATAATTCAACACTCCCACTAATTCAATATTTGAAATCACAAAAAAAAAAAATCATATTCCATTGCTTCATGTTTCTAGAAGATTCTTCATTCCCATCAAGTTCCGAAATTTTTCGAATTTCTCTCTTGCTAGTGCTTTAGTAAATATATCGGCCACTTGATCGTGTGTAGATATATTTATTGGATCGATGTCACCACTCTCATACTTTTCGCGTACAAAATGATAGCGTATGTCAATATGCTTCGTACGCCTATGGAATTCTGGATTTCTTATAAGGCGCACAGCACTTTGGTTATCTATATGTATTGCAGTAGGATGATGTATTTCTTCTTGTATATCTCGAAGTAACTGTTGTATCCAGAGAGCTTCTTTCGTTGCTTCAGACGCAGCAATATATTCGGCTTCCGTTGTTGACAAACTTATGCTTTGTTGTCTTCTGCTTGCCCAACTCACAGCTCCATTGCAAATTTTGAAAACATATCCTAAAGTGGATTTCCTAGTATCGACATCGCTGGCGAAATCAGAATCAGAATAGCCGATTAGTGTTTGATTGTCACCTGAGCTGTCATATTTTCCAAAATTTGATGTGGCTGACAGGTACCTGAATATACGTATTACAGCATTCCAATGGGCTTGAGTATGTTGCGATAGGTATCTACTCACAACTCCCACTGCATACGTAATATCTGGTCGAGTGGCGATAGCAGCAAACATTAGAGAACCTATGGCTTCACGATACGGAACATCACCATCTCGTAGAACAGATTCCTTGCATACTGTAAGGTTGGTGTTTGGATCGGCAGGAATTTTGGACGGATTATCTTCTTGAAGTCCAAATTTCTCGATTATTTTCTTGATATAACCAGATTGATGTATGAAAATACTGCCGTCTGGATAATGAAGTACTTGCAGACCAATAAAGTAATCAACTTTTCTGCTCGTTATCTCAAAAGTTGTCTTCATTTCTTCCAAAACTTTTTCGATAGCTGATTTGCTTTTGGAAATAATCAACCCATCGTCTACGAAAATGACCAATAAAACTTTGGCACCATCCAATTCTGTGTGGTAAACACATTTGTCTGCATTACTTGGACAAAAACCAAAATTTCGTAAAAAGGTATTGAATTTTCTATTCCAACAGCGTGGAGCCTGCTTTAACCCATAAAGCGACTTCTTCAAAGAACATACTAGGTTTGATGAAACATTGAATCCTTCCGGTATTTGCATGAATATTTCTTCGTCTAGTTCACCGTTCAGGAAAGCTGTCTTGACGTCGAACTGCATCATGTCATATTTATGTTTAGCAGCGGTGGCTAACAAGATACGGACTGAATCATATCTTGTTGTCGGCGAGAAGATTTCATGGTTATCAACCCCTTGCTTTTGCGCAAAACCCTTTGCACACAACCTTGCCTTGTAACGAGATATGGTTCCATCAGGAAGTCTCTTCACTTTGAAAACCCATTTTGAGCTGATTGCTTTCTTATTAGATGGTAATTCGGTTAACTCCCAGGTGCCATTCTTTTCTAAAGCTCAAGTTCTTCTTTAATGGCATTTTTCCAGTGATGTGATTCGTTACTTTGTATGGCTTCTTCGGATGTACCAGGAACATCTGCATCTACATAATTTATCTCATAATCGTCAAACCTTTGTGGAAATCGTTTATTTCTAATTGGACGCATGGCGGGCTCTTGTTCTTGTTCAATTTCTTCAGATCCTTGACATTTTATTTCACGATTCTCTGGCCAGACTGTGACATCATTATCGTTTTCTATAGAAATAGGAACTACATTTTCAAGATGAACGAAACCTTTGACATTTTCGTTAAATATGACATTTCGTGACACTGTTATCTTTCTGGACACTGGATCAAAAAGTCTGTAGTTTGTCGAGTTACCTTCATAGCCAACAAATATTAATTTTCGACTTTTGGGGTCCAACTTTGACCGTTTAACATCAGGAACGTGGACGAAAGCTTCACTTCCGAATATTTTGACATGAGATAGACTTGGTTTCTTTCCAGTCCATAGTTCAAATGGGGTGGAGTTGATTGCTTGAATCGTTGGAGTGCGGTTCAAAATATAAACGGCAGTATTAATAGCTTCTGCCCAAAGATATTTTGGAACTCCTGCTCCATGCAACATTGCTCTGGCACTTTCGACAATTGTCCTGTTGTCACGTTCGGCTCTTCCATTCTGTTGTGGAGTATACGGGGCTGTTTTCTCCATTTCGATACCTTGCTGGCAGACGTAACTTTGAAAGTCTTTGTTGCAATATTCAGTTCCGTTGTCTACTAGAAGTATTTTAACAGGGTGCCCAAATTTATTCTTCGATAGGTTGCAGAACGTTTTGAAACAGTCCAGAACATCTGTTTTGTTTTTAATGAAATACACCACTCTATATCCGGAAAAGTCATCTTTGAAGGATACAAAATATTTAGATCCTTGTACAGATGGTGTTTCCATTGGTCCACATAAATCACTGTGGATTAGTTCACCAGCATTCATTTTTCTGTCAGGTCCTCTTTCGAAAGGATATCTTTGGTGTTTTCCGTAGACACAACCTTCACAGAAGAACTTGTCGGTATCACCAAATTTTACTCCTGTCACCAGTTCTTTCGACACTAAATCTTTGAGTGATTTTGTATTTATGTGTCCTAGACGTTCATGCCATACTTTGAGGCTATGTTCTTCAGCAATATTGACCTGCGACACTACAGTACGGAAAAGCATTCGATACAGATTATTGGATTCTCGAACGGCGCATGCAACTAATTTATTTTTGAGATATACTTCAGCTTCATTTCCTTGCTTCACTATCTTCATTCCTTTTTCTGCTAGAACCCCTTCCGAAAACAGACTTTTTCTCAGATCTGGTATGTAGAGAACATTATTTATTGTAGATTCATGCCATCTTCCGTCTATCAACTTTTGGATCTGGACTGTACCTTTTCCTTTTATTAATAAACTTTGGTTATTACCAAGCACAACTGCGTTGGGATTGTCCATGGTTTCAAAGGTGTAGAAATACTCTCGATGATTGGTCATATGTGCAGAAGCACCACTATCCATGATCCAATGGTCGTTGCATGCATTAGTAAAGTTGTCACCTACCATGAATGCAGTAGATGGGGCCCCTCTACAACTTTCTTGAGGAGTTACTTCAGAACTTTTATTTTCATCTTTTCTGTTCTTCTTTTTACGACATTCACGTGCAAGATGGCCTTTTCTTCTGCAGACGTAGCAGAACAATTTGGATTTAACATATTTGGTTTTCTCAGGAACATTTTTCTTGGAAACTGTCATTGTAGATAGGGCAGTTTCTGCTTCCTCGCATGCTGTTAGGTTCGCCTCTTCGTCAAGAAGTCGTGAAGTTAAATTTGCTATGGATTGTTTCGTCTCGTCGAGTGATAACCAAAATTTTAATCATAATTTTAGTCATAATTGCAGCATCACTGATTGTTTCGCCGGACTCCCTCACTTCTCTTGCGAGATTTTCCACTTTTACAATATGTTGGGCCATTGAATCATTCAGGCTGAACTTATATTGATGGAATTTTTCATGGACCAGCATCTTGTTTGTCTCGGATTTCTGCTGATAAATGGAATCGAGTTTATTCAAGATTTCTTTGGAAGTTGAGCAATTCTCTATAAGGGTTATCTGGGACAGTTCCATAGCAGCAGTGATGGTGAACATGGCTATGGCATCTTGTTCCACTTTTCAAGCTCTTGGACGTTTTCTATGCTTGGTTTCGGAGTTGATCCTTCTGCGATGTGGAATATGCCTTTGGCTCGGAGAGCGCATTTGATTTGGAACTTCCACTGACGGTGGTTTTTGCCATCAAACTTATTGATGCTTCCGACGTCTAACTTATCTCCCATTTTTCTCTTCAAAAGTTTCTTCTCCAAGGTCCACAGAAACTAATTCTTGTTAAATGAGTCGATTATATGAAACAAATTCGGTTTCAACTCAGAGACTTTGGTAGTACAGATCACTGATCTGGGCCCATAACCTGTTGACGGTCGTGAATCAAGCAGATTGTACCAAAGAACTCAACACCTTGGAGGACTTGTGAAATGGATATTTTATTTAATATAAAATGACAGTAAGACGAATTGGAAAATACTTGACATAATTTTTTGAGTTTATCACCTTCCACAATCTGAAAATGAAAAATTTTTTTAATCCAAAGAAATCTGTACAAGTGTAGAAGGGCAAATTAATTAATTTGCCCGATAAGTTACTGCGTTCACAAGACTGCTGTCTTGAAAGAAATTAATTTTTTGTCAGTAACGTACCCTACACTGAATTTGCCTATCTGAAAAAATGAGATCGAATTAACAAAGAATACTTCTCTTTTTTTGAAAACTGTTGACGTTTCGGAGGCTGTATCTGCCTCCGTTATCAAAACTTCTTAGAAAGACGCTGAGAAAACTGAATTTGAATTGCGATTTTGGTAATAAGACCTTTCTTTGACAGAGTCAAATGAAATCTTGAACGCAGTAACTTATCGGGCAAATTAATTAATTTGCCCTTCTACACTTGTACAGATTTCTTTGGATTAAAAAAATTTTTCATTTTCAGATTATGGAAGGTGATAAACCCAAAAAATTATGTCAAGAACTGGATTTCCTCCACAAAATCAAACTTTTAATCAATATGGAAAATACTATTTGACAACTAAATCAACAAATTCAACTATTCTCATTTTTTATCTAGCTGACAATAACAGTCTATTCATAACATGAAATATATATAGTGTGATTATTCAAATGTTGAAATAATTCAACAGATTCTAATGCTGCCTTTTTGTTTCGCTTTTTCATGTTCATGGTGGCCTTCGTTGAAGAATATCTAATTTTGAGAAAACTGTGATGATAAAACATCTTGTATTTTCGATTTCTTTCGGAATCCTCCAAAACTCTTCACACGAGAAATGTGATAATTAATCATTTTTCACCATAACAAAGTGAAAAGAACTTGCCATTTGAGAAATATCAGTTGTGGGCATTTCTTTATGGGTACTATTCCGTTTTTAGGAAATTTTTGATAATTGTTGGAATATATTGTCCCCCTTATCACGTAGGGGCGTATCTGATTGCCGCTTGCGGAATGGATCTGATGCAGATTTTGTGGAACATGTTCATCCTTACGAATCAGTAGACGGTTTTCCGGAAAGTCTTGCGAAGAAAATTGGATTCTATAATTTGGGAAACACTTGCTACATGAACAGCATTTTACAAGTGTTATTCATGACGAAGAATTTCAAGAACGAGATATTAACGATGAACGAGAATGTTTTCTACTTATTCACAAAACTCAAACACCTATTCATGCAGCTACAGTTTCGTAAGAATTTATCATCTTTTCCACCAACCGATTTCCTGGAGTCTTTGAAGTCCAGTAAATACTAGTTAGGACAACAAGAGGATTGTTCCGAATTCTTAGGGTTTTTGTTGAATACTCTTCGTGAGCAGGAAAATAACAAAATCGATGCTCCTACCTCCACGACTTGAATTTATTGGAGCCTCTGGAGACGCCCTACATTTTATTTTATGAGAGAGACGTAATTGGCAGATCGGGATCTTCGGATGATCTGGTGCTGCAGGTTTTTCCGGGTTTTCCTGCAGCTGAAAAAGCAAATGCGCCACTGAAATCAATCAAGTCGCCCCAGAGCGCCAATTAATTTTTGATGTTTTATATTTTGTATTACTTTCGTTTCATTTTTTATTTGTGTATTTTACATTAATAAATTTGGTATATTGTCTCAAAATATTATTATAAAATATTATAAAATACAAGTTACTCAAGATGAATTAAAGAAAATAATAGTCTCCATTTGTCATGGTCGAGTGATATTTGGGAAGACTATTTCATGAACAGCATGAAATCATTCATATGCACATTCATTTACGTTCCAAAAAAGACATGAATTCTCTCTAGACAGACTATTCACTCCTTTTTGGTGTTTTCTGGGATGGATATATTCTCTAATTTCTATAGTAGAAGATATCCGAAAACGAGACATTTCTATTTGGAGTTGTGTCAAACTTGACACTTCTCTTTGTTTGTTTACCTAAATATCCGTGTTTAAATAAATTATCGCGTGTTTACTTGAATATCCTTTCATATTGCATCAGTCATGTAATTTTATATGTGCATCCATCTACCATTTTCCAGACTACTTGTTGGTCAAAAATCACCCAGCTATTCCGGTAAGTGTTTTAATAAGATAAGGAATTTTATTAATGTAGGTGGTTGCGATTCCGTATTCAAAAATAAGGTTCAAAGTTTCTTCTATGAGAGAGAATTTTATAGTGTGGAAGAGTTTCTCTGCTCCTGAATATAATAACTTAATAAGATTTAAATGACTTATACTTTATTGATTGTCTTACTTTTATTATTATTATTGTTGTGTGTGTTTTTTACTGAAATAACTAACTTAATAATGTTTGAAATTTGCGGGTGGATGTATTTTAATTTTATTAAGATACCTTGCCTTGCAACTGACTAGTCCGATAAGTATTGTGCACTGATGTCTACACATTATGTATAATCTTTTGTGACGAATAAACTATCTATCTATCTATCATGTGTGAATGAAATAGTCGCTGAAAAAGTCTCGCTTCATAGTATTATCGCTGTAATTGATTGAAAATGTCCTGCTTCATATGGAATTTTTAATATACAATGAAAATATTCACTGAATATGTCCCGCTTCATAGTATTTTCGGAAGTAATTACATAAGTGCGTCAAAATTATCGATAATTTTCCATGAAAGCAATGACTGCATGAGTTTATTTTCATATTTTGTGGAAAGAGCCTTCCTCGAGCGAGTCGAGGAGAAATTGTAATGCTCTCTCAACATATAGCAATAAGCTATTCTTTACACTCCCGTGAACCCACCATACCTAAGATGAAAACTTTCCGATACTGTATATTCATGATTCAGTATGGTGTTTGTAGGTTTACTTTTGGTCACTTTTTCTTGAACTAAACTTAAAAAATCTTCCGAAACGAGACATTTCAACAATGTTTAAAATTCAATATTTATACATGTCAAGGACCTATATAGGGAAATTTTCGATACCTACCATGTCCCGCTTCATAGTGTTTTCGCTGTAATTATCCGAAAATGTCCTGCTTCATATGGGATTTTTAATATAGAATGGAAATTTTGCAAGTAATTGTTAGAAAATATCTCGCTTCATGTGGGATTTTTGATATACGATAGAAATATTCAGTAAAATGTAATGCTTGTATGAACTTTAAATCTCAAAATAAAAGTAGAAATATAAAAGCATATAATTTTGAGAGAAAGAAAACATAACAAGTAGAAAAAAATTAGAGTTTTAAAATGGAATGATGTGTGCAGGCAAATTTGAATTTGAGGGGTACTTTAAACATCAAACAATTTGAAGAAAATAGGAGGCCCCTGAGAACAAATTAATGGTGAATGTATGCACCTCTACCTAAGAACCAAACCTAAAACAACTGAGAGTGAAACAATACAAATAGCCTCAGTATTAGTCAAGTTTTCATAAATGTTTGCATTGTTTCCCTATCGATGAACTACCTCATAGGTTCAGTTCTTAGGATTGGCAATAACAGATGTTTATACCTTTGAAAGGTCCGTTCCATGTATTGAAACAAGTTCATCAACCCGATGGTCACATATTTTGTAATCATTCTCTAATTTTGCCTTTTCCCTGTCTCTCTGTTCATTAGTTTCACTAGCTGATAGGGTACGAATTACAGACATCAGAAGACCACTCTGGAAAATAATATATTACAGAAACTATTCTTGAAATCAAAGGAAAATTATTACAGTTTCTTTAGCGGCTTTTACCCCTCTTGGGGGCTTAGTAGGAGGTGACTGGTCCATTTTATATGGAATTTGTAATGTAAATTTCTAGTCACTAGAAATCGAAAACATATTAGGACCTCGCACTAGCCATTGTTACTAAACATTGATAATTTATAATTTACACATTACCAAATACATAACAACAACAGCACAACTGAGTAACTGACAGTGACAAACCCTGGAGGTAAAACAACATAACCTGAGAATGAGAAATCTGACAACCCACCTAACCCCACTTTTTCGCTTTATTTATACTAAAACGTTCTTTCGAGTCTTTCAGTAGAAACGCAATATCTTTTTGGTAAAAAAAATTACAAATTGTTCACAAATAGAACAGCAAACGAAATGAAAAAGTAAGGTTATTTCTTCTTCTTTTTCTACGATTTTGTTTGTTTTACCTCCAGGGTCTGTCCATGTCTGTCACTTGAAGGTCACTTATGCACGAAACCAATAAACACTGTACAGAACCAAAAACCTAACGTGAACCGTGAACCCAACACTAGCAACACCCAACGAAAACGAACACGAAACACGACGGCCCATGTTCAACAACCTCGCAAACGTTCTGTCAACAATTTCAAATAAAAGTAATCCTCAAGAAGAAATTTTTCTTCTGATTTGAAATAGTTTTTTTTCTTTCAATAGTCCATATTTTACTTCAAAATGGTGAGGTTTGTGATTTTACTATTTTATCGTATTGGCCTCAGTTAAGTGGACTTTACAGTCGGCAATTTGTCTTGCATGCAAAAAGTTGCAAAGTTGCATGCAGTCATGAGAAGTGTCTAGCCACTCTAGCCGTATCATTCTACTTAATCCCGCAGTTCCGCATGCGCACTTGTTTATGCTAGTTAAGTTACGCATTTTCAACTCGGTTCGCATCAAAATTGATTGACGCATTTTCGACTGACTCGCAAGCTAGGTTAGCTTGCTCAAGTTAGGTTTGTGTGTCAATTGCGAGCGAAAAACTAATTCAGGGCATTTTCGACTGACTCGCAAGCTACCTATAGCCGTTTTCGATTGGCGTTTGGTTCTGGTAGCGGTTGATATAAAAATGACAGCGGTTTACTTTCTGGTACTGTTTGACGTCATAGTGAATAATGAATCAAGTGTTGGTTAGTGGTTGCGGTAATCAATCAACACATTCGTTTCATTACTATTACGTCATTAACAGTACCAGAAAGTAAACCGCTGTCATTTTTATGACAACCGCTACTAGAACCCATATATTTATTAACTATATGCTAGAACCAAACGCCAATCGAAAAAGGCTTATGTTATATAGCTTGCTTAGGTTAGGTTTCTGTGTCAATTGTTAGCAAAAAAACAAATTCACGCAGTTTCAACTCAGTTTGCCTTCTTGTTTTGTTATCCAAACACCCCTCCACACCGCCATTAAATGATGCACTTGGTCATTATTTTAATTCGAGTTGTGCGCATGCGGAACTACGGGATCAAAAGTAGAATTGGTACGGTTAGATCCTTGTGAATATTCTGTGGTGAGGTTCTGATCCGAGATCTAACTGTTCTGTTCTGTGTTTGTGTTCTATGTTCTATTTGTTGTTGTGGTCAATTCAGAAGTTTTGGAAAATTGGAAATGATTTATTTTCCGATTTCCAAATAAATAATGTTTATTAAATCAGAAAATAATTTTTTTGGTGCATATGATATTTGATTTGAGTCAGAAACATGGAGAGTCGAAGGCAAAATAAAAAAAGTAAATGTTTCAGGTACTTTATACTTAAAAAAGTGTATATATATTTCTACACATTGATTTTCTAGATACAACTATTCTCCTAAAATTATCAGAGGTTTATCTCAAAAAGGTGACCCCAGATGTCAGGAAGCCACTCCAGAAATTCTTCGAATAGAGATTGACCACATTTTCAAAGAGTTCTTGGATAATCCAGACACTAATGAATACATATTTAATTCTAATCTCAATAATTTACAAAGGAAATATATCCATCATAAAGCTCAAAAAATGAATATTATCTCTAAATCTTTTGGGAAGGAACCAGACAGAAAGCTTCACTTGAAAAAGAGAAATAAACAATTGTCCAATCAATCATTTCTTCTTACACCAAGTCAGATGTCTCAAATATTTTTATGTGATTTTTTGAATGTTCCTATTTTACCTCAGGAGCCGCTAAAAACATCAAGAATGCCTTGTAACGATAAAATTATTGGTAAATTAGTCAACAGTCCTGCTAAAGTTCCTGTTCAACTGACGATATCAAAGGAAATAGTTCAAATTAGGACAAGTCTCCCAATTTTTGAAAAGAAACATGTGATAACAGAAACAATCAGGAATAACCAAGTAGTGGTTATTTCTTCTGAAACTGGTTCAGGAAAAACAACACAAGTTCCACAGTTCATAATGGAGAATTTGGCAGAGATGGGCAAGCCTTGTAAAATAATTTGCACTCAGCCAAGGAGGATTTCAACTGTAACTGCAGCTGAAAGGGTTTCCTTTGAAAGGAATGATGCTGTTGGCGCTTCGGTGGGATATCATATCAAACTTGAACAAAAATATGGTTTACATACTAATTTGATATATTGTACAACTGGGGTATTTTTAAGAAACTTGATGAGTGGCCATGATGGTTTGAAAAATATAAGTCATATTATAATTGATGAAGTTCACGAGAGGGATAAGTTGTCTGATTTTCTTCTGATATGTTTGAAACAAGCTATTAAAAAATACACAAATCTCAAGATTGTTCTGATGTCAGCAACAGTAGATGTGAATAAATTTTTGGATTTCTTTGGAACAGGACAAGCACTCTCCATCCCTGGACGTTTATATGTGATTGATACCGTTTTTTTAGAAAATATTCTACATTTAACAAAATACATGTCTCCAAAAATGAGATCAGTTCAGCAAAAAGATGAAGAGAAAAAGCAATCCAATCTTTATCCTGTAGAATCTGATCTACCTAGTAAAGAAGAAAATATTCTGGTAGATGAAGCTCTCGATGAATATATGAATTTTAGTGAAAATTATGATTATCGGATACACTATGAAGAAGCTACAGCTCAATTGGGAATGTATTATTTGTCAGAGGGTGTATCTGTTGATTATCAACACTCAAAAAATGGTAGAACAGCCCTTATGATTGCTGCATTTTTAGCTGATAAGGAATTTATCAGTAGATTATGTAACATGGGTAAGTCATAAAAATATCAGTGAATTTTAGGATATGATTAGAGTTCCTTTATGCAATTTGACATCAGATTGTATATCAAGCCCAATTCATGTAAACGTAAGGTAACGCAAGAATGTAAGAAATTTAATAGCGTTTCATCATTAATGTGTCTACACAATTTCAATAGTTTAAATATCCTACGTTATTGCTTTATCTTATCTTACGTTTACATGAACTTGGCTTTAGAGTAGGGAAAGTGTGTTTTTGGTTATGTCTGCCTTGTGAGGCTGAATGAGCACAAGGGCGTATAGTCAGGGAGGGAATATGTAAAAATATTATTTGAGGTTTGTGTAACCCGAGTAACTGTGGCAGTATATTTAAAAATCAAATATTTGTCAAGTGAATCTTCCGAAATATATTCACACCATAATGTGTTCATTACAGAATTGTTAAAGAAATCCCATTTTCTCGGGGATCTAGTTCAGCTAAAAACATGCTAGTTAGCCACTCAAGAGGTGTGGAATATAACATCAAAAGAACAAATTTGTCGGCTGAATTGAAATGATAGATAGGTCAAAAGTAATATTTATTGAATTGGGAATGCTTCTGTTGCCTTCTATTCAGAAAAACTCCACCGAAAGTATACAAGGTTATTCAGAGTTTTAATAATAACCTTTAATAATAATACTAATAAAAAAAAATATTATTCATCAGGATCATCAAAGATGATATTAGATAGATAGATCTTTATTTGAAATAGGAATCCTAATATACAAATTCACTAGGACACAATTAAAGTGTAAATATTAAATAAAAATAAAACATAACTATAAGTTAAGTACAATTTGAAATAAGACAATATACATTACTGACATTTACAAAACAATTAAAGTGAGTACATTCACAAACAGATAAACAGGTGCACGGGCGCGCACACCTCTACCACATATACATAATCTTACATGAACGAGGTAGTAAATTGGCAAGTTAAAAATACAAAAATTGTGAATTCTTGCATCAAATAAATTCACCTAAGATTACATATCTTTAAAACAAGCTAGAAATAGATCACTAATAAACGACATAGCAATAAAAATTCACTGATTAATTATGAAATTCTTGAGATTTTTTTTGAAACTATAAAGGGAAGAACTATTTTTCACCACTGAAGGCAACTGGTTAAATTCATGGAATCCTTTGAAGAACAAAGATTTCATTGTGCTTTTACGATTTGTTCTAGGGATATATAAGTTATCCCGGTTTCTCGTGAGGTGGGTATGTACATCTTTATGTAGAATCAAGTAATTTTGGAAATAAGTTGGTGCCAAGTTGTTCAGTATCTTGTAAACAAAAATAATAGAGAGGTAGTAGATTCTTTGTGAGACAGAAAACCATTTCAACGTATTAAGCATAGTAACAATAGGTGTATGTCTATTTGTTTTTAAAATAATTCTCATCCCACGGTTTTGTAGTTTTTGAAGTTGATTCATTTTATTAAGGTCAAGAGAAAATAATAGTGACGAGCAGTAATCAAAGTGTGGTTGAATTATTGTGTTATAAACCGTTATTTTCGCTTCAGTTGAGAGCGTTTGTGCAATTCTAGAAAAAAAGAATAACTTTTTTGAAATTTTGTTGTGCATGTATTCGAAATGAGTTTCAAAAGTCATGCAGTTATCAAACTGAAAGCCGAGGTACTTTACTGATGAAACTATTTCTATTTTTTCATTATTAAGATGTAAGTTGATATTATTGATATCGATATTATTATATTTATATTTAGTTGTCAAAACCATGCCTTTAGTTTTGGAAACATTCAATTTAAGTTTGTTTGATGTTAAATATTCGTGGACATCCCTCAAAACTGCATTCATTTTTTGTATTGCTCCATCCAAACTACAGTCACTACAAGCTAACAGAGTATCATCGGCAAAAAGATTAATGAATTCACAATCGACAAATAACTCAATGTCATTTAAGTACAATATAAAGAGCAATGGGGCAAGGACACTTCCTTGCGGAACTCCCACATCATTCATAATTTCAGATGACACAGATCCATTGAAGCGTACTCTTTGTTTACGGTTACTGAGATAATTATCCATCCAGTCATAAACACTACCAGTTATACCATATCTCAATAATTTAGTTAATAGTATTTTGCGATCAATTGTCTCAAATGCCCTTTTTAGGTCCAAGAAAATTGTTATAACATATTTATTATCATCTATATCTTTCTTAAATTTACATAAGGTGAGCTGAAGAGAAGATTCACAAGAATGTTTACTCCTGAAGCCCGACTGGTTATTCATTAAAATATTATTATTGTCAATATGTTCCAACAACTGATCGTAAACAACTAGTTCTAGAATTTTTTCTATTGGAGGAAGTGTATTGATTGGTCTAAATTCTGAAGCCTTGACAGTGTTTGTAATTTTCTGGATTGGAACAATGGTGCTGGTTTTGAGTGTATCCGGTATTTTTCCAGTATACAGGGAAGTGTTGACTATGTTCAGTATAACATGACCTATTGTTTCAAAAATTTCTTTCAAAATTTTAGGGTTGAGTGACTCATATATTGAGATTTTTGAATCTAGACTGTTGACTATTTGTTGTAGTTCACACATTGACACTACTTTGAATTTATTCATTATAGGATAAATATTGAAATTTGAATTACTCCATATTTTTGAGGAGTCTAAACTATTAATGATATCACTTATACTTTCAATAAAATAACTGTTAAACTTTTCAGCTATAATTGCATTATCCTTTAATACTATTTTATTATTACCATCTTCGAACTGAATGTGACTGTGGCAGTCTTTAATCTTTGTGTTGACTATATTTTTCAACGTTCTCCACATTTCCTTGGCATTATTTCTGAATCTATCGATTTTGTCAAAATAGTATTGTTGTTTTTTTAATTTCAATAGATTAACCACATCATTTCTGAGTTTTTTGAAAATTGCCCATTTATTATCCCTTAGACCATCATTACATGCTTTGAACAGTTTATAAGCTTTGTCACGTTGTTTAATTTTATCGTATATCTCATTGTCGAACCATGGTACTTTAGACTTATAACTACTAGTTACAATGGGTGCAACATCATTTACCACATCCTCTACATTTTTTACGAGTTCATTATACAATACATTCACGTCAATAGAGTTAAAATTCCAATTAAACATCATCAAATTCATTTTTATGCCACCCATATTTTTAGTGCATAGATTTCTATACTTTTTGTTGATAACATTACTATTACTACCATTATTACATATATTAATTGAAAGGACAGAATGATCTGTAATTTTAGGAGAATCATGCACACTTGTTGTAATATTGATTTGGTTAGACAGAATGTAGTCCACTAGTGTTGCACTAGAATTCGTAACACGAGTTGGTTCCGATACGAGTTGAGATATTCCATATGTTGTTAATAGAGAAATTATTTTATTGCTGTAGAAACTGTCTGATAGAAGATTGATATTGAAGTCACCAGCCAATATAAAACTATGATTTGAAGCGGATAAAGTATCACAAATTCCTTCAAAGTCTTCAATGAACTTAGCATCTGAGCTGGATGGTGAGTGGTAAAGGCAACCGATCAACCATACTGAACATATTAAGTTTATTCTTAAGATACGGCACCAGTAGTTTCCATCCAGAACAAAAGTTTTGAAAAAAGAAAAACTTACATTATTTTTTAGGTAAAGTAAGACACCACCTGTGTGTCTGCTTGAGGAGTCACAACGGATGCATTTGTAATTATCAATTTGTATTTCACCATCTTCAATGTCACTTGTTGTTCTTGTTTCGCTCAAAAGAATAATCTTGGGATTAAAGCACGTTAAGCTTTCTTGAATTTCATCCCGATTTTTCAAGACACTTTGTGCATTTAGATAAATAATGTCTGTGTTCATTGGTATATTAGGATAGCAATCTAGTTTTTTCTCTCATTAACTTTACTTACTATGGTTGGTCTGTTATTAATATATCTAATTGTCTTATCATTATCTCCCCTTTTTGTAATTTCTTGAAGTTGTGCCTTAACCTTTTGATAATAGTCCCGTTGGGCTCTGGTTTGGTCCCCATAAATTTGAACACTTGGAATTCTGCCATTAATAAGGTTTTTGTTTCTTAAGACATATTTAGCATTCTCCACTGTTTTTAGAACAACTTTCATGGGTCTTATTTTATTTGGTAAGAATTTTCCTAGTCTGAACACTACCATATCATCTTGATTTACAGGCAATCCTTCCAAGATCTTATTTACATTTGATATGTCTTCCGAGTTACGTTCCTGTTGAGATCTCCCATTCGATTCATTAACATTATATATAATGATATTGGAAGCACGATTTTGTCTATCCAATATTTCTGCTATAACATCTTCATTATCGTTACTTGTTGGAGATGGCAAATTCTGCACTACTCTTTTAAGTTCATCGATTTCCCTTTCCGTGAAATCAATTTTTGAAAGAAGTTTGGGAATAAGTTTCATTCCACTTTGACAGTCTTCGCAATAGAATCTAAGAATTCTTTTCCCTTTGAGGTCCATTACTTTTAGTTCACTAGCATTCAAACCCGTGCATTCCCTGTGTGTTGCTCGTTCACAACTGTCACATGATAGTATGGGTTCATTAGTTTTGGTTTTGCAAGTGACACATTCCATGTTTATCCGCAATAGTTTGTGATCCAAGCTCCTGGGCTATATATTTCAATAGTGGTCTGTGTCTCAGACACTTTTTGTTTGGTGATAAGGAAATTCAGTTTAACTTTTTTGTTGCAATAGGTTGTTTTTTTTGTAGAGATCTTTTATGCTTTAAATGCATTTAATAATGATTAATGCAATAACTATCACATCAACTGGTGAATTATTCACACTCACTTGAAGTACATTTTATACTGCTTACACTGTACAAAAATTAATTCTTTTTATCAACTTTTTACTACTCAATTTAAATAAATCATGGAGAGTCTTTAAACTCTGTTATCTACGAAAACAACTAGATAAACAGATGAACAATTCAGTGGAATGCAATTATTTAATACAAAGAACATACAATATAAAGAACAATGGAAAAACATTACAATATATGGGCACTGTTATTGAATAGTATATTCTGTAATAAGGTTAGAATGAAAAATTCGATGGGAGATCTACCACATACTTAGTTTTTGTAATATTCTCAGCAACTTCACTTACCGCCCCAGGAGCTAAGTAACATGCATCGATATAGAAAATTGTAAATATCTCGAAAACGATCACCTCCAGCGATGTTGAGAAAGTGTACCTTTTTTTCTTGGAAAAGGTGTGGGAATGAGATATTTTTATGAAAAGTACCAAAAGTTTACCGTCAAAAATGTTGGGGCAATTTGAAATTAATAATGACAGCGTATACAGCGCCCTCTAGATGTTACATGAAAATTAATACGAAATTATGATTTCCCACGTCAAAAAAACCCCTGGTACCAAATTTCGTGCAAATGACTTATTTTTTGCAGAAGTTATTTTTAAAAAGCGAACAAAAAAATTAATTTCAACACCCTGTATCTCCGAAACGAAGCATTTCCGGACACAAGTTTATATTGACTGTTTACTCAACATCCGATGATCATTGACTTCTCGAAATCAAACAGTAGTGAAAATATCAATCTGCACCTCATACAGGAGGAAGAGGTTTTGTATGTAATCAAAAAACTCAAAAACAAGATGACAGCAGGGAAATATAGTGTACCGTCTTATCTTATTAAAGATTGTGTGAGTGTATTTAAAAACCACTTACCATAATTTTCAATCTATGCTTCTTACAGAAAGAATTTCCTGATTAATGGAAGATTGGCAAAGTTTACTCCTTTGAAAGTGGCTACCTCAGTAAAATGAAAAACTATTATATTTGATTTGAAAGTATCTGTCTGACTAAATAATTTTACTCCTCGCAAAATTAAAATTTTTCTTTTCCATCTAATTTATTTTAGAGAGCACAAACCGACCGTATCCCATTATCCAACTTCCATAACAAATTGAAAAATCACTGAATATTATTCCAAAGTAATTAGCAAAGTACTTAGAATGGATTTATGCAGCACAAATTTCCCTACACCACTGGATTTGCGACATTTTCAAAGGGTTCACCCGAAGTTTCTGCTATCCATTCTGCATCTACTATAACTTAAAACAGTAAGGATCTTCCCTCAAAATGATTTCTGTGCTGAAGAAGTGATAGGTTGTGATTCTTCACCATCAAGGCATTTAGAAATGTAAATGAAAAGTATTCTCTTGATCATGAAGCAGGTATCCTAAAAATTCGAAACTGTCTTGTTATCCTGATAAAACACTAGTTGGACCCAAAGACTGCATGAAATCATACGGAGAAAAAGACGACACCCTTTCGGAGAATTGGAGTTTTTTGAACAAACGTTTCAGTTCCGAGAATAATGAGGCAGTATCATTATTGTTGTCTCTGAAAGAATTTTGTCATAAATAGAGCTTATATAGTAATTTACGTAACAAGTCCGGAAAACACTGTTTTTTTGGACGAGTGGACCAAGATTCTAGGACGACCTGGAAGTCTGCGAGTCCAAAAAAACTGTTTTCGGACGTGTTGCGTACACAATTTTTTCGGCAACCATGTAGAATAACAAATCGAGACACATTTATTTTTTATATTTCTTTGTATAAGAAAATTTCGAACATTTTAATTCTTATTTGTATTAAATATCGAAATGCGAACAGAAGATAGGTACTAACAGAAACATTCTAATTCTTATTTATATAAATATTTATATTGAAATTCGAGCATTTCCCGGACTAGTCCGGAAAGTACGTACTTCCCGGAAGTGATACTTTCTCAAAGAAAAATCGTCCGTGAAGTAGGTACTTCCCGGACGGTTGCCGAAAAAATCTCTGTTCATATAGCAAGTGTTTCCCAATTTTTCAAACCAACTTTACTCCTATGATGTTCAAGGTGACTTGTAGAAGTTTCCAAACACTTGACTGTCAGTTCATAAACAGCAACATCTCTAACCAAACCATTCTGCATCCGGTAATCAATCCTTACTACTTCTAGAGGGATTGATTCGGTTTTTGCTTGACTTGGTTGACTGGAACAAGTCGTTGTAATATCTGAGTTGTGGTTTGATGGGGAAATATTTCCGATTCTTTACTGTTCTGAAAAGGAAAGAGGACCAACAGTCAGAGGTTCATCATACATTGTAGATTTCAAATGCACTGATTCCTGCTTCACACAAAGAGATTTTGCTTTGTTACTGGAATAAGGGATATACTTTACCAGTTATGATATTGAGGAGAGGACGATCCCAAACCTTCTGTGAGCTAGCATATCATGTGGGTGGAGGGGAGAATGAAAGTAGTAAGAGTGAAGGGAAGAGGGATAAGATAAAAAAACGATAAGAAATTAAATTAGTGAGAATGATGACTATTGAAGAAAATTTCAAATAAATTAGATGTGTTTTCATTTTTGCATACAGTGGGAATGGTCGTCAAATTTATTTGGCAAATCAGACAATGCAGGTGTGCCTTGTTCATTATCTACAAGTTCTTGATGAAATTATGCGTAATGAAAAAATAACGCCTATTGCGAATATAAAAATGATTTTCTCAAAACAGTGGGGTACTGGGGTAGAAATTAATGATACGATCAACGTTGGAAAGATGTAGTTTGAAAGGTGATGACTTATTGGTTTTTCGAAACCAATCCGAATTGATCATTAAAAATGGCTCTGTTGAAAAATTTCCCAATTCTAATGTCAAATTGCATACAGGGACTCTAGATATTTAAACAAGTTAGCCGTTTTTTTTATTTATAAACTTTTCACTAAATTTGGAATTGCCCTAATAATCAACAGTAGGTAGAGCATTATTCATTAATGATTCATTTTGTTGCAGGTGCGAATTTAAATATATTTTGCAACATGGGTAAAACGGCATTTGACTATGCAGAAGAATATCCCGAAATATTGGGACTTTTGAATTACATTAGAAATAGAAGAGAAAATGATAGTAGTAGTACAGATAATAATAAAGAAGCAGAATATTTACTACGATTGTATGACAAAAGCACTCCAGATGATTTCATAGATTATGATCTCATAGTTACGCTGATATGCAATATCCATAACAGTAACCAAGAGGGATCAATTCTAGTGTTTCTACCTGGCTATGATGATATATTGATTTGTAATGACAAGATAGATGCCAAGCATCTGTTACATGATACATACAAAGTTTATTTCCTTCATAGTTCTATGAGCATTAGAGATCAACACGATGTATTCAAAAAACTGCCTAACAAACGAAAAATCATTTTATCTACCAATATCGCTGAAACTAGTATTACAATAGATGATGTGGTTTTTGTTATTGACCCTGGTAAAGCAAAGGAAAAATGTTATGACTCGGTGAGTGAAATGTTTTAAAATGCTTTTTTTATGAATTATGTTTAGTTCATGTTAGCTTCTATGAAATACGGATTGTTATAAATTGCCAATACTTACAATTTTTATTTTCATTCAATTTATCAATCACGGTATACCTCATTGTCATATACCTGTCAGTTGCAATTTGAAGTATTTCATACACCCACATAGATGTATTAAGTAGCCTTTTGTCGTGAATTGGGGTTTGTTCACGACTTGCTAGGTAGAATCCCTTCATTTAGTGAATCTCTTCTATAGGGAACTATAAAAACAATGTTTTATTTCAATTCAATTCAAATAAGTGGTTAAATAGGAATTTAATTTAGGATTGATTGAAACAATTGAATAAAATATAAAACGAAATAAATTTATTCCTGGTGGTTACGTTTTCATAATCATTTCAATGGATGGAATACAACAAAAATGAAGGAAACTAGTATCACCAGACTCTCTAATCATTCTTGATACTTATTGACTCCCTAACTCCTCCCATTTCCCTAACTAACTTTGGGCACGGTCAACAACCAACTTCCTGATCCAACCATCAGTCGCTTGTTGGAAAACTAGTATTTAATATTTGAAATATAAAACTAGGCATGATCCAAAACATTGCCTTGACCAGATTGAAAATTATAATCAAGAATATACATATACGGGGTGTTCGGACTTTTATGACAAACCTTCTGGCCAAAATGGCGCGTCCCGAGCGATAAAATCTCAACTTCTCTAATGATTTAATACAGGTTACAAAACAAAACAAAGCTAATTTGTCGAAGAAGGAAATATTTCAATATAATCCAAAAAACACTACAAAGATAGTTTACAAAAATATGCAGAAAATATCAACCTGCACCATCTTCATCCATGGACATGACTTATTTCGACTCATGACTCAGACGGACTGAACTCGGTTGTCATGATTAGTTAGGGCTTGCTTGGGCTATGGGATGACTTGATAATTATATGTTCAGTGTGGCGTTGGCCTGGACTAGCTCGATATGACTTAGGGATACTACGCCTTGCTGAACTCGGCATAAGTCGGCTCGACCTCGCTTGCTATGACCGTTCCTACCTGTAACAGTGGATATAGTATTGTATCCGGATATCTATTAATTTAGAATTGTATCCGGATACAATAATATATAATAGATAAAATTTTTTCTAAAAAATTCTACGCAAAAGCTATTCACAATGTTTTTCTGGTCACAAAAACAGATAATCAGAGTCATAGAGCTTTGACATATTTGACATATGAACAAGTTATAAGAATCGCATATAAAATAAATAATACCTTGTGAATCAGGGGTATATAAATTAAATTGTGGTATTGGTCAAAATGGTAGAACATTTAGAAATCGCACTCATGAACATCATTTGAGTTATAGGAATGAGAAAACATATTTAACCTAATCAAATAATCTTTTAGAAGCAAATCATACTTTTGATGAAAAATTAGAGATTTTACACATAGAAAATAGAGGATTGAAGCTGAATCATTTGGAATCATTAGAAATAAATGAACTTAAAAATTCAAACCTACTACTTGACGACCAACTTGATTTGAATAATTCATCATTGTTGGACTCATTTTCTTAAATGACAACTAATTTCCATGTATTCTTAATCAATCTGTCATGTTAATGTTATTAGTATTTTTTTGAAGTAGAACTTTATAATTACCATTTAATCTTAATCTTTCATATTATTGTTATCTTAGGAGTAGAATTGTTTACCATTTTTATCTTGAATAAATTATAATTATTTACTGTCTGGTGAAGGGTGGTTTAAATTGTAATTAATGTAAAGGGTTATATAAATGGACGTATGTAGCTTATTGTATAGTTACTTGTGGAAACTACTGTGTTAGCAAAACATGTTGTGATCTTAAATAAAAGTTTGTAAAGATCGAATAGTCTTCCCCTATTCAAATCTACGTCAGTTTAAAAAAAGGTTTCTAAGCTACAGGATTATGTTAACAATATCATCCTAGTTATCAATTCGTCAATACATTTCGAATTCGTTGAATAAATTGATCCATGCTTATTAATGTTGTGCTGAAAATGTATAGTTCTACGCCAAAAATTGCGGTAGTGTTTCCATGAAAAATGAGACAAATTTGGATGAGTAGTAAAATTACTGTTCTGATTATGAAACTGAAGACCGTTTTGCCTGCTATGATTGTTTGAAAATTTCGGTGATTCTATCATTGCTGGCGTGCTGTGTATATCAATTGAAGTGATTCCTTCGAGACCATATTGTAAATTTTTAGTTTATCTATAGATTCTCGAACGTTTCAATTGTGCTTTGGCTGGTGTAGATCTGGTTTTGATTCGCACTTGCCGCATCTTTTAGGGAGCATGGCCTTCAGGAAGTTGTTTAATCATTCTTGATTGTTGGATCACAGACACAGGTTTGATGATCTGGTGCCCATTTCTCCATACAATTTGCTGTACTATTGAACTCAAATTACTCAAACTCTTTTGCTGATGGTAGTAGTGGTTACATATTTTTTGTACTTACCTAAATTAAGATTTATATGTTTTTTGGAAGACCTTTTAATTTAAATTTCTTTACAAACGTTGCTAGTTATAAAAATATGAGTATATAGTGGCTAATCAAGTTCACATTTAGACTCATCTTGGTTTAACAAATATATTTTGTGCTGGAAGGGTTGTTTTGAATATCAGTAAATACACTTGTAGGTAAATTATGGTATATAAAAAAAAATCTCTTTCAGTATAATAAAGTGTCATCTTTGCAAACACATTGGATATCCCAGGCTTGTGCAAAGCAACGAATGGGAAGAGCAGGGAGAACACAACCAGGAATGTGTTTCAGATTATATTCGAAACAGAGATATGAAAACATGGATGAAGAAAGAGTGCCTGAAATATTGAGAGTTTCCCTTGAAGTGAGTATATTGATAGCTATTTATATAAAAAGTTACAAAATGAGCGTGTGTTTTGCACCAGATGTATATATTGGAACATTTTGTCATGGTTTGCAGAATATATTTACATAATTGTGAGGGTTGAAATTATTTTAACATTTTGCATACGAAAATTTGACGTTGAATAGTTGTCAACATTGGCGTAGCTAACTTTCTGCGAGACTCCCCCCCCCCCCCCCCGCAGTGACCTGCTTGCGCCTTTACCCAACCCAATTTTCCTTGCGCCCCTGTCAAGGCTTGCGCATCTGGTTGTCATTGAAAATTAAGTTGTCATAAGGTCTCTCGTCAGATTTTGTGAAACAATTTTGAATAAAAATAAGTTTGAAAACAATTGATAAGTTAAAAAATTTGTTTCAATTTCCAAAGTGGAGAATCCGGGAATTGTTATATACAAGTCTTTTTGTGATTTTGTTGGAATCTTCATTCATATGTTATAATAGAATACACTGAATACGGACATGGGGCAATAGCTACATTTATATTGAATTGCTCAACATGAATCTCAAATGATGGTTGTGATTATGTTGCCAGGTAGACGGTAGCGGAGACCTTCAGTTGACAAGTTGTCATGATTAAATTATCTGTCAGACTGTCTTTTAATCAAATTCATTAGTTTTGGTTATTTATTTCTAAAAGTAATTCTGGTTGGCACAATCAACAAAAAATGTAATAAAAAATTAAGTTGCCATGGTTATGTTTTCAAAAACTTACTTTAAATACAGATTGGGAGTCTGTGATTAATCGATCATTTAGCGCGGTACATATGCGTATGATATTTTAGTTACGACCGGCAAAAAGTAATGTAACTAATATAGAATAATTACAAACATAGCGAAACATGTTAGAATATTCACGCCTACGATGCGCATTTGTCGTAAAACGGACAATAGTTCGTAATATATCCAGTGATAACGCACTCAGCATTAGCGTTCGCGCAATAAATGGGAATTTCGCAGGTTCCGTTACGTTGGTATAACTGTACGATTAGTAAGCTTCAAGATGATTACTTTTGATGGCGAAATATTTATTTTTAGTGTTTGCTTGATTATTCCTCATTTATGTTAGTTATATCTGATATACAATTCGGTGAACATGTCCAAGTTTCATATAATAAATTTTTTCTACTCACATACCAAATTAAAATTGCATTTAGCGTAGGGATGTGTACCTCGCTAATTATCGATGAATCACAGATTCATAAACTGTGTTTAAAGCAAGTTTTAAAAATATTACGATGGTCACTCCATTCTTTAAATACATCACTATGGATACTTTTTAATTTCAGTGGCTAAAAATCTCGCCGCCTGTCAAACTAGGTTTTGATTTGTTTGTTGAAACTGTCATGATAACAAGAGAAATCTACTTAAACTAAAAATTTTGTTGTTTTAATGAGTTCGTAAAAAAATACGGTATGTAACGCGTTTATAAACTCATCTAGATACTCGTTCGTTATTAAAATACTTGTTACTAAAAGGACGTTTATTTAAGTTTTTTCCATAATATACTATAACATTGCGAAAATAAGGTTTAAAGATCGAAAACACGATTTTTTTTTTAATTCGGAAATATTGTTGTTCTTTGAAATCGTATATATTATATTCCTAACGACCTAACGTAATTCCAAATATATATCACTCAGACTACGCATAATTGCATTTACTTTAATTTATTATAGAGTAAAATTTTACAACACAAGCAGGAAATAGCTGCAAACTTCAATACGCTCTTTTTTCTTAAAGTACTGGTAATGATACTTCCTTGTATACAGGGTGTATCTTAAATGATGTCATTAATTTTAGGTGGTGATTCCTTGTCGCATATTATTGAAAAAAGTTCATATAAACCTGTATCCTAACTTGCTTCGTTTCCGAGTAACAGGGTGTCAAACGTTCAATATAAAATTGGTTTTTCATAAATTACTCGAAATTCTTTACGCCGATTCTGAATAAATCTCGTGTGTTTGTTAGTAGTAACAAGGGTCTTTTTTTCATGGAATTAGATTTTGAATTTTAATTCCAGTGGCGTCGCAGTTGATACACCGTTACTTGAAAATGAAGCAAGTTAGGACCTACGTTTATATGAACTTTTTTTCTGAAAATGGAACCACCTCCTATCATTGACATCATTTAAGGTACACCCTGTATAGAAGTAGATAATGAGAGCTCATTTGGTGCATTCTGACTGCACACATTTTTTTACAAATAAAATTTTCTTAAATATTGTTTTTTCATTTGTATCAAACAATCTGTCGTCGATCACTGTATAATTTGTTTTTTCAGGAGTTATGTTTGCATACAAAAGTGCTTGCACCCGAGGGGATGAATGTACATAATTTTTTGATGATGGCTCCAGATCCACCTTCTGCAAATTCGATAAAAGTAGCTATTGAGAACCTGCAGTTTCTTGGTGCGTTAGACAAAGAGGAAGATCTTACAATACTTGGCGGCTATTTGGCCCAATTGACGATAGAACCACATCTAGGAAAAATGTTGATTTATTCTGTGATATTCAGATGTATAGAACCAATTTTAACGTTGGCTGCTTCTATGACACATAAGTGAGATTTTGTATTTGTTGAGACTTTTAATTATAGTAGAATTTTCTAGGGATCCATTTCAGTTACCAGCCCAAGCAAATTTGAAAAGTCATGCTGCTGAAAAAAGACGCGAATTAACTGATGGTGTGATGAGTGATCACTTATTGTATTTGTCAGTGTTCCAGAAATGGCAGGTTAGAGAAACACATTTTCAATACCCTGTTATTGATAGGCAGTAGAAAACTTCCCGAACAACAATGCACCGGCGGGGAATTCCCCAACAGTTGGAGAAATACATTTTCAATACCCTGTAATTGATAGGGAGCAGGAATGTTCCCTGACAACATTTAACAATCGGAAGACGAGAAACTCGCCGACAGTAACATTTCTCGACAGATAATTTAGCGAATGGAATATTTCCGATAAATTATTAAGGTGGCCGTTTAATGTCATGCATTCGTACTTCCACAATTTCGGCGAATCGGTTACACTTTAAAAACTCAAATTTGGCAAATACAATTGGAACATATTGGAGTACTTGTTGAATATATCAAGATTCATTTTTTGTTACGGGTTCATTTTGCACTATGATCCTCTCTTGTTTTAACATAATAATGTCTGTAATTCTGTGTCAGTGAGACAAACCCTACACTTAATTCTTCGTATTTATTCGTATTTTATCGTATGATTACTCATTCATTCATTTATTCACCTTTTCGAATATTAGTTCAAGTACTAACACCCTTAGCTCTACTAATTCGAGCAAGTATAAACCAACCTATAAGTGGAAGTAAATAGTCTCCACGAATAATCGAACATTATTATTATATCCAAGTGAAAATGTGTACAGGGAAACAAAGAAAATGGATATAAGACAATTATTTGGATACAACATAATGGTTTATATCCATAAACATAAATCGAATATAAACTTCAATAATCATATATATAATACAAGGAATAAAAATAATATCACAGTAAAAAATAAAGTTAAAACAACAAGGTCTCAGAAAAATTTCAAATACTTATTGCCATTCTTCTATGATTTGATTCCAAAACATATAGAAATGAACAAGTCAGTAGTATCTTTTAAAAATCAAATTAAAACATGGATTCATGAGCCTCCTCGAAATTTGTTTCATGATATCTTTCACTTCAATTAACTCAGTCAATTTGCCTTTTATTATCATTTTATTCCATTTCGAAAATTTACAAAACATATGTATATAATATGTGAATTAATGATGTATATATAATTCTTACATGTTATTTTCTCGCAACAAGTTTTTAACTTAGCGAGTATAATTGAATCGTTTATTCACTTTTTTACAAATTATTATACATATTTTTTAGAATTTTTAATAAACTTTATTATTATTATTATTATTATTATTCTGAATAAGCGATCGTTATTCTGAATAATTGAACGTTATTCTGTGAACGCACTTTTAGTCACTTATTTTCATTCGTTTATGATGTAGACAAACTCCGTACTTGACCTTGAGTTCAGTTCGAATAATACACAAAGATCGTTGGTTCAGTTGGCAACACTGAATTTATTTATTTATTTATTTAAACGGGCAAGCCCAATTCAGGTTAAAATATTACAGTAGTATATATAAATAGGTAATACAATACAATAAAGTGGTTAGAAGGTAAATTATGTGATTAGTACAGATGCAGTTTTACAAGTAAGTCAAATAATAGAAGAAGAGAAGATGGGAAAATAAGTACACTTTAGTAGCAATATAATCAAGTCTGATTCGTATAGGCCAAGTAGCACTAATCCCAACAAATGAGCAAAAGCTGTGAATATAGAGTATTAAATATCAAACATCAAATAGCAAGATCGAGAATATGGTTTTTAAAGCGAGGGACTGATATGTTAAAGATTTGAAGATTGTCCAAGGAGTTGGCTAATCGCAGAGATCTGGAGATGAAGCTGTGGTATGAGTAGTTGAATCTGTGAAATGCAACGTAAAAGGTTTGTACCTGTCTAGTTGCACGACTGGGGACAAATAGGGATATTTTAGAGAGGAGCTCCGGACTGTTGCTAAGTCCATTGACAATCTTAAATAGAAGTAATAGGTCTCTTTGTTTCCTGCGTACCTCAAGAGAAGGAAGATTCAATATGCGTTCCAATGCAGCATAGTCGTAGTTTACATGCATCTTGTAGGCTATATATCTAAGAAACTTGTGCTAAACAGCCTCAAGCTTCGTTTTGTATGTCGCATAATGGGGAGACCAAACTGATGAGCAATAGTCGAGGTGAGATCTAACGAGAGAAAAGTAAAGGGATTTAATAGCCGTGATGTTAGTAAAGTCGCGGTGGTTCTCTTTATAAAGCCTAGCATCTTCATAGATTTCTGAGTGACAGTAGAAATGTGGGATCTGTAGCTAAGTGTGGAGTCTAGGATCACACCTAGGTCTTTGGTTTCGATAGCTGAATGGAGGGTAGAATTATTAATGCTGTAATCAAAGGTGATTGGGTGGTGAGTTCGGTGGAAACGAAGAATATGGCATTTGGAAGCATTCAGACACATTCCGTTTAGGGTGCACCAGTTAGATAGGCAATCAATGTCATTTTGAAGGCTTATTGAATCAGCCTCGTTTCTGATTATTTTAAAACATTTCAGGTCGTCAGCAAACAGCAAGGCTTCACTTTCTTGAAAACAGCTAATGAGGTCGTTAATAAAAAGGTTAAACAGCAATGGTCCCAAATGCGATCCTTGTGGGACACCCGAGGTAACTGCGATGGGATGCGAGTAGTAGTGATTAACCTTGACAATTTGTGTTCTTTCCATAAGGTAGCTCCTGAGCCATAGTAATACTGTGCCGTTAATGCCGTATAATCGAAGTTTATGAATCAGGAGCTCATGATTGACTTTGTCGAAAGCTTTGGAAAAATCAGTGTACACAGAGTCAATTTGTGATCCCCTTTCCAGAGCTTCCGACAGAAAATTCACATACGTGATAAGACCTAGTTCAGCTGATTTTTTGGATGCAAATCCAAATTGCTGAGTCCCTATTATTACTGAGCAATCGTAGGAAAGGAAGTCAAATATGATACTCTCAAAAGCTTTGGGGATAGCGCTAAGTATAGAAATAGGACGATAATTGCTCACGTCAGATTTTCGGCCAGATTTATAAATTGGAGTAACATATGAGGTTTTCCAGTAATCCGGAAATTCGCCTGATGATAGAGACCTATTAAATATATAAAAGAGTGGGCGATATAAAACGAAACTAAATGATTTAAGAAAAGTAGGAGGAATTCCGTCGAGGCCAGGGCCTTTGTTGGTGTTAAGTTCAGACAGTTTTTCATAGATTTTCGAAATTTCGATGTGATAATTAGACACGTTAACCACAGATGTAATAGGAGTATCGTTAGGATGTAAGGGTTGATTTGAATAGACTGAAGAAAATTGGTTGGCGAAAAGGTTGGCAATATCAATCCCATTGCGAGCAGTTAAATCACCATAAGTCATTGTATCTGGTATAGTGTTACACAATAGGCCATTGGCCGCAGTGGAGAGCCTGATGTATGGGCTCACTCACATTTAAACCTAACCTAACCTATAGTGTTACTTAACCTTTTGCTGCTTACAAATTTCCAAAAGGATTTAACATTATTAATAATAGAGTGTTCAGTACGTTGAATGTAATCCGTGTAGCATTGTCTTGATAGCGATTTACATCTTGATCTTAGAGAACTAAATGCTGCATAGCTTTTGGGACACCTGGAGCTCTTGTAAATCTTGTGCGCTGATTTCTTCTCGTGAATTAATTTCTTCAGCTCGGGGGAATGCCAGCATGGGAATTTCTTTTCATATATTTTTTTTTGCGGGACAAAGCGGTCGATGATGAAGTAAAGAATGTCGTAAAATATAGAAACCATATCAGAGAGCTCTTTTCCATGTAGTGAGCCATCCCAATCAATAGCTTCAAGGGACGATCTAATAGCTGCATAGTCAGCATGGAGGAAGTCATAGTAATACTCTTCGCCAGAGGAGTAATCTTAGGTATTATGAGTGGCAAATTACACTCAAGTGATGGATGATGAGAGTCTTCAGGAATTAGAGTGTCTAAGGCCTTCATTACTGTAATATCTGTGGGTGATAAAATGAGATCAAGGATAATTCCTCTTTTGTTGATAATTTCGTTGGACTGGAAAAGGTTAAAGAAGGCACAGATGTTGGACATCGTTTCAATCGAATCAATCTCAAGTTGTGTAGTTGTCGGCTGAGGGGAAGCAACTGAACAGTAATCGTCTTCCTCCCATATTGCTGATGGAAGATTGATGTCGCCAAATAGAAAAAAGTTTGCACGAGCATATTGCTCGCTGATAGTGATTAGCTGATCAAAGTATGATTGGTAGAGAGTTGAAGCGGATTTTGGAGGAAGGTATACAGTTCCAATTATAGATTTATTGTTTAGGAGGACATATAGCTGTTCAATAGAAGGATCAGACTGGATTTGGTAAGAAGAGAATGATTTTTTGATAGCGATTAACACACCGCCGCCCCTGTTGAAAACACTGGATTCAATAGAGCGGTCAGTTCTATATATATTGTAATTGAGGAGCCCTAGTTCAGCATCCATAAATTCAGGTGTAAGCCAAGTTTCAGTTAAGATAATGATGTCATATGAACAATTGCTAACATTCAAGCTTAGGTCAGTAAGTTTGGTTCTGAGACCTCTAACATTTTGGTAGTAGAGTGAAGGGCTGCCCGGATTTAGTTTTTTTTGATGATTTTCGGTGTATTGTTGAAGTATTTGATAGACAAATTGCTCTCCCCAGCCTGTTGACGAACTAGGAGGTCGTTCTTCACTGATTCGAGTTGTTTTTTCTGTTGGGGAGTTAAGTCAGCTTGGAAAAATATTTTATTTGATTGGCCTAATTTAACTTTGTTTCTTAGGATCTCGTGGACCTCGAGAGCAGAAGAAAAAACAACTTTCATTGGTCGATGGCCGTTTTTGTTCTTCTTCCCAAAGCGAATGATTTTTGTGTTGTTGACGTTAACCGCGCCTTCAATTCCAGATAGGAGCGATCTAACCTGATTGATATCTTCGGCTGTAGCTGATGGTTCGGGTAGATTAAAAATCAATAAGTTGCTAGATCTCCTTTGGCGTTCTTGAAGCTCGTTTATGATATCATCAGTCACTGGGAGGTTATTCCTTTCGTCCTTTAGTTTTTGGATTTCCTCTTTGAGTAAGGTTACTTCCGACTTGAGGTTTTCAACTTCTCTTAATAATTTGGGAACGCTTTTGAACGCTAGACGGCAATCAGAGCAAAAGAAGAATTTATTCGTGATTATATCATCAATGACCTCTGTCTAATAATTGTCTGTTTTGCTGTATCATCCAAATTCATCGCATACAAATTCAATAATCTATGAGCTGCAGTAATGAATTCATGAATCAGTATTGTTCTACAGAATGAGGTTAGCATTGCTGATCGAGTGCTGTCAATTCTGAATGACTGACAGAAAGTGACTGACTGAAGGGTCATTTCTATTTTGGCGTTTCTGTTCCGGGCTGACTAGAAATCTACAAGACTCCGTGAATTATTCAATACCGATTTATTCCGTTCATCCTTGAAGGTATTTGTGGTTATTTACATCCAGACATTTCTCCGTATATCTAGCGATTTAAGTCCAAATGTATATTTTACGAGAATTATCCTTCTGTATGTACAGGATCTAGAGTCAGGTAAGCATATCCTTGTGTTCACATTGCCACAATGCTTAGGCCTTTTTCTTTACGATTTTTAAGACTTTTAGTGCCACGTTATGTTGGTATAGCCACTGGGAACACTTGAACTAGTTATCAGACGACATAGAACCATCCAAGCCGTAGATCTTACCCTCCAACTAAATAGAGGTTAGTATTGTTTTGTTCGGCCCCACTAATGGCCCTCTCAAGCTAAACAGAAGTAAAATTAGATGTCTGACAGGTATTGTTTGTTTTAGGGTCCCACTTCTAGTTCTACGTCCTACTTCCTGTTGAGTTGAGTACTGATCTGCATTCAAATATATTCTTTTTTTATTCATTTATTTTGTTTATTTGATATACTGATGTTATTATAAGTTGTTTTTATACTGACAAGTTGATAAAAATAAAAATCTTTTTTACCTTCGCTAACAGTTTTATTGATTATCAAAAGGTTAAAGGTCCAAATCCAGTAATACAGAAATAAAGTAGAAGAAATTCGTCAGAACGCAATAAAAAATTGATACATTTCCCAGATTTGAAAAGCTGCACGGCAAAACAAATCACCATTCATGGAAGACAATGATTCTTGCATATTATACAAAACTTTCGTACTCTTCAATGCTGATACTGATATCGTAATCCAAATAACTTGTTTCACTGATGCACATAATATGTGGAAAGCTCTGAACAGTATTTATGACAAGAGATGTGAATATTCGTAACACGTCCTAGTCAAATCTTTGGTTGGCATCAAATGTGAATCCTGACTCACTATTCTTGATCATGTTTCTAAATATAATGAACTCTGGGCAAGGCTAGTTGAAAGAACAGCAGATATTTCTGAGAACAATCAAAATTTTTCCCTGGAAGTTGCGTGACGACTATAAGCTACTTCCATCAAAGCAAAGGGGTCGTTTTTTCTCACTACTTGACCTGATGAACTGAACAACATTGTTGACAATCTTAAGACCAAGTCAAACGTAACATATGATGATGTGTGAACCCTTTTGATGGAGTTATCCATAGCATCAACTCCAGCTGAAGAGAATGAAGCTTTCATCGTCAATCAGAGTAGACGGAAAATGAAGAAAATTCCATTAGAATGCGCGTTTTGTATGGAGCACAAGAAGTGGTACAATGGTCACACCATTCCAAACTGTATGTACTACAACAAAGACAAACGATAATGCCCATTCGGTTCATGACTCTGATGAAAGAGACATAGCATACCCTGCAACACTTGCCAATCTTGGCAGGTCTAAATGGACATTTGACACAGGTGCAAATTGCCATATGTCGGGCAGTACGGATCTTTTCATGAATCTCCGTCCACACAATGGTTTCATCACAGACTTGGAAATAATAAGAAAGTAAAAGTCACTCATTTTGGTGATGTAAAATTGTAAGCTATTTTACCGTCAAATGAAGTGAAAAATGTAACTATTAATGACGTTTTATACTTTCCTGAATTGGCATGTTCTTTATTATCATGGGAAAGAATAAAAGCTAAAGGTATCACCATGAGAGGCAATAAAAATGACATCACTTAGTGGAAAAACGAAAACATAGTTACATGGGTTGTATCTGACAGAAAAAAACAAATATTTCAACAGTTCAATCCTGAAATTCCTGAATCAGATATAAATGTTATCAATGTTAGTGTTGCTTCGTGACATCGTCGATTGGGATACTTGCCAGTGAATGCATTCAATCAACTCAAGACAGTTATTGCTGATCCCAACGTCTTATCCGAGGATCGTCCTAAGCTCGATTGCCAAGCACGTAAAAGATCGAAATCAACTAGGAATATTCCGAAAGAACCTGGCAATATACTTGTACTGATGTCTGATATTCTACAAAAAATCCACTACGATGTTACTGGTCCATTCTCTACGCCTTCAATTCGAGGAAGCTATTACTATGTTTCTTTCATAGACGAATATTCTAGATTTACTGAAGTAGCATTCATAACTCACAAAAATGAGGTGGGGAAAAAGTGAAGGATTATGTTATAAAAATGGAACGACAAACTGGTAAAAAAGTGCTAATTTTCAAAAGGGATAATGGAGGAGAGTATACGTCAAAGTCTTTGGAAGATTTCTTAAGAACAGATGGAAAAAATTCCATACCTTGAGTACATGAAACAAAAGGTTTAGCTGAACGATTGAATAGAACCATAACCACCATGTCTAGAACAAGTTTGATTGACTCACAGTTACCCCAATCACTTTGGGCAGAGGAAGTAGCTCATGCAGTATATGTTAAGAATCGACTACCGCATTCATTTCATGGGAAAATACCATACGAAATGTTTTTTAGTCGAAAACCGTACATATCCCATCTCAGAAGTTTCGGGCATGGAGCCTATGTTCACATCAACGAAGATGATAGAAAATCTGGCAGTTGTTTTTGAGAGCAATAAAATGTGTGATGGTTGGGTATTGCGACAAAGATAGTTGGTATCGTTTTTGGACGGGAAGGAAAATTATGATTTCACAACACTACAAAGTCAAACGAGAAGAACAAGCAAACCGTCTACATCAAGTCAAAGTAATAAGGAAATTCGACCCTGTTCAGATTTTTCAGAATCTGAAGTTTCTGTCACGGATATCGACGAAATGTCAGACTACCATAATCCATCAGTTAGAAAAAGTCTTCGTCTGCGCATCCCTCCAAAATATCATTGTTCTCTGAAGCGGTATCTTGTCCTGAATCAGAGAACTGGATTGAAGCTATTGAAGAAGCTATTGAAGACAAAAATCATGTTTGGGATATTGTTAAGAAACCAGCAGATGCTCGCCTCATAGGATGTCGTTGGATTTTCAAAAAGGAATTAAAGGAATTCCAACAATCACTGTCATTACCAATAATCATCAAGTTTGTTATAAGACCCCTCCTCGCGCGTGGAGCACGATACCCAGATTAACCTTTTCGGAAAAGGGGCCCTCGAAAATACGGAAGATTCAGTTGCCCTACAAGGGAACACTTTACTGGTGTCCCCGAAACCTCAGACCCTAGAAGTCAGCTATTACATTGGTGAAACCGGTGTGGGAGTTATTAGAGAAATAAACTCTTAGCCAATTATTAGTAGATGGTGGAATTAAATGTGTCCTACTTTACAGACCTTACAGCAACAATTTTGTATTTTGACGCACGTCAATTAAGTCCACATTAACAGGCGCTTTCTTTGAATTTATACAGTTAGTTGTAATTGATAACGGATGAACTATACTCTAAAACGATATCTCATTATTCATTACACGCAGGCTTGGTTTTGTTCAGTGGGGAGGTGGGGCGATTTTTCCTATCTTCCAGAAAATTCGTCCTAATAAAAAATTCATAATAGGTTAGTTTGTTATCTATATAATACTGACATTTGAATAATGTACTGTATGTCTATATTGAAAAAAAAATATATATATATATACAGTGTGACCCATTTAAGATGGAAGCACCCATATAAAACTTACATTTGTCAACCGATTTGAATGATTTTGTTTTCTTTAGTTGAATATTCAAAAAGTCTACTAGGACACCAAATTTCATGTATAAATCTCCAAGGTCAAAAATGTAAAAAAATTACCAGCGATTTTTTTAGAAAAAATCTGACTGCACCACTAGATTCGCGACATTTTTCAAATGGTACATATGTGAATTATGTTGAAATGCGTCAATCAATAAAAAAGTTATGAGGAATGAAATTTGATAAATATGCCGTTTAATCAACCCACCAATTCAATTTCAGAACTTTTATCAAAATTCGAAATAAACTACTGTATTTAGGAGATCTCATATATCTCTGATATATCACTGGTCAAAATTTCATCGAAATCTGTTCATAAATAAGAACATCATAAGAAAATAAAATTTGAAAATGGAATTTTATTTAAAAATTTCTTATTTTTTTATTTATCAACAGATTTCGAAGAAATTATGGTCAGTAATATTTCAAGACACTCTGAATCCAGTGGTGTACTCAAAGTTGTTACAAAAGTTTTGAAATTGAAGTGGTGGGTTGATTAAAAGGCATATTTCTCAAATTTCATTTCCCTATAACTTTTTTATTATTCTACGCATTCCAGCGTTATTTACATGTGAACCATTTGAAAATATCGCGAATCCAGTGGTGTAGTCAGGTTTTTTCTAAAAAAATCGCTAGTAATTTTTTAGGTTTTTCAATCTTGGAAAATAAGATTAGTTGGCCCTGGAAATGGAGATTTATCCATGAAATTTGGTGCCCTAGTACACTTTTTGAATGTCTACATGACGAAAACAAACTCATTTTAATCGGTTGCAAAATGTAAGTTTTATATGGGTGCTTCCATCTTAAATGGGTCACACTGTATATAATGATTAAAAAAATATGTATACAGAGAAAGAAATATGTTCAATATGTTTTGAGGCGCCGCTACGACCAGAATGACCTCTCAGCAGATGCATTTGCCACTGGAAGTGTTGCAAGAACTAATACAAATCCATGTTTTATACGAAATGCATCCTTATCTCATATAGTTAATAAATTCAGAGCAGATATGGATATTTATTTTTGCCCTTCCTTTTTTCGAATTGATTTCTTTCTCCACATCAACAATTCATCTTTCAGCAGAGGAGAAGCAGCGCCCTTATCGACGCCAAGAAGTGAACTGAAGCGGTGGAAAAAGTGCTCTATATTTTTTTTCTACTAGCGTGCGGAAAAATCCACTTTTCCGCACTCATTTTAGTTTTGAAAGAGTCACTTTCCCGCACTAGTATGGATTTTTTTTCCGTACTCTTTTTAGTGCGGAAAAAACATTTTAGTGCGGAAAAGTAGATTTGTTTAGTTTTTGCGGATTATACTGACATTTAAATATTGTGTCGCAGAAGGTTAAAATAGAAAGCTTACCAAGTATGGTTGTATAGTTTAATATATATTTAATAATAAACGTTCTTTATGTTAACTTTTGGGTGTTTTTTCCGCTAGTAGAAAAATTAGTGTACCTAACACGAGCGTAAAGTGTCTTTTCCGCACGCAAAGTATCACTTTCCGCACTTGTTAGGTAAACTACTATTTGTCTTTTTCAAAATTAGCAGCAATAACTTCTGTAATGAAAAATAAAGATGTGGGAACAAAGTATAATAAGGGTTCATAGATAATCTGTAATATTCTTCGGCTGATTTCATTCGAGAGTTGGCACGATAAATTTGGCGTTCTTATGGCAAGATATCCAGGAAATATTCAGATTGTAACTCACAAGTTACAAGCTATTTGTTGAAATATGTTCAACTTCAAATGGTTGTTTATTGAAATAATAGAAAAATATTATCTTCTAATATATAAAATGAGAATAGAACAAACTTTGAAAGTAATTTTTTTTTCAAGTTATTCATGATATGCATTAATTTTTTTTTGCAGGAAAACAGTTTCAGTGGAAATGCTTCCAAATTTTGTGAACAATTTTTCATAAGTCAGTCGACTATGAATTCTATCCTGGCGACAAGAAGTCAATTGTTAGGACAACTTAGAGCAGCTAGATTTATACATCAATCAAATTCGATTGATGAATACAATAAAAACGCAGAATGTTGGCCGCTAGTCAAGGCAATTATCTGCACAGGTTGTTATCCAAATTTGGCATTTCCACTTCATCAAAATTTGGCGACAAGGTAAGATTTTTTAGGTTTTATATTTAATATATAATACAACGCTTACGTTATCGGCAGATTGAAATAGCTAGTTAATTCAATAGGAAATTATTGATTTGATCTATAGATATAAAAATCACCAATAATGTCTAAACTTTCGGTGGTGTCCGTGCTTGTTGGTCGTGGTCTCGAGTTAATTTTACCTGATGTTTCGTTAAATCCTTGGAACCAAAAGATTCAATTGGATTTGATGGGCTGCCTGCCTACTTTTTCAAAGCATATCCAAATATACTCTGTATACCTTTGCAAATTATTTTCAATGTATCTTTAAAAACTAGAGTTTTTCCAAACCAATTCAAAATCGGACGAATCACGCGATTCATAAATCTGCTGCTGCAGCTCTTGAGAGGAGTATGTTGATGTGCAGACTTCTCTGCCAGGTTTCATGAGGAATATGTCACTCTGGGAAAGGGTTTTTGCCAACAACAGGACTGCCAAGTCCACATCTTTGCCTATCACTTTCACCGAAGATGAAACTGACTTTCCAATGGCTGTAGATATAATCTTTACATCTGCATCATCTTATGCTTGGAGGGTCTTATTATTTTCTTTCAGTTCATGCATCAACAAGCTGGACATTATAAAACACAGAGTAAGGATAATACGAAGGGCATATCAAAACGCGAGAAGGAGTGAAACGTCGGAAAGTCACAGACAAATAGACAAAATAGCGTATCGGAGAATTCTTACAGAGTATACAAATCAGAGATAAAGGCAGCCAAACGAGCCTCTTGGACAGCCTTCATTGAGAATAATCTTGTTCCAAACTCATGGGGTATTATCTATAAACGTTCTTACAATAGCATTTTCCCCCAGGAGATGACCACAATTGTTAGGACAGAAACAGTATATAACCACGACATATACGATGGAGGTAACATTGAGAAAACTAATGCCAGATGATTGCATAGAAGACGATTCTGAAGTGAACGCAGAAATAAGAGAAAGCCTTAACCAATATAGAGGCTTCTCAGACCATGTGCCAAATATAGAAGTAGAAGACATATACGAGGCTTCCTCAAAAGTAAGGCCAGGAAGAGCACCTGGTCTTCGTGGTGTGCATGGCAGGATTTTAGTCTTGAGTTTGCCATATCTAGTTGATATTTTACTGATATTGTTCAGGGGCTGCTTAGCCTTAGGATACTTTCCAGACAAGTGGAAGGTTGGCAGACTGGTCACCAAACTGAAAGCGCCAGACAAGGACCCATCTGAGATAGAATCCCTGAGGCCAATAACCCTCTTATCTGAGTTGACAAAATGTATGAAAGAATAATAATTAAACTGATGCTTAACCAAATACCACAAGATAGGCTGATAAGTGGGAATCAATATGGTTTCCCACAAGAAAGAGGTATGGTTGAGGCGATTCAAGACCTATTAAAGAGTGTTAGATCGGGGTTCCGATACGTGATGTCATCTTCATTGGTGTATCCGGGGCCTTTGATAATATGTGGTGGCCAGCGCTGCTGAAATATCTACATAACATCGGAATTGCTAATAAGACCTTCGTGGTTATAGAGGACTACCGTCAGAGTAATAAAAGTTATGTTGACTTGAAGACAAGGATAGAAAAGGTCTCTCTATGTCCTTTTTTACTCTGAGGGACTACCTATGAGGAAGAACAATTGAGTACAACATCAATCAATAAATGTTTGCAAAAGCCTTAAGAAAGGGCTGCCCGCAGGGGTCAGTACTTGGCCCGGTTCTCTGAACAAAATTAATGATACAATTGCTACAATCTGGCTGTATAATAACCGCCAGAGAAAAAACTGCTGCGCCTCTTCCAACCGCTCATACAAAAAAGTCCTACTTCTTATAATAATCTTATAATAATAATGGTTTTTGAATTGTTTCAGGAGCGAGAAAAAGGTTCACATTCAAGGTAACAGTTCATGCTCTAACAAACCGATTACCACATGGCTTGTTTTTGATGAAATGATAAAACATCGTAACGTTCTAATAATAAGAGGAGTGTCTGCAGTAACTACAATGACAGTGAGTAAATGGTTCAGTTTCTTGATAGAATTATTATTTTTTTATGTAAAATTGTATTTGTAATTTTTGGAGCATGTAAGTAAGTGCTTGAAATCTCTTGGTGTTAATCACATCTAAAATTTTGTTGGGTGATGACTGAAAGTATGGGCATTTGAAATGCTTTTCAAAGAATGCCCAAAAGAACCTTGCTATTTAATCCCTGCAAACAATTGGAAGAATTATGACTACATTCAAGAAAAGCAAATAAATAAAATAATTAGGATCCATCAAAACTCACAATCTATTGAAAACTGTGTTGATAAATTAGTTCCTGAAACAACGCGAAGAATGTCTATGTGTATTGTATAACAGAGCAACTAGAAAGCAAAAGAGCAGTTAATATTGTGTAATGTCGTACATTTCCAGTTTTTGCAGAACTTGGAGCACAAACGCGGAGATGTGCTGTTTATTCTAAAAAGTCATGATGGGAATTGGCTATTATCTGAAATTTCTAAATAGTACCCAAAGGCATAGCCTGTGCGGGTAGAAGACGGCTATTATTATTTGCCATGGCGCTCCGAGGCGACTGATTTTTGGTGACGTATTCACTTTTTAGCTGTAGGAGAGACCGGAAAACCTACAGCACCACGTCGGGTGGTCGGTATTCACTCCAAGCTAGCACTAGACGGGATTGGCCTCCAGACAACTCACAATACACTTGCTGTCGAACCGGCTATCGAGGTAATAGCCAAAAAAAATCAGTTGTACTCAATTCTCAGTTCTTACAATGGCTTTCTCACAATGAATGAGAATACTTTAGATAGATACCATTATAAGATGTAAAAAGAAAGTTGCTGGACAAGATTTCAGATCACATTGAAAAAAGTTTATGTCAACCACTAAGTAAATAGGACTGGATCATTTTTATCATCACAAGCTTTTATTCTACTTGCCCTGTTTTTATGTATGTATGTGTGGGTCAAATCTTGCAACTGAATTCTCACCCACTTCTAGTTGTCTGATTAACTTGAAATTTAGTAGATGTTCATAATTTCGGTGTCAATGCATTATGGAACTTTTGTTAGAGAAAAATAAAAAATGGCGGATCCAATATTGCGGATGAGTTTTGTGATTATGGTCCGATTCCCTTCAATAATTTGGAGGCAATCATTAATTGGACGTCCACACAATTCATTGGTATCATTGTATCATTGGTATCATTGGTATAAATATATTCCACGGATTGAGTATTATATAACATGTATTCTACAATAGGTGTTTGATTCTTCCGTAAACCGGCACCAGATGTTTTTCGACGATGGCTTGCTGGAAGAAACATCAGTATTTCTATCTTTTACTGCCTTTTGGGTGCCCACGGGTGTTTTTGTGAACGATCGGTAATTTAAAAGTCTCTTGATATGCTTACAAATTCTCATCATTATAGTTTTCAGGCATGTTGAGAAATATCAACCCATATAGGGCCGTCAATCTCAGTCCTGTCAGCCATTTCAAAGGCACGTCTGTGATAAACGTATGGGTTGAGATGTGATGTAACAATTATTAATTACGTCATCATTTACATATCACACAATTAATTCAAGAATTTCGTTCAGTAAAACTGTACGGGCTATCAGTCCATTTGAACTTTTGCTGTTATTGTCATCTAACAAATGTTATGGATTCACCGGTGGTTCAAACAGAACAAGGGCAGTTGAGGGGATGTTATCATATCAATCTGGATGGAGAAAAGTTCTTATCGTTTCTTGGAATACCTTACGCTAAACCACCATTAGGAGAATTGAGCAACTCAAATAAACTGGCACAATTCAAGAATATTTCATAAAAACTGGGTAGGTAGCCCAAAATCGGTTAAAAAATTTAATTAATTGAGTATTTGATCTTAAAATTGTTATCAGTGACACTGCCAATTCCTGTGTTGTTGTTCATAATATGAACTATAAATATTTACATGGCCTCCTGAAGAGCTAGATAACTCAAAACTCAGGAAACAGCCCTTGTATTAACCATGCTTTCTCTGAAATCCATAGATTAATATGTACTATCTAAAAAGCACAGAATAAAATAAAAAAAACCTTTTAAAGACAACCTTTTTTTCATATGCACTAAAAAGTAAAAAATAATGTCTTTAGATGTGTAATGTAGGTTATTTGGTGAGTTTGAGTAATGACATAGGTATTCCACAGGGCAGTGTACTAGGTTGTTTACATTATACTCGAATAATATTAAACTTTTTGTTGAATGTGAATTCATAAATCAGTTTGCTGATGACTCCTTGATAGCTTGTAGTAATACTAACATTGAAATTTTTTTGAAAAAATGAACACTTTATTAACACTTTATTGAGAAATAAACAAATATCTGAGTATAAGTATACTTAAATTGAATATATTCAAAACACATGATCTTCATAACAAAACACAAGTATGAAACCATTAATTTCAATGATAGTGTCATGTATATCCAGAGTGGCGGGTGGCGTCACCTAGGGAGAAATAGCAGAAGAGTGGCGGTCTTTTTTCAAGGTGTACCTCACTACGACTTCAGAGAACAAATAAAAGAATATACCAGGCGTCTGTGGGTTACACGTTGGCAAAACACAAATGCTAAACTGAAGGAAATAAACCCAGACATAGCCAAACATCATCAATATGGGACAAATAGGAGAAGTCAGGTTATTTTGTCAAGAATGCGCATCGGACATACAAGGCTCACCCACCAACACATTCTCTCAAAAGAGGAGGCAAAAAGATGTGAAGACTGCCAGACCGTCCTAACCGTGAAGCATATTCTGTCAGAATGCCCAGTTTATCAACGGGAAAGAACAATAGCCGGCATGACCACCGATCTTCAAAAGAGCCTTCACAGGGATAATATCGCAATCCTGATGACTTTTCTGAAACTAACAAATCTCACTAAAGACATTTGATATACTGTTATATTATTGTTGTTATTGTTTTGAATCTCATATTGAACTAAAATGTATTGTACCACCGCTAATGACCGTGTATGGTTGATGCGGTATATGCTAATAAAAAAAAAAAAAAAAACACATGATCTTCATAACAAAACACAAGTATGAAACCATTAATTTCAATGATAGTGTCATGTATATCCAGAGTGGCGGGTGGCGTCACCTAGGGAGAAATAGCAGAAGAGTGGCGGTGGCGCGAGCATTGCTTGCGCGAGTGACGGCTATCGACATCACAAGCGAGGACGGCGACTTGCATTGTTTAAATAAGGGGGATAGTGAGTCAATGCCTGTGGAATTGGCATTGGAGCCAAACGCGAGTGTCATCTAGCGTAATTATTTGCTAACACGAATATGTGACGTCATTTTAGTCCTGTACTGATGCGCTTATAAGAAATCATAAGAAATGTGGACATTGAGAGGAACTACAAAAATATTGTAGAAGGTTTCTACATGTAAACAAAACACTTAAGTAGAAGCAGAGTTAGACTTGCCTAATGATCATGAAGAAGTTTTGAGAGCTATTATATTTGAACATTTTATTGGATATTTTTCAGTCGAGCAAATTGCCTCTGTTAATTCTTGAAAGTATAGTATATTTCAGGATTGAGTGACTATTTTTGTACTTACACAGTTCTTTTTGCAAAAGAACCTTAACACGGGTAAGTTACACACAAACCAAACCTGAGCAAGCTAACCTCGTCATAAAATATCACTAGCTTCTTCAGTGGGTTCAGCGATGTCTTGTACTGTCTCTGGGATATATTGTAACATATCACTAGTTTACACAGGGTACTGCGATGTAGCGTAGCCAAGTACATCTTTGAAGAAATCGCGCTGGTCATATAAGGGATAGGAATTCACAGGTTCGCATAACTAAATTGGTAGCCGCGAGCAATAACGCAAGCAAAGTAGCTTTTGTAAATATGCTTCTGGATGAGTTTACTGCAAATGTATCATCACTCAGGCACGGAATCAAAGAAGAGTCACTCATGAGAGATTTTTTAATATTGATATCTTGAAAAAAAATTATTATAATTAAGTAAGACCACTGTAGTCGATGCCTTAAAAAAATAATTAAGTAACAAATTTAATATTTCCTATTTCATACGGAGGAGGTTCGTTTTATGTAAAAATGACTCATGAATAATAATATGAAGTATTTTTTCTAAAATACACCGAAATAAATAATCTGAGAAAGCTGTTTAAAATGGCATGAAAGGTGTTAACGAATACGTCTAAAATCAAGATTATTAGTTCACATATATGATACATGTAGTGTTATTTGCTTAGGTTATCTTAAAATGTGGTTCAGGCGAACCTGTTAGCTTGATTTGATATTCTGGCACCATACCTATTTTTGAGGTTGGAAAGGGGTGATTGAAGATGAGGGCTGTTTCGAAATATCAATCTGAAATTAATTAAAGGCGATTAATTTGCAATAATGTTCAGTTGTAACCAGCTAGCTTTAAAATGATTTAAATTAAGTTCCACCTAATAACTAAACTAAAAAGTCAAAAGTGACATTTATATATTCCTGACACCATTTACCGCTGTCCAAATTACTTTTAATTATCAGTTATATATTTAAATCACTTTACAAAATCCAAAACACAATATGACAACAGAATAAATACTAATACATCTACCGAATCCATATTTCAAACTAACAACTAAATCAACACACCCCAAATATACCTACCTACTTTACGGTGTGACCCTAATTATAGCGGATACGGTCCATGAAACATCAGAAGAAATAATTTCTTGAATTGAAGCATATTTCTAATTTTATTGCAGTCATTGGTGCCACCTACCTACTCTATTTACAATTCATCACATCATCATCTACTTTACGGAAATTCAACGTGACTGCAAAATTACGTATTCTGCCATTCAAGTTGCGACATGACTTGGATGAGAACACCACTGACGCCATCTACATGTCGCCTTCATTTGAATCCAATATTAATCCCATAAGGTTGACCAACTATCCTCCTTATATTTAAACAATGTTTCTAGCGTAGAAAGAGATGGAATGATTCTAGTTTTGTCCAGAACCTTTATTCTCCACTATGAGAGGCCGTACGTGTCGCTGGAGAGAGTTAGTTATTGAAGTATTGAGTAGTGGATTTAGACAGTCCAAATAAATATAGCCCAGTGGTGTTGAATAAAGAATTTTAAAGTGAAATTGTGAAAGTTCTTTACATTGGTGTCAGAATCGGGATTTTAAAAATAAAATACAGAGGGTTCGTGTAAGTAGACAGTTGTGTATTTCGTTGTGTTATTCGAGTTTTGTTTTCGCGAAAAATATACAGTGACTGATAAATTTTTTTCGTGAAGTAGAGTATAGTGAAGTGTGGAAATAATAATAATAATAGACTGGTGGCCCGTGAAACTAACGTTCGCGTGGAAAATTCAATAAATCGAAAAACTTTTTCTGTGAAATTGACGAAATACAAAATGTTTTCAAGGAGTGTTCTTTTGGCCGATATAAAGGTGCTGGAATTGAAGCAAGAGCTCGAAGAACGGGAGTTGAAAACGACTGGTAAGAATGCCACGCTTCAGAAAAGACTCGCAGAAGGACTGATAGAAGGTGAAAACCCCGCAACATTGATTGCGGATTGACCGTTCACATACCTGGTGTCGATGGAGAGGGGCTCGCCCCCATAACTTCTTTGGTTATGCAGATATTGAAATGAAACTTGGAGAATCTGTATGTGACATAATACTGCTTTCGTAATCGAACCAAAAACTTTGCGCGGCAAGCTTTTGAAACTATAACTCACAGAAGGATTATTATACATCTAAAGAAAATATTTTTCACTTCCTAGCGCATTTGAATAAAAACTTAAAAAAGTTTTTTTATTATTATTTTTTATTATAGAATTGTTATTTATCATTAATAAATATCTTAAAATCTACCAATTCATTAGATTTGTACTGGATTATTATGGGGTTACAAAACTACAACAATTGCTTCGCATAAGAGCCTTTTCAAGAGGAAGTATTGAGTTATATTTTGCAGTGTTACTTTTGTAATGCCATACTACAAAGGATTCTTAGTATCTTTTCTCAATGAAAATATGAATATAACTAATATAATGAACTAATACATTCCCATGGTAATATAAAACAGGGTTGTGTCCTACAAATATACCTATTTTGGGAAATACTCTGCAGATTACCTCTTAAATGGTATATTTTTTTAGCATCGCAGTACTATTTGTTAGATAAACACAGGGACTCAGAAATTCATCCAGGTATTAGGATCTTCATTATTAAAAAAAAAAAAAAAGAATTTTCATAGGTTCAAATCTCTGACGTACGTAATATTTTTCTGCTAGTTCAAGTAAGCGTTGGTACGCTCCAGGGCAGGCACCGACTAATGAAATAAACTCAGTGGAGTCGGGAGAGGTTCATAAGATGATTATTATTATTATTATAATTTGTAGGGCGCCAAGTGATTTACAGAAGATACCTACCCACACAAGAAAACAATAAAACCACCAAATTCTATAATGGCTTACTCGACCTCGCATTCTAATGAAATGAGAGAAAAAAATCAAAAGAATACTTATATTAAACTTAGCAAATCACAGGTAGCATTATAACAAATAGTTATGAGAAAACAAGTAATTGAAAATAATACTCTCGAGAGCAATCTTCCAGGATAAAGCCGATTGAAAATAGAAATAAAGTACCCAACAACACTTTAACCAGGAAGCTATGACTAATAAATACTGAAAAATCGACGATTTCTACCAAACATCCAACCCTATGAAATTCGTCGTATTCGGGATGAATATAGTGCAAAAATCCGTTTAACACGACAAACCAAATAAATAACGCACTATTCATCAATTCGTTTCAACATTTCCACACTCACTGTCCCCTCAACTCAAATCAGAATAAATCGTTTTTGTAAGATTTATTTTTACTGATTCTCGACAAATACGCTGGGATCCGCGATGAACTGAATTTCGTTCATTTTACCAAATAACGAAAATTCTGAAATCGGTAATCCAACCGACCCGATGTTTATATAAAGGGTGTTACTTTATTTTAATTTCGAAATAATTCATATAGACACTGGGAAGTTTTTTCCCAGACTGAATATTTATTATTTGATTTTGTATACAGGGTGGAATGAATAATCGTTACAATATCCATTTTAACATAAGATTATCTAATTCTGACTTTCCGAATGAAATTTTTTTTTGGCTGTTTCCAGTTCTTTCTTCCTCAACATAATCAACTGCGCCATTTGTAATACAATGAATACTACGAAGGATTCTTACTATCTTTTCTCAATGAAAATATGTATATTACTAATATAATGAACTGATACATTCTCATGGTAATATAAATACAGGGTTGTGTCATACAACTTTTGAATACAAATCTTTCGCCAATCAATTATTTGTTTTCTTCTTCAGTTACATTTGTCATAGCAACTCCCAAGTACTTTTCCTGAATACATTTTCACGTTTATTAATATTTAGACTTTCAAAAAGATTCAGTTTCATGACTTTGTTTTCGACATGAATGATACCATAATCATGGTTGAAGAAGAGTATTATTTTTATTTTATCTTAATAAATGAAAATTAAATTTGTGTTTCATCTAGTTCATTCTGAACAAAATAAACTTCTCATAGTTGTTTGATTGTTTATTGTAGTTTCCGTCATACTCCGGGATTGTACTCAAAAGGTCTGAATTTATGACCGGAATTATTTTAGGCATTGTTGTTAGACCTGCGACCTGAATTATCAGTGAATCTGTAATTAGATTTATTTTGAATTGATAATGAATCACTTTTTCAAAATCTGATGAACCCTTTTTTTGCAGGTTGGCCTAATGTGTGGAGTTGATACTGTAAGTCCTTCAGATAATACTCTAAATATTGATGACTGGATTGAATTTGAATTTCCTGATCACAGTGCAATATATCTCAGGAATGCAATAGAATATTTGGTTGAAAGTGTGTTACTGAATCCCTCTCGTATTTTTAATAATTACGACAACTTGATTGTTGATACACTCAGAAAAGTATTAGAAGAAGAAGAGGCATTCGCAGACTTGAAAAGTCCATACAATATTGGAGAAAAACCAAAATTCTTCTTTCCCCAAAATGACTTTATACATCAAAGAGCGAAATATAATTCCAGAAAAAGTCCAAAGTTCAGTCAGAACATTACCAATCGTAGCCCAAAGAAAAATTATGGGTTAAACCATAATAGGAAGTACATGGGAAACTCAAGAAATTCTCTTGACTATAGTGAGAATGCACATTGTTCAAATGTCTGTAATTCCATCAAGAATTTATACTTATCACGCCCAAATCCAGCTCAAAAGTTGCTTGGTGCTTTGCACAATGGTTTTCCCAAAGATTATAGTTATGAGGAATCAGAACCACAACTTCCATCCACTAGTCACTTCGCTGTTGGTGAAAACGATTTTGATTTGAAGACACATAAAATATTTATATTGATAAGGCCTAGGCAAAAAAAGAACGTACAGATAGCCCAGCAGACATCAAAGTGGATATTTGCTCCTCAAACTGAGAAAAAAATATTGAGTTACAGCAGCGTAAGTTATTACACAATTCACTATAGATTTCAAATGGATCACCGTTTGTATTTTCATGGAAGTAAAACTGTTTCACTTCAGTTTAGCTATACATTCATAACTGTCTTAGTTTTATTTCACTTTTGAATAAAAAAAAAAAATAATAATACAGAGCTGCTTATAACCTCGGAAGTTCATTTTATATTCTTTTATATTTTGTTATTCAGAAATTTCAAAACTACTCAGGATGGTTTTAATAACAAGTACAATCACCTGGTATATTTTTGCGAACTTTAAATTGACCCAGTGGTATGGTTTACTTTTTCAAGAAAACAACATAAAAAGTGCCTGTAAACACTACATTTTTTGTTTCTTGTCCGATTTAAACGATTTTTTTCCAATGATTAATACACACCTATTCTGACAGTCAACAGAATTCCTTCAATTTCTTTGAACTGAACAATCAACGGTCAATTACAGTGATAAAAACCTACATAGCTTTCCCAGTAACCGATAAATATGCACCTTGATCACGTGATCAATCACGTTGTGAATGGTAGTGTTGACATTTCCATCTGGCAAACTGTAACTGTCAGATTATTTTCTAGTTGTGAAAATAAAATTTCGAAATTCATTGTCTGTATCACGTAGTTGTGTATCAATCAACCTAAAATACATTTGAGATCATATTTTCATAGATAAATACATTTCAAATCGCATTCAAATTTTTTTGACAAAACATCTCGAATTGAAGGAAGTAAAAAAAATCGCTCGAGCAAGCTCTCGCGATTTTTTCACTCTCTTGATTTTCGATATTTATATACCTCCGAAAATAGCTTTACTAGCTGTATTATGCCGCCATAACTTTAAAATAAAGTTTTAAATGTCAAGGCCTTCTTTGAATTTTTTTCAAAGCCAAAAAAAGAGGTTAGACACTTTTTAAAATTAAATTTGTCGCCACTGGATTTTGTATACAAAATTGGTGTAACAGAAATTACGCGAAAAAATAAAAATGAAAAATTATATTATTATATGCCATACTTTTTCGTTAAGTGTTGGCTATTTTAGTTCTACTTTCATATTCTTGAAATAGTAGGTAATGAACAATTTTTAGTAGTTATATCATTTTGTTAATGAGATACAGCAGTTGTGCTCAGAATATTGTCATCCTGTATATGGAAAACTATAACTGTAGGCCCGGCAATCATATGAAACTTCATTTTGTTGATGTAGACAAATGCTTTTTCAAAAAATTGGCAAATTATAGCCTTTTGTTTTCAAGTTTTAACGGTTGAGTAAAAATCAAAACAATTATGTTATTGATATTTATCATTTTTATGAAAAATACTATGAATATCTATTACAAAGGTTTTACAGTTCAAACTGACAGGGGTATAAAGAAGGTTTTACATTTTGATTTTAGTTCGAAAATATGAATAGGACATTCATAAAATCAACTATCTGAATGAAAATGAGAATTTTCACTTTCAGATATTTTCTTTTCTTTTCAGTTAGAGTCTTTTCACAATATCTATCAGATGTAGTTCAATGTCCAGCGTAGTTGTTTTCTGTTAGATATTACAAATAAATCACATTTTTCATTTTTCAATTTTGATGGAGAATGTTCCCCTTTTCAAAAGGTTTTACAATTCAAACTGACAGGGGTATAATGGTATGTTGTAAAATACAATATTTCATACATGATATACAGGATGAATATCCGAAATATTTCAATAACGCAAGTGGAATTTTAATCATGCTATATTTCTGTTAGGAATCAATATTTTTTTATGAAATTTCGGTAACACCGATTTGAAATTATTGCAAGTTTTGAACATATGGCACCGAACTTATGGCTCATCCATTAAAAAAACTGAATTGGATAATACCTATATTACAATTTAAGAAGGGTGTCCCGCTTTCTAATGAATCACTCTGTATATGACTATTGGAATCTTTGAACAACTCACAGCTCCTGCTGTTTCTAATTTTGTTGGCGAAACGCGTGTCGATTGACTTGACTTGGTTTTGGTCTTTGGGTAGTTTTCTGTATTTTTGATTCTCAAAACAGTTCTTCAATGATTTCTCTTTCCGAAAATAAATTTTTCATAGCTGTTATAATGACATATTCGTGGGGTCAAAATAAGACTTTTTTTTCCTATAAACATGTGTCCTAAAATCCACCCCCTCCAAGCTACAGACATCGCAAGATGCGCAAAAAAAATATTAAATTTTGAATTGTGGCTACAATTATGCATCAAATATTTTGAAAATTCACAGGCACTTGTATTTTTAGACGATCTATTCATTTCTTGATTCAAAAATAAGGTAACTCGAATCAAAAGGGGTGAATGAGGGTTGCATACAGATTTGAGGGCAAACATTTCCTCCAAAAAAATTTGAATTCAGACATCATCATTGAGTTGTCGACTAAAAAATCATACATTTCAGTCTCTTGCATTTTCTTGAATTAGCTAACCGTTTTAGAGAAAATCGCTAGTAAATGAAAGGGGTGTATTTTCAAATTATTATACTAAAAAAACTTAGTGAGCTATGATTATGCTTGTATCTGGTAACTAATGATTAATTAATATCTTTTATGCCAAACTGACATTGTGGTATGTCATAACCGTCATGTCACAATCGATTCACTTTCCTCAACTTACCATTACACGCTCAGAAAACGGTTCAATTACTACAAATGTTTGTAGAAAAATAAATAATAATTAACTTTTTATACTGAAAAGATTTATTTAACGGTAAAAAAACACAAAATGAAATCTACTCTAACCTTAATTTTGTTAAATCAAGTGCTGGAAATGCCCTCCTCTTGCTACAATACAGGCCTCCATTCTCCTTCGCATAGACTGACGTACGCGTTCTAAAATTCTAGGAGTATTTCTTATGTGGTCGAAGCCATCTATGATTCGTTGACGAAGTACTTCAATCGAAGGCACTGGTCCTGCATCATAAACTAGGCTCTTGAAATACCCCCAGAAAAAGAAGTCCAGCGGGTTACAATCTGGTGAGCGGGGAGGCCAAGGTACTGGACCTGCTCTGCCAATCCATCGATTCGGAAACCGTAGGTTTAAATAATTGCGCACTGTTATTCGAAAATGCGGTGGAGCACCATCGTGCATAAACCATAGGCGCTGACGAATTAGTAAAGGAACGGAATCTAAAAGACCTTCTAAATTGTTTTCTAAGAAGTGTAAATATGTTTCGCCATTTAAAATTCTTGGAAAAAGAAAAGGTCCAATTAGTTCATTTTCCACTATTCCGGCCCAAACATTTAGGCTAAACTGCACCTGGTGACGATTTTGTCTAATCTCGTGCGGATTTTCTACAGCCCAGACATGAGTATTGTGGAAATTTATAACTCCATCGCGGCTAAAGTTAGCCTCGTCAGTGAAAAGGACGAAGGATACAAAATTTTGATTTCTTTCGCACTTTTCAAGTACCCACCTGGAGAACCGCAAGCGTCGCGGGAAATCCTGAGGAAGCAATCCTTGTACTCGTTGAATATGGTATGGGTATAAACTATTTTCGTGCAACACCCGCCAGATAGTTACATGACAAATATCTAAATCCCGGGCAATTTGCCTAGTGCTCAATCCAGGATTTTCGTCAATGAGGTTTAAAATTTGCTCCTCTGTCGCTGGGTTACGGACTTCACGCGGTTTCCCCGCATCATTTCTGGGATTCTGGAATTTTCCGTACTCGCGAAGATTACGATGAGTGTTTGCAAAAGTTCGTGCGTTGGGTAGACGGCGATTGGGATATCTAATTGCGTACAACCTTCGAGCTTCAACTGAATTACCATTAGCCAGACCATAAACAAAATGGATATCAGCGAGATGTTCGTTTGAATAATTTGCCATTTCAACGTTTACTACAAGACACAAAACACAATTTATACTAAACCAAAAAACACAAAAAGATAAACTGTTTAACAAACGTCAAACTTACAAGTGAATCAAAGTCCTGTTTCACAAATTAAACGTCAAAAGCGTCAATAGGGGAAACAAAGTGAAAAGTCATAGCCCTCTAGGTATTTTTGTTTGTTACTTCAATACACCCCTTTCATTTACCAGCGATTTCCTCTAAAACGGTTAGCTAATTCAAAAAAATGCAAGAGACTGAAATGTATGATTTTTTAGTGGCCAACTCAATGATGTCTGAATTTTTTTGGAGGAAATAGAAAATGTTTGCCATCAAATCTGTATGCAACCCTCATTCACCCCTTTCGATTCGAGTTACCTTATTTTTGAATCAAGAAATGAATAGATCGTCTAAAAATACAAGTGCCTGTGAATTTTCAAAATATTTGATGCATAATTGTAGCCACAATTCAAAATTTAAGATTTTTTTTGCGCATCTTGCGATGTCTGTAGCTTGTAGATTTTAGGACACATGTTTATAGGAAAAAAAGTCTTATTTTGACCCCAGGAATATGTCATTAAAATATTTGTATTGAATTATGTAACACCCTGTATAGTATCATTTGGAATTAAGTGGTTTGCAAAATATATTTTTGTAAAAATATCTTTAACATTTTTCAGAAACGAGATCCAGTTTACCTACTATTCACAGTAAACCAATCTTATGCCTTCCAAGGAATAGCCAAATATATTCATATGATGAATGAACCTTCTGGAAAGCCTACAGCTGTGATTGAATGGATTTTTAAAACGGATTTGCCTTACATTAATATAAGGTAAGTTGAACAAAGAATATCAATTGCTCCCTTTAATATTTCATAACTTACTTGCCTAAATTGTCAGTATTATTACATTTTTGGAATATTTACATTAAGCTGGTCTGAATAGACAAGTCTTGACTATCCGAAGACTTGAACTCTAAATAAACAAAAAAAATAAGATGTACTAGCTATATCTACTGAAAAATAAAGGCATTCCAAATGAATGAGGAAAAAATCTCACCTCGCTATTTTAGCCAATCAGAAGTACGTTTTTTGTTTCATCTTCCAAATTTTCGTTAATTTTCATCGTCCAGGGCCAAATTATTAAGTGGATTTTTTTTCTGTGATTGATAGCATTTTGCTTTTATTAAAAAATTATTTTAATTTTTCATATGAGAGGAAATATTTCATAATTCATCAGTGAAAAATTAATTTCAATGAAATGTCCATACTTCATGAATATAAAATTTTAAAACATTTTATTCAACACATCTGTACTTATTTCAAACTAAAAGTAGCTTTCTTCATACTTTCTCAATTTAGTTTTCGTCCATATTACACTCCTCAATTATGTATAATAATTATTTCAGTTTTGGATGGACCTTTTCAACTCTACAAAGTTCTTAGCTATATGCGCATAATGTTCATTTCTATTGTTTTTCCAATCTCTATATTATTATTTGAAAACCTGAATACAACTTCAACATTAGAAATTTTCATCACAACAAGTTGGTAGTACTATATGAATTGCGAAATAATCACAACATCACATTAAATATTCCCTCTTATGAAATTAATATAATAGATTTTGGATATATGATTTCAAATGGACTGTACTTTAAATACTTTTAATTAACACAATAAACTGTCATAATTTCATGGATATTGAGATCAATTATATATTTCCTAACATAGCTCCGGCCTTTGAAGAGGTTTTCAAACAAAAGGACTATTTTTTTTTGTTTTATATCCAAACAGACCTAAAGGTCTAATTACTAGTGGATAATAATGTGTTCTGGCTAGGCCTTGTTACTAACTCCCTACGCCACCTTAGGAGCAGCATTGTTAATTTTTACGCAACAGTGAATCGTGGAGGATTATTCCCAGCCGGCACAAGATTCAATCATTCAGATTTTCACATCTGAAAATGAAAAAAGCTTATCTCGGCTGGGAACCGAACCAGAAAATCCTACGGACTCGTGGTGTTTTCACGAAGCAATTCAGTTTCGTTCAGAAATAAATCGACAGACTTATGAGATAAATTCTATCACGAGTGAATTTTATTAGACTATTTCACGAATAAAGTTTTTTCATTAATATAAATACGAACAATGTATGATAGTCATAAACAAATTATTAAAATCGTCAATATTATAATGTTTCGTTTCATAATTTCATTTGAATTTGCAGTTAAGCGACTCATTCTGACATATCCAGCTATATTTATTATTGATCGAACTGTCAGACGTATTCGTTTCGTCATGGTTACATCGCTGAAAATACCGAAGCTGATCCTCCAATCAGAATTGAAAGACACTACATAAAAAATGAAGTATATGATTTCAAGCTTGAGGATTGCACGTTCACAAGGGTGTTATTAAAAATATATATGCAGGATATGAATTAGCGATTATTTTCTAAAACCAAACCAAAGTATTTTTTTTGGCATGTATAAGTGGGACCTGTTACTACTTTAAAATTGTTTGATATAGTCCAAAGAGGGTTATGGGTTGCTGCTTCAGTATAATAATTCCATATTTACTAAATCATTCATGATTTTCGGATCATCCGCAAACATCTCCGTGAAGTGCGACAGAACACATTTTAGGTACTAAAATACTCGCATATTATATTTGCATGAGAAGGTAGGAGTCTTCAGAAACGATATGAACTATTCCTTTTCTTTCTCCGATCATTTTTAGCAGAGTTATGACCAATCAAATATTCGGCTCCGCCAGAACTTTCAGCGGCGGGTAAGGGTGAACCTGAAATTTGATATCGGCGTTCAATCACGTTTTCTGAGAAAACGAGCGCATTTCATAAGAAATTACTAAGAATAATTTTTGTGGAAAATTGAAATGTATTTCACCCTGTTGAGTTGTTTTTTCAATAAATCATATACTTTCCAAGATTACAGCAAAAATCTATTTATTTATTTTTAAACAGAAAAAAAAAATGATCCACCCCTCTAATTTTGGTAAACAATTTTTTTTTCGTGTTTATCATGGTTCCAACTCTAGTATACCATGTTTGGTGGTGCTACAATGGATTCTTCTCTCAATACCAACTCGTACTGTATTATTCGTAATTAAAAATCTATCTGCGATCGACAATATCTCAATCGCGACTGAAAAACTTTTTCGATCAAAAATGAAGTTGCTGAAAACTAATGTTTAAAAAACATAGTTAATACAATGTTTTTTAAATAAGAGAGTCTGTCGAAGAAAGGCAAGAAAAGTATAATTTAGAAAAAACTAAATTTAAATAAATGGTTATTATTATTTTTTTCTTTGCATTGCAAGATATTCATGTGAACTATACTCTATTTCAATACACACCAAATTAGTTTGTTTTCTGATAATTTACGTAATTCTTTAAATATAATATATAATATAAATAATGCTTACATACTGGGCAGGAGGCATGTAGCAGCCTGAATTTCTTTAATTTGATGAGATACAAATTTTAAATTCATAGGGGGTTGTAATCAGTGAAAGTGCTTTTGATGAACTTTACAACAGTTTTTTGAACCACCATACTTCCGGTCAAACAGGTGATTGAAAAAAAAGTCGTTGGGTTCAAAGAAAGTGCTATCATTGATTACGACATTCTGTAAATTAAAAAAATTAAACTCTTCAAATAAAAAAAACGACATGCTGCTACATGTCTCCTGTGTCACCACATATATCTAAAAGGCATTTTTATTAATAGGATATGATAAACCATTATGGGGAAAAATCTTTCCATTCTCATCAGTCAATCGCCATTGTTATTTGGGATATAACATATTAACCATCAGAGGTTACTTGTATATGTGTTGATTGACTGGAGAATTTTAAGGTCGTCAAAATATGCATTGTGAAGTTGCTGATAAAGATTGTAAAAGAAAGTGACATATTTATTTTGTTTGAAGGCATTTGAGGAACCCTTTCAATGGAAACAAACCAATATATGATGGACTGGATGGTCAATTAGTTCAACAGAGTGTAGCTGAAGAATTAATCAGAATTTATCAAGGTTTGAATGATGCGAAGTATTCTACCTACTATGGCAGAAAATGAAACATTTTATTTTCTTTTCATCTTGCCATGGTCTTTTTATTATCATTATTGCATTATTTATACTGATCTTTTTCTTGTTAGTATTAATTTATTGAATCATCGATGATATTATTTTTAATTTGATTTTAAAAATCTCTTTTCTAATTTTCATATTAATTGAGAACTTTTGTCTATATGGCATAGATAATCTTGAACAACCCTTCTGTGTTTAAAACCTCAGATATCTAGTTGCAGTGTGATAAATGTAATCAATTATTTATATTTAGAAACAATATTTGTGTTCATTTTGACGAGTTACCTTGTGATTCATTTCCATCTTGAACCATAGAATGTTTCCTTTGTGCAACAGGAAAAAATCAATTAGAAATGTTAATGGAATGTTATTTATTGGCAATTTTTAGTTTAATACTCGAAGTTTTGCGTAATTGCGTGACTACATTTTTCATTAACTAATTTTTTAGTTATACAATTTCAGTATAGGTTAACTAAAAATTTGGTAAATGGAAAAATATGTTGAATTTTATTAGACCATTAATTTTGGATGAATTTATATCTGTAAAACCATTCAGTGTTTGCTTGTTAAGTAACCAATGAGTTATTTTTATTACAGAGGCATGCTGTATTCCTTTGACTTTATGGTAATTTTGAATAATTGTTCTTCATATCACTTCAATAATTTGTTAATTTGTAGTAGTGAAGATCAGGGTGTTGAATTGTCTGTAGACCATTATTATTTTAAGGTTAGATAATTTGCTCTATTTTTAATAAAATGATATTTTTATTGTTTTATCAATTTTGAAATCCAGTGAGCATTGTTATATCGAATGATTTCGACTTGTTAACTAATAGCTATGGAAATATTATTTCTTATTAATTTTTTATACTACAACTGTTTGCTTTATGTAGCATGCAGCATTCTCTATCAATTTGTTCATTTGTAATTTTCCCATTGAATTGTTCCATTGAAATATATATATTTATCATTTTTACAATATTTTGAGTGTTTTATTACATTCCTGATTCATTTCCTTAATTGAATTATATTCCATATTTTTAAACTTATTGATGAAGATTTGGCACCTCTGTTCATTTAATGCAAAATATGAAAATGGGATTATGTTTTATCTATGGTTATTTGGGAACAGGCAAGAAGTAAAGTACAAATTTGGTATCAAATAGTAATATGTTCATAAAACAATTGATTTTACCCAAAAAAAAGTATTTCCTGGTATAGAACAGTGAATTCAGTATATTTTAAATTGGTGGCTTCTAGTAAAGAATAAATCAGTTATAATTTTGGATTTTTTGGGTATGAGAAATGAAAAATCCTGTGATTTTACTTTTTGGTTTGGTTATTTGAATCAAGGCGACTGGGAAAGCACACCTATGCCGTGAGCTGTAATATTATAATTGCACTATCTTCAGTTCACTCCCAACTGCTCCTAATCAAAGTAAATCTGACCTGTATGAAGTAGTAGAATTCTACTTGTAAGTTCACAATATTAGATACTCTACACATTTGACACAAATGAGCACATTAGTTATAAACAATATATTCTACATATCGAACATTGTTCAAATAATTTAAATAACTTCTGTCTTTCTTATCGTCACTTCTCCAATCTGAATCAACTAAGAACTAATTCTGTTTCTCTTAGGAATTCAATGCTGCAATTTATTTGGAAGTCGTGTGCTGACATAACACTTTCGGGTTTTAACAAGGGGCTTGGACATTGGGAACTGTTTTGTTTGAGAGATACTTTACTGACTTTGGGAATAATTCTGTTTTTTCATAAGACTGACACATTTATAACTTTTATTGACTGACTAGACATTCCAACAACCGACGGCAGGTACACACATTTTTATATAGCTAAAAATTAACATAAAAATCTTTTTAAAAACAAGCTTTTATTTATAAATTACTGCACTGGAAATTTAAAAATAGTATTTGGTTTATGAAAAACAGAACTTTTCAAAACTTTTAATGTTTTAATATAACTTGAACTGCTATAGCATGTCTTTACGATGATGCAATGATATTTGGCCTTGAGCTTTTGAGAAGATATTAATTTTTTAAAAGTTCAAGATATAGAAATACTCAAAACTACGTCAATCTCGGTTAAAAAAAAAAACATACGAAATACATACGAAGCATACGAATCATAGGAAACAGCGTTCGAACGAACGTCGAACGATTCAACATAGAAACGTTCGAAACATACGAAAACAACGAAACATACCAAACATATGAAACATACATAATAAAGGAACGAAGAAACGATTGAACAAATAATAATAATAATAATGATAATATAATAATAATAACGAACGAACGGACGAACTTACGGTCTAATGAATCAACAGACGAAACATACAAAAAAATACAAAATATACGGAACATTCGAAATATAGGAAAAACACGAAACATACGGAACATAACAAAACATAACGAAACATACGAAACGAGCAATACAACGAAAGTAAGGGAAACGAAAGTAAACGAAGAGAAACGAGAGAAAACGAAACAAAAACTGAAGAAACGGGATGATCGAACAGCGAGAACAACGAATGGAATGAAGGAAAAACATAAGGAAATGAATCAAACCTATAAAATAAGTGAAACAACGATCGGAATGCAAGGAAAACGATTAGGAACAAGAGCAAAGTAACGGAAAATGAGAGGAAACGAAACAAGAACGGAAGGAAACGAAATGATTGAAGCGAACGAAACATACGGAACAGAGAAGAGAACAAAGTGAAATAAAACCATAAAAAACGAAGATAAGCGAATATGGTCCGAAACAAAACGAAATGACGAGGATGCAATGAAACTAAATGAAATGTGCTACAACTTATCAAACCCTCATGCAATTAGTCAAATAGTTTTTTCAGGTAATATTTGTCAGACATAACAAAGCCTTCACGCTTTCGCTAACTGAACTTGCGACTGAGATTCTAAGTGTTCCAGAAAAATGAGTGAGTTTGCGAGAGAAAAGCATCGACAAGGGAAATAGGAACGATGTGAAAGAATATTTTCAACGTACATTTCAAATTTCATAGCCATTGAAAATCTCAACATATCTCGTGATGGCTGATTATTTTTCGTCTAGAAATGGTGTTGAAGAATACGAGCTATTATCAGATATAGATAATACAATTCAGTCTTTAAATATACGCCAAAATGGTAAAGAACGACTATTTTTCTAGCTATTACCATGACGAATATTGAATCGTAGTTGGTGACATGCTCTTTCGAGTCACTTTTGAAAATGGGGCGTATATAGCTCTGTTTCCATAAATCAGGAAATATACCACTAGCTAGGGATTTGTTGTATAAAAGAAACAGTGGATATGATAATGAGTAAACACATTGTTTCAAAAATAATGAAGGAACTCCATCTGGGCCACTTAAAAATGTTGATTTCATCATACAAATTGCTTAAAAAATACTGGACAGTTCGAATGCACAAGTTGAGAGATTGATTATCTTTTATTGTGTTCAAAATCATTTAAAAGGGATGAATCTGATTCTACATTGTTGAGAAAAATTCAGTAAAATAGTGCTATGGATATCATTATATGTCATTGATGAGTTAGGTATATCATTAGAGTTTTTTTGTCACTTATATAAATCCAAAAATATTTAGAATCATTATTCAGGTTCGACTCGATATTATTTAAATAAGTTTCCATAGCAGACTTTTGTGAGAGATTTACATTGAGATCTTAAATGAGTAAATATCAAGTAATCCTCATTACGGTTGTGAATTTTGAATTGTTTGTGAATGCGTTTCTTCTCAGAGATCATAAGCTTCAATTCAGATGTGAACCATTTTGGGAAATTTGATGGTTTGTATAATTTCAATGAAACAAATATATCAATTGCGTTTTGTACTATTTCATAAAATGGGTTAATAGCTGGGTTGGCATCCAAATTTTCAAGTATATCAATCCAGTTAAATGTAGAAAGATATTCATTAATTCCTATAAGAAATTAGCATTTCTAAAATCATAATGATAACGACTTGATGTAGTAGGCTTGTTAACAGCTTTGATACAAAATGATACTGCAGTGTGATGAATTTTATTTTGGAAAAGTGAGTCAGCTGCAGGGACAACTTCCAAATCATAAATATGACAGAAAACCAAGTCTAAATAAGTACCTCCACTATTCACTATATGATTCACTTGGTGAAACTGTAAAAAACAAAAGTCATTTGCAAGAATGTTTCCATTAGAATTCACAGCTCATGTTGCTTTTAGGCATTGAAACATAATCTGTAAGCTTGAAACATTCCAATTTATGTTGCCATATTGTTTCAGGTATATAATGAAAAATAAAGATGTCCGCCCTCAGAGACATTTCAAGGAAACCTTTCATTAGTAATATTTCGTAACTATTTCAGAAACATTCGAAAGACATTTCAAGTTAGTTGATGATGTGACAATAAATATTTCAAATATTTTATTGTTATTGAAAGGTGTCAGGATCCTACTTTACTTCTGTACAATTTGAAACATTCCACTGAATATTGTTTGATGTTTCAGAGACATTTCTAAATCTAAAAATGTCTGACCTCAGAGAGGTTCCGAAGAAAACTTTGCATGAGTTCATATTTTCGAACATTCTTGGCATATTCTAGGTTTGTTTCATAATATACATTTTTCAAAACATAACAGCCATTTGAATGTTTCACATATATTTCTGAAGTAATTCTGCATTGCATTTATGTTCCTCGTCCGAATACTCTGTTATAAGGTAGGCAACCTAATAGGCAATTCTTGTATTGATGGTTGCATGCACAGTGGCACCATAACAGGGAACGCTCCAAAAAAGGTAATGGCGCGGGATTGCATTGTTTTTACTTACATTGTGTATGTTGTTACAAGTACGAATAAACAATAAAGAATATTGGTATAATAGATCTCATTACTACCTATATGACATGGCGCAGTCGAGAAAGGACCTTTAATCACAAAAGAAAAACAGTGTACAAAAGCAGATACGTCAGTTGACCAGTGAATAGGTTAAAAACAAAATTCAAGAAATGGAAGGAAGGCTACCAGAGCCCATGAAATTTGAAGGAAATCTCAACGAGAATTTCAAAAGATTTCTTCAAAACTTTGAAACCTATTTGATTGCCACTGAAAAAGATGGAAAATCAGACAAAATAAAGATTGCTCTATTATTGAATACAATTGGCAGTGAAGGAATCGAAACATTTAATACCTTCAAATTTGAAGACCCAGATGATAAACAAAAGTATGACAAGGTTGTGAAGGAGTTTGAGAGATACTGTGCACCTCGAAAAAATAGAACATACGAGAGGTTTGTTTTCAATAATCGTATTCAAGCACCGGATGAGCCATTCGATCATTTTTTTGGTGAACTAAGAAAACTCATACAGTCATGTGAATATGACACTCAAGAAGAATCAATTCTTGTTGACAGGATCATCCTGGGCACGAATGATCCTAAAGTCCAAGAGAAATTACTTAATATTCAAAACTTGGCATTAGATATGGCAATAGACATTTCTAGAAATGCAGAAGTAACCAAAAAGCATTTAGAAAGTGTAAGGCATAAAGAAGAAACAAGTGTAGATGCTATTAAAAAGAATGAATATTCCACAGAAGGAAGAACTAGATCAAACAGAGAGGACAAGCAGGGTGGAAGAGATAATGGGAAAAAATTGAAGTGCATGAAATGCAATAAAATACATGAATATGGAATGTGTCCAGCATTTGGACAAAAGTGTCACAGATGTGGTAGGCCCAACCATTTTATAGTGGCATGCAGGTCTGACATGAGGAAGGTTAGAGAGGTATCTCAACAAGAAACAAGACCAGCCGTGGAAGATGATCAGCTATTTGTGTGCAGCTTTGCAATAGTGGGGGAAGTTAAAAAAGACAATACCTCAGTGTGGATGGAAACTGTAAATCTTAATGGAAGAGAAATTAACTGTAAAGTTGACACAGGGTCAGAAGTGAACATTATCCCAAGACATGTATATAATCAGTTACCGATGGGTAAATTAATGAAGTCGAACGTAGTCTTGGAAGCTTATGGTGGAGCCAAATTGAATCCTATAGGTAAAGTAAAATTGAATTGTAGAATTGAAAATAAATCTTTAGAATTGGACTTTTTGGTGCTAGATTTAAGGGTAAAACCAATAATTGGATTGCCTAGTTGTTATGATTTAGGTTTTATAAAGAAAACAAGTAGTCTTGAATCTATAAAAAATACGGAACAATTTGTAAAAGAGAATCAAGATGTTTTTGAAGGTCTAGGCTCTTTTCCGGAAGAATGCAACATATCCTTAAAAAAAGGTAGCATTCCTGTTGCTAGGCCATGTAGGCGAGTACCGTTAATAATAAAAGAGAGATTACAAGCCAAACTTAAAAGCTTAGAGGAACAGAAAATAATTTCCAAAGTCAATAGGGCCAGCGAGTGGGTTAATCCACTAGTTATTATTGAAAAGCCCAACAAAACATTACGCTTATGTTTAGACCCTCAAGAGTTAAACAAGTGTATCGAAAGAGAATTTTTTGAAATTCCTAGTCTAGAGGAAATTTGCAGCAAGTTGGCGGGCAAGCAATACTTTTCCGTTTTAGATTTTAAAGATGGCTTTTATCAAGTGAAACTCTCAAATGAATCTAGTAAACTTACAACTTTCTCAACCCCGTTTGGGTGCTACAGATTTTGCAGGCTTCCATTTGGCTTAAATTTGGCACCTGAATATTTTCAGAAAGTGAATTTTAAGAATTTTGGTGATATCGAAAATACTATAATTTATTTTGACGACTTATTAATAGCAACTAACACTCTAGAAGAACATACTCAAACAATAAAAAAGGTCATACAAAGAGCCAGAGAGAAGGGAGTGAAATTTAACAAAGAAAAGGTACAGTTTCAGAAAGCTGAAGTAAAATATATGGGACATATTTTCAATAAAGAAGGTATGAGGGTTGACAATGAAAAAGTGAGAGCCATTAACGAGCTTAAACCACCTAATAACAAAAAAGAGTTGCAAAAATTGTTAGGGTTGATAAATTATGTTCGTAAGTTTATACCTAGGCTAGGGGAACTGTCAAGTCCACTTTGTTATCTATTGAAAAAAGAAATAGATTTTCTGTGGTTGAGTTTACATGATAAAGCCCTTCAAGAAATTAAAAATGAAATTAATAAAAACATTACATTAATAAATTTTGATTTTAATAAAGAAATTGTCATACACACTGATGCATCCCAAAATGGCATCGGCTGTTGTTTAATGCAATGTGGAAAACCTGTAGCATATGCCTCTAGAGGCCTCAGTGATACAGAAAAGAGGTATGCCATAATAGAAAAAGAAATGCTTGCTATTTTGTATGCAACACAAAAATTCCATAATTACATCTATGGACGACCTATAAAAATAGTCACAGATCATAAACCCAATGTCAGTGTTATGAATAAACAAATTTGTCAAGTACATTCACCACGCTTACAGAGACTCAGACTAAAGTTGTTAAAATATGATATAAAAATTGAATACTTACCTGGTAAATTCCTGCATGTGGCTGACTGCTTGTCTAGAAATTTTAGTAGTGAAAAAGGGGTGGATGATGATGACTTGAATGAAATGGTGCATTCGGTTGAGAGACATTTAAGAATGAGTGAGTCTAGAAAAGTAGAATTTAGAGAGCAAAGTGTTAGTGATGAATTTTTAAAACAAGTGATTGAGTACTCTTTGAATGGGTGGCCTGACAAATCATATGAGGGAGAATTAAGGGCGTATTATCAGATTCGAAATGACATTTACGAGTATAATAAGATGATATTTTTCAATGACAGAGTTTGTGTCCCAAGAGCATTAAGGCACGATATGTTGAAATTATTACATGAAGGTCATTTTGGGATAAGTCGCACAGTAGATAGAGCGCGTGAAATCCTATACTGGCCTGGTATGACCAGAGATATAGAAACCATGATCAAAGCCTGTGCTCAGTGTGAAAAATATAAGTTTGCAAACGTCAAAGAACCTTTGGTTACACATGAAATACCAGAGGTACCTTTCCAAAAACTGGCTTCTGACATATTTGATTATGGAGGCAAGTCATACTTAGTTATTGTAGATTATCTTACAAAATGGTTGGAAGTAATCCCAATAAAGCACAAACGAAGTAGTGATATTATAAATGCACTTAAAAAAGTGTTTACCACATATGGTGTACCAGATGTTGTTGTTTCTGATAATATGCCCTTCTCATCCTATGAGTGTAAGCGATTTGCAAAAGATTTTGATTTTGAGTTTAAAACCAGTAGCCCACGTTATCCCAGATCGAATGGCCAAGCTGAAAGGTATGTTCAGACCGCCAAAAATATGCTAAAAAAAGGTTGCGACTTAGATGTTGCCTTAATGGAATACCGTAACACACCCCTTACTGGTCTTAAAAGAACCCCTGCTGAATTATTGTTCTCACGAAAACTAAAGACTAAATTGCCGTTAGTTGATGAACCAAAAGCTTTCATAAAAGAGTTTAAGAAAAATTTAGACAACAAAAATTCACTTTCAAAAATCTATTATGATAGGCATGTAAGGGAAAGGTCAGGGTTTCATAAGGGTGATGAAGTTGTATTTAGAAATGAAGCCAGAGAATGGCAGCCTGCATCTGTAGTAGCCAGGCATGAGTCTCCACGATCATATTTAATAAATACTGGAACAAATGTGTTGAGAAGAAATAGTTTTCATTTGAGAAAATCTTTGACAAATCGTCAAGTAGACCACACTCCCTGTGACCCACAAAATATAAATGTGGGGCCCAGGAATAGTTCTACATATGTAAAGGCTGATACTTCCTTGACGGATTCTAGCACAGAAAACCCCACAAGCCAATTAACGAACAATAATCAGAATCTAACCAGTCAGGGTAGTGCACGACCTAGTAGAACAATAAGACAGTCTTCTAGACTTAATGAGTATATTGTATATTAGGATCAAATGTGTTGGTGTTTCTTGAGAACAATTGTTCGTCATGTATTAGTTTAAACTTTTGGTATTGTTAAAATTTAGTTTTAACCTTAAGCAGTAAATAATTAGTTCCTGGGAGGGGAAGGTGTTATAAGGTAGGCAACCTAATAGGCAATTCTTGTATTGATGGTTGCATGCACAGTGGCACCATAACAGGAAACGCTCCAAAGAAGGTAATGGCGCGGGATTGCATTGTTTTTACTTACATTGTGTATGTTGTTACAAGTACGAACAAACAATAAAGAATATTGGTATAATAAATCTCATTACTACCTATATGACATACTCGGAATCGTTACAAATCACATATCTTCAGTTATATTTGTTTACTCTGATTTCACACGATATAACGGAGTTTAGGCTGCTTCATCTTGTGACCAGAAGATGAAGTTTTCGAGGTTTAGAGATACATTCAGAGCTTTGTGCCCACGACTTTTAAAAGGTCAATACGCGAAGGAAAGAGCGGTTTTTCAGCGAATAAATTTTGACAGATGAAGGAAATAAATAGATATAATCATTCACGATGATGGTAAAAAAATGTTACGATCATTCGCAATTGGAGTCCTTTTGAAATATTTCAATTATTGAGGGAGGGTGTTCTATCAAAATTTTACTGATTTCGAAATGTTACCGAATGAAACACATATTCAATAGACCAATAATTTGTTTTTGTTTTTTGTTAAGATGCTCAAATGAAATGTTTCGGTAATTAGGTACCTAGCAGGTGAAAGTTTCGATTTTTTACGTACCTACATCAATATTCAAAATAAAAAGACTTAAATTATTTAGCTCTTTGGAAATATTTCTGTAATTCGTAACTGAGGATATTTTGGTAAACACATGATTCATAATTGAGGATATTTTGGCATACACATGATACAGGTACTAATTAATTTTGTAACATTTTTGAAATAATGCAAAATTGAAGGTTTCAGTTATTCACACTTAAAGTTATTTTGAAATGTTTCAAATATACACCATTTAATGTTCATTTGAAATGATTCCGAAGAGATCAACTCAAATTTTTTTAAACGTTTCTATGTTACTCACTGCGAATATAATGTATCAAATTATTTAAAATTTTGTTATATTAGATGGTTTCAATCAGTTACAGTTTAGGTAAAATATGAATTGTTTCTAAGTATATCAAACTGATTGATGTTATTTCGTGACGTTTTATTTTGAAATGTTTCAAAATCATTGATTTGAAGCATACTTATAAATTTTGAACTTTTATGAATCATTTGAAACATTTCAGTTTCAAGTTTTGCTCTCTGAACGTTTCGATTATTCTCAGTTGAAGTTATTTTGAAATATTTCAAGTACCAAAAATTGATTGAAATATGAAATTTTGCCGAGTATATCAAAATAAACCATCTTGGAATATTTCAGAAATATTATATGATACTATTAAAACATTTCTGAAACGGTACAAAATGAAACGAGTCGATTATCCACACTCAGAATTGATTTGGAATGTTTCAAATGTCCAAGAGTCATTGAACATTTAAATGTTTCCAAAGAGGTTAATTCAACACATCTGAAACATTTATGAAATACTTAGTAAAATATGTTTCTGTGTATCGAACTGATGTTCTTTGTGATGTTTCATTGAATCAGAATTCAGGAGATTTCGAATTGCATTGTTTTAAGGCATCATGATATGTTTGGAACTTCATGAATCATTTTGAAACATTTCAGAAATCTTATTACCTGAACGTTTCGATCATTCTCAATTGAAGTTATTTTGAAATGTCTAAATTATCCATAATTTATGTAAATATGGAATGTTTCTGAATGTATCAGAATAACCTGTCTTGAAATGTTTCAAAAATGTTTCGATAATTTTGAAACATTTCAGAAATGTTTCTAATAAATGTTTCGATTATTCACAACTACAGTACTTTTGAAATGTTTCATAAACGTTTCATGTTTACTGGGTACCCTTCAGAGATATATGTACAACGTCTTCCAAAGAGAACTTCCATACCAAAATATTCATTCCATCGCGAAATCTGTGAAAGGTTTCTCAAAGAATAAAAATGATTGTGACAAGAAATATGGAGATTTGTACATGTGGAAACTGAAAATCAAGAAATGAACCAACAGAACTAAAGACATCACATAAAGTACGAGTTCGGAAGTGATCAAGGTTGACGCGGTGAAACAAATCGAACGAAACTGTTCGAATAAAATAGTACGAACGAAATAATCGGAATGAACGAGCGAACGAACGAAACATACGGAACATACGAAAACATAGAAAGCATAAGTAACAAAAATAACAAAATGAATAGAAAGACCAAACGAAATGAAAGAAACGCGTGTACCACTAGATTCCAAGGTTCTTCAGCAAAGACATCTGTTATTACATCTATTAGACCCTCGTGCAGAGTAAACATATTTTTATAAAATATGTTTTGGTACACTTTTGTACAAATGTCCTACACTTTTGTTAACGTTATCGACTTACAACTAAGATTCTGGATGTTCCAGAGAAATGAGCAAGTTTATAACAAGGAAGCCAAACACAAGCTGAAGCTATGTCTCACATATCTTGACAACACTTTCATACTCTTAGAAAAAAATCCACACCCGACAATACTCCAACTCCAAGCAACATATCTATGTAAATTGCATCGCCGAAATATTTTTTGAAGAAGCAAGGACCTTATGTAGTAGCAGAAAATTCCACAGACAGAACTCATCGATATAAGGAGACACATGAAACAGAACAGGTACCCAGATAAACTCATTAAGTAGTAGAATTATTTGCTTTCATCTGGCATACAAAAATGTTTTTGTCAATAGGGAAAAACATCACTCAAAGCATTTTGTCTCGCTGATGGTGCTTCACTCACCAACTCGCAACTTTTTCTAGGATACCACATATAGTTATCGAGTTGTCTGCCATTTATAATTATTTGTATTATCGATAAATTGGTGATCAATCCAGTCCTGAGATTGATCCAATCATTTTAGTTCACCTACTCTTTTTCTTGTTAGACTAGGAATTGATATTTTCATTACAGACTCTGTATGTAAACGTGGATATGTTTAGACTGGAAATAGACGGACTGCAATGTGCGGTTGCTGCCGACTGCAAAACTGCTGCTCAAGTCGACTTCAAGTGAAGTTGGGTTGGGCAGCTCAGAGCAGTCCGAATCGACTGCATTTGCAGTTCATAGAACTGCACGTTGCTGCCGTATCTGACTGCCTGTAGAAATTCCGAACTGACCACTTGAAACTCAAAACATCCCGACAAGTCGCGACTGCACTTTGCAGTTCGTGTATACAGTATCGGAAAGTTTTCATCTGGGGTATGGTGGTTTTATGAGAGCGTAAAGAAAACCCTGCTATATGTTGAGAGAGCATTGCAATTTCTCCTCTACTCGCTCGAGGAAGGGATATCGACGTGAGTTGTTAATTCGTCGGGCGATCTAACAGGAGAGGCGCGCAGTAGTGCGTCTCTCTTATTTATGTGGAATTATCATATCATTGCGTTCCTTGTTGCTCGCGTAGATTTCTGTCTATACCCCAGATGAAGTTTCCGATACTGTATACGTTCTATGTCCCGCCATTTGCAAAATGTCGTTCTCAGCGCCCCCTACGATTTCAGATATCTTACAAATATAGTGTTACAACGATGTGCATAACCAATGTATTCACCAAAAGCACGAAAAACCAATAAACGTGGCAACATTTGATTTTAATTCCTTGGTCAGTTGTGAATCCAATTCCTCTCGCTGTCTCTCTATACATATGTATACTGTATTTATTATCCAAGAGATTGTACTCGGCCTGGCAGTAGTGGCACTAGTGATTAGTGAATAGTGGCATTAGTGGCAGTCTGGTTTGGTTCTCTGACGAGTATACAGTTTTTCGATTTCGATTTCGTATTGATCAGAAGATAAACTTGTTCGGGATGGATACCGACGCCTTTGGCCTATCAACCAGTAAACAAAACTTGCAATTTCAACAACAGATACCGTGAGTATAAAGAAAAATGGATCAAGTAAAAAAAAGATCTTATCATCTCCAATTCGATTCAAATAGAGTTGTTAGCGAGTTTTGATAATGGGTACGGATACAGTCTCCGTAACGAAAACGTTTTTTTAAAAAAGAGAGGTATTTTTTGGGTAATTTAAACTTTTTTTTTCAGATAGGCAAATTCAGTGTAAATTATAATTTCATTCAAGACAAAACAGTCTTGTAAACGGAGTATCTCATCGGGTAAATTAATCAATTTGCCTTCTATACTTATACAGATTTCCTTTTCGATTTCCATTTTTCATTTTCAGATTGTGGAAGGTTAAATACCCTGAAAATCATGCCAAGAATATAAAAAAATCACTTTCCCACAAGTAATACAATATCTACTATCGATGTTATTGATATTTGTGCAAGAAAATCGCACAAAAAGGCTGATGAAGAACCATTTCAACTAACGTCATCCAATATTCTCAAATGCAAAATATTTTCTTTATGAAATAACTAAGAATATCATAATTGGGCGCACATTACTTTAATTATTATCACAAATAAATAATTCTCTTGTACAAGATGTATGTTAAAAAAATATATATGTAATTTTTTACTTGTCTCTTCTCCCTCATCTTGATCCCTACCCAGCCTACCCCCTACCCTATCGTATGTGATAGTTCTAATCAAGTTATTATTTATTTATGTCAGATGCTTTACAATTTTATGTATAATCGATGGAATGAAACAATTATCTTTATTTTATTTTTTTCGTTCCGTTAGGATTATCCCAGTCGGCCCATGTCTTTACGGAGCACAGTGTTTCCGACGTTCAATCTGACTGGACAAAAGTGAGAAAACGAAAGTGTGCAAAAAACATGAATAATTCAGCAATATAATCATAAATGACTGCTTATCTCACGGGCTGTAATAAATTTCTGATAGCCATTCAATCTTTAGTGAAATATGATATTTTGAGAATTTGCTTCGGTCACGTTATCACCAGTGTAAAGTTGAAGCGAGAGTTTATCCAAATATTGCACTTTCTGATCAAGTGAAATCTTGTTATTACTCAACTTTTTGAACTGTTTTACATCTCCATGACAGTAAAATTATTTATACGCTGTCATTCTGATTTTTTTGGGCGAATTATTCCTTTAGTTTTGTTCAAGTTCTTGCATATTTTTGAATTTATTGAACTAGCATTAAAAAGGCCGTGGAAGTCCATCGGAATATTATACTCGACATGTGAGTTGGCTATGTAGATATAGATTAACAGAGTTTTATGGCCTAGATTTGCCAAGTTTTTTCTTTATTACCGTTTCAGTAATACTGATCGATATCAAAAGAAGAGGCCTGTTCAACGTATGGTACAGTAAGTCAAATATTCGCCAAAGAATAATTATTAATAGGAGTGCTAGAGAAGACAGTGATGTACTCATTATTGCACGAGTTTATGAAAACTCTACAGAATTTTGCAGAAAAATCAAAGAAATATGGAAAAAATGTCATTTCATTTTACACCCTGTCCTGTCAATTTCAGGTAATTTTAAATTTACAACAGTTAGATGCTCCGCCGTTGGCGGTTTGAGTCCTGTGTGCGAGAGAATTTCTCTCGAGTATATCGAAATTGATAGGTGGCTAGATGCCTAGTTGTGGAGCTAGTGTGATGTGAGTACCCTAGATGCCAATCCCGACGTCTAGTGCTTGCTGAAAATCTGAATACGCCACAAAAAATTAATAGGTTGCCCGGAGCATCACGGTAAATAATAATAATAGCTGTCCTACCCCCACAGGCTATGCCTTTGGGTACACTTCGTGAATTATTATTATCAATATTATTATTATATAGCTTCAATTACGTTTTTTTCGATATTCACATTCAGAGTTATACAATACAATCGACATTAAGTATGTGAGTTAACTTATAGTGCCTTCATTTCAACCAAGTCGGATTTAAACATCAATATTTTATCGTTCATCAGAACCTTGCCTTGAATCAAAATCTGGATAAATATGTCACTGATTTATGAGAATATTTTGTATAAGTACAATGAGTTTCAAAAAGTTTGCACCATATGGGAAACTTTTTTATTATGCATTTGTCAGAAAATTTTATTCTTCATAAAAGTTGGTGCTTTGCAAAAAACTTGTATATGAGTTATCAAAATTCTGAATTTCCAAACGGTGAATAGGGGAGAACGAAAAATAGGAATTTTGGTCAGAAGTATTCTAACCTTATTTTTGATATTATCGAAGAATTTTATTGAGAAAAGTTGTTTAGAATCGAAAACAATATCAATATTTGAAATCACAGCCACCTACGCAACAATTTTTTTTCCACTTTTTTATAGTTCTAGCCTCATAAAGAGTACTAGTATCTCATATGCACCTTAGGCGCCTTCCTCATATTCCTACAACTATATTTCAATGCGAAATATGGTACAATTTATAATTTGTAATGGAATATCGACGTTTGTTGAAAATTGTTTGAATTTTTACCAGCTTTTTGGTGCAAAATTTGATATATCACTCTGAATGTATGTTCATAATAGCAATCAGAATGATTTTATGGGAGGAAATTATTGAATGAATAAAAAGAATTATTGGTAAACGTTGAATAATACAATTCTGCAACTTTACGATCACTTTAAGCATAAAAAAATGAAAATACACAATTTTTTATGATTAATAAAGTTATTGTAAAGTTGCAGAATTGTATTATTAGACTTGAAATCAGATGATTTTTATTTGTAATATTTTTTTTCAAAACCTCTGACAAGAAACGGCGAATCGCTCCAATCAATAAGTGCTGCCTGCCTCTGTAGTGTAATGAACAAAACGACAAAAATAGTTGTGCTTAGATGTTACACATAATTATTGTCACTATTCTATTTACTGTACAGCGTTGCCAATACTTCTAGACAGCGATAACCGATTTAGATTTTTTTTTACGGAAATGAAAATTGCGTCGATCGGGGTTGTCTTTTATTACTCTGAGATCGGGGTTTGTCTGTGGAAGTGTTGAAGCCTCTGTATAATCAATATTTCATTCGACTGAGATTAGATATGAAGTTTTGAGTTTTTGACTGAAGTTGTCAAGTTGTCAAGTAAAAAAGAATAAAGTCGTTGAAAGCTAGTAATTTTGGTTAATTTTTTTCTAAAACTTAACACTGGTCCTTCGAGCTATACAAGAACGCGCTATGGAAAAGTCAAAAGCGTTTCTTGAAGATATTGATAAAACTGAACTTCGAAGAAGTAGTAGAATCAACAAAGGTATTCCTCCGAGAAGAATGGTAGAAGAATATGATGCTAAACTCGTATCAAAAATAGTTCCTACTGGTAAAGCTGCAATCAGTAGAATGCAAAAGGACTACAAAAGTGATGCAGGTATAGTCCGTTCTGCAAATGATTTGTTTGGGAAGGAATATCCAAATGTTCAATCAGAAGCGAAAAATGCCAGATCAGAAATTTATCAGCCCCCTGCTGCTGTTAGTACATTTTCATGTATATCATCATCATCACTGACAAAATCAAGAAAAGATGAAACTGTACATTCAAGGAAGTCTAGCATTTCTAAGTTGAACCTGGAATTGAAACTAATTCAGAAACAAAAAGAGCTAGATGAAGCAGAAACTCAAGAAAAGTTGATTAAGAGGAAAAATGTGCTGAAAGAAATCGAAAGAAATCGAAATTCAGAAGAGGATTATCGAAAAAAGTGAGACAAATAGCGATGTCGAGTCATTTTCGTCCCAAAATTTGTATCAAGATCCACATTTCTTAAATAATTGGGTGGAGGATGCCAAAAAATGTACTGATACCAATAACTGTCATTCAGGCAGTGAGAAAAATGTCACTACGAAAATAAACTGAAGATCAATGATACGAAAAGTGCATGCCCTGCTTTGTCCGAAAGTCCACACCATTCTTTTTTCTCTGGGGGTGGAGAAAGGGCTGTTTTCGACATTGCTAGAAAATTTATTGAAAGTACTACAAACACTAATATGTTGTTGCTGAAACAGAAATCGAAGGAACTTAAACATTTCTCAGGTGATCTAACCGATTGGCCAATTTTTATCAGCGAGTTCAAACGATCTACCGAACAATACTGTCTAACAGACGAGGATAACTTACTTCGTCTGGATAGGGCGCTCAAGGGAAAGGCTCGAGAAACCGTCAAAGCTTTATTGATATCGCCGAGTAATGTTCCAAGAATTATCAAGATGCTTGAGATTAATTTTGGTAGGCCGGAATGGATTGTTCTTTCACTCATGGACAAAGTTAAGAAAACTGGTTGCATTAGAGAAGATAAATTAGAATCTTGCATTTTCTTCTCGAATGCAGTAAACAATATGGTAGTTACGATGAAAAACGTAAATTCTACCCTCTACTTGTTCAACCCAGAATTCTTAGTCATTCTGGTAGAGAAATTACCCGCAATACAGAAATATAATTGGGGAAAATATAAATATCAGAAAGATATTCAGGGTATTCCAACATCCCTGGAAGATTTCGCTAATTGGTATGAAGAAGAAGTTAACCCCATGGCTTCCACAAGTAGTCAATTTCAAAAACCCCAATTTTGTTCAAAAAAGGAAACAATAATGTATTCGAATAAGTTAAGTACCACCAGACATTCAGATATTTCCAAAGAATGTGTATTTTGTAAAAACTCAAATCATCTGTTAGAAGAATGTGGCGCATTTATCGAAAAAACTGTTCCTGAAAGAAGAGACATAGCATTGAATTTGAAATTATGTTTTTGTGTTTAAGAATTGGCTACATGGCGAACAAATATTTTTTGAATCTTCTCCATGTTCCCAGAGAAACTCCAAATACAAATAACTCACAAGATAAATCAGTACCCACAAGTGAATTCTGTGCTAAAGTGAACGATGAAGATAGAACAGCTCTATTGAGGATAGCACCTATATTATTACGTGGACCTAATAGTGAAATAAAAACATTCGCACTTTTTGACGAAGGTTCCACGTGTTCAATGATAGATGAAAATTTAGCTGTGAAACTAAACATTCCTGGGCCAGTTGTTCCCCTATGTTTTCAATGGACTAATAACATTACCCATTATGAAGACACTTCCAGAAAAGTTTCTTTGAACATTTCTGCTGATTCTAATAAACGCACATTTTATAGTATGAAAAATGTACGAACTGTTAAGAATTTGTGTTTACCCAATCAAAAAACTAATGTGGACATTTTGTCTGAGAACTTTCCTTACCTGGATCGTGGTATACTAAAAGCTATTGAACTTGCCAAGCCTGAACTACTTATTGGCCAAGACAATTGTGGTTTGATCGTGCCACGACAGGTTATTCAACCAAGAATTAACCAACTGATAATGTTGGACTATTCATTGAGCAGTCAATGATATTCCATCAAAAAATGAACTTATTCATGCAAATTTGTGTTGTCGACAATCTAATGATGACGAACTCCATCGAATCGTGAAGGAAAGCTTTAAATTTGAGGCTTTTGGAACAAAAATGAGTGGCAGCACCATTAACTCGGACGAAATCGGTCATCTTTGGCGGAGCCGTGATGCAGTCTTTCCCGATAGCAGAGAAAATGCCTTGAAACGTCGTGTTTGCATGGAAAGGAAAATGAGTCGTGACGCTGGGTGCGCTAACCAGTACTACGAAAAGATACAGGATTACATCAGTAAGGGATATGCCAGAAAGTTGGAAATACATGAAGTAACTGATAATCCAAGAAATTGGTATTTACCCCATTTTGCCGTGAACAACATAAATAAGCCCGGTAAAATAAGACTAGTATTTGACGCTGCAGCCAAATCTTCTGGGTCTAGTTTGAACGATTTTCTCCTCCAAGGTCCCGATTTCGTGTCTTCCCTAGTTTCTGTATTATGGCGTTTTCGACAAGGAAAAATAGCCTTCACTGAAGACGTCAAAGAAATGTTCCTGCAAGTCATGATCAGAAATGAAGATAAATGTTCTCAACGCTTTCTTTGGCGTGATAAAGGAAATCTTTTTGCTATCCCGGATACGTATGAAATGAACGTAATGATTTTTGGCCCTTTTTCTTCTCCATACGTTGCACAATTCATAAAGAACAAAAATGCAGAACATTTTGAAAACGAGTATCCTGGAATTAGTCAAGCTATGAAGAAACAACATTACGTGGACGATTATTTTGATTCTTGCAACACAGAAGAGGAAGCAATTCAAAGGGTCAACGAAGTCATTTTTGTTCATAAGCAGGCTGGATTTGAAATGATTAAATGGATCAGCAACTCCAGATCAGTACTAGAGTCAATTCAAGAATGTATCCGTGCTGAATCAAATAATACAGTGAAAATTGATTCGCAAAATTTTGAAAGAGTTCTTGGGCTATCTTGGTGTCCTGAAGCTGATCATTTTATATGCAGGCTGAACTTCAATAAAATACAAACCGAAATTACTTCTGGGTTGAAAATACCCACCAAAAGAGAGGTTCTTCGAATCATCATGTCGATATTTGACCCGATTGGATTTTTGGCACCTCTGATTATCAAAGCTAGAATTTTAATGCAAAATATCTGGAGAAGTAATGTTGATTGGGATTGCGAAATACCCGAAACATTGCATTCAACATGGCAGTGCTGGCTTCGAGAACTTCGAGAATTGGCACCGATAGCTGTAAGCAGATATTACTTTCCCAGTATTCCTTGTGTACAAAAGGTGGACTTGCATATGTTCTGCGATTCCAGTGATAAAGCATATGCTACTGTGGCCTACTTCAGAACTAGAAATGAAGTGAACCATGAAATAAAGATCAGTTTCGTCACTGCTAAATGTAAAGTTGCCCCCCTAAATCAGCAAACTATACCAAAACTTGAATTGCAAGGAGCTGTACTAGCGTGCAGAGTTTTTTCAAAAGCGATACGTGAAGAAGTGGAATACAAAATAGAAACACACACTATTGGACAGATTCAATGGTCGTCTTGAAACAAATTCGGTCACAATCAAGAAGGTTTCGTATTTTTGTTTCCTGTCGAATAGGCGAAATTCATGAAAAAACCGACGTATCGCAATGGCACTGGGTTCCTTCAGAAAATAATGTAGCAGACCAGGCCACCAAAGAATTGAGACAGGCGGAAGAACAAGAAAATGAAGATGGTTTAACATTTTTGATTGACAATCAATTTCAATCAAAACTTCTAGATTTGCCCGACATAGCCGCCTCTACAAATTATCCCCTTTTTTGGATTGTGATGGAATAATTCGTCTAAATGGTAGATTTCCCGCCCAAGAAGAGTTCAATATAGATTATGATGCTATCTTAGAGCCCAAGCACAGGTTCACAGAACTGTTGATCCAACAGTATCATGAAGCAGCTAGCCATATCGGTATTGAAACTGTAATTAACTGTCTGAGAACAAAATATTGGATTTTACAAGCTCGTTCAGCAGTGAAGAAGTGCTTTAATTCTTGTCAAGGATGTTCAGTCAGAAAATGCAAGCCGATCCCACCAGAAATGGGACTATTACCTCCTCAGAGACTGCAGTCTTTTGTTTTTCCCGTTTCGTATGTTGGAATTGACTTGTTTGGTCCAATAACAGTCGCCATTGGCCGAATAATCGAAAAAAGGTGCGGAGTGTTGTTTACCTGTCTCACCATCAGAGCCGTACATATTGAAATAGCTGCCTCCCTAGAGACTATGTTGGATGAAAAAGATCTACTCAAGTATGTTGAGGAACCGCTGAAACTTGAGATAATCAATCCAGAAGATACCGCAGCTGAACGAAAACAGAAAGAGATTAGAAATGCCCAAGAAGAGAAAAGCGACAAGAGATGCAAATCACTTATCATACAGAAAATAGCAGACAGCCATCTAGAGTATGCAAAAGGAAAAGAACAGCCTATTGTGTCTGGAAGGAGTTGCAGAATACCTTTGAAAGAAAGGGAGTTGCCAGTCAATTGCGACTCAGGAAAGTTCTTTTAACGATGAAATTTAACTCTGCAATGGAGACAATGGAATCTCATTTCTTGAAGTTCGACAAGATGATTCGAGAACTGAAGTCAACCGGAGCCACATTGGAGGAAACGGATATTGTTTGTCACCTATTACTTACTATGCCTCCTGAATATGATGTAGTAGTAACCGCAATCGAAACTCTATCCACTAACCAATTGACAGTTGCATTTGTCAAGAATAGACTTTTGGATGAGCAAACTAAACGCCATACCCAAGGGCGGAATAAAATGAAGACTGAACTCCAACCGACAACAGCCTTTGCAACAAACTCAGGGCGACGTGCATGTCTAAAATCTCAGAAACCTTCGAGAAGTCATACAAGGAACACGAATTCTAAAGGAAATGCTATTTTTCCATTCAAATGCTACAACTGTGGTGATGTTGGTCATAAGAGGGTAGACTGCACGAAATCTGGAAAGATCTGTAGACCAGAAGACCAAAGAAGAGTAAATTCAGCAGTTGCAGATGAGAAAGAAGAGAGCTATTGTTTTCCTGTTGTGAGTAACCAGAAAATAGGAAAAATTGCCTGGTATCTTGACTCAGGAGCCACCGAGCATCTAGTTAATGATGAATCTCTACTGAAGAATGTCAAGAAGTTGGAAAAACCAGTCTCAATCAAAGTAGCTAAGTCGGGAGAACATCTTACTGCCGAAAGAAAAGGAGAAGTACATGTGACGTCTATGGTTGATGGAAATGCAATCCCTATTAAAATTTTGGATGTTTTACTCGTACCAAACTTAGAACTCAATTTACTCTCTGTGAGGAAACTGGAAATGAACGGATTCAAAATCATTTTTGAAACCGGAAAAGCAATCATTTCTAAACAAAATAAGGAGGTTGCTGTAGCTCACCGGAACGACAAGCTTTATGAACTGGAATTTCTGAATGATGATCCAAATGAAAATGCATGTTATGTGACAGACAACAATAAATTATGGCACGAACGTCTCGGTCACATTAGTAAAAGTAGTATGAAAAAGTTGTACGAAGCAATGTCGACAGCTCACTTCAATTGCAAACTTAGTCGCTTCAGGTGTGACAACGGAGGCGAGTACATCTCAACGGAAATGAAAAATCATTTCGAGAAGAACGGAATCCAGTATGAGTTCACTATCCGATACACACCCCAGCAAAACGGAGTCGCTGAACGAATGAATCGTACCATCATTGAAAAAGCCAGGTGTATGTTGTTGAGTTCTGGTTTACAGAAAAGATTCTGGTCCGAAGCAGTCCTAGCTGCAGTTTATTTGATCAACAGAAGTCCAACAACTGCTTTGAAAAGTGACTTACCTGCTACTCTATGGTACGGAGAAAAACCAAACCTCAATAAACTCAAGGTTTTTGGTTGTATCGCATATCTTCATGTCCCAAAAGAATTAGTGAAACGAAAGTTTGATTCACGATCCAAAAAGTGTATCATGGTTGGTTACTGTATAAATGGATATCGTATGTGGTCTCCTCAAGACGGAAAAGTCATTTTTGGTCGTGATGTAGTATTCGACGAAACTAAATTCATGACTTCTGAAATCTACGAAGACTGGGACAGTGAAACAGACGAGCAGGAAAACTCGATGGGAGAACCGGTCAATGCAGGCGGAGTTGCAAGCGAAAAGTCAGATGCTACTACGGAAGATGACGAGGAAAAGAATGAAGCTCCCGGGCAGTCACGTCGGTGTAGCGGAAGAGTGTCACGTCCTCCGAAGTATCTAGACGACTACGTTGTTTTTGCGTTGAATGCAGAAACTTACCTTGATAACGTTCCAGAAAGCTTTGAAGACATCGAAAACAGGGAAGACAAGAGCGCTTGGTATCGTGCGATCGAAGCGGAACTCGATGCACTCGAAATCATACCTGGGTTTAATCTGAGTTGCCACAGGGAAAGAAAGCTATTGAAAATAAATGGATATTTAAAATTAAACGCGACGAATCAGGTAATATCGAACGTTATAAGGCGCGATTAGTTGTCAAAGGGTGCTCTCAACGAAAAGGTTTCGATTATAATGAGACGTATGCCCCCGTTGCGCGTTTGACAACTGTCAGGACATTTCTAGCTGTCATAAATCATGACAATCTTTTCGCGGATCAACTTGACGTAAAAATGCATTTTTACAGGGTAATCTTGATGAGGAAATTTTTATGAAACAACCGAAATATTTTGCTAATGAATCAAATCTTGTTTGTAAACTAAATAAAGCACTATATGGCCTCAAGCAGGATCCGAGAAGTTGGAATGTACGTTTTGATAATTTTATTAAGCGTTTGGAATTCAAACATTCAGAATATGATAGATGTTTATATATTCGAAGAAAGAATGAAACTGTGGTGTACTTGATTCTGTATGTGGATGATATAATAATTGCGGGAAATGATAGTGATGAGTTGAAAGTAGTGAAAGATGTGTTGATGAAAGAGTTTAAGATGAAAGATCTGGGAAAATTGAAATTTTTTCTAGGAATAAAAATTGAAAGGAATGAAAATGGTATGATTCTTAGTCAATCAGTGTACTTGAAAAACTTGCTCGAAAGATTTAGTATGGATGAATGTAAGGCGGTGAAAACTCCGATGGAAGTTAATCCTGTAAGAGAAATTGATAAGGGTTGTTGTGTGGTAGAAACTAAACCATATCGTGAGCTTATTGGTTGTCTAATGTATGTTATGTTGACAACAAGGCCAGATTTGAGTGCTTCTGTAAATTTTTATAGTCGATTTCAAAGTAACGCTACTGAATCGCAATGGGTAGGATTGAAGCGTATTTTGAGATATATACAGAGTACAATAAATTTGGGTCTTCACTATAGAAAAAATAATCATACACCTGCGTTGATTGGATACGCAGATTCAGACTGGGCTGGGGAACTTGATCGTAAATCAACTACTGGATATGTTTTCGAAATTTATGGTGCTACGGTATCTTGGTTAACTAAAAAACAGGCTACTGTTGCATTATCATCGACCGAGGCAGAATATGTTGCTCTCGCTAGTGCATCAACGGAACTAGTCTGGTTGAAAAATTTACTTGCTTTTTGGCATCAATATTGAAAATCCTGTAATTTTGTATGAGGATAATCAATCTTGTATTCATTTGTTGAAAAGATGGGAACATCGAAGAATGAAACATATTGATGTTAAATATAATTATGTTAGGGATTTGTACAACCAGGGTATTTTGGAAGTTATTTACATTCCGTCCAAAGAACAGAAAGCAGATATCTGCACGAAAGCTTTAACTGCGGAAAATTTTCTAAAACTACGTTCATATTTGGGACTTAATTTTCATCAGTAAATGGCAATTCAGATAATGTTCAGGTAGATTTTTTCAGATAACCATGCGAAAATTGAGGCGGAGTGTTGAAGTGACAATTTCCGTAGATGTTCTTATTCTATTTATCATACTGTATTAACATGAACATTATCATGCGTGTATATGTTTGTTAGTTTTGTATATAGTAACGATATACTTTTGTCTTGTCAGTAAATAAATATAGAATATTTTACGTTTCTGGAAGTTTATTGAACGTTTTATTCTGTACAATAATAAAGATATTATTGGAAAACCTTGCTCTGCCATGGGGTCAACCAAAACAATTCATCACTGACAACGGTACTAACTTTGTTGGAGCTGAACGCGAGCTGAGAGACTGGGCTCAATCTTTGAATCAATCGACAATTTCGGATGAAATGGCGTCAAAAGGAATTTCTTGGAAATTTAATCCACCTGGAGCTCCTCACATGGGAGGTATATGGAAAAGGATGGTGCGCTCGATAAAAACTGCCCTCAAAGTGACATTGAAATGTGAAAACCTCAGAGAAGAGGTTCTAGCCATTTTATTGGCCGAAGCAGAGTATATAATCAATTTAAGACCTTTAACCCATATTTCCGTTGATCCCAATGAACCAGAAGCGATTACACCAAATCATTTTCTCTTATTCAGGCGGAATCAAGAGCTCTTCTGATAATGATACTTACCACCTGAGTATAAAACAGTGGCGAATAGCTGAAGGATTAGCTAACAACTACTGGAGACGATAGGTGATAGAATACCGCCCTACTTTGATACGGCGCCAAAAATGGCATTCAAAATCGAACCCAATCAAAGTAGGAGACATAACCGTAATGGTAGATGAAAAGGCCCCAAGAAATGAGTGGTTGATCGGTCGAGTAGAAGAAGTATACCCTGGCAAGGATGGAATTCCACGAGTTGCCAAAATCAAGACGAAAAAGGGCACTTATACAAGACCAGTCGCCAAGCTCTGTATTTTGCCGACCACTAGTGAAGATCCCAGTCCTTCACGGGGCGGAGAATGTTGAAGCCTCTGTATAATCAATATTTCATTCGACTGAGATTATATATGAAGTTGCTGAGTTTTTGACTGAAGTTGTCAAGTAAAAAAGAATAAAGTCGTTGAAAGCTAGTAATTTTGGCTTATTTTATTCTAAAACTTAACAGGAAGACTCAGACAAAATTGAAGATTTATGAAATAAGTTTCATGTTTTTCGATTTAAAATATCATTTTTGGAAATGAAACAGAGGATGCAAAACAGAAATGAAAAGTAAAGCTTGAATTTACTAATACGATTGTTTGTGGGTGTTTACACATGTTGAGTTTGAAGGTTCTGCAACTCAACCGAAATTTGCAGACAAGGACTGCACATCAGTGTTTCTGAAAAATGTGAGCTACACCCATAACAAAACTGAAGACTTGGCAAATTTTCTGAAACTTTTGATATCAGTTCAGCACTGGGGTTTGATTTTCCCAGATATTGGCCTGATCTTTGCATAAACAGATTTTTTAAGGACGCTCTGAACGAAAGGCCTAATACGCCTAGATATGATTATACTTGAGGCCTAAGTGTTGTCCTAGAATATATCGACAACCTAGGCCCTAATAAAAATCTGCCATTATAGAGCTAACTAATCAGAAACTGGTAGTTCTTATTGCTCAGCGCGTTCAAACTTTGCCTCTGATTGACGTTCGTAATATAATCCAAAGAGCAGATGGTATTCAGATTTAGATATCGGAGAAAATCAAAAGTTTTGGGAAGAACAAATACCAGCCACTCCTAGAGTTTCCAGTGTTTCAATAGAAACCAAACATATGTGGTGCGAGCACATTAGATTATTATATAGTATCGGAAAGTTTTTATCTGGGGTATGGTGTATGGTGTATGGTATATTGAGATCTAACTTCACTTAAAGGTAAGTTCGTTTGATCTTATAATTATTGTTCACTTCGCTTGACTGACTAGACAGATACCAAATTCAAATGAATTCTTCTAATTTATCACCGGTGACAGCAGTTACAATAACTACTTGCTTGACTATTCGGCACGCTTGTACTTTGTCGTCAGAATAATTAATGTGTATGTATTTGGTAAATGATTACACGACTGATTGAGTTTCAGTAGAATTTTTTAAATCAATTTCAACATGAACGAACTCACATCAATAAGTACATCAATACTTGACAGATGGCGGCCTTACATTATCGATGGTATTATATGATATAGCTAAAGCTAAAAAGTTTGAAAATTTGCACCATGTATGTTCTCAATTTTATTAGGAACCTACCTTACGAAACAAGAATCCTCCAGTAATTCCTACACACTCAATTGTATTGCCATTGGCAACAATACCTAACCTAACCTAACCTAACCTAACCTAACCTGTATATAACAATGTTCCAGATTGATGAAAACATTTTGTATTCGAGAACATGTGACTTGACGCACCTGAGTCTAACTATTTTCAGAGAAAATATAGAATCAACAATCTTAAAAATATGCCTAATTCCGTAGTTTCTTCAATATTTTTTCTTTTTATCTTGATTTCCTCCCCTTTTCAAAAAATCTTTTTCCAAATGGCTCCTTTCACAACATTGTGAAAATATTTTGAGAGAGTTTGATTTGATCCTGCATTGTCCTTGTCTCATTTTTTGTTTTTCTCGTCCAAATGTTCACTTTTCAATATTCAAGGGATAATTTATCATCAGGATGTGCATACAAAGCTGAGACGAGTGTATTGTATTTTTCAATTCCTCGCAATAGTTATATTTCTAGCGTCTTGTATATTTGACTAAAAAAATACAATTGATTGCTCAAACTAGTTTTTTCATGAACCTTCTGAAGCACTTTCCACATTATTTCATCTGAGATATAGTTGCAAATATTTACTATATAACATTTTCCACTGAGAGAGAAGTAGTGTTCCAATTCTTGTCCCAACATGGTGATCGGCTTGACCCGTATTTTTTTCTCCGCTTGTATAATCTTTGTTTTTGTCGGATTTACAGAAATTCCTGCTTCAGTGCACCATCTTTCATCAATTATTCTGCAGGCGAACTGCATACGGTCGCAGACGACTTCAATGAAACGTCCGCTGACTAGACCACTCCTTGGTCCGCGTATGCTAATGCCGCAGAGCCATCTGTAAGTTTACCCAAGAGTTCATCCATGACTAGGCACCACAGATGACAAGAGAGACAAATTCTCTGGGGGCACCTGCAAGTAAGTCCCTCGCCATACAGTAGGGCCGACCCTGTTTGGAACTTATGTTTTGTCGTAACTGCGTTCTCAAAAAAAGAATGGAATGTACAATGACTGGTTTTTGGATCGATTTGGACGATTAGTGGCAGTAACAAGTATGGCAAAGGATGGTAGATGGCAATTTTTGAGTTGACAAGAATACTTTAGATATCACCTCCAACTTTCGCTAGAATTAGGTATTCACGTAATCCATTTCTAATGGAATTAATGTCTCCTAAAGTGGATCAGATCAAATCTAGACTGCAATGGAAACATTTCTCCTTCATTCGTGGATATTGACAATATAGTCTGTCAGGTTCCACTTTATTTATTCAATCTGATCATTCTGATATATCTTGTGGATGTTCCCGCAAAACAAAATGCATTTATGGTATCCTAAACAGTTTTCTGACGAAGATAATCCAGCGGAAGAATGCAATGTTTTGGAGGAAGGAAATGAACAGTATCCTTATATGGATATTGAGTCAGATCAGAGCGAATGTTCTGAACAAGTCTCAGAATTGGTTGATATTGATTATTATACCGAAGAGAGTGCAAGTACATATTCTAGTAGAACGGCAAGTCCAATGAGTATGTTGTCTCGAAATGACTCCGAACAGTTCGAGGAACAAAGTGACGGACAATCTATCTTGAGTGAAGAAAATGTCATACTTCCTATCAGTGATTTTGTGGACTTGTCGTACTGGAAAGAGGAAAAAGTTTGCTGTGGAACAATATATAGGGGACTCTACGATGAAATTATGATAGATTTCAGATTCGTGAAAGCGTGCCCGGATCGACTGAGAAAATTCACGAAACAAAATTCGATATCACAGGAATATAGAGGGTGTTCGAATAATGATTGAATAAAATAGACTATTAGTTGGTGAATTTCTTTTATATGATGATTAAATCAATTGAATATTGCCAATACATTTTTATTCATATAATTTATTGTAGTTAGATCATTGATCTAACAAAATGAAAGTACTGTTTTTATGAAAATAACAAACATTTGTACAATTTTGACTGATCGGAAAAAATATGATAATTGAAATATATAGAAATAAATAGTACATATTGTCTGGTAACTGAACTTGAACTTGAACTTGAACCAGTACAGGATATTTCATTTCTCATGATTTTCACGAACTACTAGACTGTCATTTTTATGATCATAATATAAGATCCAATCAAGTTTGTTAACGTTTAATAATTTGACATTTCACATCAGTATTTACAAAATTCGTTCAAAAAAATAAGTAATGAGTAGTAATAGTGAGGATGATTTGACATTGACACAGCTAATTTCAATATAAAGATTGATGACAATCGAATTCTATATTTTCGAATAGTTGGCACGAAGTTTCTATAAGCAGTTAATTTCATCATATTATTATTTGAGCTCGTAGCAGCGAGTGAAGAGTGAGGGGACGTTCAGGTTTTGGATAGTGGGGGGAGGGTTCAAATCCCACAAAACCACATTTTTTTTTTATCGATTAGTGTTCGATTTTTATTATAATTTTCAATATTTATATTCCTTTTTTAGGTTGTATATATTATGGGAATCATGACGACAGGAAAGTTTATGATAAAAGTGTTATTAAAAATATTACAGATTTGTTTATGATTCAGATGGTCGAAGAAAAAGTATACTGTACAATTTGCATGAAATTACCCATTTCCCACGCTCGTACTACAAAATTTCATATACCTACTCGTAGGAAATGTATGCCATTTCATGCTCATTGTACAATATACTATTCTACTAATTTTGCGCCCATTCACATTTGCAGATAGTATCAGAATAATGTATTTACCAATTTACCTTATATTTTATATACAGGGTATTCCAAACTCAATGGCCTATCAGACGTTCCGGAAGAACGAACATAGATATACACTTGAAATTTTGTGTCGTATGATGAGTTGTGTCGCGTTCTAGCTAGTCAAGATAATTTTACGATTTCAGTGTTGCCACATCTACTAGTAACTGATATCAACTTTGTAATATCAATTGGTATACTCCATTTAGTATAACTTTTTTTTTTACCCTACTGATGATTCTTCTCATACAGCACATACGCAATACTCTTATTTTACTATCATTGAAGAAATAAAAATTATTTCGGTAACGAATGATTTTGCAATATTTTATACAGGGTGACTGAAAAACATATTCACGTTGGCGATTAGAATTAAAGGATATTAGTCGTTTTATTCAACACTCTGTACATTATTTCTTGTTCAGATTCTGCAGACAAATACCAATAACTTTAAATGATTTAGTGGAAGAGTTGGGCAAAATTATGGAAATATACAACCAGTGAAAATGAACTGCAGCGTGAAATAGTATATTACGTAGCATGTGTTGTGAAAAGCATATTACGCACGAATGGAAAAATTACTTTACCTACGGCCATATACAGTGTGCCGTTTCCGGAGATCTAAAAATTCATATAATTATTGTTAGTAAAATGTCCTTTTTTCGGAAAAGATGCTCATACAGATGAACTTAAGTAGCAATACCTCATCTGAATAATAAATTTGATCCAAAACGTTCAAGCCGTTTTCGAGATCCAAAAATTCACATTATTATTATTATTATTTGTAAAATCGCCTTTTCCTAAAACAGACGCCTATATAGATGAACTTAAAATATTACCTAAATACATAACTTGATCCAAATCATTAGAACCGTTTTAGAGATCCAAAAATTCATATTATTATTATTAATATTATGAGTAAAATCACATTTTTTCAAGAAAAGCGCCTATACAGGGTTATTCACGTTATTCGACACGAAGTATTATAGCTAAAGCATTTGATTTTTTGAAAGTTTTTTCTTTACGATGGATAGGGACCTATTGGCCCTACATTTTAAAAATATTTTCATGTTATACAGGGTGTGCCAAAAACACGAAACGTATCAAAGTTGTTATTTTTTAAATGGAATACCCTGTATATTATTTCATTTTCGGATTTTACGATCAAAATAAAGGTAAGTTACATTGAGGTTTAATTCACCTAAACCTTATGGTTTTTGAAATATCTCTTATTTTGTGAAAATGCAGCATCAGCTTTAATGCTTAAATTCTCAACCAGTGTTGTCTTATTTTCAACCAAATTAATGCTAGAGGCTACTAACTGAATAACTTTCATATAGCAGTTGTGAAATATTTACTAACTTATACAAGGTGTGTAAAAATTAAGGCAAAATAATCACAATCTTTGAACGGTAATAACTTGTTGTGTTAAATATAGAATTCGGTTGTTATCAATCTTTATATTGAAATTAGCGGTGTCAATGTCAAATCACCCTCACTATTATTACTACTTATTTTCGATTACTTTTTTTTTAACGAATTTTGTAAATACTGATGTGAATTGTCAAATTATTAGAACGTTAACAAACTTGATATGTTTATAAAATGACAGTCTAGTAGTTCATGGAAGTCGTGGGAAATGAAATGTGTCGTCTGGTTGCACAACCGGCCAACTCCAAAACAAATTTTTTTTCAGGAGAGCAGATTTTCTGTCACATGTAGGGAAGCCAATATAAAAACCAAAACTTTTTCAATTCATACAACACTAGGGTAGAAGGTTTTGAAGCACTAAAAGGGAATCTGGGGGAATATGCAGGGAGGGGGTAACGCGAAATTTAATTTTGGATTTGGCCGGTTTTTCAACCCATTTTGCAACAAACTAGAGTAAAAATATCGACTAAAATTGCGTTAATAATGAAGTTTTAGGCATGAAAAATTATCCACAATGTTTTCTGTATCATTACTTTACCACAACAATATTCAAACTTTGAACTGAATCTAACAGAAGTAAACTTTGAAAACGGATTCCTACTGAATTAAACTTACAAAAAAGAAAGAAAAAAAACAACAGAAACTCTGGATTTAAGACTCATAGCCATTTCAGAGTCTAAACAATATTCAAACTTTGAACGGAATTAAACTTTGAAAAAAGGATAGAAACTCTGGATTTTTTCAGACTCGAACGGCATTTTCGTCCTCCTGAGGTTCGCACATGTCCTCGATGTCTCCCACTCTAGCCAAAATGTTTTGGTTAAAAAACCAATCGTTCGTCATTGATCCAATCTGGTTAGTAGGTTTCTGACATCGCGCAGTTTTAGGGGCTTTACCTCAGTCCCAAGAGCTACGCCCTCAAGCCTGCAGTTCATTATGTTCATCCTGCGTTTCACCACCGACTTTCTGGCTCCAATTTCAGTTCTATAGAAGGTCTCCCCTTGCCCCAACGAATTATTCTTCGCTTTCGTTATCTTTTCGTTGGGGCGAATTTGAAATGCCACTGTGCAGGAGGTTTGATGAATACATTGTTAGCCTTCTTCCAATCGTGGTCGATGTAGTCTTTCCCAGGCTTCAAAACTGTTCCTTTTTCAGCTAAAATGCTTTCATGAGCTGCAGGCTCTTCCTTGCTTTATTTGCCGGCACTGATTTACCATTTATTTACGAATTTATCCAATTTTTGGGATTTGAAAACACAATCACGTCCTTAGCACACGCTTCGACTGAAAACAAACACTGTGAACTGCAGTTGCTTCGAATATCTGATAAGCGGGAACACTGGCGCTACCTGGCGGATTTGGAGATGGCCGGTTTTGAAAAACTCAGACGGGTGGATTTGGCCGATTTTGCAGCACACTGGAATCTTATAACCCCCAAAACGCATGGATTTGACAGTTTTGTCTTATTTCCCTTTGCCAATAGGTAGGAATGCTGGTAAAGGACTTAAAAAAGTAAAAAAAAACGATTTTCCGAAATATGAGGAGTTGGCCGGTACAACCAGACGACACAAATATCCTATACTGAAATGATCATTACAGTATAGTTCGCTGTGTAAAAATGAAAAGTGTTTACAACAATCGGCCCACTTCCTTGAACGATAAATACTCATTTTAAAAATTGTCAGAATTAATTTTTGACTGACGTCTCTGTAACCACAGTTGCATTATGTAAATAAAAATCATAGTAGCCGTGAGCGCGTATGTTATCACGAGGTGTGTTCATGGTACAGTCAGTTTGCTCTATGCAGGTAGACGGTTTAGAATAAAGCGGATTAGTTTTGATTATGGAGTTATTCTCGGGAAGCCATTGTTTGTTCAACTCTGGCTGCTAACATTAATACAAAATAATATAAAATATGTAACTGTTCAAAACGTATTGCCATTCTCACAGAATATCTGCTAAATATGTAGTGGGTTTGAATGTTTGTGTTTGTCATGATGACAGCACGTTGAAGTAGAATGACAGATGAGTGCAACAAAAACTTTATTGCACTAGTGCGATAAAGAACTTCTTTTTCTACTAAATATAGTTCAATAAAGTTTTGCTTTTTGCATGAATGTAGAAAAAATATTTTTTGTAATTTATTTTCAATATGGCAACTTTTTGTTTACCCTTTGAATGTCAAAATGACGGTCATATTTGCACAAGTATGAATATGAGAGTTCATATCGATATACTAGTGTGAATATGAAAATCGTTGATTCGGAGTTATTCGGTAATACATTCAAAATTACGTCCCCTGCGGCAGCTTTAATAAATAGGGTCATTTTCGGTACCTATTAGTCAATCCTTTTGTTTGGCTGAAGAATTTGGAGAAATAAATAACCAAAAAGTAATAAATTTGATGGAAAGACAGTCTGGCGGATAATCTTATAGTGACAACTTGTCAACTGAAGTTCAAATCCTAGCAGTGTCTACACTACCGCCGACCCGGTTACATAATTACAACTATCATTCGAAACCCGTGTTATGTTATTCAATATAAATGAAGCTATTGCCGTGCATGCCCATGTTCAGTGTAATCCATTATATTATATGACTGAATATTCCAAGGAAATTACAAAAAGACTTATACAGTGACCGCCAAAAAGTATGTACCATATGGAAAAAAAGTTTATTATTAGAGTATTAGAAAAAAGATTCTTGGGAAAAGTTTGTGCATGTCCGATAACCTAAAAATCGATTTTGACACACGTCACGTGATCGCTGGTATGGCGGCAAATTGAAAAAAATTATCATGAAAACGCAAAAAGTGGGGTAAAATGGGAAGATATCAAAAAAAGTTATTTGAAAAAGTTGTTTAGAATTAAATTGTATACACATATACAAAGTTTGAAAAGATAAAGAGAGAAAATTGAAAATAGATTTTTTTTAAAAATATTTTCCTAGCTGTATAAAAATATCAAATTATTATCATATGAATAGCTTGACCATACTGAAACATTTGTATTTCAATGATAATGACAAAACCTTCTCATTTTCTCTACCCCAGTGAGCACTAAACTAAAAAAATTGGATTTTGTTAAAACCCTGGCTGTTACATTGGTTCGTATCTAACAGTTATATCAGAATTCCACGACCATTGTGATGACATGACACTCCAGAAACATGATGTTTTTCAGATTATAATCAAGTTTCGATGATAATCGTGCCAGAGCGTTTCACTTCGCATGCAATGTTGAAAACTCTAGCCTCTTTAATTTGACGCACTATTTTTACGATTATGTGCGAAGTGAAACGTTCGTGCACGATTATCATCAAAAATTGATTATAATCTGAAAAACACGATGTTTTTGGATTTCCCTATCATCGCAATAATAGTGGAATTGTGATATATCTATTAGATACGAAATTTTTTCAATTTAGTGCTCTCTGGTGTGGAGAAAATGAGAAAGTTTTGTTATTATCATCGGAATACAAATATTTCAGTATGGTCAAGCAATTCATAAAAAAATAATTTTATATTTTTCTACAGCTAGAAAACTAATTAAAAAAAATTGCTGTTTTCAATATTCCCACATAATTTTCTCAAACTTTGTATATGTGTATAAAATTGAATTCTAAGCAACTTTTTTAAATAACTTTTTTTGATATATTGCCATTTTACCCGACTTTTTGACTATTCATAGTAATTTTTTTCAATTTGCCGCCGTACCAGCGATCACGTAACATGTGTCAAAATCGATTTTCAGGTTATCGGACTTGTTTCCCATATGGTACATACTTTTTGGTGGTCACTGTATAACATATTACAAAATGGCGAGTTTTGTGCACACGATGTGTTGGACCACTTGCTCCGCTCGTGTTCCAATATTTACGACTGGTGCAAAAAACACTCATTTTGCAACTTGTTATATAAATAGCTATTATTTTCAACTAACAAAAATGTCCATAGCTACACAAATATATGAATATCATGAAACCGCAGTCAACTTTGAGATGAGTTAATTAAAAAAAAGAGATAGGTGGTTAGTAAAAATAGCGGGTTTTGAGGCCCCTGCACGTAGACCTCGTAAAAATAAGACTTCCGAGGGTTGCTCGTAATAGTGTAGCCGGAAATAACAATATTCAGAATAAGTATAAGGAAAGTTATAGTATACGAAGTGATCCATTTGAAATTACAAAGTTGATATCAGTTACTAGTAGGTAGATATGGTAACACTGCAATCTTATAATATTTTCATGAGTTAGAGCTGTCTCCTATCACGCGACACAAAATTTGAGGTTTACATCTGTGTCCTTTCTTCAAAAACGTCTACTGAACAGTTGCGTAGGTTATTTCGTAACAGAATATCTCTTATTTTGATCGTTTTGATCAAAAACCGCATCTCCATCATGATATAGGGCTCAAGTCTTTCCAAATGGATGACCATCATTTCAGTCTTGGGACTGCGTATGATTATGTAGACAGCGTTATATGGAGACATATGTGAATATTGTAGAGACAAGCTTGGTCGCCTCTTTTGAATCCTCCTGAATTAGCTTCCAAGTCACAACGAGGTTTCATTCTGTTTCCCTCTAATGTCAACGTCTTCCCAACTATTTCGTGGATTTCCATCCATCTCTTCAGCACTTCAATCATGTACAACGGGTCCAGTGGCTTTGAAATAAGGGCTGTATATTCTGGACGAATTCTGACGTCTGACATAGGACGAGGAATCCATATGGAGTAGGTACAGATAGACCCAACGTTTTCAGTTTGAATACGAAAGCAGCAAGCTTTTGAAACTGTAACTGAACAACCTTTATATTACACATCTAAAGAAATTATTTTTAACTTTTCAGCGCATTTGAATAAAAGCTTGTCTTTAAACATTTTTGTTTACTTATATGATATTTCATTCCAGCCTCTGTTAGCTGCCAAACACATCCAAAACTTCCAGATATCATAAAATTGGAGAAAAATGGAATTCTTTCCATTTGTGTCCAACCTCTATGTATTTCTGTATTTTCTTGGTAGATAACGGAGGCTTGTAATATTGAAACATATTGATAGTCTGGAGTACTCGAGTTATTAATGATTCATATACAGAGTGGGCCATTGAAAACGAAACAGCGGCTCTGTAGGTCGACAGAACCGAGTTATATAAAAACGCTCGGACACGTCAACCACATTTTCGAGGGGGACATCGTTCGCGATGAAATTCACCCGAAATACATTACATCCCTCGGAGCTGTGACTGCCACCCCTAAATTTTCAAATGGCAACATATGGCAAGTGATACCTCATTTGAAAGGTATTTTCCTTCTTAATATCAAACAACAAAAATAAATCAATTCCATCGATTCGTTTTCGAGATATAGGAACTTGAAGTTGGGAAATCACTTTTTATTCACTCAATCAATAAAAACAATATCTGATAAACAACTGTCGCAATAATTATTATTGTCAATGAATTAAATGTTCGAACTGTCTACCACCCATTTCCATACAATAGTACAAGTTCTGCTCAAAATGAGACCTCACATTTCGTAGCATTTCCGGCGTTATTCGACGGCATTCTTCAATAATTCTACGTCGTAATTCTTCCAGAGATTCTGGTTCGGTTGCATAGATTTTGTTTTTCAAGTAACCCCACAGGAAAAAGTTGAGTGGGGTTAAATCTGGAGATCTGGCTGGCCACTCTATAGCGCCTCTTCTTCCAATCCAACTTCCAGGAAACATTCTATCCAAAAACACCCTAACAGGCTGTGCATAATGTGGAGGTGCCCCGTCTTGTTGAAATTTTAAGTGGTCTTCATGGTAACGATTGTCATTTTCAATGATGTCTACTAATTGTGGATAAACAAATTCATTCAATAATTCCAAATAAGTTTCCGGTCCCCAAAAATACCGGCCCAGACATTGAGTTTTTCGGGAGTTTGAGTATGGACTTCGTGGAAAACATGTGGATTGGCATCTGACCAATAACGACAATTATGACGATTCACAGTCGAATTCAAAAAGAATGTAGACTCATCAGAAAAGCAGATGTTGAAAAGAAAATTCTCATCAGCATCTATTTTCGTAGTCATAATTTCATAAAATTTCTGTCGCCTATCAAAATCATCTTCATTCAATTGGTGTACCAAATGTATTTTGTAGGGGTGAAGTTTATGATGTTTCAGGATTCGGCGGATACTGGTTCTACTAATATTGGTAACACTTGCCAATTTCCTTGTGCTCAATGTTGGGTCTGCATGAACTTGTCCTAAAAGTGCAACTTCAACAGGTTCATTTCTCACAGGAAATTCACGTTCTGGGTCTCGTTTCTAGTTGGCTACTGATCCAGTTTGACGAAACTTTTGCACTAATTCTAGAACGTATTTTCTAGCAACAAGTTTATCTGGATGCGTTTCATTGAACAAATTAGCTGTACGGTTACCGCACTCATCATTCTTGAAAAAAATTGTTATTATTTCAACTCTTTCCGCGATCGTATACACCATTATTGAGGAAATATTCAGCAGCTGTAATTCACTCTAATGTCGTTCAATCAACGATCAGTTTGACATTGCCAGACGTCCAAAATTACGATTTGGCGAAAAAAATTATGTTTTTGTTGTACGCGCATTGGAGTCGAATTCGAGAAAACGTCTTTTTATCGAATCTCAAGAACTTTAACATTTTTTCGATCAAGTAATTGAAGATGAAATAAGAATTTGAAACGGAATTGCATGTTATTTGTTGGTAAACAGTTAGATTATTTAATTCCTTGACAATTGTTGTTTAAAAAAAAAATTGTTGTTTTAAAATTGTTTTTTCCGTTAACCAGCTGTCGTACCCTTACGAACGGCAGCCCTCAGAAGTCGAAACTTGTGCGAGCCAAGGATTAACGAGGTCTTACCTTTTAACGTGCGATTCCTAGCACTTGATAATTATCTTTAAACAGTTGCATTGTTAGATCTTATTTTTATTGATTGAGTGAAAAAAAAGTGATTTTCCAACTTCCAATTCCTATATCTCGGAAACGAATCGATAGAATTAATTTATTTTTATTGTTTGATATTAAGAAGGAAAATACCTTTCAAATTAGGTATCACTTGCCATATGTTGCCATTTAAAAATTTAGGGGTGGCGGTCACAGCTCCGAGGGATGGAATGTATTTCGGGTGAATTTCATCGTGAACGAAGTCCCCCTCGAAAATGTTGTTGACGTGTCCGAGCGTTTTTATATAACTCGGTTCTGCCGACCTACAGAGCCGCTGTTTCGTTTTCAATGGCCCACTCTGTATAGTATTATGTATTATTCAGAAATATTTCTCAATACACACTACTTACCATTATTTTGTCAATTAAAAAATGCTATAATGTGATCTGTAAAAAAGTTCAATTTACTTTTATTCATATCAAAATGTTGTGGAAGAACTCCAAGCCTAGAGATGACAGAAAATTTAAATCATTATAAAATTTGAATAATACATCACTCCCTGTTGAAGATTGCTATTTTACGTAATGATTTTAAATACCTCTCACTTCAACAGGTAGTGTATTTTAATATAGTAATTTACGTCTGCAAGTAAACTCAATCATAACTAAAAAGTATATTTATTCATTACCTTCAACAAAAAAAAATTATAGGAATAAATGAACAATTAAATCTAGAAATCGAATAAATAATAAGTAAATTCTTCGCCATATAGGCCAGTAGAGATAGACATGAAAGATCGAAAATTTAACAATTATTCCAAAAGTTTTCAAACTTTGGTCAATTGAGTACATAGAGAAAGCAATAAATCTACGCAAGTACTGAGAGTGGTTAGTTTGATCGATTGGGGTTATTGGGTATTAGGTGCATTGATTGAACATCAGAAAGTTCGTTGATTTTGTATATGCTTTCAGGAGTATTTTTGCTTGTGCTTGGCATTTAATAATCAATTGGATTTTCTGCGAGATCTTTCAGAAAATCCAAGGTTTCTTCGTTTACGTTACCCGGATTATTTATTACTGAATCAGTTTCGTGAATGTTGAGTTGTATACGGGAGAGTGCAACTGCATTGGAATTTAATTGCCCCTTTTTATGAATGATTTTGTATTCATACTCTTCTAGTTTTAATCCTGAACGCCAAGTGAGTGGGCGGTGGTCACAAACAATTGTGAAGGGGCGTCCAAGAAGGTAGGGCCTAAACTGTTTGCAAGCCCACAATCCCGAGAAGTTCCCTTTCAATGGTACTGTATCTTCGGTTTCGTTCAGAGTTCGTGGGGCATAGGTTATTGGAATATGAGGTCATTGCATACATTTTTTTTACAGGTTTCAAAACTTTGGATGAAATTTTGATAATGAATTATTCTTGCATTTCGTTTCAAACAATATGTTATGGGTTTCATTAATTTGGCCAAATCCTTAATGAATTTTCGATAATATCAGTTCCAAAAATGATTTGATTTCTCTTTGGGTTTCTGGGATAGGAAACTTTTGAATTGCGGATATCTTATCCGGATTAGGTTTTAATCCATCTGGGGTGATGACATGACCCAGGTAAGCGACTGATTTTTGGAAAAATTCGAATGTATTCAATTGGATTTTGAAATTTAATACCATCCAGGTACACCGAACAAATTTCGTTTAGACTCCTTAGGACATTGTCCATGACCCTTTGGAAGGTAGAGGGGTCAATTTTAAGTCCAAATGGCATGCGTTAGAACTCGTAATGTTCATTCTGTGTAGAAAAAGCTGTCTTTGATCTCAGATGCCAAATCGAGAGTTGTGAAATAATTCGCTCTTCCAAGCTTGTCAATAGTCTTTTCGTTCAATTTGTGATAGTCGATTAATATCCGCCATCTTTGTTTAACAATTTGATCTAGAAGTAGAAGGCTAGATTATCACTTGGTCCAACATTTGATTAATTTGAGAAGAAACCTCATTTTTGTGGATTTCGGGAAAACAGTAAGACTTGGTAAAAACTGGAGTTTCATCTTTATTTTTAATTTTATGTGTTATTCCATTAGAGAAGCTCAGAGGAATATTTTCGCAATGGAAAATGTTCCTGTACTCATAACATAATTTTCTAATAGCATCTTTTCCGATAAAATTTATTTCGTTTGGTTGGGTTTGGGTATTGGAATTTGTTATAGTTGTGGAAGCAAAATAGTTTTCTATGTTAACAATAGCTTGGGGAGATTCTAATTTGTTTACGAAATCTATATAATCAAGTAATCCTAGACCATTTTTTTGATTAACAGGAAGAGGAAGCTTGACTACTTGTTGGGTTTTACTTGGAATAATCAAGGTGTGAAAAAATATTTCTGGAATTTGTTGATTGATGGTTGTAATTGTTCGAAAATAATTGGAATGCAATTTATTGAAGTAATCAGAATTTTTCTATGAATCTCTACTACTGCTTGTAATTGTTTTAAAAGACCTATTCCTATAAGTCCATCGTATTTTTCATTAAAATTAAAAAAATAAATTTGTGAAATTCTTCAACATGAAAATCTCGGGTATGGGAATGATAGCTACTTCATTGTGGAAAGAAATACTGTGAGAAGTTTGAATATTGAATTTCTTATTAGATATGCAATTTTTAATTTGGGACTCATGAGACTACGTGAATTACCTGTGTCAACCAAAAATTTTTCTTTCATTTTAGAAAAATAAATGTATGGTAGGTTGTTTTGTACGTAATTGAGGTCTATATTTGTTATGCGGTTATGGTCGTTGGTCGAGGTTTGGGGAAAATTTTCACCAGGAGTCAAAATGGTTGTTTCAGTCATGGTTTCAGTACAAGGTTGATGACATGAAATGCCGGAATTGCACTGGTAATCAACATCTTCGTATGGATATGAGGGGTTGAACGGTTCTTCAGTATAAGAAGCCATATTTTCGTAATCTTGATTTTAAAATGGGGTATTGGATTGTATGCAATCATTCATTCATATTCGATACGGGCCAAGTAGCTCAGTGGTTGAGACTGAAGCGTTCAAAACCATTGACTGCTGGTCGGTTAGGTTCGAATCCTCAGCGACTTCAGATTTTTATCTGATGGCCTGAGAAAGTGCTAGGAATCGCACGTTAAAAGGTAAGACCTCGTTAATCCTTCGCTCGCACAAGTTTCGACTTTTGAGGGCTGCCGTTCGTAAGGGGATGATAGCTGGTTAACGGAAAAAACAATTTTAACAACATTTTTAAACAACAATTTAAATAATGATAAGTTTCTATGTAGTGAAGTTACGTGGTCTCGTTTGAATATAATTTCTATCTGGAATAAAATTTTTGTTTTGTACTGTTGGATTACGAAAGGAGGTCGACATTGGTTCTGGTTTATATTTTGGTATTTGTCCAGTAGGTTTGAAAATGTTACGAGGTGTACCAAAAACTTGTTCATTTGTGAAATATTTCTGAGGATGCATATTTTGTCTTGGTTGAATATTGATAGGCTGAGATGGAAATTGATACCTTAAATCTTGTGAAGGCAAGTGACTTCGATTTTTAAAATTTTGTCTTTGGTAACTGTGGTCTAAAATTTGAGATTGATTGTGGCGGTTTCAATTGATTGAAATTTGATGACTGTGGTATTGAAGATGTCATTCATTCAGTTGCATTTGGAAGGTATCCATTTTGTTTTTGATTCTGAATAAAATTTTCTTCTTCTAAAACATAAGATAAAGATAAAGTTCTAAATAATTTGGATTTCTTAATCTAACCATATCTTGAATTCTCCCACTCAAATTGTTTTTACTATTACTATTATTTTCGCGAAAATGTAAAATTCTCATTTTTTTGGGTCCACGCTATTACTATGTTTCAGACTATTATTTGCTCTAATAATCAAAACGCGATTGATTTTTACCAATTTTAATACTAGTCACTATACTTGAAAAAAAAATCATAAGTACTGATTTTCGATTGCTTCAATTAAGTACTTTCGCCACAGAAAACAAATGAAATGATACGAAAAAATGGATGGCTCACCTATTCCTGGTATTCTCCACTCATCCCGGTTCAATTTCTTGTTTTCTTGGAAAATCTCTGGGCTCTGGATCGTTCTGTGAAATTTTTCGGGTTCCTCATCCGCCAAGAGAACTCATAAACGAATTCTTGATGAGAGGTTTCCGAACAAGCCAAAACGACTGCGCCAGTTATTTCTAAAGATTGACTGAAGTACTTTCTAAAAAACTTTATTTTTAATTAACAAGACAAAAGACAGAAATTGAATAATGAGAAATTACATTTGAGGTATTGAGGTATATAAATAACATCGGTTCAAGCAGTGCCGGATTTATACTCACTTACGCCGGGGGCTAACTATTTCGATGCCGTCGCGCCGCCGCCAAATAATAAATTTCCATTGCCAGTTTTTTTTTCACAGCATATGTTAACATAAAATAATTACGATAACGAATCAAATTATATTTACTTCACAACGTAAACCTAACAACAAATATCCAACTTCTTTTGTTTATTCATCTTCTGCCGTTTCCAGAATGCACCACCCACCTTCTTTTTTACTAATTTTTTTGCTTCGTTTCTGAGATACAGGGCATTGATTTTTTTTTCAAACGCCTTTGTATCTCAGAAACGAAGCAACTCCGGACATATCTTCATAGGAACTTTTTTCCTTAAGGCGACTTAACGAATCACCCTCTGTAGTTTCGTACCGTAAATAGAAACACGAAGGAAACAAATAAGCACTGTTCTGAAAAATCGAATTCTCGGTATGTTATCCCCAGGAGCCACTCGTAAAAATATCTTCATTTAACTCCAAATCGATATACTTTTCAACCCTATTCGAGGCTTGTATGCGAAAATGTTCCGTAATGTTATACCTACCTTGATATAACTCTAGTTTTCAACAGAAGCTCTTTTCAATATTGCTGTCACAAAATTACATTTTTCGGAAAACGTTAACTTTGCGTTGAGATCTAAAAGCGTCAATGGCTATTTAGGTAAGCGGTAATAGAGAATAACTTTTTTTTCCTGAGAACCAGTTATTTCCCCCCTTTTTCTTTACTAGAGAAGTGAAATATTGTATATTTGGAGAGCTTATCCATTCTGGATAGATATTGAGTATTGATTGATTGTAATATTATGTGCATATGTTGAGTGAAGCGTCGAACGTTTTTATGTCCAAGAGCTGCTTTTGTCGAAAATTTTGTGTGTATTCCGAGCACGATGTGTTATTTCCGCTCTTTAAAGATTGCCGCGCTCCGCTTCGAGTCGCGCGGTGACTCTCCTTGTCGAGCGGCAATCTATCACGTTCCGCTCCAAACACACAAATAGCTACTATTTTACTTCACTGAAATGGCCAACTAAGTTATCTAGAAATTCCAGAAAGATGGACTGGAACGTCTGTCCTATACAATGACAGCACACCAACTTATGCTCTGTTGTCCCCTATCCAACCACCCTAACAAACTTATTTTAAGATTTGACTCATTTTACTTGTCTTATTCGCCGGGTCATTTTCATTATAGAAGGTAGTCAACAGTAACGTAGCAGGCGTACGGCAGTAAATATGATATCATCTGTTTCTCTAATTTGAAATTTGTCATTACGTTTTAATGGTACTCTCCATAATCCTGAGAAAGTCACGAGTATTCGGATATAATCATGGCCGCAGGCCATTCGGTTTAACCACGATTTTGCTCTTTCCCTGTATCTTCATCGAGGAACGGTGAACCTTATGGTGTTAAACACCTTCAGTATACTGATATTGAAAAGTCTAACGGTTTCCTTTGCAGTTTTGCGGGCTTTGGAGGCAATGCGTGAGAGTGTTGTGAAAGGTCGATGCTTGATTAAGAAACGCCGTGAGGGAGAGAGTGAATTGTTTGGGTTCATCTCAAGTTGTTCTAGTGAAGTGCTTTGGCAAATTTAGTCTTTCTTGTACCGCATTAGTCTTCACGCGATATAGTTAGATATATGTTATTTTTTCGCCGCACTCGTAGGTACATTACAAGGATTTACATCACTTCCTGTTATTAGGTGAGTCTTATTCTCATCGCTGTAATTTTTTTCTATATCACCTATCACACTTCTTTGTATAAGAAGAAATTATCTCAAATTATTTCCATTTAAGCTGATATTTATGTATATAACGTACTTATTCAATTTTTTCCACAAAATACAATAATAATTATTAAAACCCAATACAGGTAATCATGTTGAAAAAGGGAACATTCTCCATGAAATTTGAAAAATGAAAAATGTAATTTTTTTTGTAATATCTAACAGAAAACAACTACTTCCCCGGCTAAAGCCACGCTGGGCATTGAACTACATCTAATAGATAATCTAACTGAAAAGAAAAAAATCTGAAAGTGAAAATTCGCATTTTCATTCAGATACTTGGTTGATTTTTTTAATTATCTCTAGTTTTCATTGAAAATTCATTAAATAAATTAAATAGGGAGAATGTTATTCAAAAATATCACTCACAGAAATCGTTCATTCCATTGAAGCAAGGATCCCCAATACATTTTTGTCGACGAAAATCTATTTCGCTTTACCAAGCTCATCAGGGAGATTGGAAATATTGGAAAGCAGGCTCTTCAGAAGCAATTATGCATGAAATACCTCCCAAGAGGTTATCTTGAACGATGGAAAATAGCGACTAAAGTGCAGATGATTCCACAACAGATTTTATGAATATTCTATTCTTATTTTCGAACAGAAATCAAAACAGGTATTCCTCTTACTGAAATATATCCAAAAAACGAAACCCCAATTGAAAAGTGCCCTTGCCTGAATCGTTTGTTATAGAAACAACTTCTCCTATCGAAAACAGTCGAAAACTGTACCGCATTTCCAATTATTGCGGATTGTTACTAAAAGTTTGACATTAACGTTTTAATTTTCTTTTACGGAGTTAGGTATCTATTTGATTCAGAGTTGTTTTGAAAGGAGTTTCTTTGGGTTGTTTATTTTCTGTGAACTTTTTTGTCTTTTCATATTTGAAAGCAGAATTGTTAGATGTTGATTTTAGAGATGATCATTTGAGATATTATGAGAGAATAATTATGTCTTAGAAGGCGAACTGATTTAGATATCATTAGCCCTCAAAATGATTTTTTTTTAAACAATACACGTTGCCTTCCTTCCCAGTCACATTTTGAAGCAACTATATAGGTATAATGTAAACTATCACGTGCTTATGGTGTAACTTCTACAACATTGGAAAAGATTGCGAATCTGCTCCAATAATTGCCGGACAAATCATTATCGTGTACCTATGTCTTGCATACTTCACTTGTACGTAGTCTTTATTTGTATCGAGAATACGTCTTGACAACCTTGACTTTTTTGCATAATGTTGATAACTATCAGCATTGAAGTACTTGAAGAGTAGGTAAATCCTTAGCAAAGTAGTATCAAATTTATATGTATAGTACGTAGAAGAGGCGATGAAGAAATTCAGTATATTTAACCGGTAAAAAAGATATTGATAAAAATTGCTTTTGAAATATGTTACATTCATTTCAGATGCACTTTCATCAAATGATATCGATATTTTAGCATTGATGTAGTTGATACTAGTTCCAATGAAGCAGAATATTCTACCCCGGATTAATTCAATTGTTTTATCTCAATTCGTTTAATTTTTAGTTCGTTAAGTTCTACTTTGAATTATATTTTGATTGACGTCGCGAAGTATTTGCAATTATTGTTTTGGTACCTTCTTCGGAATATATATTCGTTTACGTCAGTTTAACTGGTAGATAATTATCTATTCAAACACACTGAAGAAAATTTTCATTGAAAGTTTCATTAGAAAAAGTTGTTTCCAATCATCCCAAATGCTTAGACCGAAATTTTCATCAAGAGCGAAAAGTGATAGATGGCTGCTCGACAAAGAGTAATCTTTGAAGAGCGGCAATGACACTTTGTGCTCGAAATACGCACAAGATTTTCTTTTTCAAACGCAGCTCTTAGGCACATAATATTACTTATGAGAAAAATAATACTCAATAGCTATCGTTAATGTATAAGCTATCCATCCAATAATTCACATATTTGATAATGAAAAGTCATTACTAAGAAAAAACAAAATAGTCTCGCAGGCCGATATCCAACCCGGGCCCTATCTGTTTGATCGAGCGTTTTTTTAAATCTTTCGCTATAGAGCGAAAAATACTGTCAAAAATGACATTTCTCGGAAAATGTCATCTTTACGTTGAGATCTGAAAGCGTCGAAGGCTACACAGTAAAAAAAATTTCATCAAACATCAATTTTTGGTCAAATTTTTCTTGTTGTTTTTAATGATTTTTTGCAAAAATAACAAGATAAACGTTTATTTCGAAATAGCACCTTATTCAAATTAACAAATTATTTCGATTGTAGTTTTAGTACAAACAAAGAAAATTTCGTTTCGCCCAACAAAACTTACAATTGACCCAAAAAAAAAATGCATTTCGTTCATTTGACAATAATAACAACAAATATCAACAAAAAAGTTTATTCATTTTCAATAATGTTCATTTTGTCACATGAATCCAGTTATTTTGTTCATCGAATCACTTATAAGAAACAAATTCCATATTTTGTTAATACAACAATTTCATTAACTTGCATGATCAAAGTTTTTATTTGAACAGAAACACATATTTTGTTGTTTCAACAGTATGCTCTATGTTGAATGTACGAAGCAAATACCTGAATGATCTTCATACCCGGAGTGCTTCTTCTACCTCACGCAAGGTGGCGCGACCTAGAACCCGTTCCATCGCGTAGGACCAGAGACTGAGTGATGTAAATTGTAATGATCCGGAATAGGAACAAATGGCAATCGTCACTCTTCAGTGATCTACCATCTCCTTGTTTCTGTTAGAAATGAGTGTGAGAGTGCGTGAAAAGACAAATTTGAGGATATCGATTCTATAAATTCAACCAAAAATAGTGAAATTCCAATTAAACAATTTGTTAGATAAAAAAAAAAACGTGTAGAATGATGAGGTTATATTGATACAAACAAGTTTTTTGTTGAATCCGCATAACAATTTTATCAATTCGACAATTTTAATATGTTCCTGAAACTAAAAATTTTGTCAAATTGAAATAGTACTGCATTGATCAAATACTATGTTCAATTATATTGAATAGATATTTTATCATCTTGAAAATATATCCTGTCATCCAAATACTTCTACTAAATTTACAATTGAAATTTTTGAACCAGATACACATTATTTGTCTATTCAATTCTAAACTAAGTCATTCCAACAAATAAACTGAGTTTATAACAGCAGATATTGTATTTTCTTAACAAAATATGATATATTCTTTCAAACAATCACTATTTAAGGTTGACATAATAGTTCTTTACGTAAACAAAATATTCAATTGGAAAATAACAAAAAAAAATTGTTGTTATAAAAAACATTTTTTTTTCTGCTTGTATACTTTGGTAAGCGGCCGTAGAAAAAGTATTTTTCTCAGTTTCAGAAATCACACCTTTCCGAAATAAAATTAAAAAAAAATCCATAACTATATTCCTAACTGTAATTTATTTCATGTAGTTTTTGTGCCTGAATCACATAAATATTTCCACATCAAATAGTATTTCATTATTTTCGTAAATGCTTGAAAAAGTGCACCATTTTCAAGTTTTTCACATTTCACGTTTGTTGCTAAGGCAACACTGATACACAGATCCAAATAACAATGAAATCCTGTGAAAGTAACAGTTTCTACTTTATGTGGCAACTAATAGCCTATAAATATCAAATATGCAAATGTTACATCGATAATAAAATTAAAAAATGGAAAGCGACGAAGACTTAGGGTCAATTTATGCATCACTGTGGTAATCATAGTCCTAATCATAGTCATTGTCTTAATCATAAAATCAGATTGAACTGTACATTTCAGTTCGTATGATTATGATTGGGACTAAAATTGCATAAATGCTCTAACTGAAATTTACAGTTTTAATTTATTTTCATGGTTAAGTCAGTGACTGTGATTTGGACTATGATAATGATAAGCTTTCATAAATTGACCCTTGAAGAGGAGATCGTAAAAATACAACACTTAATTTACTACCAGTAAAATCGCAGGATATCCATCTGAAAGAATGAGTCTTTCTTGACATATCGCAAAGAAAAGTAATTTTTAGCTTATTTTGGAGAATACTCCCAGAAATGGAAAAGTTTCTCCAAATGGCTACCTGTGTGAAAGTTAAATCAACACGTTGATAATATAATATCAGCAACTGAGTTGAATTAATTTTATATTATTTGAAAGAGAAATATGAATTGCTAATCTTTTTTTTACAGTTGTAGTCTTGATATATAAATAACTAATATTTACAATATTTACGACATGACCTGAAGGTTGATTCAAAATGGACATTTAAAAAAATCTATAGAAAATTCTATAGAGTAAGACCTATCTTTTGATTCTGCTACTTTGTCTACTCTTGCTAATCTGTCAGGAATCAAATGTGGTCAAAATTATTCAAAAATATGACGGCTAAGTCAAGTGCACAGACCACCTACCCCTAGACGATTCACGCAGGTTAAGTGACCATGAACCTTTTTTTTAGTACCGATACCAATCTTTTGGGGGCGCTGTGATCTGTAGAGTTGTTCTTCGTTCTATGCTTGGTTCTAACACGTTCGTCTTGTGGTCACAGAACCCATAATTATGAGTTCTGTGCGTGTGGTATCAATGGTCATGTTAAATTTAAGAAGAAGAGAGTACTGACAACAAAACAAAATGTATATAAATAAATGGACTTCAACAAATAATATTACTTATAGAACTGTGTTTCTGATAGTGAAAATTGTTATTGTTAGTGTGATTTAAAAGTGTTTACTGTGAAATTCTGTAGTGATTATTCATTTTCACCATTCATCATGGTTTACCACAATAAATGTTGCGTTCCTCATTGCGATGGCTCTAATGAAATAAGGCATAGATTCCCTGATCCAAGTAAAGATTTAGTTAGGTTCAACAAATGGATACAGGCAATCAATAATTTGGAACTGTTAGAAATGAATCAGAAAAAAGTTTATGATTCTAAAAGGCTCTGTCATCAACATTTTGAGTCACAATATATTTCTAATTGGTCTCACAAGTTATTTGCAAATGCTGTTCCAACACTAAATCTTCCTGGTGAGTACAAAACTTATTCATGAAACTTGAATGAATAAAATGCCTGATTTTTTTAGGTATAAGTTCAACTGGCTCAAATGATATATGTGACACTCCATCAACATCCACCAAATCCATACAAAATATTTCAAGCAAATATTCTACTGAAGCAAATACTCAACTGTCTGAACCTGGTGATTCAGTTATTGGGATTTAATTTTTTAATTTTTCAAACAATGTGTTGATTATTTTAAGCTTGTCCAATGAGATTGTACATCTTCGACAATAAACCACCTTTTGACTTGAAAGTGTTTTTTTTCACCATTACCACAGAATATCGAATACCTAATATACTATAAATTAATTTTTACATTTTTTGAAAGTTTCTTATGTTGTTTAAACTTCATACAACACTTGATATTTGAAAAACTTTGTAGTCGTGATATCAAGTGTTGTTTGAGGTTGTAAACAACATTATGAAACTCACGAACATCTAAGTATGTGGTCTGTGTATTAAATTCAAGATTTGAATTTCCCGCATCGTCACGGTAGTACCGATACCAATCTTCTGGTGGCGCTTATTTCAGTCTTCATTAGTTAGTGTTGTGGTGAACCGTCTAGGGGTAGGTGGTCTGTGGTCAAGTGGCGCCATCATCGAACGACTCATGACAATATTCATGCGATTCAATAGTGCTGACAGTGATGAAGTTGAATATAATAAATCATTTCTTCACCTGATAGAGATCACAGAACAATTTTTAACACATAAACAAGTTACGTAAGAATATGTATGGTACAGAAGGAACTCATATACACCATATGTACAATAATTGGAAAATAAAGACTACTATTATTGAGTAGTTATGGTGTCTGTAAACCAATATGAAGGGAATGAAATAGTAAAATCGACAATGTCGAAGTACCCTTCTCTACAAGTATCTCCACAATGTGGACGACTCTAATGTTGTCCGACCTACCCTGTCTGACGAGCGGCAAGAACCGCGAAACGCGTCTGCAGATGGTCTTCCCCAGCCAAATGAAGGATAATCTGCTGTATAGTTACAATGAGCAATTGCAAGTGGGTCTTTTTGGAAGAACGTTGCACAAATATCTGTCAGATGTAATTCAATGTCCGTCGTGGTTTTAACCAGGGAAGTAGTTGTTTTCTGTCAGATATTTGCCTCATTTTCCAAATTGTGGAAATATTTGGAGAGAAGAGTACTTCGACGATTTTACTATTTCATTTATTTGATACTCTCCGGCAAAAATACTCGAACTCTGTTCACTTCCTGGTGTCTTTGCTACGGGGATGGCTTATTGGTTTCACCGCGAGTGGCGCTGCGACTGACTTTTACTGTAAGTCGCTGCTTCATTTGTGAGGAAATATTAGTTATACGGTGGATTATAATTCATTGGGCTGGGGCAGGACGACTTCAATGTTGTCCGACCTACCTTGTCACTGACGAGCGGCAATAAACGCGTCTGCAGGTTGTCTTCCCCAGACAAATGAAGGATAATCTGCTGTATAATTCCAATAAGCAATTGCAACTGGGTCTTCTTGGAAGAACGTTGCACAAATATCTGTCAGATGTAATTTAATGTCCGTCGTGGTTTTAACTAGGGAAGTAGTTGTTTTCTGTCAGATATTTGCCTCATTTTCCAAATTGTGGAAATATTTGGAGAGAAGAGTACTTCGATTTTACTATTTCATTTATATGATACTCTATGGCAAAAATTCTCGAACAATATGAAGTTGAATCCTTATTGAATAAATTATTATTATTATATGTTTTAGCGACAATTCAGACATGAAAATGAAAAATAGGGAACAGGCATGTGTTCCCGTTCTGATATATTTTCATTTGTATATGAACATTACCACCCGAGAAGCTAAGTGACATACTCAGAATTTGAACTTTTTCCTTTTCTCTTTTTCAATTCATAATTGAAAATGCAACTTTTTTCAACCCATTTGAAAACGTACTCATTGCGCCTCTGACGGGTGTATGCATCGTTACTTCACACAGTTCAAGCTTTCACTGTTAAAGGGCCTTAAACTGTCAAGGTCAAATCGTGTTTAAATCGAAGATAAATTTCAAACCTTAAAATTTTGGGGAAAAAATAGATTTGAAGAATAGTTTTCACTAAATTTTTGAGACCCGAATTGATGCAGAAAACCCAAATAATAAAATCATGCGTGTTCCGTATTGAAAATCGATTCCGGCCCTCCCAATCTCCAGTCGGGTACACTAACTGCTATGCTACCGGTTATTAATTCGAAACCTCTTAGTTCAGTCTCTCATATGTCACTAAATGAGATGATGGTTATTATTTATTTTATTTTTTTTATTTATTTATTTAACGGGGACTAGCCCAATTCAGACAAAATACAATTATTGTAAGTAGGATCGAACATTTACAATAAAAAAAAAAAATGAGTTGATTGCTTAAAGATAAAAAATACAATAAAATGTACACACTACGATAAAACTTGTATAACTAGGAAAATGTATAAAAATATAAAATATATCACTGGATGCTGAGAGACTCGTGGAGAAAGGATATTGGATGGTAAATGCTTTATATAATAATCGTTTTAAGTTGCAACTTAAATTTATTTAAGGGCGAATTGAAAAAGTCTAATTGACTGTAACTATTTGCTGTTCTTTGGATACGTGGTAAGCAGCTATTGTATCTATAGTTGGTTCTATAAAAAGGAATATGAAAAGTATTGTTATGTCTAGTGGTGCGTAAAGGCACTCTGAAATGTATCTTACTTAGTAATTCAGGACAGTTGAGCTTGCCGCTTATGATATTATGAAGGAATATCAAGTCTCTGTGATTTCTCCTTGTTGACAGCGATGGTAGATTGAGAGTTAGCTCAGTTTGACAGTGGTCGCGGAATAATTGTAGTTTGAAGTTGATGTAATTGAAAAACTTGTGCTGAACTCGTTCAATTCTATCAATGTGGAAGTTGTAAAGGGGATTCCATACCACAGAACAGTATTCAAGATGTGGTCGAACTAGTGCGCAATACAGGATGCGAATTGATGATATATCTGAGAAGTCTGAAGTTGTTCTTTTGATAAAACCTAGAAGTTTCAGAGCTTTGTTAATAATTGTGGAAATGTGTAAATTGAAGCTAAGGGCTGTATCAAGAGTAATTCCTAGGTCTTTTATACTAGAAACAGGATCCAACAAAACATCATCAATGTGATAGTGGAAGATAATTGGCATTCATCAACATACCATTCATCTCACACCAGTTCGAAATGTTGTTAAGATCTGCTTGAAGGTTTATTGCATCGTTGAAAGAGGTGATTTTGGAGAATAATTTTAGATCATCTGCAAATAGGAGAGTTGTTCCACTGGATATCTGGTAGACTATATCATTGATAAAAATATTAAAGAGGAGAGGTCCCAAATGTGATCCCTGGGGAACACCCGATGGCACTAAAATTTCTGCTGATGTGAAGTTTTTAACCCTAACGAGTTGCCTTCTTTGATTAAGGTAATCTCTAATCCATTCTAATAGAGCACCCGAAATACCAAGACATTCCAGTTTGTCCATTAGAAGATTGTGATTGACTCTATCGAAAGCCTTGGAAAAATCTGTGTACACAGAATCAACATGGTAGCCGTTTTCCAAAGCTTCCGAAAGAAAATCAGTATAAAGAGCTAGGTTAAGTTCTGTAGATCTACCAGATTGAAAACCATATTGCTCAGGAATTATGATATTGCTCAAGTTAACTGTAAGATAATCTGTCACTATGCTTTCAAAGATCTTTGGTATAGTATTCAAAATGGAAATAGGACGGTAATTTTTTATATCTGACAAGTTTCCGGCCTTGTAGATAGGTGTTATATAGCTTAGTTTCCATATACTGGGAAAAGTTCCAGTGGCTAGTGACATGTTAAAGATAAGACAGAGTGGTCCAGATAGTACAAAACTGCAGTGTTTCAGAACGGAAGGTGGGATTGCATCAGGTCCAGGGCCTTTTTTAGGATCTAACTGGCAAAAAAATTATGATGACAATACAAACGTTCACGCATGTATACCGAGAGAGACTCTAGTAGTCTTTCAGGCGGTATCGATCTGTACTTGGATCTTCAACTGACGTCAAACTTCGAATCTCAAGTATGGATGAATCAACCGTAGTTATGGTGTCTGTAAATCAATATGAAGAAATATGTTTTTCCTCCTACCCCTATAGTACACACTTTCCTCCATCAAACCAGGGAGGAAACTCATACTTTTCCTCCCTAGGGAGGAAAGTACTTTTCGTCCCCCTCATTTCAAGTAAGTTGTAAACGATGAAACTTGTGAATCTATTATAATCAAATTGTTTCGGTAATTTCTAGAACATCCTTATATATCCTGTATTCTGGTAAAAATCAAACATGAATGTTACTTCTATTTTAGTTCTTTAATAGCTAATTGTGTATTTAGAGCGCAAAGTGATTGATTATTGCTCGACAAAAAGATTAATCTTTGGAGAACGACAATGACACTTTGTGCTCGAAATACACACATTAATTTTCTATAAGCGCAGCTCTTAGAAAAAAAATTATCGACACTTCATCCAAATAGGCACATAACATTACTTATGAGAAAATCACTTAATAGCAATCCGAAATTTATAAGCTATCTAAATGCCCAATAGTTCAAATGGAAAGAAAAAAAAAGTTGCAATTGCCAGGAGCTAAACCTTCGGTTTAAAAGGCCAAGACAGCCATTGCACCACGGCAGATTCTCAGATGGACATGACTGTATTGTCTATACTTTCCATCATGCAAGTATAGGTCCGTTTTGGACAAAAGCAGTTGAGATGCGTTTTAAATTCACAAAAAAGGTTCATTAAGTGGGTAGGAGGAAAAATCATATATATTACATGGGAGTAAAGTGCCTTTTCTTCCCTTGGATGTTTACTGTAAACTACATCCTGCAGAAGGAGAAGTGGCAATTTCCTCCCTGGTAATACAAATAGCTATTAGTCGCAATTCAGACATGAAATTTTAAAAATTGAAAAACTGAATATTGGGTTAGTTGAACTAAGAATGTGAGCAACCGGTTTTCGAATTAACACGTTAACGACCACGTGGCACATACAGTGTGACCCATTTAAGATGGAAGCACCCTTCTAAAACTTACATTTTTCAACCGATTGTAATGATTTTTTTTCCTCAGGTAGACATTCAAAAAGTCCACCAGGACACCAAATTTCATGAATAAGTCTCCATTTCCAGAACCAACTTATCTTATTTTTCAACGTAAAAATCTAAGAAAATTACTAGTGATTTTTTTATAAAAGATCTGACTACACCACTGGATTCGCGACATTTTCAAATGGTTCATATGTAAATTACGTTGAAATGCGTCAATCAATAAACAAGTTATAAGGGAATGAAATTTGAAAAATATGCCGTTTAATCAACCCACCAATTCAATTTCAGAACTTTTATTAAAACTTTGACTACACAACCGGATTGAGGGAGTCTCGAAATATCACTGATTATAATTTCATTGAAATTTGTTGATAAATAAAAATTATGAGATAAAATGTCATTTTCGCGAAATTCCATTTACATATTTCTCAAATTTTATTATCCTATGATTTTTTAATAATACATTTTCAAAAACAAAAGTTTTGTATCATTTTAAACGTAAAAGCCTAAATGTGCATTTTATTCAAAACATTATTGTTGAATTCAGATGGAAATTGATAATATATTAAAGGAAATCTTTGACGTACGTTTTGACTTTTTATTTATTTTTCTGACAAAATTCTATTCTTTTTTTATAACAACTTTTTGGTATACATAGTGATGAGATTAATAATACTTTCTATAAAAATTCCACAAAACAATAATAATATTCCCAACATCCTCCCCCTTTTTGTAATTGAGAAATGAAGATTTGGAAATTGTAAAATAAATCAATAATAAATAATGATAAAATTATGTAAAACAGAAACGTTTTGGAGCTTTAACTGTCCGTCCACTTCTTGTGACTACTTCACTTCTCTCTGAAGCTTCTTCATCTTTCAGTTTGGTTTCATTCTTCTCCTGTTCTTTGGTTTCATTCTTCTCCTGTGCTCTGGTTTCCTTCTTTTCCTGTTCTTCGTGTTTCATGGAAATTAGTTGTTTTCTTTCATCCATAGATATCTCCAAGGGATACAGTCTTTGAAAGGGACGAAGAACGGTTCCCTGCTGTGTCTTCACCCGAGCTACTCGTGCTATTCCATCTCTTCCCGGCATAACTTCCAAAATTTTCCCAAGAGGCCAGTTCAAACGTTTCTTGTTATCTGCAGAAACATATACTATGTCTCCAACTCCCAAGGTATTTGTCTTCCTATGACCAGTGTGCACTAGTTCCGCTAGGTATTCTTTCCTAAATCGAGATCGCAGGTTATCTCTAGTCCTTTGTAGGTAACGTTGTCTACTAAGCAAATGTAGTCTTCCAATCTTGTCCAAATCAGGTGTTTCAGTAGTGGGCAAATCTTGAATAAACATAGCAGGACTTAGAGGTTTCAGGTCAGTCTCATCATCTGATATATAAGTTAAAGGTCTGTTGTTTATGATAGCCTCACAGTCGCATAAAATGGTTAACAATTCTTCATAATCAATGGTTGCTCTTCCTAAATTTCTTCGGAGAAGTTCTTTAACTACTCTGACCAATCTTTCCCACCACCCCATCAAAATCCATTTGATCTGCCTTACTGAGGAGTATTCAACAATTTCTTTCCAGTCAACTTTTTTGAGAAGGTTATTTGTTCCAACCATATTGGTTCCATTATCTGAAAAAATTGTCGAAACTCTTCCTCTTCTAGCTATAAACCTTCTTAAAGCTGAAATAAAACTTTCAGTTGACAATGAATTAACAAGTTCAAGATGAATCGCTCTATATACTGCACATGTATATAGTACTATCCAAACTTTATTACCATTTTTTAGAAATAACGGTCCCGCCAGATCAATGCCAGTGACTTGGAAAGATGCTGCCGTATTGATTCTTTCTTTTGGAAGTGGTGCAGAAGGTGTCTGGACAGATTTATTTGTGAATCTCTTGCAAAGGACACATCTGGCTATCACTCCTTTCACAGTTCTTCTTCCTCTGAGAATCCAGTATTTCTCTCTTAAAATGGATAATAATGTTTGGACACCTGCATGACAGTTCATATAATGTTGCTGTAGAATAATCTTTCCAACCATTTCGTGATTATTTGATAAAAGTATTGGAAATTTGAAATCATCGGCGTCTTCTCCATATACTAATCGCGTTCTTACTCTTAAAATTCCTTTCTCATCCTGAAATATTTGTAAATTTTCTATTTTTCTTCTATCTTCAAAACTTTCCTTTTGAATAATGCTAATAATTTTTAAATTTGCTTCCTTTATTTCATCATATGTCAGCTCATTATTTCTTCTTGAATTTCTTACCAATGCATTATGGATGAACCTCAACATCCAAGCAACCATTCGAACAATTTTTGTAAACTTAGAAAAATAGTTGAGATTTTTGAAAAAGTATTCTTTCTCGCAAGCCAAATTACAAACTGATTCTCGTTTCCTTTCCTCCTCCACTTCATGAGGAATGTTGTATGTTGAATGTGGCCAATCTTTCTCTTCCTGTCTCAACCATTGTGGTCCTTCCCACCATCTACTCTCCATCAAAACTTTGCCATTGCAACCCCTAGATGCGATATCAGCCGGGTTGAGGTTGCCTGGTACATGATTCCATTGTTGCGTGGTAGTGAATTTGTTGACTTCTTTCACTCTATTTTCAACAAAAGTTTTCCAAGTACCTTTCATCTTAATCCATGTCAATGCCACCGTAGAATCACTCCAAAAGAACGAGGGAAGGTTACTAAACTCTTGAATCATTTTTATAGATCGATACAATCTCACTCCTATGAGACATGCTAATAATTCCAACATCGGAATTGTTATATTCTTTGGAGAAATTCTCGATTTGGATTGAATTAATTGAACAGAATAAATCCCTTCAATTTTCATTCTCAAAAACACACTAGTTGCGAAAGTTACTTTACTTGCATCACAAAAGATGTGAAGTGATGATTCTTCTATATTGAAATATTTTTTCATACTAACTGATCTAGGAATCGAACAAAAATTGAGAAAATGAATATCTCTTAGCCAACTTTCGAATCTCTTAACCATGTCTTCTGGTAATTCACTATCCCACCCAACTTTCAATTTCCACGTTTCCTGAAGTAATAATTTCGGAATGAGAGTAAATGGACATGTGAATCCTATAGGGTCAAAAATGCTTTGAGCTGCAGAAAGTAAACCACGCCTTGTTCTAGGTGGAGTATGTAGTTTACTCAATGCATTCAACTCACATAAAATTACATCTTCTTTGAAATTCCAAATCATACCTAATACAGATGTATATTTTTCTTCAAGACCATTTTCCGAACTGACCCATTCTCTTAAATTAAATTTCCCTTGAGCCATTAATTCTTTGGATTCTTTAATGAATGTATTAAGTTCTTCAAGAGTATTGACACTTGTGATGCAATTATCTACATAAAATGAGTCTTTGAGTTTCCCAGCTGTCTTTTGTAATTTTTCTGGGGCATGAAGTAAATGATAATTTATAGTTGCAGCCAGTAGAAATGGACTCGGTTTAACTCCAAAAACTACTCGACAGTGTCTATAAACCATCGTTTTTCCCTGTGGGTAATCAGACCACCAGAAAAATCTGAGAAAGTCCCTGTCTTCTGGTGAAATACTTATTTGCAGGAAAGCTTTTTCTATGTCAGCTGTAACACCAATCAGACCTAACCTGAACCTCAATAAAAGTGAAGGAATCAGTTCAATCAAATTAGGCCCTGTTTGCAAGCAATTATTTAAGGAATTACCTTGTTTGTCTTTTGCTGAAGCGTCAAACACGGGTCTAACTTTCGTAGTTTTACTCGATTCTTTAAATACGGCATGATGAGGAAGAAAATGTAAATCATTCTTACCAATTTCTCCTTCATTTCCAACCTGTTCAATTATGCCAAGTTTTTCCCACTCTACCAGTACCTTTTCGTATTCCTCCAATTTATTTAGTGTCAGCAGTTTTTTGGTAGTACTATGTAGTCGTGTTTCGGCCAAATTTTCATTGCTGGAGAGTTCTGGATGCCCTTCAGTCCATGGAAGATGAACCTCATATCTTCCGTCCTCATTGGTTTTGATATTGTCATTGAAATGCCTGATGGTTTCCTCTTCTATCTCATCTTTAGTTTTGACTTCAGCTGGATCTCTAATTCCTAAAATATCTAAATTCCATAAATCTGCCAGAGTACAATTTGTGACCCCCGAAAATGTTGTTCGATTTGAATTATTGTTTAGTTGCCCCATTATAGTCCAACCCAGTTGAGTTTCAATGGCAATGAGTTTATCGTCTAAATTTTCGATATTTCCTGTTAGAAGTGTTCCAAATATATCAGCTCCTAACAATAATTCGACTTCGCGCGGTGCATTTTCAACATTGATTTCATTCAAAATGATATTTTTCCTTTTCAAATGCTGAATGTAAGTGGAATTTTCTAATCGAGGAATGTGATTACAAATTTTGTTTTGTTCTAATGCTCGCAAATTGAATTCTAAATTTCTATTTAGATTTTGAATAACAACATCGTAAATTCCGTGTTTCTGAGGAGCTATTTGCAAACCACCAAAAACACCCTGTATAATAGTTTGTTCACTCACCTTGACATATTCTAATTCTCTGACACATTTTGACACTATATATGACTTTTGTGAAGCAGAATCTAATAGTGCTCGTACAATCTTTTCTTTATTATTGTTCACGTTCACAAGCCTAACTAGAATGGTTTGTAGTAACGTATCAGTGCAAAAATGTGTAGTTAATACATTATCAATCCTGTTCTCAATCGTTTTATTTGATATAGTATCTTTCTTTTCATCAGGTAAGTCTGCACACATAATGGGGTAATGTTTCTTTTTGCAAATTAAACATTTTATCAAAGCTCTACAATTTCTACTGGTATGATTTAATTTTAAGCAAGAAAAACAAGCCCTTTTACTCGTTACTTTTGCTCTCCTTTCATCTAATGTGAGAGCCTGTGCTCTTAGGCAATCTTGGCTGGCATGAGTTTTTTCGCAAAATAAGCAAATTGGAGTAGTCTTACCTCCACGGATTGTCTTCAATTGATGAACTTTTCCACTAGCTGAATATAGGGCAGATGCTGTATACATTTCCCATTCGTATTCTCTCTGTTGTTTCCCTCTAACAATGCGTGTGTTTTTGGTTTGGTTCTTCTCTCCAGAAAAACTGGTCTGGGCAAGATTGATGCGTTCTTCCGATTCAACTTCTCTTCTCATAAAATCTAACAACATTGATAGAAGATTAGTATTTTCAGAATTACCTGCATTTGATTCATCCTGTTGTCCTGGTTTACTCGTATTCGCGGCATAAGTACTACGATTTCTTTCCCAAATTCTCAGTAACTCATCTGGTAAAGCAGACTCAACTAGAGGAAACAGCATTGCTGCGTATTTATCAGTGGTAACGCCTAACGATTCTAATGCTCTGAGTTGAGTTTCAATTTTATCATATAAACCGCTTAAAGTCATACCTGTTTGTGTTTTAGTTGCCTGCTTCAGTACGAGATCAAGTAATTCCCGTACATAAACCTCTATTAGAAATTCATCCCTAGCGAAACGTGCTTTCATTTGTTCAATGGCTTTCAAATAGTTGGATCCGGAGGGTGGAAAGCTGTTGATCAAGTCCCTGGCTACAGTACCTTCTTCAGTTGCTTGAAGTAAATATTGAAATTTGTCCTCCAATTCAATTTCTTCATCATCGTGTATTTTTTTGAACTGGCCCCAGAATCCAATCCAATTTCTCACGTTGCCATCAAATTTCTTCAACTCGAGTTTCGGTAGTCGGAATTTCCTCTTGTTGCTGTCTCCCGTAGAGCTCTGCGAATGGGTCATATTATCTTCCTGTTTTGTTTTCTCGTTCACGTGTATCTCGCATCTTGTTCGATATTTGATGAGTTCATCTCTGAACATCTCTACTTCATCAAGTTCCATCTCGATGTCAGCTTCACTTACATTTGATGAAAATAAATTTTCTCGTATATGCTCATCGAGAGAAAATAATCTGGCGCTCTTATCTTCCAATTGTCTAACTGAAGCTAGCACTTGTTCTTTCCTTACTGACTTGTCTGTGAGTGCCAAATCCAGTTCCTTGCATGTTTTATTGAAAAGTCTTCGAAGTTGCTCCCTTTCTCACGGTCGCCACAAATGTTCAGAATTCAGATGGAAATTGATAATATATTAAAGGAAATCTTTGACGTACGTTTTGACTTTTTATTTATTTTTCTGACAAAATTCTATTCTTTTTTTATAACAACTTTTTGGCATACATAGTGATGAGATTAATAATACTTTCTATAACAATTCCACAAAACAATAATAATATTCCCAACAATTATGTCACGTTATTGTGATATGTGGTTTATTTTAATATTACTACAATTATCTTAAACCAATGTCACATATTTGTGACATTACATAGTAACATAAAACAAAAATAAAGTGCAGTAAAAAAATTAAGTAACATAAAATAATAAATAGATTTGTCGAAAAATATGTTATACAAAAATAAAAGTAGATAGTTTATGGCAACGTCAAATTTAAGAATAGTGGCACAACTGATAATGAAAAATGGATTTAATGATCCAGTATTCCGTAACAAACCATATACAATAAGTATTTTCGTCGGCAAGCATCCCACAGAAAATATATATTGCCCCTTACGACCGTTGAGTTATATCTGTTTGATACTTGGCAGAGTTTTCTACAAGATATACTTCGCAATGCTTTTCAAATATCAAAGCTGAAATAATATCTCAATTTTAATAAAAAGAATAAGGAGTGTCACTGCCAAGTTTGAAGTATAAAACGTTCTAATTTCAAGAAACTGAAAACGAAGTATTATACATCGCATGAGGAAGTCTAATGAAAAATTATGCCGCAAGGAAACTTTTTTTTTTTCGTTAAAGTGTTCAGCTGTATAAGGAGTTGGCTCTTTTTAATTCAAGGCAATAATATTACTGACACAGATAAATTTATTTAACTTCTAGAAATATAACATAGTGAAAAAATGTATAATTCGTCATCCAGTAGATGACTACTAGTTTATTTATTTCAAAAATGGTTTAATAAATGGTCCAGAAAACTAAATAATCATAGATTTCACTAAATTTTTATATGATTATATGTTTGCATCTATGTGTAGGTCTATATGTATATAAGTTTATATGAAGATCAAATATCTTATCTCAGAATATAATACTAATAAAGTTTCTAACACGATACAAATATGTCTTCGAAACACCAATTTTTTTTTAAGAAGTATTGTTCAACATTTTTCATTTTCTTTCAATCAATATTCAGTCACACTGTCGATTTCATGTTTTACTATTATTCTGCTTTAAATAGGGTTTTCCGTTCTTTCGTACAGATGAAAACTAAATACGCTACAAAAAATCAGAGTCGCACTGGAGCTCCACTATAAATAATAGACGTCTTCCACCTGCACAGGCTATGCCTTTAAGTGAGTGTTTATGACATTATTATTATTATTATCCATATAGTTGACGAATATAAGTTTCATTCTATATTTATAGTCATCATTTCAGATACATTTGGATGTGTTTCGTAATTTATCAATATACTGTACAAACAAATGCAATATTCATTTGATCACCTTCTTGAAATTCTGCTCACTACTATGTAAAGTTTATTGCCAGCAATCATTCCAGCAATTGGCTGCCAATTAGTGCTTGAAGTCGTTTTCGTATTCGACCTACTGATTATTCATTACCTTATTTACCCAATTAAATATAATAATAATTAAATAACATATTTTACTGACCTGATGCAAAAGTTCACTGACTTTAATATTCGTCTGAATTTCTATCAGTACCATTATGAATAATTCATTCATTCTACATACACACAGGGTGTTTTAAGAAACCATAGCCACACTAATATTGGACTATTATACCCTCATCATCACTTTACGAATCGAACTCTTCCTTGGAAAATTATTTTTATTATGAACAAAAACACTTCTCGTCAAATACCTAATATTTTCAGTGGAATTCCGGATATTGTGGTGAGCCGTTGTGGCGCGATGGTAAAGCGTTCGATTGCCAACAAAATCATCCAGTGAGGCGCGGCCACCGGTTATACGTTTCAAGGTAAGGGCTACGTCTCCCCTAGCTCTCATTGGTCTTTCGAAACGTTCGATGAAAATAACAATTTCAACAATTTTTTAACAATAGTTGAAGTTCTCACATCCATACTTCTTTTCAGTGGCTTGCAATGAGGGATGTTCGTATTCTTCCCCCCCCCCGTCTCACGACAATAGTTTAATTATTTCATTCATAATCTTCATTCTCTCCTTTTTCTATACCACCGAGCAGCACAACGTTGCCCCGTCTCATATATGACACTACAATTCATCCGACTGGAATGGCCTTCGCATGATTTTCCCATAATTTTCATAGGGTCTGCCGAGACAACTTCAGAGTTCATGTTGCTCTAAGGTAAGACAAAACGCTCGATACTTCATTCAACATAGGCACATAATATCACCTATGAGAAAATTAACACTCAGTTCCTATACTAAAAGCACCAAAGGCTACTTTGGTGATGAGCGGTTGTAGAAGAGCACACATAACAAACACATCAAGATAAACATCATCTGATAGACCCCTAATCTTTCAAAAAACTTCTGTTTTGCGAAATTGCTTTGTGGATGTCTATAAAACCTTACTGATGGTGCTTCTTTTTTGTATCCGCTTTTCGAAGTCGCAGATCTATGCTGTACTACTTTCATCAGCTTTTCAATAAACTTTGAATTATTAAAATCGAGTCATAAACAACGGAGCTACAGTTGTTTGAAGCTGAGCACTTGGTACGAATAATCTCGATTCGGTGTAAATAGATTTTTATAAAATTTTAATAAATACTCAGCAGAAAGGATTATACATATGCACGTGCAATTTTGATAATCATTAATTTTTAATAACATTTTAGGTGGGTATGTAACATATTTATATATTTTTTAATCAGCGTAATAGGACCGCAAACCTTAATCATAATTGCTTTGGTATGACATAAACGTATACTAAAACTACTACAACAAGTAAAAAAAATATATATTTTTCTCTAATTAGCTTCGCTGATCTGATCAATATCTTCTACATATTTAAACTGGTTAAAACATTTATATACAACAAGGCATAAACCCTCCAAGCATGTTTGTTTTTGGGTACTACATTCAAGAACTTTCTAAGACAAATAGCATAACTTGCCTGCTTCAAACGCGGAACCAAAATCCAGACCTATTTCGGAATTTACTTCCGAATACTTACTTTTAATATATAAAATGGTATAAGACAAAACTTGTTTCAAGGAGCAATAATGTTCCAGTGACTAAAAAATAGTTGAAGACAATTCTCTCTGAAACAAATAGCAAATACATCTGACAGATATAATTCAATATCTGTCTAGGTCTTTAATAAATTGAGCTCCGAATTTCAAATGTGCTCTCTATGAAATCAACTTTTTTACCTCAGCTAGAAACTTTATCACAGGTTTTCCGATATCAGGTATAGGGTCTGCTTTAAAAAAATTTGTGAGTTATATCATGGAGAGCATTCGATCTCCCTAATGCACTTTGCGTTTATTACTCTTAAAGGCCCACATTTTCCGGAATGAAGACTTTCCATGAACTGCAAACGTTTTTAGAATGTAATTGGCTAAGGAAGTAACAACTCGCTACAATTCCCAGCAGCATGTACCATATCTAGAGACCGAGATCTACTAGTCTGATGGATGACTAATCTTATACCAATGTGCTTGGGCGTGAGATTATCGTGAGATTATCTTGTCCAAATGAAATAACTTTATTCTTCCACGACCTACTTGAAATACGTATCACTTCGCACTGTAAACTAGTACACAAAATTAGTTATTCCGCACTAGTGCGAAATGAAATAGGTATTGAATATAAGTGTTCCTGAACGTACGAAATTATTTATTCATTTGATATTATAGGGGAGTAGTATAAAGCATGCACTGATAATCCTAAAATTAAGGTTTCCCGTAAAAATAATTTGTGGGTAGGTATAATAGTCATGCAATATTCATTTCACTTGAAAAGTTTCTATGCGTAAAAACTAGTAATATTAGTCGCCCAAAAATCCAATTATTTTGTTTTTCAATTAGGTTGTCGAAAAAGTATAGTGTACAACTCATGCGGAAACTGGATATTTTCCACACTAGTTATACATTATACTATTAAACATGAGCTGTGATACGACTGATACGGGACCTCAGCTGCAATAGGATCTAAAACGTCCCAAAAATACTTTCACTATTTGAAATTTTACAAAGTTTTTCAGCTACGCTTGAATTTGTACTACATTTTTTTGATGTCGTTTTCTTTTCTGACATAAAATGCACATATCCATATGTTCATTGCATGTAGATTTACCAATAGTACTGAATTATTACCTGTAGCTCGTCTGATTGCTCCGGCACTTTTGTGAAAAATTATTTTTTTTTATTTTTTTTTCGGCTTCTGAATGGAGCAAAACAATATTCATATTCCGACTTGTCATAATGACATTATAATGGATTCCATTTTTAGTGTCAAAATGACATACTTTATAGGACTGAGTACTATAATGATTCATAAGAGTACTGAGGACTATAATGAAAAAAAATATAGACAAATAACTCAAAATACTTACTGTAATGCAACAAAAAATTTATTTTTAAAGAAATCGTCGAACAATCATTATGGTACTAGCGGGTAATCTTCACTGCTTGTACCATAATGATCGTCATTATGATCCTTATATCATAAATATCCATTATTTAGTATTTCATTTTCATTTAATATAATACCAGTCCAATTATTTCAATTCGAGATTAGTTGACTCAAGGCCGCGCCAACTATGTGGCGAATGTAGGCAAAAGCCACAGGCGGCAAAGTCTAAGGGCGGCAATTTCGTTAAATGACCAAACCGCACCAACGACTTTCTTTGTAATGCCCCGCGTCTACCCCAATTCATGTGTAATGCGTGATTCTCTTTCGGTACTCTTTTGCTATTAGCGATAGCGGCTAGCTTAAAAAGTCCGGAGTATCACAGGTGGCTTAGCGGTAACAGTAAGTATCAAAAACAAAGACTGTTATTAATATAGACATATTTTTATTGGTTTTATTGCTTCTTTTGTTCGAAAAAGACTTGAAAGTCGTCTGTGGGAAGCCGCAAAAAGTGAAAATTGCTATAAATATGTCTGGATTTTATTGAATGGGTCATTCTCATTCTAGTCTACTTCGTTCTTAAAAGTGCAAATCAGATTAGTTGATAAGAAAGTTAGTGAGGTGAATATTTTAATGTAAAAAATGGTAAGTAGTGTACCTAACTAAAACTTAATACGGTATATTTTTACCATTGTACGTTTAATTCTAATTACAATTTCCTAAACATGTTCTATATCAAATCGAATCGACAATATGGCTAATAATTTTACTTTGCATTTTGCATTGCGATTACCAACTACTAATTGTAAAGTATTTTCAGGAATTTTTTTTTCAAGGACCTGTAATGTTGTACAGGTTGTTCAAAAAACGTAATCCAATTTGTTGGTAAAGACAGATATATAAACCAAGTTTTTTTCAAATAGATCATCATGTAACACATCCTATATCAAAACTAGCTGTTTTCGATTTAACGTTTAATTTTTTTTTCCAAAAACGTAAATAAGATTGCTAAAAATATGAAATTTACTATTTTAAGGAAAAGGGCAAAAAAAGAAAACGATTGTCAAGTCATCAGTTACGCCAACAAAGACGGGAGAAAATCATTTTAATTTTGTGTCTACCCCCTGATCTGATGTATCAGTATCAAAATTAAATATAGGTATTTTATTTTTATTCATGTGTACCCATCTTATGTATACATTTTCACTAAAAATGGAGTGAGGGGCGTAAAACTATATTTTGCACACAGGCGGCCGCATGGCTTCGCGTGCCCCTACTTATACCAAGGGCTAAGCTCTCTTAAACGACTGTAGCTTCCTTGTTTATAACTTGATTGTGATGCTTGACATGATTTTTTGGGTTTATGACCTTCCACAATCTGAAAATGAAAATATGTTAATCCAAAAAAATCTGTACAAGTGTAGAAGGGCAAATTAATTAATTTGCCCGATAAGTTACTGCGTTCACAAGACTGCTGTCTTGAAAGAAATTAATTTTTGTCAGTAACGTACCCTACACTGAATTTGCCTATCTGAAAAAATGAGATCGAATTAACAAATAATACTTCTCTTTTTTTGAAAATTGTTGATAACGGAGGGTGTATCTGCCTCCGTTATCAAAACGTCAACAATTTTCAAGAAAAGGGAAGTATTATTTATTAATTCGATCTCATTTTTTCAGATAGGCAAATTCAGTGTAGGGTACGTTACTGACAAAAATTAATTTCTTTCAAGACAGCAGTCTTGTGAACGCAGTAACTTATCGGGCAAATTAATTAATTTGCCCTTCTACACTTGTACAGATTTCTTTGGATCAACCTTTTTTTCTTTTTCAGATTGTGGAAGGTCATAAACCCAAAAAATCATGTCAAGAATCGGATTTTCTCCACAAAATCAAACTTTCAATCAATATCTGATTGTGATAATTCAAAGTTCATTGAAAAGGTGATTAAAATAGCAATATGTTTTATTCCATACTAAATTTCCATAATCCTGACGGTAACCGAGCTATTCCCATAATAAAAAAAGTTCAATTTTTCAAAATTATGTTTTTTGTAAATATTTCAGTTGGTATTGGCTTTTCATGAACACATGTAATCTAATCAAATTGTATTTCTACCAAAAAAGTTTTGGGGTAGTTTTGATTACTTCCATTCTCTATGTTTTTTGAGGTGCTGAATCCGAATCTGAGGTTTGCTAACAAATTTTCGTGACGGAACATTGAAAAAAATGCAAAAAAACCCAAAAAATCTCTTCTGCGGTTTATTGCTTATAAGTTGAAAACTACAAATTTTTTGATGATAACCTTTCCCTTAGGAATGAAAGAGCATACAATTTTCTACATATTTTACTATACAAGTTTGTTTCTACGATGAATCATTTGGGCTCAACGACTACTTGTAAATTGGCATAAGCATGTAAAACGTACAAAACTTGAAATTCAAACAAAAATCTTGAAAAAATATTTCAAATGATTATATTATTATACATCATATATTATACGATCTAGTTACCCCATCGCGTACTTCAGTCAAATATAGAAACTGGAAAATATACCGATACTTAGCGTCACCCAGTGAGTCTCTCGAGAGGCCCGTGACTTAAATACGAGACAGGGAGAGACTTGAGAGGGCAGTAGACGATGCGCACAAGGCAATAGTCGAAGCCTACGAGGAAAGCTGTCTTAAGGAAAAAAGGCTCAGAATAACAAAACAGTCTGGTGGAATGAGAATCTAGAAACCCTCGGAGATAGGGTGCGGGAGCGGTTTCAACAGAGTAAAATTTACAAGGCTAAACTAAACTCAGGCAGTACAACGAAGAAATTAGTAAGGCCAGAAGACAATCACGTGCTCAAGAATCCATAAGGTTTTAGCCAAAGAAGGTTCTGTAAACCAAGTAGGTTTCTTGAAAAATAATGACAATGGATAAGGATGCTCACAGAAGCACACTTTCCATCCATCCAAACTGGTGAACAACTTTGCTACGGAAATATCGCGACCAAATAGTATCAGGTTTATAGACATCAAAGGTACCTTCAACAATGCATCCACCGAGTCTATAGCAAACGCTCTAGTGAAAATTGGGTTTATCTCCTACTGTGCCAGTTGATAAACGCTAACTTCAAAAACAGGGTCATTACATTAGCAATCGGCGGTGTAATACTAACACCTAGAGCAAACAGGGTATGTCTGCAGGGAGGGGTGATATCGCCTCTACTTTGGACTATCTTCCAGAGGCTTTCATTGCCTAGGATATGCCTACGACCTCGCGCTTATTGCAAAAGGTAAATTCGCAAGGACAGTCTCTGAGCTTATATAGCCAGCCTATACTGGACAGGTGACAGTGAACCCCCAATGATGACCCATGATAACGTATAGTTCGGTGGTATGGTGGCCAAAAACCAAGCAGGTAGGAATGGTTCGAGGGCTCGAAGGACTGCAAAGACCAGCATGTCTGAGTGCTCTGGGGGCATGAGAACCACCCCAACAGCCGCCTTAGAGGTCTTCCTCAACCTGCCTCCCCTACACATATCCATACAAGGCGAAGCCAGGCCAGGACAAGCACCCATACGCAATAGGCACAGGAGAGACTACAACAACCTATACGAATAGTACGTATAGAAAAACAACCCGGTTACAAGAATGCCATCAGATGGCATACTTCCCATATATAACTCTGACAAAACTTTCAAGACAAGTTTAACGGAGATGGATGCGTGGAAGGAGGGACCTCCCAAAAAATGATGAAGATTCAGGAGCCGGCATTTATGGAACCAAGTGGAAGATGAAAATCTCATTGAGCCTGGGCAAACAAGCGACGATATTCCGAACGGAAATTAAAATTAGCATCTCTTCTGCTCCGATCAGGGTAGCAGAAGAGCGCCTTGCTAAGCGAACATAGCCACCCCCGCGAGAGGGCGCTGTAGTCCGCCCGCGCTGGTGGTAACGCTGGCCGGACATTTCATCACATCACGGTTGTAGTTCGGCATGATACACGCCTCCTGCAAAGCTCATGCGTGTTGTTAATTTTAATTCTATGCAGATATTGCTCTTTGTAGGTTATGAGGCTGGTTGTTTCAAGGCTGAATCCCGGAAAAGGCTGAAGCAAAAAACCAGGTAACTCTCGACCTCAGTGTTACCTCTTCGGCTGTCAGGCGAACGTTACCATTACGCCACGTGACTATCTGTGATTTCAAGTCGACAACTGGTGTATTGAAGATTTTCTGAAATTTTATTTAAGAATTGACAAATAAATAATGACAGATAGTACTAACCAATATAAAATGTATTAGAGCAATGTATGTTGGGTTGCATACAATCAAATCGTTGATTAATAGAAAATCATTCATTAACAGGGGTCATTAATCAAAGATTTTGAGTGCGTTAATGGTTATTTAACGAACAAGTGTAATAATAAAGGCGATTAACAATCGTGATAATTTAACGCGTGAGCGGAGCGAGCGCGTTAATGTTCGAGATTGTTAATCGCCATTTTAATTCACGAGTTTGTTACAAAACTTTTCGGTCGACAGTAGTTTTCAAAAATAGAGATATATTACTTTCTATGTTTATTTATTTAACGATAAGATAAAAAACAATCACTATTTCCTATTTATATTAACTCTACTCTAAGATAGTTTAATTTTCCTTAGTGGTAGTTTTATTTTATTTTTCATTATTTATTTTAAAATTGAAATAAAAAAAAAGTGCTATCAGTGGGTTTTGAACTATCGACCTCAGTGTTGGCTGCCAGGCGAACTTTACCATTACGACACGTGACTATATATGATTTTGAGTGACATCTGCAGTAATGAAGATTTTCTGAAATTTTATTTAAAAATTGACAAATAAATAATGGCAGATAGTACTAATTGATCCTCGATGTTAAACTCAATCAATGTTAGCGTTTCGATAGCCTTCGTGGTTCGAATAAATATGGACTTTATACAAAATTGAATTTATTTATTTATTAATCGAGTTGTACTATATAACGACTTACCAGATGTCTTGATGATGCTGGTTGGGGGTTCTCATCCAACTTCGCAAAGGGCCCTTTTGGTTTGGACGATTACGGAGTGGTTTGGTCTACGGGAATGGTCTTGGACAGTTACGTTACATGCACACACCTTTCTAAAATGTCAGGCACTAATATATTTAAATGAGCAAGCGGATCAAGCAAGAAGCAATTATTAATAAAGCAATGGCAATTAAGCACTAAAATAACTAGAGAGCACCAAACGGGTGTTATCTCAAAAGCAGAACGAGCCGAACTTCCTGGTTCATTTCATCGTCGATACTTTTTCTAATTAGTTCGCACTTCGCACATTGTTTTTTCCGGTGGCTCCAGAGCCGGACCGGTCACATGACAAAAAGGTCGTTTTAGTACAACTTTTCGAAGCGCGGACAATAACAATAAAAGGTTCAGTCGAACCAGTAAGGCATTCTGAAACATCCTGCCCCGCAAAAATATATAAATTTTTGAACCTAAATAAGAAATAAACTATATTTTGAGACTTATTATCAATAAGTATCTGGTACAACAAAATTGATACAGATTCAATTGCACCTAACTTCAAATAGAAATTCAACTTACATACAAAAAAAATTAAATTGCAATAACGATAAGTTAAAAAAAAAAAAAAAAAAAAACGATATTAATGGATCAATCCGAATCCGACGCAGGAAACGGACATAGCTTGACCAAAGGGCGCGTTAGAGGGCCAGTACGGGTCTGTACCGTTGCCACACGAGCAACAGAATCGCGACCAGGATGTAGGGCTGATATGCGGCCAAGGACCCACTTGCATGGAGGCGTATTCTCATCTTTGATGAGAACCAAAGTCCCAATTTCAGGAGACCTGGTGTCTGACTTCAACCATTTACCCCTCTGCTGAAGGGTGTGAAGATACTCTTCATGCCAGCGTTTCCAAAAATCCTGGTGTAAATTTTGAATCATCTGCCATCTAGACAGGCGATTCACCTTGAGCTGCGTGAAGTCTGGAAGGGGGATCGGCGATACGGGCTCGAGGGTTAATCTGCCATCTAGACAGGCGATTCACCTTGAGCTGCGTGAAGTCTGGAAGGGGGATCGGCGATACGGGCTCGAGGGTTAAAAAATGGTTCGGGGTGAGCGCATGTATGTCTTCAGGATCATTAGTCAGAGTTCCGAGAGGGCGGGAATTAAGAGTGGATTCGATCAAGGCTAGCACAGTAGAGAACTCCTCATAGGTGAGGATCTGTTGCCCAATGACTCGAGATAAATGTCCTTTTACAGATTTCACCCCACTTTCCCATAAACCACCCCAATGAGGAGACGCAGGAGGAATGAAGGAGTGTGTAATTGATTCATGGTCAGCAGCATTTTTCAACAATTTAGCAAGTTCCCGATTGGCACCCACAAAATTAGTGCCATTATCACTATAGATGTGCGACACTCGCCCCCGGCGAGCAATAAATCTTTGTAAGGCAGATAGGAAAGTTTCCGAGGATAGGTCACTAGCAAGCTCCAAGTGGAGTGCCTTGGTGGCGAAGCAAATAAATAAACAAAGATAACCTTTGCAGGTTTTAATGCCTCTTCGTCGCGTCATAGTTAATGTGAATGGACCGCCAAAATCAACACCAACATGACTGAAGGGTTTGACTTGGGATATCCGAGATGAAGGCAAGTCACCCATGAAAGGTTGAAAAGGCTTAGGTTGGGTTTTCCAACAATTAATGCATTTTGTCAATACTGAATTGATAGCTCTTTTGGGAGACAAAATCCAAAATTGTTGTGATAATAGGAACTGTGTGGTGCGGAAACCTGCATGTAGATATTTTCTATGGAAATATTCAATCAGCAAAGTTGTCAAGCGACTGTTTTTTGGCAATAGTATCGGATGCTTGGCATCACGCGGTAATGACGAGTGTTTCAAACGACCCCCTATTCGGAGTATGTCAGTATCGTCCATGAACACCTTCAATTTGCGGAGAGGTTTCGAAAAACGATTGTTTCGAAGTTCATCAACAAAATATGTAGATTGGGTATATCTAACTAAAAGTATCATGGCATCATACAATTCGGAATGACTAAGAGGTCCGTTCTTTGGAGACGAACGGTTAGAGCAATTGAAAGTGAAGCGCATCATGAATGCAAGGACTCGTTGCAGCGTAGCAAATGAAGAAAAGTTATTTAGCAAGTCATCAAGGACATTCGTAGAATTCGAATGTACGAAAAATGCATATTTTCGTTCCTCTTCAAGCGGAACATCACACTGAAATGATGAAGCAGACGGATCTAACCACGGAGTTCTGGATTGTTGTAGATATTGAGGGCCTTGGAACCATAGCGAATTGTTTGTGAGTTCGGAGGGATAGACACCCCGTGATGCTATATCCGCCGCGTTATGTTTGGATTCAACACAATACCAGAGCTCCGGAGGAACTTTTTCCTGAATATAACTCACCCTGTTGGCGACAAATGTTTGGAAGCGATGAGGAGAACTCTTTATCCACTGGAGGGTGATCTGAGAATCTGACCAAGCACAAACAGACGCACAATCCATGTGAGTTTTTAAAATATTTATGACAAAAGAAAGCAGTTTAGAAAGCATCACAGCAGCACATAGTTCAAGACGGGGAATTGTGATTTTTTTGAGTGGTGCTACCTTAGATTTTCCACAAACAAAATGGGTTGAAATTGTATCATTATTATTAATTGTTCTCAAATAGATAACACAAGCAAATCCTTTTTCACTGGCGTCACAGTAGCCATGAAGTTCAGATAGTTTATGTGGCATCAAATAGCGAGGTATTTTTAAATCTGATAATAAGGGCAATTCCTTTTTATACTGGGTCCACACACGAAGAATCTCATCACTAGGAGTATCATCCCAGCCAACCTTAGAAACCCACAAACGTTGGATTAAATATTCAGTGAAAAAGGTAACGGGTGCTAAAAAACCTAAGGGATCATAAATCCTTGCCAATTCAGATAAAATAATTCGTTTGGTGCATGATTGGTTCTCTGAAGGTTTAACAGAGAAAGCGAAACAATCAGTGAGTGGATTCCAATGTAATCCTAAAACCTTAAGGGAAACATCCGGATCAAAAGAAAGCGGATTAGTTGATAAATGAGAAGGGGGGAGATGAGATAAAAGCGATGGATCATTGCAGGACCATTTCCTAAGCTCAAATCCTCCGCATCTTAATAATGAAATCAATTCATCAATTTGGTTGCGTGCCCCTTCGAATGTGGAAGCGCCACATACGAAGTCATCAACATAAGATGAACAGCGAATGGTTTCGGCAGCAACAGGAAATCTGTGTCCCTCATCATTGGCCAACTGTAGTAAGGTTCTGAGCGCTAAAAATGGAGAGGAAGTTACACCATATACGACGGTGTTTAGCACAAAATCTTGTATTGGGTCATCAGGGGAAAATCTCCACACAATGCGTTGATAATCACGATGTGCCTTATCAATCCAAATCATTCGGTACATTTTTTTTATGTCCGTGCAAATAGCAAATTTATAACAGCAAAATTTGAGCAAAATGGCGACAATATCCTGTTGCAATTTATTACCGGTGAGCAGACAATCATTAAGCGAAGGTTGGTTTGGAAGTTTGGCAGAGGCATTGAACACAACCCGTAATTTGGTTGAGGTGCTTTCCGGTTTAAGCACACAGTGGTGGGGAATGTAGTACGCAGTTTCCGGAATTGACACATGAGAAGCAAGTGACATATGGTTCAGTTCGATATATTCTCGCATAAACTCTTTATATTGTCCATATACGTCTGGTTGCTTCTGTAATCGCCGCTCCAATGACATGAATCTATTGATGGCTAAGTCCCGCATGTGGGGAAATGTAGGATGCGGTACTCGAAATGGTAACAAGACTGTGTATCGACCTGACGCATCACGAAAATGTGTAGATTTAAAATGATTTTCACATGCTATTTCTTCAGGCGACGCGCACGTAACCCGCGGTATTTCCTCCACCTCCCAAAATTTTCGTAAAATTCCTTCCAAATCAACAGTCTCCTGCGAGCTAGTAAAATATGAAGAAAGCGAAGTAGTGATGGTGTTGATTCGTCCGGTCACGATATAACCGAAGACAGTATTTAAAGCATCAGGTTCATCCGACCTACCAGCAATTTTTCCATTTTTGAGTATTTTCGGAAATATATCCGCACCAAGCAGTAGATCTACCGTATTTGGAATGTAAAATTTATCATCGGCAAGTTTGATATTCGCTAAATGGGGCCAACTATTAATGGAAAGCTTAGATTCAGGTAGTTTTCCACAAATTTGATTTAAAATCACAGCGTCCGTATAAAATAATGGAAAATCTTCACCTATAGGTTTAATTGCAAGAGTAACTCGGCCATTACTCGACTTAGTGTGCATAGTTCCTATTCCTTTGATTTCAATATCAAGTTCGGATTTAGGTAATCTTAGTTTATGAGCAGCGCGCTGGGTGACGAATGAAGTCATACTTCCCGAATCTAGTAAACATCGTAGGGGTTGAAACACCCCCTGATTGTCCAGGACGTCAATCCAAGCAGTTGCCAACAAGACGCCTGGTTGATTATTGGTTTCAGTTCCAGCTAGACAAGTGGTAGTACTTCCGTCACCAGCAATATTACCAGAATTATGTGAATTTTCAACAGTTGTGTGAGTAGTATTGTCGACACGAGGAGTGGAGTTAGATTTATCTACGTGCAATAGTGTATGATGAAATTTGGATTGACATTTCTTACAATTATATGAAGATTTGCATGATCGAATATCATGCGACCCACTCAGGCAGTTGAAACAGAGGTGAGTGGACCGACAAAATGCATAGCGTTCTGGCGGAGACTTAGCGGAAAAAGCAGCACAAGTATATAAAGAATGATTTTCTTTGCAATAAACACAAGTTGTAGCGGGGGACTTATTAATAAAAAAAGCGGACGTGCGGGGAGTAGAATGAGATTGATGACATGGAAGCGGTTTAATATTAATTGTAGTTGAGCGTTTTGAATTCGAGGACGAGGGCGAAAAATTCAGAGTATCTAACGCGATGCAATGTTTTTTCAAGAATTTCATGAGATCGGCATATTTGGGAACCTCAGAAGATCCATGCTCTAACTCAAATCGGGTCACCGTACTATGATCCAACCGTCGTAAGAGCATCATTACAACCGGAAAATCCCATTTATCTGTTGGAAATTTCATTTGTTCAAGAGCGGCTAAGTTTTCCGAAAAAGTATCCAATAATTTACGAAGAGCACCCGGATTTTCGGAAGTAATCTTACCGGAATTTTCAAGTTCCAGCCAGTGCGCCTGAGCACGTAAGCGTTTATTTGAATACCTTTCGACTAAAGTGGTATAAGCAATTGCATAATTATCTGATATAAGTGGCAGGGTTCGCACAAGCGATAAAGGAGCACCCTGTAACGATGTCAATAAATAATTGAATTTTTCAATATCCGTGATAGAGGTATTAGTATGCACAAGAGCATCGAATAGATCTAAATATGATGGAAACGATTTATAATCGCCGTTGAATTTAGGAAGTTCTATTTTTGGCAAATGAATATGCGGATTTGAATTCCCAATAGCGGCAACAGTTGAATTTAATGGCGAAATTCCAGTAACATTAGCATTTTCAAAAAGGTCGGAATAAACACTTTTGATGAAATAGTAATCCTCTAAAAAACCCTCGCGCACGCCATTCTCCGTTTCAACATCGGTATTAGGATCCGTCAAAAGCGCCGCGATCACACTACTATGTTGTTTTTGAAATTCTTCCCGAGTTGATTCTACATCATCGCAACGCACTTTGAACAAACTTCTAAGAGATCGGTCAGCCTTAGCACGTTCAGCCAACGATCGTAGAATGTTAATTTCGTTCAAACAGACTTTCCTATGAGTTTGATATTTTTTCAACTTATCCATTTTCTTTTAAGCGCAAATTAAATCAATCAGCTGAAACAAATAATCGCTGAGAAACAATAATACCCGTAATATGAAATCGGCGAGACTCTAATCAGCTGATGAGTCTCGTCCAAACTTCAAGGAAATTTTAATAGGGACCACTGCGCATGCAGTAATTAGCCCTGCCTCCCTGATAAATTCTATCAGCGCTGTGTCCACGTCTCCTGCCGACTCGGAACTGACAAAAGTCGTGATACCGCGTAGGTAATTAATGGCGAACAATGATTTTGAGGTAATTGGACAGCCCCGAGCGTAAATAAATTCAATTTGTAGTTAGGACAATATATTAGTTATTTCACCTGAAAATATTGATAATTAGACGAGAAAAAGATAATAGAGCAGAATTTATGAGTTATTTGCGTTTCTGACTGAAATAACTAAATAAAACTTTTTTTTTTTTTATTTCGAAAAAATGAAGAAAAAATGCACAATTACTCAAAATTAACTGGACTATCCTTATCGAAGGACCAAATGTTAGCGTTTCGATAGCCTTCGTGGTTCGAATAAATATGGACTTTATACAAAATTGAATTTATTTATTTATTAATCGAGTTGTACTATATAACGACTTACCAGATGTCTTGATGATGCTGGTTGGGGGTTCTCATCCAACTTCGCAAAGGGCCCTTTTGGTTTGGACGATTACGGAGTGGTTTGGTCTACGGGAATGGTCTTGGACAGTTACGTTACATGCACACACCTTTCTAAAATGTCAGGCACTAATATATTTAAATGAGCAAGCGGATCAAGCAAGAAGCAATTATTAATAAAGCAATGGCAATTAAGCACTAAAATAACTAGAGAGCACCAAACGGGTGTTATCTCAAAAGCAGAACGAGCCGAACTTCCTGGTTCATTTCATCGTCGATACTTTTTCTAATTAGTTCGCACTTCGCACATTGTTTTTTCCGGTGGCTCCAGAGCCGGACCGGTCACATGACAAAAAGGTCGTTTTAGTACAACTTTTCGAAGCGCGGACAATAACAATAAAAGGTTCAGTCGAACCAGTAAGGCATTCTGAAACACATAACCTCGTAGGCGAATTCATTCATTGAAAATTTGAGTATATTTTGGACTACCCTGAACAGAGGCATTGGTTGGGCCAACGGAGACTTTCACTCAGGATGACTCCAGCTACAATATATCAAAAATCCAGCTATTTTCACCAAAGGATATTTTTCCATAAGATGTGTGCGTGGTCATTTCGCGAGTTTTCGAAACTTTTTCCGTGAAGAGGAAGGAGCGCGAGTATTTTCATAATTTTCCATGTCCGAAACTGTTGGAAAATTTTTCGAATTCCTACGCGTTCCCCATCTTGCTTTTGAGAAGAGGAGAGCCAGCTCCCGAAATTATTTTACGCCGTTATTTTTGACGTACAATGCAACAGTGAGCACTGTTATGTAATAACGGTGTACCCTGTATATTTTCAGACCTCAATTAGGATACTGTGATGTATTCAAGGTAATAGTATATTAAAGTAAGGGTGAATGAAGAGATCTTTCAAACACGCGCGATTTGAGAAAAAAAAATCAAATTCATCAATTGTTTCATCACTTCCAGGTTTAGTACTTTGTATATGGCAAAATACGACATAACAAAGGTCTTCATGTTCTTCATTTACCGCCTAAATAAGAACATTCATAGGTTAAATTAAAATAAGTTGGCGAAAATATTATTATTAGCAATGTTGTACCCATTCAAAAATTTGCACATACCTACAAAGCGGAAGAATTTCATCCAATTAACACTCTGCCACCAATTGAAAAACTGCTAGAAACAGTTGTCTATGAACAATTACTAAATCATGTTTCTGAAAATTCAATATTGACGAAAAATCAGTCGGGGTTTCGAAAGCAGTATTCCTGTGAATCAGCATTGCAACTCACTATATGCTATACTGAAACTCATCTAGATAACAATAAATTTGTTGTAACTGTATTTCTTGACCTCAAGAGAGCCTTTGAAACAATTGACAGGAGAATATTGTTATCTAAACTAAGACAGTACGGTATTGGTGGTAGAGTGTTGGATTGGTTGAATGACTACCTTGAACACCGTAAGCAACGAGTACGTTTTAAAGATCAAACATCGTCAGAATTGAGTAATGATGTAGGTATTCCGCAGGGAAGTGTACTAGGCCCTCTATTGTTTACATTGTACCTGAATGATATTGAACTCTATGTGGATTGTGAATTCATTAATCTGTTTGCTGATGACACCATGATTGCATGTAGTGATACCAATATTGAAACAGCTATTGAAAAAATGAACACTGTATTGACAGAAATAAACAAATATCTGAGTATAAATAAACTTAAATTGAATGTATCCAAAACACAGGCAATGATCTTCACAACTAATCGCAAGTACCAAACCATTGATCTTAGTGATAGTATTTTAAACATCAATAATGAAAATATACAATTTGTTCCAAATGTTAAATATCTGGGATTCGTTCTAGATAATTTTCTAAATTTTAGTAGCCACTTTGAATACATTTACAAAAAAATTTCAAAAAAACTATATTTCTTCACCCGAATATCTGAACACTTATCAAGCCAAACTAAAATCACCGTGTATAATTCAATAATCCAGCCACACTTTGATTACTGCTCGTCCATAGTGTACTTATTCAATCTGAATAAATTGAATATGTTGCAAAAATTGCAAAATCGTGGTATGAGGATAATTTTAAAAGCGAATCGCCTAACCCCAATAAAATCGATGCTAACGACACTTGGTTGGTTTTCAGTGGAAAACAGACTTTATTATCATACCATGATTTTCATATACAAGATAAATAATAATATGGCTCCAGAATACTTTCAACAGTTTATAACATACAATAAAGATATACATAATCATAACACACGTAGCACTATTTTTTAGGGGTTTTGTAAATTTCAATAAACTACCAGATTCTGTTAGAACATCTACTTCTTTGAACGATTTTAAAAGTAAATTGAAGGAATACGTCCAAAATAAATACACAGACAAATAGTACGGAATATAATACTTTTGTTAAATTTCTTTCGGCGTGAAAATATTTTTATACATATATTTACTTTTAGTACCTATTTACTTACATTTATATATTTATTTGTTTATTTTTTGTTACTTGTTATTTTAACATTTATTGTTCTTGGTTGGTCTATCACTTAAATGTCCTTGTCCTAAATGTATATCTCGATATCCGGATATAGTTGTAATATATTTCTAAATAGTACTGTCAGTTTAAAGTGTTACTAAATTAAAAAGGGATTTATAGTATTTATGTCTGTTTTATATTTATTTTATTAATATTTAGTTATATATATTAGCAATAATTTATTTCATATGTATATTAGGGTTCCTAATTGAATAAAGATATATCTATATATCTATCTATCTATCTATCTATCTATCTATTATTAGAACCGCCAATAAATTTCTCACAAAAATTGGACTATTACCATTTTTCCCAGAAAAAATACGTGACTATATTACATTTCGATGGATATCTGGATAGACAGGTCTGATAATCAAAAACGTATTTAAATAACTAATATGACATATTATGAGGGCCCGTTTTTCTTACTTGCTGAAAATACATAACCGACTTGCTAATAAGCCAAATTTTAATTAAAAAACGCTCTCCTGAAAATTTTCCGTTTCTGGACATTCATCGTTTTTCCCATGTGATCTTCCTATGAATTATTTTGATAAAAGAAATACTACTGAAATAATAGTTTATCAAAGTATGAGTGGATATAAAGGTAAACATGCGCGATTTTTCGATTTGAGTTTTTTTTTATAAAAATCCAAATAAATATTTACAAAAAGTCATTCATTTCATTGGGGTCCCTGAGGGACCCCGTACCGGCATTTAGGTTGATCTCAAGAGCACTGGTATTTATGGTAAAAAAAGGACAGTGAAAAGTTTCATCGATGATTCCTTATTTGAACATTACTTGCTCTCTCTAAGATTTTCTGGACAATATTAGCAAAATACTGAATCAGTAAAATCTATTAGTCAAGTATCAAGTATCATTATTATTATTATTATTATTATTATTAGTTTTCTTGGTTGAACTTTTACAACCGCGATTTTTCGAACTGTCTTACTTGAATAGTTGAGATAAATGAGAAAAAAATACTGTATTTTCCACTTACCAAACACTTTCATTAAACATATTCCTGGATGGGAATTACCTGATTCTTAGATAATCCAGTAACGACAGACAAACTCAAGCAAAAAGTGAAGAATGACTTGTAGCACTCTGAAACTCGGCACATGATATGTCGACATCATGTATTATAAGAAAAAAAATTGTTTACCAACAAATCAGCGGTGGAACCTAAAAAATGTTTTATTTAAAAAAAATAATTTTTTTTGTATATTATAAGATTTATCAAAAAACGATTTCGATAGGTAGAGAGATAATTCACTTCTTCACGAGAATGATTTTCAGTAATACCTCATGAAATACGCTCGTTTTCTCAGAAAACGTGGTTTAACGCCGACGTCACATTTCATGCTCGCGCCAACCCGCCACTGCAAGTTCAGGCAGTGCCGAAAATTAGATTTGTCATAACTTTGCTAAAAATTATAGTAGAAGGAAAAGAAAAAAATGCATATCGTTCCTGAAGACTTATACTTCCTCATGCAAATATAATATGTGAGTATCTGAGTACCTGAAATGTGTTTTGTCCCACTTCACATAACCCTTTTACGATATTTCCGGAGGATCCGAAAGTCATGAATATTTTATTTGATATGAAATAATTATACTGGAGTAGAAATCAGTACCCTCTTTGGACCATATGCAACGATTTAACGCTACTGAGACGACAGACTTGTGTCAAATCACTAACGTTACCAACATAATTTTAGAATTAGTTACCTATGTCATAAAAACAATGAAATCCTCAATTTTGATATTCAACAATCAGACCTTCCAAATATGATTAGTAAGCGGTTAAATGTAAATGTATCATCAAATTCGCAAATATAAATATTAACATAACATTTTGTCAGTGGAATTGTCGTTCTGCGAAAATTTGGAATATCTACTTGCACAAAATTGTATTTCTATCGCTTTTCTTTCTGAGACATGGTTGAAATCACGAAGATATTATAATTTCAAGAGTTTCAACTGTATAAGAAAAGATAGAGATGATGGCAGAGGTGGTGTAGCAATATTGATTAAAACACATGCTAAAGAAAAAACTGGGTTTCACTCCTGCCTCAGTTTTCAACTCACCCATAATCCCGGCAATTTCTTCAATAAATTTTGAAAATAATCGCTCATACACATCCTACATAAAAAATTAAGTATGTGATTTCCAGCTTGAGGTTTGCACTTCATAATAGTGTTATTAACTATATATATGCAGGATATGAATAAGGGATTATTTTCAACATTTAGTGAAGAGAATGCCGATTTTATGGGTAAGTTGAAAATGAGGCATGTATAATTGGGACCTGTCACACTACTTTAAAATTGTTGCATATAGTCCAAAGAGGGTATGGGTTGCTAATTCCATATTTACTAAATTATTCATGATTTTCGGATCATCCGCAAACATCTCCGTGAAGTGCGACAAAACATATTTTAGGTACTCAAATACTCGCATATTATATTTTCATGAGAAGGCTTCAGAAACTATATGAACTTTTCCTTTTCCTTACGATCAATCAAATACTCGACTCCGCCAGAACTTTCAGCGGCGGCTAAGGGTGAACCTGAAATTTGATGTCGGCGTTCAATCACGTTTTCTGAGAAAATGAGCACATTTCATAAGACATTACTAGCAATAATTTTCGTGGAAAATTGAATTGTTTTTCATCCTGTTAAGTTGTTTATCCGATAAATCATATATTTTCCAAGATTACAGCAAAAATCTATTTATATATTTTTAAACAAAAAAAATATGTTCCACCCCTGGAATTTTAGTACAATTTTTTTTTTCGTGTTTATCATGGTTCCGACTACTAGCATACCAAGTTTGGTGGTGCTACAATCGATTCTTGTCTTAAAACCCAATTGTACTGGATTAAGGTGATAAGTCGGAATTCTGACTTGGCATCTCGAAATTAACCCAACCAAAAAAAAAAAAAACAAAAAAGAAATAAATGAAATAAATCATGCCTCATCTAGATCATCGTTCTTTCGTAACTCTACTAATTCTCTGGTATGTTCTTTCCAATTTTATTCACATAGTCATAAATACATGAAAAACAAGTATTTACAACTACGGGGAACTAAGTTCTGCCTTAGCACGTATTTGTGAATTATTTGAATCAGATAATTTGAAGTTATGGAAATTACAGTCAGAAAAGAAGGACCATATTTATTATTTTCCAGACCGACTGTTTTTTTTCAATAACTTAAGTTTTGCTAAAGAAATGATATAAATTTAAAGAACTGTACCGATTAGTTAGTGGCAAAATACAGGATTTGCCGAGTGAGTATCGAATGGAGATTTCTACTGGCTCTGTAGACCCTGATAAAAGAGGCAAAATTTCCTACTTTTTTCATCCTTTCTGCCTGACCTGAAGTAACCTTACGTTAATAGAATGACCATACAAGTTCTGATATGAGAATATAAGTTGTCGCTGTCTTGTTATTTGAATTTCCCGTCATTATAATGGCCAATATAGCGCGTCTCCTGATGATCTCCTGACAACGAGAGTAAGAGGACTTTCGTCTTTTGTTATCGGGGTCTACGAAGCCGGTGAAAATATTGATTAGAAGATAAGTAATAGATTTTTTTGTAATGTAGTCGTGATGGTAGAGGTAGAGCGCTCACTTCTCGGCCAGATCATCAATGGAGTTTGAATCCCAGCGCTGTCACCGGTTCCGTGTATGGTATATCACACGTTAAGAGGTGAGGACAACGTCTTGCCTAGTTGAAATATTTTATGGTGGAAGTTAGTATACAGTGTGACACAATTAAGATGGAAGCATCCTTATTAAACTTACATTTTTCAACCGATTAAGATGATTTTTTTTTTCGTTAGATGTAACATAAATCATTTAGGCAGCCCGTTCTACATGAACGCTCGCCGTGTTCCTTACCGGTAAGGGGTATCGCGTATCCCACTACTGGCTCACGAGTGTCGATGTGATTGACGGAAACCATTTTGATGCCGTTTAGCAGTTGAGGCCGTGGCAGTTGTAATTTGATCTTATCTCAATTCTATTTAGTTGTCAATAAAGTGCGCTTGGTCATCCTGGTGCTAACGAGATTAGCTGAAGCTACCCGTTACCTGTCCAGGTAGGTGTCTTTATTTCATAACCTTCGGTATTTATGGGTGGCTGGTAGGCTTTATAGTTGACATTCATTCTTATATCTTATTGTATTTATATTTTAGGTGCATAGAAATTGTCAACCAAATCTTGTTCATAATAAATACTGTTGAACTTATCGAGTCGTAGTTGGCTGTGTCCCAGCCGAACTCATCCACACCCCCTTGAGAACCTCTATTACGTTACAACTTGGCACCCACGCGTGGAGCTGGAGTCAATACGACACGATGGGAATAGATCATAGTCCGTACAATCTCCGAAATAGACAACATAATCAGCAGAATCAACCACCTTAAAATAGTGGAATTCAACAGGCTGCCTGAAGCTGCCGCAAATTTGGGAGTGGCTAACACCACAGCAACCAACGTTCAACGCCGGTGAGAACTGTCTTATTCAACGACGATGCCTATCGTCGAATAAGCATGCCTCCCTCGTTTGAACCTTTATCAAACCCACCACTCTTCAGTTCGAAACCACCGTTTTTCGATCAAAGAAATGCAATCCCGACATTACAAAGGCTACCTCACATAAGCATAGATGGAACGGGCACTATTCAAATATCAAGCGTCGAGACACACTCGTACAGAACCATCCCTCTTAACAGCGGTCATGAGGGGACTGGCATAAGAAATGGGGCTTCTCTGTATTACACCCCATTTTTCCATTTTTTCTATTTCAGCCTGTACCGCGGCCCTATGCGCCACTGGGATCGGATACGGCTTTATATCGAAGGGTTTCATATTCGTGAGGGTAATCCAGGTTTGTCAGAAAATAGTGCCCTATGTTTTTCCAGTAAATCGTGGAATATAGTAATCTCTTCCTCTAATAAGGCACATGATTTTGAGGCAAGGTCCAAGTTTTGGTGACACCCTGTAGGATTGGGGACCGAATTGGGTTGTGACGAATTTACCGCACAAAGTTTCAAACGACCCACGGGCCCTGTAGCAAATTCGTGGTTCAAGTTGAGTTCCGGTATACCGAATACAGAACCTTCTGAACTGAAAAATATTATTTCTTTTTCTAGATCGATGTTTGCCTGGCAAATCCTCAACAAATCGATACCTATTACCACAGGATAAACAAGTTCTGGTATCACTAAAAACTCAAACTGATAGTTAAATTCGTTCAAAGTGAAACAACAAAAACTTGTTTCAATACTCTTTTTTGTCTAGCCTTAAAAGCACCTGTGATTCTCATTCCACTAACGTTAAAATGCGGCAGGTCTTCTAGTACGATAGAAATTTGTTGATATGTATCAAATGAAAGGCAACAAATTTCACTTCCAGTATCGACTAGTGCAGGGAATTCAAGATTACCTATAGAAATTTTTATGAGAGGAGATCTCACTTTAATTTTTTCGCGGGGAAAGTCACATTCTTCAGTGAGTAAATCGTCCACTGGGTAATTATTGGAGGTGGAAATATTACAAAAATTATTTGGGGTAGTCCCTTGGGTAACAGCTATCACCGGACCATTTTGATAACCACTCAAGCGTTTTCCGAGAGGTCCTCTTCGCAAACCGTTAGAGTGGTTGCACTGACATTTTTTTTATACTTTTCATCATTTCTGAACTTTATATTCAAAAAGTCCACTAGGACACCAAATTTCATGGATAAATCTCGATTTCCAGGGCCAACTAATCTTATTTTTCATGGTAAAAAATCTAAAGTTACTAGCAATTTTTTTAGTAAAAATCTGAGTACACCACTGGATTTGCGACATTTTCAAATGGTTCATATGTTGAAATGCGACAATTAATAAAAAAGTTATAAGGGAATGAAATCTGAAAAATATGCCTTTTGATCAACCCATGCACCAATTCAATTTCAGAACTTTTATCAAAATTCGGATTACACCATTGTATTCAGGAGGTCTCGATATATCACTGGTCAAGATTTTATCGAAATCTGTTCATAAATTAAAAAAATCATAAGATAATAAAACTTTAAAAATATGTAAATGTTATTTCAGGAAAATGTCATTTTATCTCATAATTTTTATTTATCAACAGATTTCAATGAAATTATGGTCAGTGATATTTCGAGACTCCCTTAAACTAGTGGTGTAGTCAAAGATTTGATGAAAGTTTTAAAATTGAATTGGTGGGTTGATTAAACGGCATATTTTTCAAATTTCATTCCCTTATAACTTTTTCATTGATTGACGAATTTAAACGTAATTCACATATGAACCATTTGAGAATATCGCGAATCCAGTGGTGTAGTCACATTTTTTCTAAAAAAATCGCTAGTAATTGTTTTAGATTTTTGACGTTGAAAAATCTGATTAGTTGGAAATGGAGATTTATTCATGAAATGTGGTGTCCTAGTGGACTTTTTGAATGTCTACGTAACAAAAAAAAATCAAATAGGTTAAAAAATGTAAGTTTTATAAGGGTGCTTCCATCTTAAATGGGTCACACTGTATATTATTGCTGCCAAGTGTAGTCTCAGAAATCTAGGAAAGTAAGGTACTGAAACTTCATCAATGGAACACCCCCGAGAACCCCAATTATCAACATTTCAACACATCCACAACTGTCTCTCAATACATAACGATGACATCAGTTCCAAAATATCTTTTGCCATCAGTGGATAATCCATGACAACTGATTTCACACAAGGCATTGAATTAACTACCGTTGCGTCACCTGAGTTTGATAGCTCCTATTTGTAGGAATCGTCACAAAAACTCTTCAAGGTAATGCGGCTCATACATAATCAAGTCTATAGAATTTACATTTTATCATTTACAAGTTGGCATGGAATGCTGAGTGTGACAGATACAATAATAAAATTTATTTTCTCAAAATATTCGAGTTTTATGACAATACATTGAAGCATTTGAGGTCACTCTATCAATTGGAACAAGTCAGCAATTCTTGGGATTTCCTCTTGGTTCACATGATTACCCCTAAACTAGATTCATGATAATTGGGAGAATGGGACGAATATAGTGCTAAGATAGATTTATTTTCCTACATGGGATAATCTCAAGAGTTTCTTGTAATCTTGCGCTGATCTCGAAATTCTTTAAATGGAACTTTTGACTGAAACAAATAAAGGTATCTACTTCTTTCAATTTTTTCATGGCGTTACAATTGATGTCTGTCAGTCAGTATTCACCTGAAGACGATTGCAGATTCAAGCAATTGAAACGTAGTGAAAAATCTTTCAACCATTAAAACGATGGAAGTCCGAAGTACAAGTAATCAAGTTACTACATCGTCTACAACGTTCAAAAAAAAGGAAGGCAATTTGATGATCAAACAAGATCACTCAAAGCTACCATTTAATTTACTAAATATGAATGCAATTTTTATAGAAGAGAACACGTTATAAATTCATACAAGGAATTCAAATTAATTCAACCATACTTTACTTTTATCTGTTCTCACTTGTTTCATTCCTCCTATACTAACCAGATTATTGATTGCCTAATACTGAAATATATGTAAAAACTCTAAAACTTCTCAATAAATTGCTGATCCGCAGTCCAGGCATATGAAATATTTGACATTTTAGTGTTGCCAATTCATTTTGGAATATTGTTTGTTTCTGTCAATTCAATTCCAGGTAAAAGTCAGCCAATATTGGAACAAACTCAGTTTATATAGATTATTTTAGGACCGTTAGGAATCCCTGTCAGAGGAGAGACTGCTGAGTACTTAGTAGTTAGAGAGTAGTTATGATTGACAGGTGGAGAAACCGTCTGCTGAGCATGAAATATCATTGTTGGTGTTGCCCCAAGTCGCCTGGATGTAGTTTTTGTATTTCTACAGGTCAAGGTCAAGGTCAAGGTCAAGGAGGGGGGACCGATCTGGAAACCCTCTGCTGATTTTTTATTTTAGTAGATATGGTCCTTCTGCCAAGTTTGATCCGCGAACGACGTCAATATCCAGAGTTATGTCTAAAAAACCACGATTTTCGAGTTTTGCCCATTATGACTGTCACATGAGTGAGGTGACAGGTCCGGAAACCTCCCAAAACCTTTTGGAGTATGTTAAGGCTCACTAGAGGTATAAGAAAATACATACAGCAGACGCGCAGCTGGTCAAGGGCCATTTTGGGAGCACTTTGAAATTACCGAAATATTGCTAAATTCTACATATTTTGTAATAAATATAATAAAAAAGCTATGAAAATGTCTTCTGCTTTTTTTATATATCTATATGTGCAAGGAAGAAGAAAAACCAAACAGCAGAAGTTTTTAGTAGAAAATACATTTTTTATGTACAAGGCATATATGTACAGTCATTTTATACACTTAATTAGCACATGCAGTGGGATTTTCGTTAATAGTGCGTAAAAATAGCCCCTGCCACCTGCCTTCCACCCCCGCCCCCCAAAATTTCAAAAAACTTGAATCCGTGAATAAAATACCTTTTTTCTGTGACGGGAAAAAAGTTACTAAAAAGGTTCTAAAATATGACTTTTCAAATTACTTTTTTCCCCGGGAAAAAAGTGTGTACTTTTTTCCCGGATATATAGATATGTAAAGGTAGATATCTGCTATTGCAAAAGCTTATCTCGCACGCATCCGATGATTTTCAGCTCGGGGCTCTAACCCAACCTCCTACCTTCATCACTCAACCTGCACACTACTAACCTAACCGGCCTCTATTCCTAATAGTCGAAGAGCCGAAGAGAGGTCGAACTTTACCGTTCTGTTTATCGGATGAAACATACTTCTCATCATATTTCATAGATGAATACACATAAAATGAGTACTGGCGAGATTAAAAAATTTCCACCATATGGAAAACTTTTTTATTATCGATCTGTCAGAAAATTTTATTCTTCATAAAAATTAGCGCATTGCAGAATACTTGCATATCAGTTGTCAAAATTTCAAATTTTCAAATGGTGTACAGGGGGAACAAAAAATAGAGAATTTGATCAAGTGTAAAATACCCCTTATTATTGACATTATCAAAAAGTTCATTCAAGGAGGTTGTTCAGAATTGAAAACAATATTAAAATTTGGAGTCACAGCCAGCGTAGTTCACTCTTGATCAAGATTCTATTTTTTGTTCCCCCCTGTACACCGTTTGTTAATTTGAAATTTTGACAACTCATATGCAAGTATTCTGCAATGCACTAGTTTTTATGTGAAATAAAATTTTCTGACAAATCGATAATGAAAAAGATTACCATATGGTGCAAATTTTTTAAACTCACGGTATATAGTCTGGACCATATTTTGATAGGCAACCCATTTTAGGCGTATTCGTCTGTTTATGAAACTTCATAAGAAATAAGAAGTATGTGTCATCCGTTAAACAGAACGGTGAAGATCGACCTCTCTTCTTAGGTCTTAAGCCGTAGACATTTGATTTTTTTCACTATTAAATCGTCGTTTTTCCCGTCACAGAAAAAAATAGTGTATTATACACAGGAAAAATAATAGATTTTAGCTCTCGGTTTTTTGTCTCCCTCCGCTTCGCATCAGGAGACAACACAACCTCGAGCTGAAATCTAATACTTGTATAATAAATAACTATTTTCAGCTTCTTCCAATTTTCAATTAGCGTGCTATAATATGTGTCCATACAAATATTTATTTATTTATTTAATAAAGAACGGGAGTGACCCCAATAATACATATAGAAGTAAATATAAGTTTAGTAATTGAGCGAGTAGGCGAGTATTCAAACATTTTCGTTATCATTGGCTTACAACAATATATTCGTGTATTGTATGCTTTTGGAGCACGCGTTGAAAGGAGTAATTTTGTTAACAAATTGTGAAAAATGTACAAAACCGTCGTATTACATATACGCCCATTATTTTTTTTGTTTTACAATGGTTACAGCTTATTGAAACTTGAACTTGTCATGGATTTATTTCTTTGAAATTTTGGGGGCGGTTATGGGGTGGGGGTGCATGTGCTCGTTAAGTGTGAAATGGCTGTATATGACTCGTACGATTGAGTAATGCATCCCCATGGACGAAATCAAGTACGGCGCCAAAAAGCTGTTTTTCGCATAAAACATCTATTTCCACCAGAAATTTCTGCTGTATGGTCTTTCTTTTCGATATACATATTGGCATATAAAAAAGAGGCAGAAATTTTCATAGCTTATTTTTTATTTATAACAAAATATCTCATGTGACAGTCATTATGAGCGAACTCGAAAATTGCAGATTTTTTGGCATAACTCTGGATCTTGACCTCGTTCGCGGGCCAAACTTGGCAGAAGGTGAGTTCAGGATTATATCTGCTGAAATATAAAATCAGCAGACGGTTTCTAGATCAGTCATGAACAAACTGTTTTTCAAACGCCCCCCCCCCTTACAAAATAGGGACATCCCAGGTACGTCCCTTTATTATACCAAAGTGTCCCGTATGTACAAGGACATGTTTGGGATTTCCCACGGATGTCCCACAGGAGATTCACGGTGGATGCCGAAGCTGGTACATCCTTGGAACAACCCAGGGATGTCCTGGGTACCGAATATATCATGTGACATCCCATATTTGTCTTTTTTGGCGGCCAGGGGATGTCTATGGGACGTCCCTGGTAAATTAGGGACGTCCCCGGGAGTCCAGAGGATATACTCCGTGTTGTTAGGGCCTCCTTGACCTTGACCTGGAGAAACTCGAAAACTATATGCAGGCGACTTGGGGCAACACCAGGAATGATATTTCGTGCCCAGCAGACATTTTCTGAACCTGCCAGTAAATCATATAGACAGAGCTCTCTATCTATAATAAATACAATTCAGCAACCGAATTCGATGATCTGAATCAATTACTTTCTCAATTTTGGGAGGTTGAGGAATACTCAGAGATTGAACCAATTTCTGAAAATCAGCTATTTTGTAAGATATTTATGGAAAACTTCGAGGTGACAAAGATGGTCGATTCATCGTTTATCTGAATTAGTATGCTACTATTCCTGGTGATGGACTTTTCTCAATAACATTAATTCTTCTCTACTAAAGGCGGAAGATCAGTAACAGTTCCATAATTTTGGTAGTGTGCGAATTGTTCAATTTGAAAAAACTGAAAAACCTAATAACGAATTTTTGAAAATATCTAATAACAGTATTTTCTTGTGAAGCATTATGAGACAAGTTATCATTGAGTCAATATAAGTATTTATACGATTAATTTCAACTTGATTCAATAATTTGTTCATTGTTGAATGGCCTTTCATTTGTATGATGACCACAGACCTATCATTTAATTGTAGACAATTATCTCTAACAGAATAAAGAGTTGTACGATCACGCTGTTTATCACGTTTTAATCTTCAGCGGTCACTGGAGATTGTGATTTCTGTGTGAATTTACGTTGGGATTCTATTATTTGATCCTTGACCCGAACTGTGTAGAAGACTCGTGATTTTCAATTCTATCGTGCTCATCGAGGAGGCCATTCATAGCGTATGTTTTATGAATCCGGTGGTGTGCCCGATGTTTCACTCGTTGTTGTATTCCATGCTTTCCAAGTACTTTGGATGAGAAGAATTATTTATTGAACAAAAGAAAACTACAAAACAAACTTTTTTGATAATTTATGAGTACTGTTCATATAACACTGTCGGTGTTTGGATCAATTCACATATTGGCTTTAACTCTTCCTTATGGAGCAGAGAGAACGCATCAACTCAGGAGCAGAGTGATAAATAAAAAGGTTTCAAAAATAAGTTTCATACACCGAAATATGCAGTACATGGGGCCAACTAATCTTATTTTTCAAGGTCAAAAATCTAAAAAAATTAATAGCGATTTTTTTAGAAAAAATCTGACTACACCGTTGGACTTGCACTATTTTCAAACGGTTCATATGTAAATTACGTTGAAATGCGTCAATCAATAAAAAAGTTATAAGGAAATGAACTTTGAAAAATATGCCGTTTAATCAACCCACCAATTCAATTTCAGAACTTTTATAAAAATTCGGAAATCTGTTCATAAATAAAAGAATTATAAGATAATAAAATTTGAAAAATATGTTATGGATATTCAGGAAAATGTCATTTTATCTCATAATTTTTATTTATTAACAGATTTCAATGAAATCATAGTTAGTGATATTTCGAGGCACCGTCAATCCATTGGTGTAGTCAAAGTTTTGATTGAAGTTCTGAAATTGAATTGGTGGGTTAATTAAACGGCATATTTTTCAAATTTCATTCCCTTATAACTTTTTTATTCATTGACGCATTTCAACGTAATTTACATATGAACCATTTGAAAAGGTCGCGAATCCAGTGGTGTAGTCAGATTTTTTCTGAAAAAATCGAAAGTAGTTTTTCTAGATTTTTGACCTTGAAATATAAAATAAAAATGTTCTAGTAGATCTTGGATGTCTACCTAACGAAACAAAAATCATTCCAATCGGTTGAAAAATGTAAGTTTCATAAGGGTGCTTCCATCTTGAATGGGTCACACTGTATATATATATATATATATATATATACAGGGTGATTAAAAAGATGCAGTCCAAGTTTCTTAGAAAATTGCGTAATTTTTTCGATGAATACCCTGAATTTCGATACTTGGACGTCCGCATATTACGTCGGTAATACCTCACCTCAACTGTATTTTCTACCTATTTGGTCGATAAAATCAGGGTTGGTACGACGTCGTCAAACGACTGATAGTTGAAGGACGACGTCGCGTCGTTCCGACCAATTCCCAACCGCATTTTGTACTCTGAATACTAGTCGGTCCGACGTAGGAACACGACTTGCGTAGTAGACATTCATAACCCAAATTTATTCGGCTGTATGAGCATGTGGGCGTGACATATACAGGGTGTCCCAAACTCGATGGCCTATTAGACGTTTCTGGAGAACGGAACGTAGGATCATTTTGCAGTTTTTTTTGTTTTTTATTTTACATTTGATTTTTTTGTGACTATTAGTAAAAAATTAATACTATTTCTCCGCAACTGAGTATAGGTATATTCATTCAAAAATCACATCAACAAAGCTATTTCATTTTGTTTTTGAAAAATTTTTAACTATACTTATCAAAATATATATCACACGAGTAGTTTCGGAGATTAACTTCTATACATCCAAAGTTAGAAACATATATAGACAGATCACAAAGTACAGATGAAAACATGGTCTATGGCTACGTTTATCTCGACGGTCTCTATCCGCTTCAAATTCGATTCAGTTTATGTTTATGTTTTATATACTAGCGAGTTTATTAGCGCGACTCACAATTACTGACTTGAATTTTAAGGGCCAGGTAGCTTAGTGGTTGAGACTGTCGCGTTCAAAACCATTGACTACAGATTTTTATCTGATGGCCCGAGAAAGTGCTAGGAATCGTACGTTAAAAGGTAAGATCTCGTTAATCCTTGGCTCGCACAAGTTTCGACTTTTGAGGGCTGCCGTTCGTAAGGGGCGAACACGTTCCATACGTTATGTATACAATAACTAAGAGTAACATAGTATATATGGGGAATGTGAAACTATACTCTGAGAACTTTTATATTGCCGAATCTATTTTAAATAAATTGTACATCACTGAAAAAATTGACGATTGTGCCGGAATGATACCAGACAGTTATTTGAACCAACCATCATCCACTTCTGAAATGAATATACTTGTTCTTGTATTGATGCAGATACTGTAACGAAGCTTTCAATATGTAATGATTGTGTTCAAGAGAATATTCCATCTTCAACATCAATAACTTAACCAACTTCATTTTCAATGTTCAGGCTTATGACTTAGTTACATGTTGAAAAAATGTCGATTATGAAGAAATGTTAGGAAGAGTCTTTTTCTATTGAACTGAAGTAATTCTGAATCGTGTTAGATTTTGTCTACTTTACGGCCCCAGGCGGTAGTGTACTTTACCGCCCGCTAGTGCATAAAATTTCTTGTGTTCTGCGAATTGATTTACGAATTGTTGCTGAAAATATGCGAAACCCTAATTTGTTCCTCATCCATGTATCCCAAAAAACGTTCTTCCTTAATTAGTTGAATGAAAAAACTGTTCTCTTCTTTGGACAATACGTTCTTTTTCTTATTTTCATTTTGTTCTTCATTTCGAGAAACAGAAACTTATCCTATTACAGAAAATTGAAACGATAAACAACTGGGGTGGGATTCTGTGTAGCATAGAATTCTATTGTCGACAGTTTTGTCTGTTTCCCTCCCATGAATTCAACTTTAATGCCATCTCATTTTATCTATCGATAATAAAATTCTATGGTACACAGAATCCCACCCCTGAAATTGGCTACTTTTACCCGACATCTGTCAAATTCAAACTCGTTTATCTCAATCTCAATTTCATTTCTCTTCAAGGCGATCGGTTGGGTCCAATCCTATATTTTATCGAATTAACTTGAGTGGTTCAATCCAATCCGAAAACTGTATACAGTATCGGAAAGTTTTCATCTGTGGTATGGTGGTTTTATGAGAGCGTGAAGAATAGCTTGCTATAATGTTGAGAGAACATTAAAATTTCTCATCTACTCGCTCGAGGAAGGGATATCGACTGAGCTGTTAATTCGTCGGGCGAGGTGACATAAGAGGCGCGCAGTAGTGCGTCTCTCTTATTTATGTGGTATTATCATATCATTGCGTTCCTTGTTGCTCGCGTACATTTCTGTCTATACCCCAGATGAAAAGTTTCCGATACTGTATATCGATTAGGTGGATCGGATCCAGTCAAGTCAAACCCATTTTGAGCGGATCCAAAGTTGTGAGATAAACGTAGTCTATGACATGTGTAAGAGACTTGAATTATAATTACAGAAGAATGTTTTTGAATGAAATTATGAATGCATTCATCAACAACGTGAAAGATCAAACTTGGGATGAAGTGTATACCTTCAATAAGTCATATGTAGATCAACAGTGGAATATTTTTATGAATTTCTTCATGATGTTATTTAATGAAAGTTTTCCTTTCGAATTGGTTGATAATAAGAGAGTAAAAACAATGAAATCACTGAATGTAAGAATAGGTTAGATATCCTCCTATTAATATATAAGAATAATGAAATCAGTCGTCATCACTATATTGAAACAAAAAATTATATAATAAATAATAATTAAGGAAGACAAAAAAAAGTTATTCTGAGAGACTAGAAAATTCTGATAACAAAAACAAATGCATTACTTTATGTTCAGAACTAGCAGATGAAGAGAAAAATAGCGAGTACCAAATCAAAGGAACCAGAATAATTAAAAATGATTACAACTCATCTTAATTAAACAGTATCGTTCCAGTACTGATATCAAATTCTCCTATCGCACCTTCTCAATGTGAAATCAAATATAATATCGAGTTTAGTAGAGGAGCCGAAAAGAGGACAACCTTCACCGTTCTGTTTAACGGATGAAACATATTTCTTATGAAGTTTCATAAATAGACGAATACGCCTAAAATAAGTTCCCTATCAAAATGTGGTCCAGACTATATACAGCGAGTTTCGAAAATTTGCACCATATGGAAAACATTTTTATCATCGATTGACAGAAAATTTGAATCATCATAAAAAATAGTGCATTATAAAATATTTGCATATAAGTTGTCAAAATTTCAAATTTCCAAACGGTGTACAGGGGGGACCAAAATATAGAATTATGATCAGGAGTAGACTACGCTGGCTGTGATTTCAAATTTGAATATTGTTTTCAATTCTTAACAACCTCCTTCAATCCTGCAATGCACAAATTCTTATGAAGAATAAAATTTTCTGACAAATCGATAATAAAAAAGTTTTCCATATGGTGCAAATTTTTTAAACTCACTGTATATAGTTTGGACCACATTTTGATAGGCAACCCATTTTAGGCGTATTTGTCTGTTTATGAAAAAAGTATGTTTCATCAATTAAACAGAAGGGTGAAAGTCGACCTCTCTTCGACTCTTAGACTATACATTTAATATAGTCCCCCACTGTAAGCCACAAGTGAAGAATGAATCGTAGCACTTTGAAACTCGGCACATGACTTCTTGACATCATGTATTGTTAGAAAAAAAATTGTTTACCAAAATATCAGTGGTGGAACCAAAAAAAATTATTTAAAAAAATTATATTTTTTTTGCTGTTGTTTCGGAGAGTATAGGATTTATCAAGGAACAATTCCAACAAAGCGAAAAATAATTCAATTCTCCACAAGAAATATACTCAGTAATTTCTCACAAAATGCGATCGTTTTCTTAGAAAACCTGATTAAATTCCTATATCAAATTTCAGGCTCTCTTTAACCCGCCACTGTCATTTTCGGCAGAACCGAAAATTAGATTTGTCATAACTTTGCTGAAAATTATAGTAGAAGGAAAAGAAAAAGTGTATATCGTTTCTGAAGACTTCTACTTCCTCATGCAAATATAATATGTGAGTATATGAATACCCAAAATGTGTCTTATCCCACTTCACATAACCCTTCTACGATATTTTCGGAGGATCCGAAAGTCACGGTTAGTTTAGTTAATACGAAATAATTACACGGAAGCAGGAATCAGTACCCTCTTTGGACCATATGCAACAATTTAAGACTAGTGAGACAAGTCTTACTTATATATGCCAAAGAAAAAACTGGGTTTTACTCCTGCCTCAGTTTCAAACTCACCCATAATCCCAGCAATTTCTTCAGTAAATATCGAAAATAATCGCTCATACACATCCTACATAAAAAATGAAGTATGTGATTTCAAGCTTGAGGTTTGCGCTTCACAATAGTGTTATTAAACAATATGAATTAGCGACCTGTCACACTACTCTAAAATTGTTGCATTTAGTCCAAAGAGGGTTGCTGCTTTAGTGAAGTGCGACAAAACACATTTTAGGTATTCAACTTCTCATCTTATATTTGCACGAGAAGGTCGGCGTTCAATCACGTTTTCTGAGAAAAAAAGCGCATTTCATAAAAAATTCCCTGGAATAATTTTTGTGGAGAATTGAATTGTCTTTCACCTTGTTGAGTTGTTTTTTCGAAAAATCTTATACTTTTCAAGATTTCAGCAAAAATCTATTTATTTATTTTCAAACGAAATATATATATATATATATATGGTCCTACCCTGGAATTTCGGTGAAAAAAAATGTTTCGTGTTTATCATGGTTCCAACAACTAGCATACGAAGTTTGGTGGTACAATCGATCCTCGTCTCAAAACCCAATCGTACTGGATTAGAAGCACTTGGAAAAATTCTCTACTATGCAAATTTTGAATCTGTCACTAGACTCGCAATGATTTTCTGGGGTAGCAACAGTAAGGCGGACAGTATTTTTGTTATCCAGAAAAGAACTAGAATAATCAACAATATGAAACACAATGAAACATGCAGATGTATTCAAAAACAACAATGCAATGACTCTCTATGTTCTATATATGTTCTCATTCAAAAATTGTTTATTGTTATTTTGTTCTTCTCGAGAAGATGGAGCAAGTGTCCTCAAGTGGTAGTGCCACGAACCATCCTTGTAGTATAAATAACTATCAGTATTGATTTAGATATTTTGCGAATACTTAATACTTGAGAGTCATTGAAAACTCATAAATATGGAATACTATTCTATCGCTATATACAAAAAATAAACAACTTCATTCATTTAGTATGGAGTAAAAGGGTGAAGATTGATGAACGTCAAAGAATATATGAAATCCTTTCCACCTAAAACTAACACACAGAAAATGTAGATATCGTTCAATATGATGAAATCAGAAAAGCTGATTATATCTAAAATCTTATCCATTGAACAATTTCTCTCAAATGAGAAACATTTCTTCAATACAATCTTATGTATAACTGAACTCGGTTTACCAGAAACAATTGAAAGGAAATAAGTATATATAACACAGTGATAGCTATCATACGTTATATAAAGTTGAAATAATTGAATACATTCAATTCAATTGTTTCTATAAATAATACAAACACACGTCACAAACTCAGATGTCTGCATTCATACTGAGAGGAAAAAGCGAAACGGGCAACGATGATACAACGGAAAGGTACGATTACTCCGTCGCAGTCAGAAATGTATAGGCATATGATTTGAAAACTTGCATTATGTACTTTTTTACATTCTCAGAAGGTTATTTCAGTATTATGTGCAAAAATACATACTTAATGTGATATATGAAGACATTATTCTCATTATTATCGAAATCTAACAATGCATTGTGAATAATTGTTTTCATATTTCCTGCAACCTTCATATACCAGAAACAATGATTTTATATGGTATAGATGTCAAGTGTCACTTTCGCCCAATGATAATATTGATAATAATAATAATAATAATAATAAAGCAGCGGAGACAGGAGTGCTCCTGCAGCTGCATGATAAGCCAATGCATGGTGTCTTCTTCAAGAACACCGAAGACCTTGGTTTATCCAAAAATCTGACCTTCGCTTTTCTCAAGTCAAGTGAGCTGAAGTCGCAGACCGAGGGATTCATAATGCACTGCCAGGATGGTGTCTTCAACACCCTGGTCTACCGTAGTCGCGTGATAGGTGTAGAGGTCCCCGACACTAGGTGCAGTGAGTGTCGTGGGGCGCCTGAGAATATAATGCATTTGCTGTCTGCTTGTCAAGCTCATGCGTAGTCCTCCTCGTCCATCATAGTAGGACGATATGCTTCATAGAGTTTTCGGCTCCTGGCGAAACGAACATCGCCCGAATAGGGGAGGAAAAACTGATTGAATATCTAAATTTACTCTCTGAACTCCGCAGGCTCTACCCAAACCATTCTGTGACAATGGTGGTACCGAAACAGAAGAGAAAGAAGCTCGATTCCAAGTCTGATGAATGTATAATGCTAGGATAAAGTGAACAGTCTAATTCTTATCGACTATATCACCCTGCAACCAAACATATTCTGATCAGTAGAGACGTCATATTTTTTTGAAAACGGTTATCCACAAATTGCTTCTCAGTCAAATAGTCAAATGGCCGATGCCACAGTTTCAAGCGATTTTCTTGGTGGAATTATAACTTCCCCTCAAGAAGCAATATCGAACATAGACCAATCTACAAATCCTCCTGAAGAAGCAATATTTTCCGAAAACATATTTATTATGTTCGATACCAGAAACGGTTCAAGTGATTCCACGTCAAATACAGAAAATACTAAAAATATAGCAGTGAATATGGACGTTTATGTCACCTATACTGTTTGTCTGGGAAATTCAGAAATTGATGATCCTGCAACTGCCAGCGAAGCTTTGTCAAGAAGCGACTGTGAGCTAGAAGGAAGAGTATGGTGTTCTTCTTGAAAATAGTACCTGGATTCTGACTGATCTCTCTCCGAATCGAAATGCAATAGATTGCAAGTGGGTTTTTGAAACGAAACGAGATAATAGTGGTAAAATCAGTCGATACAAGGCCCAACATATTAGCGGGAATCGGGCCACACTATACTAAATCAACTTCCTCTTCAGAAGCACAACTTAATACTTATCGCAATAATAAAACAATAGCTCATTTATCAACGGCAACATCGCGAAGCTAAACAAGTTTAATTCCCATATAAAAAATATTCAAGGGCTACACTACGTGATGTCAGTATACAGGGTTTCACAAAGTTATATTAAGGGGTTTACCTTCTGAAAAAGGTCAAAGTAAATTTGTAGTATGAAGTGGGAAGTAATAATTCGAAGTGATGGAGGCGGAGCCCCAAAATGAAAGGAATTCAATATCCCAGCCAACCATGCGACACAAGAAACATGTATAGACGACATCGCATTTGAAGTCACAAACATGTATTCAATATATTGAGGCAATGTGAAAATGCCCGTCTCAAGGGAAATCATCGTGATGACTTTCAGACATGAAATGCGACGTCACATAGAAGAAAGTCACTGACAGGTGATAGGTCACAACTGTTTCTCATAGTTTTCTAGATCTCGATTTTCTTCACACACAGGAAAAGGGGAGCCGGGAGTGTGGACGACCACTGGGGTGCGTACTACCTATTCAATACAACCACTTCGTTTGAACTTCGAAAACAATTATCATCTACTTACATTCATCCAAACTTCTGACAGGCATTTGCGTACAACACCTGACTATTTGCATCTTCATATAAGAACAGTTAACAGCAGTGTGGACACCTTAGGCAAATTGTGAATATTTGGTAAATACAAATTGAAATCTAAAAAACTCAAGTGTTTGATTATGTACGAGCATTAAACCAAATACAATTAACAATTTCTTGATGAAACGTTACAAAACGTATTGAAATCCTTTTAAACGACACACACACTATTATTTTTTCTTGAAATTTAAATGCCAAAGGTCTAATCCACAGATTATCGTTCGATAAATACAAGATTTGAACGCCGATTTCTAGGTTATGTTCGCTTATGAAACAACGCGCGCAACACCCTCTCGTCGAGAAACAAAGAAAGACTGCTAACCTCTCAAACATATCTGAATGTGATATCACGACTTTTTAGATTTGTCGTCGTCGAATAGTTGTGGTCTGTTGAATGTTGCTGCCACATCACATTTTTTCCTATTTGTGATGTGTTATTGTGGCAACTCACTTGATTAGTCCCAAATACCTATTTCAATAGGCTGAAAATCTGTTCCATAATGAAAAGTACGTGTATTTATTAGCCTTAATTTGTTACATAATGATAATCCGTGTTAGATATAGAGAGTAGGAAAACTGTTACCCCTAGAGTGTCTAAATTGTTTCGAAACGATGCTGAGAAAGAGATATTCGTCATGTCTCCAAAGTGACGGCATATGGATGTTAGGACTGGGCTCGATGATAATATTTCGGAAGAGCATCGTCCATGAAAATATCTACCGAGGTAGAATGGTGAAAATCTCAGGACTGATGGAAATGCTGAAAATTCACATACCGGCTATATGGTGGTGAGAAAAGCTCCAGATAGATACCTTTTTAATAAATGGAATTGTTCTGGGAATGGATGTGTTTATTGGTATTGGATGTGAAGATGTCAATTATTGACGATATTGAAGACAGAGAACCCGTTTTGGTTATTAAAGTACCAGAAACCTAGAGTTGCACCGTAAAATGTGTCACTATTGTTGAAGAAAGCGATATAGGATCGTTAAATTTTGCATGAAAGAAAATTGCACTGCGGCCGAAGGGATCTAGACATCGTAGTCTTTTTTAACTTATCAAGATAATAGATGCATAGATTCACCTGTGGAAAAAAATCATCTAGGTAGTGTCCCTTTTATTTCAGTTAAATATATATCTTCATTTATAAAACCCGAAAAGCTACACCTGACACTGTCTATGCCGAACCTCTTCAACGTTCGTTGTTAAAGCGTTGAAGGAGGTGCTTTCTTTGAAACGCTGAATTTGCATAAGAAATGGAAGAGTCTGTACTGTAGTGGGAGGCTACATTGACATAAGTATTTCCCCGAAAAAACGAATTGCTGAAATAATAGCCCACTGTGTTGTCATAAAAGAAAATAGTCCGTTATATTTCCAAATTAAACTGAAGTCAACTTATTGAGGAGTTCATCATTGGTGAACCGCAGAACCTGAAACTTGGAACAACTTCATCTTTTTCAGGCACATTTGGAAATTGTGATTTTTACTGGGGAGAAAAGAATTAATTCCTTTGTATATACTTAGTTAGAAATAAATGTATGCAACGGAGGCGATCAATTACATACAGTGGAAGTGAGATATAACTGAGTTACACTGAAAGTTTTTTACCTTCCCAGTCAACTCATTGAACAACAACCAATTGTTTTTTTAATTAGCAGGCATTCTGATTAATGCCCTCGTGCAATAATGAGTCTGTTAATATCGTTGTCAAGGTAGGTATTGTAAAAAAATAATGTGATATATAAATATAATATATAAATAAAGTGATAACTTGACGTTTTTATCTAGCAACCTTTATAGTACGTTGTGTTATAAACTTGAAGATTTCACACGCTTTTTAGTGCATTTGACAATGATTACGATGAAGGTATGATAAAAAACACGTATTCTGTAAGCGATTTAAGTTATTTTTCAAATGCATCTTCAAGCGAAATATTCCAAATTTACCCTCTTGTACGCGGTTGTGATACTTGCAAATATTTTTTTGATGACCCTGAACATATATCAATATCGAAACAAATCGATTCTGATAGTGACATGTTTTGCTCATTTCGGCATGATGATGTAATTGAAATCTGCAGGTAAACTGATTAAAATAGAAATTACCTCATTCACCAAGATTGTATGTTTAATGACACTACCATTCCAGCAAGTCATATTTTATTTTTTGAATCCGCGACTGCATCTTCAACTATAATCGGTTTTTTATAAGATCCATGATCTATCATGCGACTAATTCCTAAGTCGATGGTATGCACCAAGAAGCATTGACATAATCATATACCTATTTATAAGCATTTGACATCCTAACATTTCATGAAATGCTCTTTCATCTTGAGGAGGATAGGTACATGATTATTTTGTTGAAGTGAGTCTCATAAGGTCAAGGTATACGGAGAAGAGCTATTTTGATTTCACCGCTTACTTTTATAACTCAATATTCTCACAATCGGTGAATGATTCAGTGCTATTATACGTGTTCGAAATCTGCGTGCAATATCGAAACATATACGACTGACATATTGAAATGTAAGTAGCAAGTATAATATGGAAATATTTTTTTTGTGATTATTAGCTAATTATTAAATTGGTAAAATTGGGTAAGCTGTTATGTGCCTTTTCCAAACTAACTGAAATAGTTATTTATGATACAAGTGTTAAAAGTGGCATTTTATTTTGTGAGTGGGGAATATTGCGAAACGAGCGTTAGCGAGTGGAGCAACCCCACGAGCAAAATAAAATCACTTTTAACAAATGTATCATACAAAATTTTTTGTTCAACAGTTACTGCTAGTAAGAAAAAAACAAAAAAAAAATAAGATTCATAAGGATTCGAACACACGATCTTTGGATTACAAGGCTGACTGACAGATACTTCAAATATAATAAACCCCAACGCACTTTATTTATGGATGTCATTATTTGTCAGTGATGAAGGACATTCTACAGTTGGACTAAATACTACTTCGTTTGTAACTTCAAAAGGAATTAGTATTATCAATTGCGCAAACGACCAAATACATGTGTGAACTTTTATAAACGATTCCTCTTGAGTAGGTGTTCTGATTATAATATCTGATTGAAGTGTTTCTATTAGAGAGATCTATATTACTGAGTATCCATCATCTCATCTGTCATTTTACTTTTAACACTAGTGTTAAAAGTACTTTTAACACTAGTGTTAAAAGTGATTTTGTGAAAACGTCAGTTTTTAGTTCATGTGTCAATGAATTAAAAACGTCATTTTTAATGTCAGTTGTACAAAAAATATGTTTCGAAAACTTTCTGGTAAAAATAAATTGCAAATTTACATTTCAAAAAGAGGCACGACTGAATGATGTAGTCTTTTAAAATCGTTTGCAGGATGCCTACATATTCTCTGTTCATCCCCTCAAATGTCTTAAATTCTAAGGGAGTTATTTTTGTATCTAGTGTACGAGAGGCGCAGCTGAGTTAAGAAAATGGTCAAGATCACTAACGTATTTTGCGCACCAGTTCTAAAATAAGTTATATGCTTGGTTTAATATAAAAAAATAAAATTGGGTAGTGTAAAATTTTGTCTCAATTTGATATGTTTAAAAGCCTTTTGGTTAATTATTTGTAGTCGGTGTGTACACAAACATACTCTTCTGGTTAGTCAACCGAATCGTAGAACAGGTGGCTCTGGTGCCATGCGAAGTGTTATTTACCATCTAAACAAAATGAATTTCCTGAAGCTCAAAATTGGTATACAACTTATATAATGCATATAAATAAAAGTTATGTACGTCAGTCAGCTATACATTAGAACAGGGCTGGTCAGTCAGACCGAATAGATGTATGAAAAATGAATGAAGTGCAACTTGTTTACTAAACTTGAAACTTTGTCTGAGGGTGCGTACTAATCTAAAAAACATAAAAAATCTTTCCAGTAGAACAACGCCGGTCAATCAGATGAATTATAGGTAGAGGTAGGTAGAAGTATTCCGTGCGCGCCGTTTGAGTTTCAGACTGCAAGTTGGTCTATTTCAATGGTTTTAATTGTTATCTCTATAGACCAATTGAATTTAGTTTCTCTATGGTTATTTCATACATCAGGACACGTCGTTTTATATTATGATGTTTTGTTATTGAAATAATTCACATTTCAATTGCGTTGACAATCAATTCATATAATTTACATGCATACTTATTTCGCGCACGGTGTCTTGGTAACGTAGGAAAATGAAAAAAAAGGGTCACTTCGCATATTGTTACCAATGCGCGAACCTTGTAATTTTTTGACATGTGGAAAAAAGTGATTTTTAAATCTCGACAATTTTTTTTTTAAATCGGCTGCGCCTCGTTAAAAAAACTCAGTTCTCGATTACCAAAGTATTTCGGACACGAGATGCCAACAAAATTTTTTCTACAAACGTCAAAAAAAAATAGGTAGTATAAAATTTTGTCACAATTTGAAAAGTGTTGAAGAGCCTTTATTAATTATTGTTGAACATTCAGACATAAATGAGTTCTTGGATTTTCGCAATTAACAATTAACAATTATGAATTACAATTAACAATTAGTGAAAATTGTAATAAATCGCTACTGATTCAATATAATTTATATTTAGGAGTTTGATAAGGAGTATAAATAATACAAGCGACGTCCCATTCATAATTGTGTTCATTTCTTTCCTTCATATCGAAGCAGTGGGCCGAATACGTAAAAACAGAACATAAAATCCATTACAGTAAAAAGTGAAAACCATAAATAGATTGTACAGGGTGTCCCAAGACACCAATATATCTCACCTTCCTCCTCTTATAGGAGAAAATATATGCCGCCAACATATTTTCACTTCACCAACAAATACAGCTTGTTAAACACCTCAACCTAAGTTTACCATTTATACCAAAAAAAAACCTAATTCAAATATTCTTAATTCACGATTTCAGGACAGATATTTTATATTTACTACATCCAATTACTCTTTGGTTCTTGATCTTAAAAAGTACCTAGAATCTTCCGGCTTACAATTAACTTTTTATTTATATGTTTCTTTTTTAGCTTCTACTCCCTCATCAGTGTCACCAGCTGAAATAACGTTATTTGCATCAATATCAGCATCATTATTTATAGAACAACCTCCGGCTAGTGATTTCCGTGAAATAGAAGGTCGGAGTTGATTAGAATGACGTCTACATTCTTTATTTTCTGTAGTTTTCACATCAAAAATAACTGATCCTTCCCTACCCACGACCTCCCCCTGTACCCAGGTGGGACGTTCAGGGTTTTTAAAATCCCTTACCAACACTGTTTCTACCCCTACCCCCGTAATTTTCAATTTGTTTTTCAATCCTTTCTTTCACAATTTTCTCTGAATTTGGAATTAACAAATCCAATTTTCCACGTAACTTCCGATTAAACATCAGCTTGGCTGGACTTTCTCCTGTGGTACAGTGCGGTGTGTTACGATAATCACAGAGAAACTGTGAAAGAAAATTTTCCGGATCCTTATTTTCCAGAAACGCCTTTTTTAGAGCTAATTTAAATAGTTTCACCGAATTTTCGGCTTGACCATTACTTTGGGCATGTTTTGGAGTACTGAAAAGCTGTCTGATGCCGTTTGATTTCAGAAAGTTTTGAAATTCAGTCGAAGTGAAAGGAGGGCCATTATCAGACACGAATTTCGTAGGTAATCCAAAGTCTGAAAAAAGTTTGTTCATTATTTTTATAACGTGTTTGGCATCACTTTTATTTGCCTTAAAAATGGCGGGCCATTTACTAAATGAATCGACTATTATCAAATATTTATTTCCAAAAATAGGCCCGAAAAAATCTGCATGGATTCTACTCCAGGGGTTTTTTCGTAAGGCCATGGGTGCAGGGTTGTTTTTGGTGGATTATTAAGAAATGTGTTGCAAGTTTCACAACTTTTACACATTTTTTCGATATCCTCATCCAATTTCGGCCACCGAAAATAACACCTAGCCATTGCCTTGCATTTACTCACCCCCATATGACTCAAATGGATTTGTTCTAATAAGAATGATCGTAATTTTGTTGGTACGACCACCCTGTAACCCCACAGAATGCACCCATGTTCCAAGTGTAACTGATCCAATTTAGAGTGATAGCATTTGATGTTTTCAGGAATTTCATTTTTTTCAGGCCAGCCGTGAAAACAATAACCATACACTCTATTTAAAATAGGGTCCTTTTTTGTGTACATTGCTACTTTTTTATAGTCAATGGGCAAATTTTCTTCCAAATAGAAAATGTGAGAGTAATCATATTTTGTTTCTTTGTTTGTTTCTAGAGGCAATCTTGATAATGCATCTGCAGGATTTTGGCAAGATTTTACATACTTGATTTCATACGTATAAGTGTCTAAGATGATACTCCATCTTTGCAACCTACTAGCGGCATATTCTGGAATACCTCTCTTACTTCCAAAAATATTTACCAGAGCTTTATTATCACACAACTGTGTGAACTGCCTTCCATATAAATAATCATGGAATTTTTTCAAACAAAAAATAATTGCTGCCCCCTCTTTGTCCAGCTGACTATGAGATTTTTCAGCTGAAGTCAGGGTGCGAGAAGCATACGCAATGGGGCGAGCATCCCCATTTTCGTACAAGTGAGAAATAACTCCTCCCAATGCATACGAACTTGCATCACAAGCCAAAGTCAAAGGTCTCTTTGGATCGTAATGCACCAATAATTTTGGCGAGACTAATTCAGTTTTAATTGTATTAAAACTTTCATTTTGTCTCTCGCTCCATTCCCACACAGCTCCCTTTTTTAAAACACAGTGTAATGGGTGTAGTTTCGTGCTTAATTTTTCGATAAACTTACCATAATAATTCACGAGACCCAAAAATGATTTCAAACTAGTAACGGCTCTTGGCACTGGAGCTTTCAAAATGGCCTCCACTTTGTCTTCCGAGGTGGTTAGCCCAAACTTACTAATTGTGTGACCCAAAAAATTTATTTTTTCTTGAAAAAAAGAACATTTATTGAGGTGTACTCGCAATCCACAACTGCTTAATTTGTCAAAAACAATAAAAAGATTTTTTAGATGGTGTTCAGCATCCCTACCTGTTATTAACACATCATCCAAAAACACAGTGACCTGTTCAATACCAGAAAAAATATTTTCAATAATTCGCTGAAAAATTCCAGGACTAGAAGCTACCCCGTAAGGTAAACGGTTTATTTGGAACAACCCCTTGTGAGTATTTAAGGTAGTGAGGCTTTTGGAAGATTCTTCAAGTTCTATGTGTGCGTATGCTTGGGATAGATATATTTTACTACAGGATGTTCCTTGATGCAATGCAGCAAATAGATGATCAATTTTTGGGATGGGATATTTATCAATTAGTAGGTTAGGATTCAATGTCACTTTAAAATCTCCACAAATCCTCACTTCCCCAGATTTCTTTAATACCGGTACTATTGGGGTGGCCCAGTGACTATACTCAATAGGAGATAATATACCTGAAAAACACATTTTATCCAGTTCGGTTTCTACTTTTTGTTTGAGAGCTAGTGCTAGTGAACGTGCTTTGCAAAAAACTGGTACTGCCTTTTCTTTCAAATGTAGCTGAGCCTTTCCTTTATTGAATTTACCCAATCCCTCGCGAAAAGTTTCGGGAAATTTATTTTGCAAAATTTTTGAAACGTCTTTAGATGCATTTATTTGATTTATTCGATCTGATCTTAGTAAATGATCAATGGAGATGTTTAATTTATTAATCCATTTTCTCCCGATTATCGGAGGACCTCCATCTTTGATGACAAACAACTTCCCTAGTGACACCTTTATAGGAAGCAGTAACTTTGATAAAACCTAGCGTAGCTAACACATTTCCTGTATAGGATTTCAAATTCAATTTAGAATCAAAGGAATATTTTGGAAATTATTTGAATTTGTCAGAAATGGCTGCAATAGGCGAACCTGTATCACATTCCATCCAAATCAATTTATCATTTACAAGCAATTCAACTTTAATTGGTTTCTCATCTTGATGAGTAATATTATAAAAATTCAAATCATCATCGGAATCAGAGTCTTGATTATGGTCAGTTACAATAAGTTTATTGAATTTTGTTTGACCTACCACAACATTTTTACCCATTGTCTTGCAAATCGTGTTGATGTGGCCTCTTCTCCCACACTGATTACAATTTGCCTCTTTGAAAAAACAGGAGGCGCTGCTGTGATTGACTTTTCCACAATGGCGGCACTTGCTACTTCCGCCTTGCTGTCCCCGCTGCCTATTAGAAAATGGTGGCTGCTCCACATTCGACTTTGCCCCCGATGTTTTGAGTGTGAAATTTTTTGACTTACTAATGTGACTCACGGTTCCATTTGAACATATTAACCCCGAATTTATTTCCGCTGCTTCTAGGTTCTTCGCCAACGCATATGCTTTTGCATACGTGAGATTTGTTTCTTGAAAAAGACGTTGTCTGATGACTTCGTTTCTCAATCCAAACACTAACTGATCTCGTATTTCGGTATCGAGGTTACTGCCAAATTTGCAATTCTTCGCAAGTTTTTTCAAAACAGCTACGTAACATGCTATTGACTCACATGGTTCCTGTTTCCTTTGACGAAACTTGTATCTTTCGGCGATTTCGGATGGCGTTGGCTGAAGCTGCTCGGTAACAAGTTTCACCAGGGCGTCATACGTTTTGTCTTCGGATTTTTCAGGACTGCAGAGATCTACCATCAATTCGAATGTTTCATTTCCAACAGCGGTAATAAGGATGGCCGTCTTCATTTCCTCCTTGACTTGATTGGCTTTGGAATACTGTCCGATTCGTGTCACATATGTGGTCCAATTACCTTCGCCGAAATCAAATGGTTCCAATTTACCAATCGACATATTTAAATCCAATTTATTTTACTAGCAAAACCAATTTCCGACTGCGCCAGTGTAATGAATCGCTACTGATTCAATATAATTTATATTTAGGAGTTTGATAAGGAGTATAAATAATACAAGCGACGTCCCATTCATAACTGTGTTTATTTCTTTCCTTCATATCGAAGCAGTGGGCCGAATACATAAAAACAGAACATAAAATCCATTACAGTAAAAAGTGAAAACCATAAATAGATTGTACAGGGTGTCCCAAGACACCAATATATCTCAAAAATTACATAATTTATGCATAATTCATGCAGAAGCAATTATATAATAATAAATAAATTACGAGAAAATAGTAAGCATAATGTACAGCGAAATGGAAGAAGCTAAATATTTTTATTTATTGTTAATGATGTTGACAGCAAGTATTTTCGTATTGAAAAAAGAGAGAAAACGGAGATGGGCTGTCAAGCCTATTAATAGGCAAAGAAAACACAAGTTTTGCTGATGTAAGTGGGACCAGCACTTCCGAAGGATGCATCAAAAAATCCTTTACCGCTTCCTTTTGAAAAAAATCAGGTTAAGTTTATCATCCGACGGGCCAATCCGCGATCATGTACGTACTAGATGCGCACTAAAAGGAAATGCTGTACAATTAAATGAAGAAAGTTGAAAGTTGGCCAACTTTGTAATTGTTAATTGATGATTGATAATTGTTAATTGTCTACATAATTGCAGTTATTCTAAAATGAGGAGTTCAACTTATAATTGATGATTGTTAATTGATAATTGTTAATTTGCGCTGCATAAATCCACACTTAGAAATAAACGATTTCTTGAATTTTTGCTTGATTGAGGAGGATAGTTAGAATATGAAAATCCTATATAAATTACATGCAGTGTGCGTGATAGGTATTTCGCACATTACTTCGCGCACGGTGTCATGGTAACGAAGGAAAACGAAAAAAAATTTTGGTAGATAAAATATATTTTTCCTACAAACGTTAAAAAATGAAAAGGTTCGCGCTTTGACAACAATATGCGGAGTGGCCCTTTTTTTCATTTTCCTTCGTTACCATGACACCGTGCACGAAGTAATATGCGAAATACCTATTTCGTACACTGCATGTAAACTATCATTTATTTCTAACTTAATGGTCCTCAATCAAGCACTTTTCGAATTGTGACAAAATTTTATACTACCTGTTTGTATCCGATACGATGGGAAATCAGAAAACTGCATCACCCAAATACTCCAACTTTTTGAAGTAGATGCCAATTTGCACCACCTACCAGTATCAATCCATACCACTTTAGCCGAGCAGCTGACTCCAGCCCACTACATTGGCATATTCCTATTTCCCAGAATCGACGAAAATTTCGACCCAGTGTTCCACCACCGGATTACTGAATCTGAAAGGAACATTTCTGATTGATGTACCTCCCGGCTGCGAATTCAAGACACCACATGACAGCTTCGTGAATTCCAAAGAAGTCATTCGTGAGCAGCCACTGACCCTACCAAAAATCAGATCAGCCCCTCTGTACTCCTGAACGAAAAGACGAACCCCATTCATTTCGAGAAGATACCCCTCGACGAACTCCACAGACTCCAAGAGATTCAAGACTACATCGCTCCTTTACCCTACGAACAAAGTACCGATCCGAGCCACTTTTGGATAACCCCTGTATACATCATCGCAGCGAGCTTGGCCTTACAATGCTACAAATTCCGACGCAACCGTCCAGGCACGGAAGAAAATTCCCAGGAGACATCATCATCATCAGAGCCACCAGTTTTGTTCGTCCCTTACAAAACTTCTTCAGGGGAATAAGAAGTTATAGTTGGGTAACTTTGGATAGCTTCTTCGAACCAGCCGAACTCAGCGACACCCGACACCCGGAGCAGCGTCAGCGTGAGAGCCGAAGCAGTTCACCACGTTTCCATTTTTATCCAGTCTGAAACTTATTGTAAAACGAACAAGTGTTCTTTTTATTATAGATTTGTTATTTTCAATTTGAATTAAATCTTTTTAAGAAGTAAATTGTCAAGTATTGAAATTTAACTTGCCCGAAATGCTACTTTTGTGATCGAGAACTGATTTTCTTTAACGAGGCGCAGTCGAGTTGAAAAAAAGAGTCGATACAAAAAATAACCATTCATAGTTATATCTCTAACCTATCCTCCCCAATCAAGCAAAAATTCAAGAAATCATTAATTCCTAACTTTATGGTACTCAATCAAGCACTTCATTTTGTGACACTACCTGTTTATATCCGATACGATGGGAAATCAGAAGATCACTTTAATTTAATTTTTTTTACGTGGATTATGAATTTGTATGTAGTGTTATTTAGACATTTTAGAACTTCCGGGATTAAAGTGCCAACTTTAGTCCCGTATAACGGGTCTAGGGCAATTCCCCGACAACAGTTCACCGACTGGATTATTCCCCGACGGTCAAAAGCTTACTTTGGTTGTATTGTATGATTTTGACACCGAAATGAGGGAATGGAGAATTGGTAACTTGGGATTTTGGTGGTCAGATATTTTCTACATTTGAATTGAAAACATTACCTTTTCTTTTTAGTGCATGTCTTTTTTATGAGGTTGTATGAATTTGAGACCGAAATAACGCGAAGGTAGCAATAAAATTATTAATCTTTCACAGAAATAAAAGGGTCGTTCCTTAATTACTTTATTTCGAAACGGTTCTTACCTACTGTAATTAGTACCTAACCTAACCTGAAAGAATTATAAAAGGAAAGGAAAGGGTTAATAACCTAACCTAACCTAACCTAACCTGAAAGAATTATAAAAGGAAAGGAAAGGTTTAATAACCCGAAGGTAAAACAAAAAATACCTATATTACTTTACTACAAAAGTTAAAAGAATTCATGAATGGTGTGTCACCAACTACCATCCTCACTGATTTTGAAACTGCCATAAAATTGCCGAAGAATTCCCGACTTCAAAGGATCGCGGATGCATTTTCCATTTTTAGAAAATATCTGACCACCAAAATCCCAAGTTACCAATTCTCCATTTCCTCATTTCGGTGTCAAAATCATACAATACAACCGAAGTAAGCTTTTGACCGTCGGGGAATAATCCAGTCGGTGAACTGTTGTCGGTGAATTGCCCGTCGGTGAATTGTTGTCAGGGAATAGTCCCCGTCGGGGAATTATCCTCTCGGGGAATCATCCAGTCGGTGAACTGTTGTCGGGACATTGTCCGTCGGTGAATTGTTGTCGGGGAATTGTCCGGTTCCCCCGTATTATAGGGACTAAAATGTATCTTTCAGTCATTAGGGAGATAAAGTTGCATTTCAAATCCCTAGGGACATAAAGTCAAAATCAAACATTACCGCAGCTACACTATTAATAACTAGGACAACAATTAGGAAATATTCCATTATAAATCTTTATTGATTGAATTAAGATTGTATGTGATATTAACATTATCACAATTGATGAAACTAAATGGGCGATTATTTGTATTTGATAAGTGAAAAGAGGAAAGTGAAGAGATGTCATGTCCTTGACGTATCGGTTAATGTCAACATGAACTGAAATGACACTGAATTGAAAAAGTTTGATGACACCGTTGCTATGACGTTACCTACCGAGTAATCCAAGTACCAGGTTTATATAACTCATCAAAATAATTAGTTGTATTATTATTGAAATTTATAATACTGGGAAGTGCAAAAATAGCGTATATATGCCGCAGGACTAAAGTGATATTTTATCCCTTACGTGATTATTGGCCATCGGGCTCTACGAGCCCTCAGGCAATAAACATCACGTGCAGGATTAAAACATTCACTTTAGTCCCTTGCTATATAATATACTATTATATAAATTGTATTGTAGGTATTGTAATTTTAGTTGTATATCTGTTTCTACTAGTGTGTTATGTAGAAAATAAGTCACGCGAGAAAGTTTTATACCACGAAGCCGTCAGGCCGAGTGATATGAATTCTCAACAGGAAACCACACACGACTCACACGAGTGGCATGTTTATCCAACACATGACAGTTATGACTGCTATTAATAACACACTAGTGTGTTTTTTGATGGTTTACTTGTCTAAAATGACATTAATAATGACAATCATAACTGTCATGTGCTGGATAAAATAATTAAATATGATGATTACCAAAAATAAACTGAAAGCATTAGAAAAGTATAATTTTTTTATTCAAAATGATAGTTGCTAAAGTCATCCTATTCTATAATAATATATTAAAATATTTCAAAGCATGAAGCTACTCATCGAGAGTAATATTTCTATTAATATGTTAAAATTAATAATATATTAAAATCTTTCAATGCATGAAGCTATTCGAGAATAATATTTCAAAATAGGTACCTAGAATACCTATATGTATCACCAATTCACGTGAGATCTGCATTCCTATTCAATACTCATCTGTTTTGAAATATAAATGATTGATCGTTTTGACGGAAACACTTCGAGAATTCATTTGAAACAATGAATGAAAAAGACGAGACTGACTTTTATAATCCGTGAGAATTAAATTGACTGAGATTACGTCCCTGGGAAAGTTACAACACATCCTCTTTCTTATTTAACACATTCTCCTAGATTGGTTACATTTTGGCACGTCCATTATTTGTTTGAATCAGTGGCGTAAAATAGAGGGTCTTTCTTGATACTAGGTGGCTTAATTTCGATGAATAGGTATAATTATGAATACTTCATTTAGGTACATATCTTGGACTTTTTTTATCGCAGACATTTATTTTCAGAAGTAAATTATATTTTAAATTATATTAAATTGTTTTTGAATGTTGAAGGCATAATGCTCTGATAATGGATACATTGCATAAGAAATAAATAAATATGTAGATGGAGCTTTTGAAAATGATGAAGCTGAATTTTGAACAAACCAAATTTGAAAGATTTGTCCAGAGATGAGCAGGAAAATATCCTCGGTACATATCTGATATAAAAAAAATTAGTTCTGATATATATTTGTCATCTTATAGATGAACATTCCTAAAAATAGAAACTTAATGAGAACATTGAGTAGAATTTGCGTCCTTCAAATTTACTGTGGAGTGGAGAAGTAGTATAGCTATGCCACGTGTTGGTGTGGCTGCAGAGAAGACTCGTATTATACCGTTAACGCAGGGTATTAGATCCCGTGGGGCGCTTAATAACACCAAGCTCTTGAAGCCCCAACAACCTGCACAGGTGGATTCACGATGTTCTTTCAGAAGAGTCTAAAATATCTGACATATTAGTTCTGCCGTATATGACGCCGCTCAGAATCTAACTCAAGTGTAGGCTCCCCTCCCACCGTTCTGATGATGAGCGACGCATAACAAAAGGGAAGCTAAGATCGAGTAGGCGAGGAAACACGCGTCTCGTATCCAGTGTGTGGTGGACTACATACAGTATCGGTAACTTTCCATCTGGGGTATAGACAGAAATCTACGGGAGCAACAAGGAACGCAATGATATGATAATCCTGTTACCTCGCCCGGTGAATTAACAGCTCACGTTGATATCCCTTCCTCGAGCGAGTAGAGGAGAAATTGTAATGCAGAGGCGCGCAGTAGTGCGTCTCTCTTATTTATGTGGTATTATCATATCATTGCGTTTCTTGTTGCTCGCGTAGATTTCTGTCTATACCCCATATGGTGTTCACTATTTTATTCAAATAAAACACTTTTATCTTTTCTATCACTTCTATTATCCACAGTCTACAATCTACATGTACGTTCTCGTTCACTCTCTGTATCATATCATAACAATTCACCGCCTAGTTCGATACATCACACCCCAGATGAAAAGTTTCCGATACTGTTTAACAAGCTACCCTGAGATCCGAGTTGGATAGTGAAACTGTAAGTCCGTCCCTATAGAGCCATAATCGATATTCATCAGTATTTAAAAGACATTATAGATACATATTCCTTTAATTTCTAATGGCATTTCCTAACGTAAATCTATGATATTTGCGAATGTGTTCTAGACATAACTGTTATCTGTTTCTATCAGCGATTCCTAGGATGAATGCTACATGTTTCTATGAGGTCATGTAGGTTGAAAATTGATGATAACGTATGAGATTTTACAGCAGTCATTTGATTATTAAAAAAAAAGTCATTGGTATTCTGCGAGATTGTTCCTGGCACGTTCCATCTTCCATCCATATGAAGATTGAATAAATAATCCAATGGATTATTATATGCACATACAGAAATAATCCACTTCAACTGCTGATAGAAAAATATGTAAATTACACATTCATTTCTAACAGAATCGAAAAGCTGGTAGAAAGATTTGTCACGATCTGTTCCTAGTCCGTATTAATACAACTCGCATCATACCTAGTGATGTTATAATTCGAATTAAAATTAATCGATAATCAGCTATCTGAATGAAAATGCGAATTTTCACTTTCAGATTTTTTCTTTTCTTTTCAGTTAGAGTCTTTTCACAATATCTATCAGATGCAGTTCAATGTCCAGCGTGGCTTGTGCCGGGGAAGTAGTTGTTTTCTATTAGATATTACAAATAAATCACATTTTTCATTTTTCTACTCTCATGGAGAATGTTCCCGTTTTTATTCAAGTGATATTTAATTCGAATGATGATCCGATTTTTGAAATCATAAAATTGCCATAATTCGATTATGGAAATAATCTGATTATGAACATCACTAAATTCATACCATTGCTGGCTATTCGTGTTCTCTGATCCCGAGCTACAAAACTCAGTCTAGGGCGCGCCATCTTCCTGGATTGTTTCATTTCATTGATCCTGTGTCTTAGTAATCTTTCTAAAAATTTTTTGAAATATTGTCGTAATATGATATTGATAATCTATTCGAATATTTTGGTAATATTCTTAGAAATATTTTGTTTAGAATATTCTATTTGGTTTCATAATGTTCTTTCGGTTGGATCTCATAGGATTCGCATAAAATTTGATACGGAATTCCAAATACAGATTGGACCATCGAATCCTGAACCCACTTTTTCATACGATACCGAATAAGATTATACATTGTGAATTTCCACACATAGGTTCTCAAGCTTTTGAATGAGGATATAAAACATTATTGTGATTGAAATTGGAATAAATCATTGAATTGTAAAGTCTCTTTTTTAAACCACCACTGCCTCTCTTATACTCCATATACTTGGTTTCTTATCGACACTTGTAAATTCTCAGTGATTCTGGGTTGTATGGAAACTTATAAGAATTGTATAATTTCTGATAAGTAATTCCTGATCCAAACCACCACATCCTCATCCCACTATTTCCAAAAGATACCCAACAAAATTGGATACGGAATTCCTGATACAGATCATCGAAACCTGATTTCACCTTCTTCATACGATACCCAATAAGATTATAAATTGTGAATTTCCACACATTCCTCATACGTTGACATGCTTGTGATGTGATGTAATATCGTCGTGATTGAAAGTGGAATATTTCATCGAGTCTAGTCTCCTTAACAACCACCGCCTGATATAAACTCGAATGCCATGTATTCGGATATGCTTATAAATTGCATCTACTTACAAATCCTCATACAACCTTCCAAAGTGTATGTGCCAGGGATATGTACGTATAGGTTACAGATTTTCCACGTAGATCCTTATAAATTCTCATAATTCGTCTATATTTTTTCATGAGATTTCATGTGGTATTTTTGGCAGGGTATTCTTCACGCTCTCATGAAACCACCATACCCAAGATGAAAACTTTCCGATAATGTGTATAGCGGCCAATACACTGAATCAATGCGTGCTGTTTGCCATCATATAGTATTGTGCATCGTGCACGAATGCTGTGATGTGTGCAAAGAAGTCCCTAGTGAGGAAGGCTATAATCACAGCCCGAGCCGTGGTGAGACAATCGGCAACACTGTACGGAAATCAATTTGACGTCTACTCATTAATTCTTTAATGTGAATTTCTCGACTTATTCAAAAAAACTAGGAAAAAAACATATGATAATGAATTTTTAGAGAAAAGAACGGCGATTAATGTGGTTATATAATTTTTTTCATCACAAACTGAAATCGCAATATATTCACTTTCTTGGGAAATCTGTCAAGTTTGGTTATTACATGCCCTAAAATTCACATTTCGGGAGATTTTTTAAAAATATTTTTGCAGAAACCACAAAGATGATCTCCGATTTTTTTCAGATTTTTCATTTGAAATCTGACTAATGAAAATAATATGTTTTTGTACCTATACCATCGTTTGGTACATTCTGTATAATGTACCTTCCGCACATCACTAGTAATTACCCAGGACTTCTCGAAGTGTATATTTTGAAAGTTTTATAGACAGTCACAATGCGATTTCGCCAAGCAAATGGGAATTGAATGCACCTCCCATGGAGACTAAAATAATGCACACATTTGTAATTACTTACTGCATTAACCTTTTAAAAGCATTCCTTTCATATTTTTCAATTTGATCAAACAAATGTAGGTTTTGGAATTTTTATGGAATGAATAAATGTAAAGCATATCGATTTTTTTTTCTACATCCTATTGAATTTCTATGTAAATCGAAACAACTGAATTTCTGGTATTCCTATATAGGCAGTTAAAATAAAAATTATACAGTGCGCCCACATAGATTAGTTATGGAATAAATTCATTATACTTGAATTTGAAAATATTTTTGAAAAATTCTGGGATTGGTCGAATTTCTTTTTTGAGGGGTTAATTTTTGAACCATACTCAAAATATATAGCGTTATCCGAAATTGACTAAAAATGACTTTGATGATATTTTTCAATGTGATTTGGTTAGGAATCATATGAATCCAGTGACACCAGATTTGATGGATTATATCAAACTGCTGGAAAGGCATGGAACAAAAACGTCACCATATGTATAATGAGTGTGAGAGAGACTAATTAGATATACGATGAAGTTTTTTGCCTATATCTATGCAGCTGTTAGACATAATTCCGTTAAACTTGATTTCAATGGATTCGAAGTAACGATCGCTAGCAAACATATTGGGTAAAAAAACCAACGATGTAATTCTTACTCAAATGCGGATAAACCTATATATTTTGGGTATGGTTTGAAAATTGGACCTTCCAAAAAGAAAATCGACCATTTCAAAGATTATTTTCAATTTCACATTCTCTAGAAATTCCATAAATTCAGCTGTTTCGATTATCACAGAAAATGAATAAGGTTTTGAAGGAAAATCAAATTTATTTCCATTTGTTAATTCCATAGATATTCCAAAACCAACATTTATTTGATCAAATTGGAACTAGACTACAATTTTTGTATATTCATAACTTTTACAAAAGACTAGTGGCTTGTTTCAATTACTTCACTTTTATATGAAATGATCCAGAACGAATTTGTTTCGTATCATATATGTCATAAAAGTTTAATTTTTTGTTTATAATATTTTGAATAGACAGAAAATATTTTTCTTACTAGGTACGGAAAAAAATATTCATACAAATTACTTTCAAATTTATTAAAACAAAACATCCTGAAACAACATAAAATCTTTCAAATAGAAAATATGAAAACAAACAAAAATGTAACAATGTAATAAAAATAAACCTTTCCTTGCTGGCCTATATCGCAGCCTCCCAAACAAATCTGAAATGGAACTTTGTAGTTACTGAACTCTTTTTTTCATGTATGGAACAAAATTATGTGACATTTGTGGAAAACAGATTAGCACTTTAAATAGTTTCCTACTGGAGGAATATTGCACAAATATATGTTAGATATAATTCAATGTTCGTAGGGGAAAGCAGTTGTTTTCTGACAGCCATTTGCCTCAATGTTTTCACTTTGTGAGATGGTGTGGAGAGAAGGAATTAATCGTTACAAAAACAGATAACCCAGGTTTTCGGAGAAAATCCCTCAAAAGCAGAGCTTGTGCAGGGAAGAGTGATCCGGGACCTACACCTTACGTACAAGTGGGTTCCGAACCACTTCAGCTCCGTAACGGCGGTGGGGATCGAACCCAAGCCGCCTTAGTGGAAAGCAAACGCTTTTAACACCTCGACCACTTGTGTTTCTTGTTTCTATTGAGCTTTGAAGATTGAAGCTTTAAAGATTGAAGAAACTCACCTCAGTTGTGAGCGAAAAGTTCAAAGAAACCTCCTCCACGGAGGTGAACCGACCACGGCCTCAAAGCCCGGAAACCATACTTCTTCATTCTGCTTCCGGCCGTGAAAGCCTTCATTCTATGCTCAACAATACCAAGTTTGATGCTATCATCTCCAATGACTACAGAATATCGCCCATTATTTTATCCATAAGCCTATGAGTGGGAGAGAGAAACTTTGTCTGGCGGGTCAATACCTCTCACACTTATTGAGCTTATGAATAAAATAAAAGGCGATATCTCCGTAGTCTTTGAAGATAATAGCATCACACTTGGTATTGTTGGATTCCTTATGATCATCCCTAACCGATCATGCAATGATATACCGGGTGTTTTATTTGAAAAAATTATTGAAGATTGCGCTCAGCTGCCATTTAAAAACATTAAGCTGTGATTTTTTTCATGAAAAAGTGGTTTTTTATCTTCCATTCAAGCCTTCCAAATTTCGTTGCAATGTACCAGGTGGTTCAAAAATTAGTAGGAAAGAACGGACTTTTGACGGGTACCGGACATATCGTGAATCGTTCATTAAATTAAAATAAATCTTTAAAAATTGTTTTGTCAGTCAAGCACAATTATTACTGAACGATAACCTTTTTCTCTCATTTACTGACATATCAACGACCGATAAATTTACAGGAAACAGTTTCTAATGAATATCGGTCATTCAAGGACTTTAGGTCGTGAATGGTCTGTACAAACATAATACAAATAGGTTTGCACTGTTTTGAAGTTTTCGATTGAACTGTCAAACTTGAAACAAGAAAGGTTTTTATATCTCGCCCTGTATATGTTGCAATTTAAAGACTCAACTGGGGAAACAATGAAACAATTATCATTTAAGCTCAAGTTCGAGAGTTATTCCTTCTCGTTATTCAAATGATTTCACACAGCAAAAGAATAGCAACTATCACTTTATTTCTCCCAACCTCTTGATTATCAGTTCATCAACAATTTCCTCATAATTACATTATATTTATTCAAAACGTTTGTTCTAGGTTTATAGTGGACATGAACGGGGATATAATTTTGAAATTGGGTGAGTAACATTTTGATTATACCTACTAGCGCAATATATTTTTTGTAGATATTAGTACCGAGGATAATTCGCCGCATTAACAATATGTTTGTATTTTTACTGATCGAATAAAACTGAAAAATGAAAATTTATTTAGCAAATGCTAGTTAGTGGTTTCAGGTAGGCCTTGTGTATCAAATGGACACCAAGGTTAACAAAATTTGTGTAATAATAATTGTATTAGTTGATGAATATAAAAACAAATCGCATCCGAATTTAAATTTACGATGAATAGTGGCGTTCAGAAAAAAAATCCAGAAATAGATTTTCATTAAAAAATTGTGTTTTATAAATAGGCAATCAAATGGCCTGTCAAATATAATTATAAAATTAATATGATTCCATTTAAAATTCGTTGAACATCAATAAATGGATTGGATGGAGCTACGTGATGGTGGTGCAAGGCTAGATAGAGAAAGCGTAAGAATTCGGAATAATTTCCATTGGGAACTAGGGAAATTACGACAAAAAACAGCCAGGGAGCTCGAATAATTTTATTCCAAGAAATATTACCCCCTTGCCACCTAGCTGGTGTGAGAAATTACTATAAAGAGAAAATGTCGGTCGGGAATCCAAAAAAGTTGCGAAAATTCGCGAAAATTCATTCAAAAAAATCCGTTAAAATACTAAAAAACATGGACCATCAAGTGACTTCATTTTTTGAAGATGTAACTCCCACCTGAAGTCCAGAAAGAAAACGCGAATGAATTTTGGAAAGATTCCGACGGTTTTGGACGTAGAGAATTATGAAGAAAAACAGTGGTTGGGGGCTCATACCTATGAGGTAAAAAAATTGTGAGAACTCACGAAAATAAAATCGGGCACATCCGTAAATACAGTGAAAAATATCGAACCGTCCATAATTTGAATTAAAAAATTGTATTTTTTCTCCTGAATACGCAGAGATCGAAAATCAGGCAAGAAATATCGTACAAAGGAAGTTGCAAGAACTCGCGAAAATAAAATCGAGAAAATCTGTAAAAATGGTCAAAAACATCGATCATGACTTCGAATAATTTCCTTAGTTTGACCTGTACCTATGGATGTATGTAGAAAAGTTAAAATATAGGGTTATCGAAAAATTTCGGCTGGACCCTCTCCCTATTGAAATATATATATATATATATATATATATATATAATATATAAAAATTCCGACGGTTTCAGACGTCGAAAATTATGTATAACGAATATTTCCATCCTATATTAAAAATCCCATATGAAGCGGGACATTTTCGATTAATAACAGCCAAAATAGCCTGAAGCGGGACATACTTAGCAAAACATTTTTCCATGTAATTTGAACCTATCATATCTACGTAAGAGCATTTGCTCCCACCCAGGCGGCCCGGGTTCGATCCCCACCGCCATCACGGAGCTAAAGTGGTTCGGAATCCACTTTTTAAGCTGTAGGTCCCGGGTCTCCTTTGCTCGCACAAGCTCTGCTTCTGAGGGGTTTTCTCCGAAAACCTGGGAGATTCGTAATGATAAATTTTAACAATTTTTTTTTTTAACAAAATTCGTGATCAAGTGACCAGAATTAGCCAATCAGACATATATACATACATATAACTGATAAGTGCCCCGACAAATTATCACTGTTGAAAAATCGTGTCACTATGATAACGACATAGTTTGACGTTTACTCAATTAAATTTTTAAAATGTCTGTCACTTCTAGCAGATATGGGAATATCAAAAACGACTGGATGTAATAAAGATAAAGTGAATAGATTTAATTATAAGTGGAAATGATCCAAAATATAACACATTAAGTAAAAAGTATATATAAAATCGACAATGTCGAAGTACCCTTCTCTCTAAATATTTCCACCATGTGGAAAATATGAGGCAAACATCTGACAGAAAACAACTACTTCCCTGGCTACTACGACGGATATTGAATTACATCTGACCGATATTTGTGCAACGTTCTTCCAAGAAGACAGTTTCAAATGCTTATTATAATTATACAGGTATGAATTTTCTTTTGGTTGAGGAAGACGCGTTTCGCGGTTCTTGCCGCTCGTCAGAAACAGGGTAGGTCGGACAACATTGAAGTCGTCCTGCCCCAACCTAATGAATTATAATTCACTGTATAACTAATATCTTCCGACAAATGAAGCAGCGACTTACAGCAGAAGTCAGTCGCAGTGTCAACCGCAGGGAAACAAAAAACATTCCTCAGTAGCGAAGACTCCATGAGGTGAACAAAATTCACGAATTTTTGCCGGAGAGTATCAAAGAAATGAAATAGTAAAATCGAAAATGTAGTAGTTCCTTTCTCTCCAAATATTTCACCAGGTAGAAACAAACTACTTCCCTGGCTAATACCACGACGGATATTGAATTACATCTGACAATTATTCGTACAACGTTCTTCCAAGAAGACAGTTGCAAATGCTTATTGTAATTATACAGCAGATAATCCTTCATTTGACTAGGGAAAACCACCTGCAGACGCGTTTCACGATTTTTGCCGCTCATCAGGGTAGGTCAAACAACATTAGAGTCGTCCTGCCCCAGACTTATGAATTATAATCCACTGTATAACTAATATCTCCCTACAAATGAATCAGCGACTCACAGTGAAAGTCAGTCGCAGCGCCACCAGCAGTGAAACACAAAAAGCATTCTTCAGTAGCAAAAACTCCAGAAAGTGAACACAGTAAAATCGACGATGTCGAAGTACCCTCCATGTTTCCACCAGGTGGAAAATATGAGGCAAACATCTGACCGAAAACAACTACTTTTCTGGCTAATACCACAACGGACATTGAATTACATTCGACATATATTTGTGCAGCTTTCTTCCAAGAAGACCCCATTACAAATGCTTATTTCAATTATACAGCAAATTACCTTTCACTTGACTGGGAAAGACCACCTGCAGACGCGTTTTGGGGTTCTTGCTGATTGTCAGTGACGGAGTAAGTCGGGTACATTGTATAACTTATATCTCTCTACAAATGAAGCAGCGACTTACAGTAAAAGTCGCAGCGCCTCCCGCAGGGAAACACAAAAAGTATCCCTCAGTAGCAAATACTCCAGCAAGTGAACCGCGAAACTCGTCTGCAGGTGGTCTTTCCCAGCCAAGTGAAGGATAATTTGCTGTATAATTACAATATGCATTTGCAACTTGGTCTTCTTGGAAAAACGTTGCCGAAATATCTTTCCGATATAATTCAATGTCCGTCGTGGTATTAGCCAGGGAAGTAGTTGTTTTCTGTCAGATATTTGCCTCATATTTTCAACCTGGTGGAAATATTTGGAGAGAAGGGTACTTTGCCGATTTTACTTTTTCATTTCTCTGATACTCTCAGGCTAAAATTCTTGAACTTTGTTCACTTCCTGGGGTGCTATTCTTGACCGTTCGCAATATGAACGAGTGACCGTATCGCTACATTCTGAGTTACTGATAGCATTTTAACGCCTTGCAGAGAACATCAGATTGTGAGGCTACGAATACACGTCATAATTGCGAACGGTCAAGAATAGCACCCCTGGAGTCTTCGCTACTGAGGAATGTTTTAGTGTGTCCCTGCGGGTGGCGCTGCGACTGACCTTTACTGTAAGTCGCTGCTCATTTGTTGGGAGATATTAGTTATACAGTTGATTATAATTCATTGCTGGGGCAGAACGACTTTAATGTTGTCCGACCTACCCTGTCACTGACGAGCGTGAAGAACCGCGAATCGCGTCTGCAAGTGGTCTTCTTCAGCCAAAAGTGAAGGATAATCTACTATATAATTACAATTCGCATATGCAACTTGGTCTTCTTGGAAGAACGTTGCCGAAATATCTGTTAGATGTAATTCAATGTCCGTCTACAGAAACATTCTAATTCTTATTTACATTATTATTTATATTAAAATTCAAGCGGGAAGTGCTACTTTTTCAAAGAAAAAGCGCACGGAAAGTAGGTGACCCAGGGTTAAACCGCCAAACGTTCAGTATCGATTTTTTGGGTGAAAAATCAGTTTCTTATTCATTATTCACAAACCCTTTGGTTAATTTGGTAGGATTTTAATGTAGGTACTTACCTAGAATTAAATAAGTTTTTTTTTTCAACTTTGACACCTTGTAATTCAAGAACAAATCAAGTTCTGATACATGCCGCTTATGAAGAAAAAAATCTTATTTTCACCTAAAAAACCGATATTGAACGTTCGGCGGTTTAACCCTGGATCATCCTGTATATGGAAACAGCACATACTTTCTTCTTTTAACAGTTTTATTTGCAATTTTGATGTTACATATCGAATGAAGAAGCTTAGAAAGTCTCAGTGTAATATCTTGTATAGTATTTATGATAGTGAAATAAATGTAGGAACTGTAGGACTAGCATTACCAACATTGCCATTAGATTGTTAGAAATAATATCTGTTTCGATATTCAATGGTGTGTTAAACAGAATACTTCTCAGTAAGCTAGGTGGATAACTATTGTCTAAAAACTCTGTATTTCATCTATTTCACAAGGTTTATTTTCAGTGAACGCTTGTGGTATGACTGTCAGAACTGCATGGTTTCCTGTACTAGTCTATAAGTATTTTGTTTTCAGGATAACGTATACATTTTGTATCTAAGAAAGGTACGGAACAGTCATTATCCTCAGTTTCTATTGTGAACTGGAAATATGGGTTGAAGCTGTTAAAAGTAATGCCATCTTTTGGCAATGCAACAATTATCATCAACATATTTGTTGATGAAAAAAAGATTGAATGATAATACTGGAAATACTGTGTCCAACACATCATCCATTACATATGCAGCTAATATTGGGGAGATAAATGCTACCATAGGGGTGCCAAAATTTTTTGTGAATTTTTTAAAAGAAAAATATCTATTATTGAAAAGAAAAGTTTTCATGAATGTTTCTTCATTAATGTTACAATAGTTGCTAATTCGATTCCATTTTTTATAAATTGATCTTTGACAAACTTCTATGTATACATTGCTGAAAATTGAAAAGAGATATTAAATAATGTAATTTTGACAAGTATAATTCTTTATAATTTCCTGAAGATGAATATAAAATATAACACCACTGGATTTGCGATATTTTGAAATGGGTCATATGTTGATTACGTTGAAATGCGTCAACCAATAAAAAAGTTCTAAGGGAATGAAATTTGAAAAATAATGCCTATTAATCAACCCACCAATTCAATTTCAGAACTTTTATCAAAATTCGAAATACACCACTGGCCAAAATTTCATCGAAATCTGTTAATAAATAAGGAAATAATAAGATAATAAAATTTGAAAAATATGTAAATGGAATTTCAGGAAAATGCCAATTTATCTCATAATTTTTTATTTTATTTATTTATCACATTTATACAGTCAGTGATATTTTGAGCCTCCCTTAATCAAGTGGTGTAGTCAAAGTTCTGATAAAAGTTTTGAAATTGAATGGGTGGGTTGATTAAACGGCATATTTTTCAAATTTCATTCCCTTATAACATTTTTATTGATTGACGCATTTCAACGTAATTCACATTTGAACCATTTGAAAATGTCACGAATCCAGTGGTGTAGTTGGAATTTTTCTAAAAAAATCGCTAGTAATTTTTTTTATTTTTGACCTTGAAAAATCAGATTAGTTGGCCCTGGAAATGGAGACTAATTCATGAAATTTGGTGTCCTAGTAGACTTTTTGAATGTCTACCTAATAACAAAAAAATCATTCCAATTGGTTGGAAAATGTAGATTTTATAAGGGTGCTCCAGTCTTAAGTGGGTCACACTATATTTATATATATAATTGGGAAGATTATTTGGGTAAGCAGCAAGCAAAACGTGTACTCTTTTAACACTATATTTCCAATATTTCAACAGTGGTTACTGTCATCTGCAGGGAAGTGTGTCTTAGAGGCTGATTGCAAAATGATGTGATGAAAGTGATACAACATTATCGAATGAGAAACATGAAGTTGATAATAAAATAACATTAAAAGGTCAATAATTAAAATAATTAGTCAATTAACACAAACATTTTTAAAATTTATATGAATAATTTCCACGTGTGGAAATACTCAGCACGTGTCTATCATCTTGGTTAGGAAACAGACTGACTAATTATTTTATCTATATACAGAGTGACCCATTTGAAAGCGGGCCACCTCTCTAAAACTGTTATTTATTATCCGATTCAGAAGTTTTTTTTTTCAATAGATAGAGCGTCAATAGTTCTATTAGAGTGCTGTGAAGTCGAAATAGAAATAAAATTTTCAAGGCCTACTTCGAATTTTTTTCAAGGTCAAAAATCCAAAAAACATACTAGCGATTTTTTTATATGAAATTTGACGACGCCACTGGATTTGTGATGCTTTCAAATGGTTGTGACTAAAATTTCACGATGAAATATGTTTTTTCAACAGAAATATAGCATAAGTAAAATTCTTATCACTTTATCTAAATATTTGGAATTGTCGTCATATTAAATCACAATATTATTAATAATATCGTTTAAAATGCTCTTTCAGGTCGTTAGCAGTCGAGCTTGTAAACAGCAGTTATTCAAAATGGTGTCAAATTATGTTTCTTTCAAACAGAACTCTATAAAGAATGGAAGATAGTTATGTCCATCAAAACACTGCAGTTTTTTTGTCAACAGAGAAATGAAATATACATCTTTACATCAAATAGTAATCAATATTCAATAATCAATAATAATCAATATTGATGAAATAAATGAACTACAACAAAAAAATGGATTGAGATGAGAGTGCCCAGACATTAATTTCCGTACTTTGTAACCAATTTCCGATTTAATTCGATACGTTTATTCTACCATTTTCTATTGCTAACTAATCATAAGATTCGATCAAAATTCGATCATTAGTTTGGGGTAACATTTATGCAAGCCTGGTCTTATTCTTTCACGCAGTTCCTCTTTGGTGGTTGTCAGTTATTTCGAATATCTATCTTGGTTTCATTCAAACGTGTTTGGGATGCCACATTTCGAAAATATTATTTTTATTAGAAGGCTTTGAAACTTAAGTTGCCGTAGAGATGACAAGTCATTAAAATAAAAGACGAAAAGACACAAATTTGTCAGTATTAATAGTGAAGTTTATAACTCTTCAAGTACCTACACTAATAAAGAAGTATGGCAGATAATTTGACTTTGCAGGAGAAAATTGAAATAGTAAAACTTCGTGGTAACAACGACAGATCCGAAAGGGAAGTATGTAGAATTTTCAATAACATGCATCCGGAGCGGCGAAATATTAGCAGAGCTACAGTTGGAAGAGTAGGTAAACAAAATTTTCAATCAGTATGGAGCTGTTAGTAAACATATCCTGAAGAATATCAATACTGTACAAAGGCAGAGACGAAATAATTCTGAACGAATTCGAAATTATTTTAATAATAATCCGAAAACAAGTGTGAGAATTGCAAGTTTGGACATCAACTTACCGCGTGAAACAATAAGGAGAAATCTTAGGAAATATAATAATATGAAGCCCTTTAAACCAAAGTTTCTTCACACCTTAGAAGAAGGCGATAATGAAAAGAGGATGGAGTATAGTTTATGGGCTCAAGGAGAATATCTAAATAACAGGAATTTTCTGAAAAAAATTTTGTTCAGTGACGAGGCAACATTCACAACCAATGGAACAGTTAATTCTCAAAATTCAAGGTACTGGACGGAAGAAAATCCACATTGGATAATAAATTGCAGAAGACAGTACTCCCAAAAAATATGGTCAAATTTTTTTGAATTTTTTGAAAAACGAGTTTTCCAACGCTATGGATGAACTTCCACTAGCAGAAGAGGCCCATATTCTATTTCAATTAGATGGCTGTTCCATCCACAATAGCAGGATTGTTAGAGATTGGCTGGAAGAAAATTTTCCTAATCGGTGGATAGGGCGAAATAGTTCATTGATTGAGTTTCCCCCCAGATCCCCGGACTTGACTCCACTTGATTTTTTTTTATGGGGCACCGTTAAGGAAAAAGTATACAAAACTCGCCCAACAAGCAAAGAGGAACTGCGTGAAAGAATAAGACAGGCTTGCAGAGATATCACCCCAAATCAATTATTGAATGTTTTGGTTAACATTAAAAAACGATATGATAAATGTATCGAATTGAATGGAGATTTGGTGGAACAGTCCAAAATTTAATGTGTGGGCACTGTCATGTTAATACATTCTTTTGCAGTGGTTCATTTATGTTTTTAATATTGATAATTATATTATGATATAAAGATGTGTATTTCTATTCTTTGACAACAAACTGCAGTGTGCTAATAGAGATAACTATATCGCACATAAAGTTGTTATGTTCTGAAGAAGTATTTTATACCATATTATTTACAAAATTGTTATTTAATATACAACTATTTGAATTATTTTGACAGTGATTGGTATATTTTACTTATGCCATATTTCTGTTAAAAAAAATAATTTTATCTTGAAATTTTAGTCACAACCATTTGAAAGCATCACAAATCCAGTGGCGTCGTCAAATTTCATATAAAAAAATCGCTAGTATGTTTTTTGGATTTTTGACCTTGAAAAAAATTCGAAGTAGGCCTTGAAAATTTTATTTCTATTTCGACTTCACATCACTCTAATAGAACTATTGACGCTCTATCTATTGAAAAAAAAAACTTCTGAATCGGATAATAAATAACAGTTTTAGAGAGGTGGCCCGCTTTCAAATGGGTCACTCTATATATATATATATATATATATATAAATATATATAAAAAAACTCTTTAAATTAAGATATTCTCAACCTGATGAGTAAGAATATCCTTGGGGATGCAGTCAGGAATAAAAGGCCTCGTTGAAGTAACACTCTGGTGTTAAATAGTCAAGCTTTCAAAATTTTTTAATTTCTTTATCAAGACATCTGAAAATATTAATGGTGTAAACATAACACTAAAAATATGACAATATGAAAAACAACTTACTAAAGTGAGGATAGTTTGAAGAAAATAGCATGTGCTTTTCCCTTGATCATTGTATACACAATAGGTTTTACGGAGAAGATAAGAAAAATATGCACTGGTTTATAAAATCGGAAAAATTAAAAAGTGACACAGTGTGCATTTTGTCTCGATCGAGAGAAAAGCAAACGTAATACATTAAAACTGAAATCTTGTTGGAGATTTCCTTAGATTAAAAACATTTTTAAACACAAATCAACATGTAACCGGCTCCAGCACAGAAACAGGAAAGCAGAGGACACAATGAAAGAGAAAGATGAAACTAAAATGTCAGCTGTCATCCACCTGTTAGCTGTCATGTGTACTGACTCCATGCAACTGTGATAGAGATGAAACATTATATATATATATATATATATATATATAATCTTGACTATTTTTTTGGGGCAGCAGCAAAACGCAAGTGTACTCTTATAACATTATATTTCCAATATTTCGACAGTGGTTACTGTCATCATCAGGGAGCTACAAAAATGGATGAAACTATGGTAAAATGGTGAGGATGAGAGTCCAATACTTACAATGTTAGTGAGATTGGTCGCTTAACAACGATGTTGAAAAATTAGCAATCTCACCAATCTTACTAACATTGTAAGTATTGGACTCTCATCCCTGATGATGACAGTAACCACGGTCGAAATATTGGAAATATAATGTTATAAGAGTACACTTGCGTTTTGCTGCTGCCCCAAAAAAAATAGTCAAGATTTGTTTCTAACTAGTCAGCAATAGACTACCTCTCTTCTCTCTCTCTCTATATATATATATATATATAGGAGAGAGGTAGTCTTTGTTGACCCGTTAAGATCAAGCTAGGGAAACTTGTTGGGTAAGCAGCATGCAGGAAGTATACTCTTATAACACTTTATTCCAATATTTCGACAAGTATTATTGTCATCATCAGGGAAAGCTACAATAATGTTAAAACTATAGTGAAAACAATTGACAACTGTGGATTCTAAACTACTTACGTGTTGATGAGATTGATTGCAATAGATGATATAGAAAGACTTGTACGGTATTTAAACATATTAAAAAACAAGTTATGAGATAATCTTAAAGGTAATCGTCACACATAACATAACTGAGTTTTTAATAATGTGTGACGATTACCTTTAAGATTATCTCATAACTTGTTTTTTAATATGTTTAATTACTGTACACGTCTTTTTATATCATCTATTGCAATCAATCTCATCAACACGTAAGTAGTTTAGAATCCACAGTTGCCAATTGTTTTCACTATAGTTTTAACATTATTGTAGCTTTCCCTGATGATGACAATAATACTTGTCGAAATATTGGAATAAAGTGTTATAAGAGTATACTTCCTGCATGCTGCTTACCCAACAATATATATATATATATATATATATATATATATATATATATATATACCGGGTGACCACGAGGTGAGCAACGCAAAATAATTTTTTTTTCGACAAAAAAGTATTCTTTCATTTCGTTTTGTTTTGTCATCTTCTACTTCCTACTTCATTTATTGCTTCAATTTCGGAGACGCCCTGTATTTTTGTGTGAACGTTTCTAATCGTATCCCCCTCGTGCTTGACTTATTCGCCAGAAATTTATCTCGTACATGAACAAAATTTCCGGCAATAATTTAAGACTAGGGAGATTATAAGTGAAAAACAAAATGTCGGTAGCGATCTTGGACCTCCTTTCGAAAAAAATATTGCGAATTCTTCCGAAAATAAAATTTGGAAAAACCATGAGAATAGTGAAAAACATGAGACCATTTGTGTGATACAAATAATTCCTTGTCATCTTGACATACAGATAGAGAACGTGTAGGAATTTAGAAAATTTTCCGATTGTTCCGAACGTGGAAAATTAAGGAAAAAGGTGTCGACTGTAGAGGTTGGACCCCCCTGAAAAAAGTTGCGAGACCTGGTGAAAATAAAATTGTTAAAATTAATAAAATTTCTGAAAAATATAGGAACGTCGATAATAACAATAAAAAAAAACTCGCCTACCTGAAACGTGTAAAGAACGTGTAGAAATTTGAAAACATAATTTTGAAAAACATCGGGAAGTAGAATAATTTTTGTAGCTTGGCCTGTGTGTGTGTGTCCATTCAAGTAGGGTACGTGCTAAAGAAGCTAGATGACAAAGGATATCGAACATACTATGTTCCTATGGTACCAACCTCTGTGCACCTGGCCCAAAAATAATATTTTTGCATGAAATTTTTTTTTTAATATTACTCTTCATGAAAACTCATTTTTATTATTATATTATTTATTAGTGGTTGCCGAGCTCATTGGCCGTCGTGAAGAGATTATACTACTTGACATTCCTTCCAAGATCCGGCATTAGTGAGCGCGAGGAATGGAGTCAACTTTTTATGAGAGACACTTAAATTGTGACGACCCCTCATCGAAGGTTAATCTGATGACGGCGCCGAGGGGTTTGAAATGTCCACAAAAAGTATTCCCAATAATTTCTTATGAAATGCGCTCGGTATTTCAGAAAATTCCGCCGATATCAACTTTCAGGTTCACGCTGATCCGCCACTGAAAGTTCTGGCGGAGCCGAATATTTGATTGGTCATAACTCTGCCAAAAATGATCGGGGAAGGGAAAGGAAAAGTTCATATCGTTTCTGAAGACTCCTACATTCTCATACAAACATAATATGCGAGTATTTGTGTACCTGAAATGTGTTTTGTCGCACTTCACCGAGATGTTTGCGGATGATCCGAAAATCATGAATAATTTACTGAATATGGAATTATTATACTGAAGCAGCAACCCATACCCTCTTTGGAGTTTATGCAACAATTTTGAAGTAGTGTGACAGGTCCTACTTAAACATGCCAAAAAAATACTTTGTTTTACTCCTGCCTCATTTTCAACTTACCCATAAAACTGGCATTCTCTTCCGTAGATGTTGAAAATAATCACTTATTCATATCCTGCATATTGTATGTTTAATAAAACTATTATGAAGTGCAAACCTCAAGCTTAAAATCACATACTTCATTTTTCATGCAGGATATGTATGAGCCATTATTTTCAACATTTACTGAAGAAATTACCGTGATTATAGGTCAGTTGAAAACTGAGGCAGGAGTAAAACCCAGTTTTTTCTTTGGCATGTATAAGTGAGACGTGTTTCACTAGTCTAAAATCGTTGCATATGGTCCAAAGAGGGTACTGGTTCCTGCTTCAGTATAACTATTTCATATCAACTAAAATATCTATGACTTTTGGATCCTCCGAAAATATCGTAGACGGGTTATGTGAAGTGGGACAAGTGGGATTCAGTTACTCACATGTTATTTTTGCATGAGGAAGTAGAAGTCTTCAGGAACGATACACACTTTTTCTTTTCTTTCTACTAAAATTTTTAGCAAAGTTATGACAAATCTAATTTTCGGCCCTGCCGGGAATTACAGTGGTGGGTTAACGCGAGCATGAAATTTGATATAAGAATTCCATCAGGTTTTCTGAGAAAACGAGTGCATTTTGTGAAAAATTACTGAGTATGTTTCTTGTTGAGAATTGAATTATCTTTCGCATTGTTGAAATTGTTTCTTGATAAATCTTATAACTTATATACATTTTTTTGGGTTTCACCCCTGATTTTTTGGCAAACAATTTTTTTTTAACAATATATAATGTCAAGAAGTCATGTGCCAAGTTTCGTAGGGCTACGATTCATTCTTCACGTGTGGCTTACATATTTTGTCATTAAACAGAAATACGAAACTTTGTCATTAATATCAGTCACAGAGTTGTTGACAAAACTTCAGGTTAGGTTAGGTTAGGTTTATTGAACAGTCTGTGACCAATAGGATCACAAACCGCTGATCACTTAAAATCCATCTGCTGAAAACGTACTTTCTCTAGTGCCCATCTTCGATCGCTATTTCCACATTGTTAATAAGAATTCTTTTTTCAGGAATCGCACTTACGATCCTTGTGTCCCACTCTATCGAATCGAAGGTAAGTTGTAGGAATATAAGTGAAATAGTTATTTATGTATCAAGGTCGTAAAGTAGGCGTTTATGGCCTATGCCGTGGATGATGGCCGAAGGCCCTAAAAGCATTTTACACACGTGATACATACAAAATTTTACGCACTAGGGGTTTATTAGCGCGAATCTCAAATACTGACTTGAATACCAATGGTCTACACGTTTCATACGTTATGTATATACTAATCAAGAGTAACATAGTATGGGGAATGTGAAACTATAGTAGCTGAGAAATTTTATATTGAATAATCTATTTCAAATGGATTGATCATCACTGAAAAAATTGAAAACGATTGCGCCGGAATGATTCCTGACAGTTATTTGAACCAACCATCCACTTCCAAAATGAATATACTTATTGTTCTTCTATCGATGCAGATGCTGTAACGAAGCTTTCAATATGTAATCATTATGTTCAACAGAATATCCCATCCTCAACATCAGTAACTAAACTAACTTCATTTTCAATGTTCAGGCTTATGACTCAATTACGTGTTGAAAAAATGTTAGGAAGAGCCTTTCTCTATTAATCAGAATAATTCTGATTCGTGTTAGGTCTTGCATGAAATGATGTGTAAATATAGACAATTTGAGAATTTCGTCTAGTTTACGGCCGGCTGGACATAATGTGCCCACGGGCGGTTAAGTGCCACTCACGCTCGCTGAACCAGGTGGTAAAGTGTACTTTACCGTCCGCTAGTGCATAAACAATATTTATGTATAGAGTTGATCAAATGCGTGTGGACTCGCCTATTTTTCTCAGTTGATATGAGAGTTATCAAGAAAAAAAAAATGTATGAAAGTTGAAGGGTATTTTACTCTGCACTTTTCTATGATTTCAGATGTCATGTTTAGTATCGTTAGAACGCTTGTTTTTTCTCATTTCGAAAATGATAATATAATTTTGAATCTATCAATGAATACAGTGTGTTTCTTCTTTTTTATGCCCACCTGTGCAATTCACTCACATAATGCTTGATTTGTTGAAAAAATCGTTCAGTTAAGTATGAAGAAATTTGAATCAGATAGTCGCGTACGTATAAGTAAAAAAAATCAATGCTTCATTAACAGTTGTTTCATTAATAAGTGTCACTTATGATCTTTGGGATAACTTCAATTACTAAAATCTGGAATGAATCCATTAATAGTTGAAGAAATATTTGATATAGAGAGAGAACGTGATACAATCGATTGGCCAGCACGAAGTACAGATATTACACCATTTGACTTCTTTCAAGGTCATGTCAAAAGTATGGTCCATATCGACAGACCTACTGGACAAATGGACTACAGTTCGAAGATTTAATACACTAATTTTGGTAAGAAACAAAATAAAATGTTTTTTCTTTATAGCAGATATTTCTTCAACTAGTAACGTATTGATACCAATTTTTGATATATAAAATTAATACAAGCATGTTAGTGAAATTTTATAATGAAACAACTGTTAATTTAAAAAGTAGTTGGCGCTTTCAAATCTCAACGCAAAGTTAATGTTTTCTGGGGAATGTCATTAATTGACAGCTTTTTCGTTCCAGAATGACAAAATTGAGGAAACGCTCGCTTATTCAGATGTTTCCCCTATTTGCCGGCGTGTATATAATAATAATAATAATAACAATAATAATAATAATAATAGGCAGGGGGGTAATCAACACCTGAGGCCCTGGTGAGTTGCGACACCACCTTCCCGAGCAAAGGATGCAAAATCGGACCGGCAGCTAATGCGCAGCCGGGAGGGAAACGGCAGCTTTCTCTCCGGTGTCGGCCGTGGGTTTACTGGGTTAACCCCCCAGTAAACTCTGAAACTTGGTTCTCGACAGACCAGTTATAGGCCCCCACAACCGACCCCATCCGAATAGGGGTCAAAGGCAAGGTGGTGGGTCCCAAAACGATGGATTGCCAAACAATGACAACCGCAATGACAACGGACGCCTTGAGTGGACGGATGAGCTGAGGGACGGCCTTCTGCATTGCTACGAGAGCAGTGAGCCCGCCCGGAGAGGATACATGGCGAGAATGCATGCTCTGTGGAGTGAGAGGTACCCAGAACATGCCGCCCTTTCCGCCCAAAATCTTAGGGATTACGTATCTCATCTTCGGGCCCGAGGCTATGTCAGAGCTCCTCCTCAGCTGGTTAACGTAGTGGCAGAAGTGGCAGATATGCCACTCGTAAACCTGGCTGCAGAGGATGCTCACATCATACCACCTATGGAGGGCATCAGAACCCGCAGGGCGCTACACAAAACCAAGTCCCTGAAGCCACAACAACTGGCACAGGTGGATGCGAGTATTCGTGGAGTTCTTTCGGAGGAAGCTGACATCTGGCAGATCAACTCTGCCGTGTATGACGCCGCTAATGCTCTGTCCCAGTCAGAGAGGAGGAATACCGCCCCTCTGGTTGGAAGGCATGAGAGACGCATACACAAGATGGAAGCTAAGATTAAGTCGGCGAGACAACACGCGTCTCGTATACAGTGTGTGGTGGACTACGTGGCGGCCAATAGGCCTTTCACGGTCACAGTACGGCGAATTGCCGCAAAACTGAGCCGAGCTCACCACACACTGAATCAAGGCGTGCTGTTTACCATCAAGCAGCACTGCCTTGATATGATACGAATGCTGGTGGCTGCAAGAAAGTCACTAGTGAGGCGGGCGAGAAGCGTCGTGGAAAACATGAAGTTCCGCGATAAACCTTCTCGCTTATTCCAAGAGCCTCCACGTGTAGTCGATAATCCGCCGGCCGCTGATCGGGTGGAAACCTTCTGGAAGAACATCTATGAGTATCCGCAACCACTCAACGTAGACACTCCAGCCCTAGCGCAGTTTGAAGCCTTCTGCAGGAGGCTTCAACAGCATGACCACAATGATCTGCGCAATCCGATAACCCCGGAAGAAGTTCGACAAGCCCTCAAAGGCTCAAAGAACTTCGCTGCTCCAGGCCCTGATGGGTTAAACAACTATTGGTGGAAAAAATTCCCCAGTACCCACCACCATTTGGCAAGAGTTTTCAACTCTTGGCTAGATGGGGAGCAGCAGATTCCGGATTGGTTTGTCGAGGGGCGAACCGTGCTTATCAAAAACGGATATTTGTCTGATCCAAAGAATTACAGGCCGATAACATGCTTGAATTCGTGCTATAAGATGTTTACGCGCATTTTATACGCGCGAATACTCTTCGCAGTTGATCCGGTGTACAAACGGATTTATGAGCAAAGAGGGTCAAAGAGGGGGGTCGCTGGCTGCAAGGAAAACCTGCTCATCGGCAGATGTATAACGCAGGACTCCGTGCAGTATAAGCGAAACCTTTCGATGGCCTGGATCGATTACCGCAAGGCATTTGATACAACATCGCATGAGCAAATCATGCATTTGCTCAGATGCCTTGCGGTGCCCGATCAAATAGTGAGATGCATTGAACAACTGATGCCACTCTGGAGGACTCGCTTCACCATAAGATCTGGTCAAGTCAGAGTCCAAACAGAGCAGGTAATCTTCAGAAGGGGCGTATTCCAGGGAGACTCCCTCAGCCCTCTTCTCTTCTGCATCTCACTATTGCCATTGTCCGTTGCACTCAGGATAACCCGTGGATATAACTGCGGCACCCCCAACAACCGGAGGCATAAGGTCACACATTTATTTTATATGGATGACCTCAAACTGCATGCCTCTGGAGAAAGGGACCTACATCAGTCCTTAAGGGTGGTGCAAGAGTACACGCGTGCTATCGGAATGGAGTTCGGGATTGACAAATGTGCCACGGTTCATCTCAAAAGAGGACGATGTGAGGGATACGGAGAGGATGTCCAGCTCGTAGACGGAAGCATCCTACATCATCTTGATGACGGAGAGACGTATAGCTACTTGGGAGTGGAGCAACGCCGCTACCAAGAGGTGAACACAGTTAAAAACTCTCTCCGCGGCAAGTATCAGCACAAACTCCGACAGATCTGGTCGTCAGAACTGTCGGGGAAGAACAAAGTTGCTGCAACTAATATGCTTGTCGTTCCGATCTTACTCTACTCCTTTGGAGTGGTGAAATGGACTCAAGAGGAGCTGCGACAACTCGATGTGAAAACTCGTAAGATGATGCATCTTAATAGGAGCTTGCATCCTAAATCGTCCGTTCCACGGTTGTACTTTTCCAGGCAGCAGGGAGGCCGTGGACTTTTGAGTTTGGAGTGTCTACATAGCAAAATGGTACTGGGTGGAGCCTGTAAAGTTATCAGGAGTTCAGATCCCCTTCTCTGCTTGGTCTGTGACCATGAAAAAGCAGGGATCGGAGCATATCTTTTCAAGGCAGCATCCTGTGAACCGATGAACTTGGTCTCGTTTTCGACTTTGAACGGGTTAATCCAAACTCTGTCACCGAGTTGGAGCCCGTGGCGGTATGATGGACACACTGTTCTCGAACTTAAAAATCATACCGGCTTACCATAGTATGGCAGAAATCTTAGCCGGACAAACGCAGAAGGCCGTCCTCCTTGGTTCACTCCGTCTGCTCAGGGCACATGATTCTCGGACCCAGTAGTTGCTCACCCCACGAACGTGAGGATTGGCTACCTGGGTAAATGTCACCAGCGCGCCCTCCAGATGTGTCGGAGCTCCAGAGACAGTGCCCGACTGGTGTAATCCAACCGGATAATAATAATAATTATTATAATTCCTTTATTTTCTCAAATTAGTTTGCACACCAACAGCGTAGGGATACAAATAAAAAGAGGTAAAACGTCAGCAAAATTTAAAAATTATCAAACATAGTCTACATGACAACAAAATAAGAAATGTAAATATGAAATAACAAATATAAATGAATATATATATATAGATATCACAGACATGTTAAAAACAATATAATAAAAAATATTTATTAATATAACTAACTCTAGTATTTAAAAAAACATACACGTCACATACAATAACAAGTCATGAAAGAAATTGGTCAACAGTGTAGCAATTTTTCGACAAAAGTATCTGTTTTACTCTTTTCTTGAAAAGGTATACATTTCCTGAAACTCTGATGTGTTCGGGAAGATTGTTATATGGTCTGAATCCTTGATATTCAAAAGATTTTTCAAAAAGTGCAGTGCGATGTGGACTGGGAAGATCAAGTTCAAGATTCCATCAAGTTCAAGATACCATACCTGAGTTGAGAATTGAAATTCGCATAATTTCTTGGCTACAATAATTGGAGAGCTACCTGAGAGAATAACAAGAGTTTCTTTACATAAGTTGTCTACTTGTGGCAACCATTGAAATTTGTTATCAAAAATAACACCTAACTTTTTTGTTGATGTTGTTGAAGCCAATTCCAAATCAGTATTCTCAAACAGATTCACCTTTTACTATGAATTGTACCATATTGGTTTTTGTTTCGTTCATTTGTAAATAATTTTTCTCAGGATAATATTATAAGAATCAGCCTCTTCATTGCCTTTTGAGATTAATGTGACATGTTATGTATTGTGAATTGTTATTTTAAAACTGTGTAATAAAACCCCTATTTATTTATTTATCTAACACATGGCAGTTATGACTGTCATTATTAATGTCATTTTAAAGAAGTAATAAATAACACACTAGTGAGTTATAATCCATAACTCACTAGTGACTTATGGATTATAACTCACTAGTGTGTTATTTGATAGTTAACTTGTCTAAAATGACATTAATAATGGGTCATAACTGTCATGTGTTGGATAAAACATTGTATGCCACTCATGTGTTATGTTTCCTAAGTCACTTTAGCCTGACGGCCTCGTGGTATAAATCTTTCTCGCGTGACTTATTTTCAACATAACACACTAGTACCATAAATAACTATTATTTGTTTCTGCACGTCACGCCGGGTACCCAGGTTCAAAACGTGGACAAACAATTTTTTTTATATATTTCAGGAAATTGGATTATATTACCAGCAATTCGGATACCGGCTATTGAAAATTGTCATAATTGTACATTCAATTTTAATAATAGAATAATGCAAGCGATTTAGCTAAAATGTTACTACAAACTGACAATAAATCCAATAGCAATCATTTTTGGTACACGGGCAGTTTTTGGAAAGTACTATGGGAACTATGGGAATTAGGGAAAATTCCAGGGAAAGCTCGGAAAATCAATAACTTGAAAGGGATTGGAAATTTGGATATAATGTAGGGAAACAAACTTGTAGAATATGAAAATTCCCATAAAAAGAGTTATTGCATGTTTTTCCGAAATTGCTTCCTTTGAGAGATAATGAGCTATAACTGATATTCCACGCGAACAACTCGGGATATTATAACATTTACCCCAACCTTCGACTAAAATCTGTGTATCTTTCTTGTTTCTGGTCGAAAATTCCTAAATTAAACGGTATTTCGAAGAAAATTCCTTCAGAAATTATCATATATAGCTGACGAAGGCGAAGTAATGATCTTTAATAAATTAACAATGTAATTTTACTAATTTCTTACTTATTCCTATCGAATTAGCTCGACATGGTGAGTTTGCACAAAGATTCAGTAGGTCAAATTTGAGAAAATTAGATATAACATTCATTCCCAATTTATATTGGGCCTGAATAAATTAAGTTTTTCTGTACCCGCTGTTTTTTAGTTCTTATGGAATTTCCGGGAAATATAGAAAATGATGAATGAAAACTCCGTTATCAGAAGTTTTTAGATACATATTCTGAATGTACAAGGCCTTGGCAATAAAATGACCAGTACGCTTTTTCAGAAATCTCCACTTTGATATTTTTACGTCGATTGTAAAATGAAAAATGAGCGAACTTAAAAACAACGGGTGAAGAAAAACTTGATTTATTAAGGCCCAATATAAATTGGGAATGAATGTTATTTTTGATTTGCTCAAATTTGATTTACTGAATCTTTGAGCAAACTCAGCTTGTCGAGCTTATCGAAGATCATTATTTCACCTTCGAATATCGAATACTACCACTTCTACCGACACCCGCCAGCTATATATGATAATTGCTGAAGGATTTTTCTTTAAAATACCGTTAAGTCGGTCGGAGTAAATCTAATACCTAGTTGTTCGCGCGGAAATCTTAAAATTTCTTAATTTATGATAAGGGTGACTGCGATTTCAGAAAAATTATTATGTGTACCCACATTCCTAGACTTCAATGCTTGATTTTCATTGTTGTCTGGGAATGCAATGATTTTACTACTAGATACACAATATATACTATTCTTGACATTTTTAGTTTTATGCAAGTTTCTCATGTCATTTGGTGTATAAAAATTTTCATTTTCATTCCGTTTACTAAATTTTCTTGTATAACAGTATGATCACGGTGGCCAAACCTTTTGTGCCATACATGAATGAAGCCTTCATGAATGAAGCCTTCTCATACAGACATGGTTGAATTATGTTGACTGAGTTTGTATAAATTATCAACCAAATTTCCTTGAGCAACGACTCTATTATTCAACTTGATAAAACAATTTATAAAATTCGACTTCAAACTGTTAATTTCTTGACAGAAAGTAAACTTACACCAAGCTCAGGAACATATTAAGTGTCTTTTACTGTTATCTCTGTTGTCATGTTATTATCAAGAAGACAAGTCAATATCCCATTCCCTACACCATAGGAGCGAACTTTTCTACAGTCTACGAGTTCAACTTCACTCACTGAATTCTTGAAATGTGTGAAAAACTGTTTGTTATTCGTCATGAGACTACTTGCTGCAGAGTATATGTACCAGACATGAGTTTCAGTTTTGATATCAACTTGGAAACAAATATGAGTGTTTGCTTCCTTTTCTTCATTATCTGATATAGAAACGACATTTGCTATATTCGAATATCACCTTTGTTTCTTATAATGGAAGCCATCTTTTTTCAGATGACCCGTCTTCTAACAGAAGAAGCATGTAATGTCTTTTTGGTATTTAGATTCGACGATTTTTATTATAAACTTTCAAGGCCAGTATAGAATTATCCTTCCTTCTATGATTAGATTAGATTAGTTTGGGGCTTCCGTGCCATAAGCATCAACACCGCGACCTTTTCAGATCTACTGTGTTCACCCTCGAAATCGTTTAGAGTTCTTTCTCTAGCCCTGAATTCGTCACGAGACTCCTTAGGTGACATAGTATGTGGGCCGTTGTTTCCTCTTCTTCCTGATAGAACCTGCATAGCATTTCTTCTGCCAGACCAATAGTACTCATATGTTTGTTGAGCCTACAATGCCCTGTGAAGAGTCCAACTATTATTCTAGTATTGCTTCTTCTCTGGTTTAGTAGATATTCTGTGAATGTTGGCAACGGTTTTTTGATAAACTCTTTGGCCTGCCTCATTCCTGGTGAATCGTTCCACCATTCTTGAGATTTCTCTTGGATCCATGATTTGGTGTTGGTTTTTAGTACAGCTTTCGCTATACCGCAAAACGGTTCTGGGCCATTCAGGACCTTACTTGCTCCTTCTCGAGCTAGTAAATCAGCCTCTTCATTGCCTCTGTTACCTGTAACCTGTAACCTGTGTGTGCTGGTACCCAAGCTAGTGTCAGTCTGTTCTGACTGCCTAGCTCTTTTAGGGCTTCTATGCAGTCTCAAACAAGTTTTGAGGTGATTTGCATAGAGTTGACTTCTTTCTATGATACTCCTGTATCAATTTTCCTTCAACTACTTCTAATGTAAGATCATCCTCTGGTCTTCCTTCTAAGGCTGTCACCAAATTCTAGTAACTTTCTGGTAGACTGCATAAAATTAGTGCTACTTGTAACCTTTCTGCTAAAGTATCTCCCAAAGTGACCAACTTATCTATAACACCCATTATATCAGCAATATGTTTTTCCATGTCACCATTCTCCGATAATGTTGTCTTACACAGACGCAGCAGAAAAACTTCAATTGTGAGAGTTGATTTCTCATTTTGTTTTTTCAGATTATCCCAAGCTTCTTTGACTGTTTTGCAGTTCTTTACATGAATAACTTGAGACTAATCAATAAGTGAACCTATTGTTGCTCTGGCTTTACCATCATTTGCATTCCAAGTATCACTCTTCGGTTCTGTTGGGATTTCAGTAACTATTCTCTATAGTTCTTCCTTGAGCAATAGCTTTTCAACTTTATACTTCCATATTTGGTAGTTGGAGCTGTTAAGCTTCATAGTGTTGAACTTTGTTGTGTCCATGATTACCTAACCTAACCTAACCTAACAGTTTTATTTATACACTGACTTATCCCTCTTTTATTACAATACAACTGGGACCATAACCTGTTAGCAGATACTGACTGATACTTTGAATATAAATAACTTTTTATGGATAATGTTTCAGTACTTATGATATAAGTAATATAATATAACACCTGAATTGACAACAAATTGTTATACAAAAAATATATTCATATAGCAGCAGGAAAGAGTTAAATAAATATACAGAGTATAAACATTTTATTCTGAATTCGTATTTGTCGCTTATCTTCAAACTTTTCATTAAAGGATCATTATGAATGAAAAATATTTGGAATTGCTTCAACAAAACCTAAATTCCGGCAATTACCGCATCGTATCCAAATGGCGGAAACCATAGTGTACTGGAAAAAAAACTCTGAGTGGTTTCAACAAGATGGCGCACCATCGCATTGTCGGCCAGTGTATGACTATTTTGATGAAACTTTTCCACGCAAATGGATTGGCAGACGCGGAAAAACAGAATGGCCAGCTAGATCCGCGGACCTTACCCCGTTAGATTTTTTCATGGGGTTATCTCAAATCCAAAGTATATTTCAATAGAGTGATCAATCTTGAGGAATTGAAAGACAAAATTAGAAGAATTGAAAGACAAAATTAGAATAATTGGACGCGAAAATTTGAGTAACGGGCTAAGAGATTTTCAAGAAGAGAAAGGTAGATAATTTGAACATCTAATTTGATCATTTTGAGAATTTTTTGTTTTTATTTCATCAAATCATTAGTTATCAGTAGTTACGATATTTTTTCTCGTTAATTTTCTTATGTACCATAGTCGGAATTATACGTATTGTATGCAAAAAAAGGTCCTGTTTCAAATGATATTTTTAAATATGAGGGTCATAACTGACACAATTACACAATTATGACGTCACATGGCAGAATTATATGTCAAAAAGTGCACATTTTAAAAATAAATTTTTCTCTTCCAAACCTGTAAAGATTTTAGCGAGTTTATTCCAACGTTTACGTGTTTACTGTATATCAGTCATATTTTATAAATTTTGTTTAACCCCAACGTGTAGGTATATGTCATCGCAGCTATTTTTATAGACATTCTTGAGTTGAGCCAAGTGATAACATTTCTCTTTTGTATTTGCATATATCTTAATGAAATTAATTCTTCAAAATAAAATCCATTCTGGTTCTCAAACTGTAAATCTTGATCGATACCTTTGTTCACAATATTTATAGAAGTTGGTTTGTTGTTTTGGTGCTAGAACACTATATTTTCCGTATATGTTCATATGCTTGACCGTTTTTCGTCGTTAAATATATATTTTAGTCATAGTTACAAAATTATCATATAGGTAAATCGATATGGGTCAACAAATACTTGCAAAATTGAATAAAAAAAAATTGCTCAATATACCCACGCTCCAGGTGTCTACAAAAGAAACTATATGACTCATATCTGCAATTTACGCTCTCGTTTGAAAGTGAAAACTATGAAATCCACCCCGGTAATCGATGTATACCAAGCGAACACTGTTATTGAAATCTGAGCAACAAGAAAGCTCGTCAAATAGAAGTCGAAATCAATTAAAGGAGAATTCTTGTTATCGATCTTCACTGCTTGGCAATCGATAGAAATAACTATAGAACTGCTCATATCATAAACAGATTTTTATGTTATTTTTTATCATCTTTTTATATAATTATCTTTTTCAGCCAAATTACGTATCCGATACCAGCAGTAGTAAGAACGGATCGAGTCATGTTTCTGGAGAGTCTCCCGTATTTTACCAAGGAGTGGAAGGAACTCCCGGGGTGGATTTTCCCATTTTCTCACATATTCCTAGAACAGTGTTTAGCTGCAAGGGCCTTGAATCCGGATATTATGCAGATTTAGATACTGACTGTCAGGTAATTATATTATTATACTACACAATACGCATTTTGGTGAAAAATGCGGGGACAAAAAGTAATATCCACATCTTTTTGAGAAGACATGAGTTAAAATAACGATGCGTCAATTCAACGTATATTGTGCACGATACAGTTTTCTTGATTATTTATGGTATCTGTTGTCAAAATTTTGTAATTTTTTTTTCTGGTTGCTACGCCAAATGCGAGTGTGAATAATACTCACCGACGACGCCTCAATTACTTACCGACGACTTCATAATACTGGTTGCTAGGCCACTAGCGTCGGTAAGTAATTCACTTGCTATGATCGTGCAAAACACACTATAATTATCACGAACGTTAAGCACTAACGATCTCAGACAATAACTGAATAAGACGTCGCTACGCTTCCCCTCCAAACAATTGTCTTCTACAGTATCGGTAACTTATTTTCATCTGGGGTATAGACAGAAATCTACGCGAGCAACAAGGAACGCAATGATATGATAATACTACATAAATAAGAGAGACTCACTACTGCGCGCCTCTCCTGTTACCTCGCCCGACGAATTAACAGCTTTCGTTGATATCCCTTACTCGAGCGAGTAGAGGAGAAATTCTAATATTCTCTCAACATATAGCAAGCTATTCTTCACGCTCTCATAAAACCACCATATATACCCAAGATGAAAACTTTCCAATACTGGTATAGGTAGAATGTGCTTACCGTTCTTGATACTTGATATGTTATACAAGTTCGATTAAAAGAACAGTAGGTTGAACGGTAAAAACTGTCACTTATCGTCCAAAGGCTGTGACTAATTTAATTATTAGTTATCACATAATTGTCACTTTAATCCTACCAACCAATATAATAGTTATTTAAGTAACAAGGAATGTCAAGAATTGTTAAAATTCGAGGTGAGCGAATACGAGCCAAGGCTTGTCGCTAGCCGAGGATATTATAACAGTCGAGACATTCCGTGTTACTTATTACGTTTTTCCCGCTGCTTGTTGACATTTCTCAAAATTTGCCTGGATTGAAGTTTGTTTTCTTACCCTTCCTTCATGATTATTCGTTCCGCTATTTCATTCCAAGTTGCTTGTTCGCGTAACTAAGTTACCGAATAAACAGACAACAATAATATTCAAAAGTAAAACCTAAAAATTGATATAAATGAAGCTGAAGGTATTACTTGTCAAAGTCAAAGTCATTATTACCCTAGGCATGTAAATGACACTATTTACATTCCGTTGTCAATTAGTAAACGAATGATATAGGCCATTTACTTGTGTCGGCAGCGGAAAAAATAAAATTATTCAATTTGGATTGCATGGATCGTGCAAAAATCCTAATAACCGCGGTAAGGGCTACCGGTATCAGGTAACGTTTTGGCTTCGATCAGTGAACAACCTTTACCGCTTTTGATGTTTAAATCAGTATTCCAGTCGTTGGGCAAATTTTAAGAGTGCTTGTTTTCATTGGTAGAATTAGCGGTAGAGTAACTAGCATGCTTGTCAGCATCCCTACTCTACTCGACCAGATTTAGAGCGAGTAGCCGTTCACACGCAAATTGAAAATAATGGTAGAGTACAGTTTAAAATTGAAAACACAATAATGAACATCAGCCGTCGTCGTCGTCGTGCTATGAGAAAGTGTTTGATAAATATTTCTGACATTCTGGCCGTCGCTATTGAGGAGGAAGAAAATAGAATAAAGAAAAAATGGACGAGAAATTGGATCAGAGGAAGGCATACCCATGGAGCGTCTGCACTTCTTTTGAGAGAACTAGCTGAAGAGGACACGCAAGACTATAAATTGTGTTTGAGGATGAGTCCGAAAATGTTTAAGGCTCTACTTGAGATAATCACTCCAAAAATTTAAAAATGTGATACGCAAATGAGAGATGCAATAACACCGCGAGTAAAACTAGAAGTTACTTTCACTTTATTAGCTACAGGAAATAATTATAGACATTTGTTGCATTTGTTCAGGGTATCCTGTCATATATGAAAGCCTCAGTGGGTACACAGCCAGATTTATTTGATTTTTTTATTCTCATACATTCTTCGCTGTACGTGCTCCTCGGGTTTTTTAATTTTTGTTTTAACTCAGCTACGCCAAAATCCTCTTCGGACGTTTCACGAACTATTTCTTCATATGCTGCATTTCTTTCGTTCCTGTTCTTATACTCGGCACTTCTGATATTCTAAAGACATTCGTATTCCGCATAAAGTTCAACTAATTTTATTGTCTCTGATTCGGACCATTTCATTTTTTTTAAAATGCACTACAAACATGTGACCACATATAAAAACAATGAATAATCGGCTGACCTGATATCGTACAGTAACCACTCGACTAGACCAAAACTGTTTTCATTGGTAAAGTAGCGGTAGAGTAGAATATAAAGCGGCGCCGGCGGTAGGAGAAGGTGAGTGGGCGAGTTACTTTTCCACCGTGCAATCTTACTCTACTCTACCAAGATCTAGTACTCTACTCGACTAATTACGTTTTCATTGGTAGAGCTGAAAGGATAGTACTTGCCCAACTTACTCTACCGCTAACTCTACCAATGAAAACGAGCCTTTTTAAGGACGTACTTACGTGAAGGTAGCGCCCCCCACCACCAAGTCCATTTCACACTAGAGAAATGAATCAGCGCTGGCGCTAACACCCTCAATTTTATGAAAACGACTGAATTCACTCACTTTTCATGAATCAAATTATAATAATAATAATAATACTCCCTCATAAACACTCGTAGAGTGTACCCAAAGGCATGGCCTGTGCGGGTAGAGGACGGCTATTATTATTATTTGCCGTGGCGCTCCGGGGCGACTTACTGATTTTTGGTGGCGTATTCACTTTTCAGCTGCAGGAAAACCCGGAAAACCAACAGCACCACCTCGGGTGGCCGGCGTGCACTCCAAGCTAGCACTAGCCGAGATTAGTATCTAGACAACACACAATACACTTACTTTCAACAAGGACTGTTGTCGTCTATCGATTCCGATATTGGGTACTTGAGAAAAAATCCCTCGTACCTACATCGGGCTCGAACAGACTACCGCTATACTGAAGTTCTGAACGGCCTGCGCCTTAGACCGCCAGACCACCGACCACCACCAATTAGACAGGAGTCAACACTCTACTTGAGTGTTACCAATCTGCTGAATTTGGTTTTTCCAAAGTATCAGTATCACAGTGAAAATATCCCTCCTCTCTGGAAATAATAATTTTTTTTAACAGCAAAGTTGTCGCGGAGTTTGGTTAGTCAGGAATCAACCCTCTATTTGAGATCTACCAACCCTCTGAATTTCATTTTCCTCAAATAAGTGCTTCATAGTAAAAAATACCCCTTCCCTCAAAAAAATTTTTTTTTTAAACGAGTTAGTTGTAACGGATTTTGGTTAGTCAGAAATCAACCCTCTATCTGAGAACTATCAACGATCTGAACTTCGTTTTCCTCAAATAAGTCCTTCATAGTAAAAAATACCACTTCCCTCAAAAACATTTTTTTTTCAAATATGGAAGTTGTCACGGATTTTGGTTAGTCAGAAATCAACCCTCTATTTGAGAACTACCAACCCTCTAAACTTCGTTTTCCTCAAATGAGTCCTTCATAGTAAAAAATACCACTTCCCTCAAAAATTTTTTTTTTCAAACATGGAAGTTGTCACGGATTTTGGTTAGTCAGAAATCAACACTCTATTTGAGAACTACCAACACTCTGAATTTCGTTTTCTTCATCATACCCCTTCCCTCAAAAAATAATGGTTGGAGGCATATATCAACGTAGAGATTACACAAGAACATCAAGTTTGTATCTAATCTACAATGCCTATTTCCTGTTCATACTCACTTGATATACCACTATATGGAATATGTGGTAGGCAAAACACTTTTCAAAAATATTCAAATTACGAAATAAAGTTGTAAATATTCTATTCAAATAACCATACACTAAAACAAGACAAATAATATATGAACAAACTAACATCTTACCTATTTCTATTGTTATCTCCAAAGACTACGGAGATATCGTCTATTATTTTATCCACAAGCCCAATTAATAGGAGATATAAATTTTTCCTGGCGGGTCAATAAATTCTCTTTCCCACTTATTTTTTATTATGGTCAGATTCGTTTCAAAATTCGTATATGTGAGTCGGTCTAGGAGATTGTGATTCTTTTTTTTTTAATTATTGTTTTCAAGATGACGGCTCCAAAATGTCTGACGAGTTTTGTGATTATGGTCCGATTTGATTTCATATGCTAATTTATTGGTTTTTCACGTTTTTCATAATTGTAATGTAATTAGTGTTTTGAAAACATGCTTTTAATTTATGTTTGCTGCAACTTTGTGACAAGTGATTGCCAAAGCGGCGTTGACAACATCCCTTCTCTACCCTGGGGTGAAATATATATTGAGGAGACGACTTTGAGTTTTACTTAATTTCATCATACTGAAACTCCACTTTGAGTAAATATGCAAAACTTCCTTTATATAAAAATTTCAAGATATCGGACGCTATTTGTGATTAAGGTCTGATTTCAATCAAAATTTGTATGTGGGGGTTTTTTGGCTCGGTGATTTTTAATATTCTGTTAAAATTAATGAATTCAAGATGACTGCTCGAAGGCGGACAAGTTTTGTCATTATGGTTCGATTCGATTCAACATTGGTATTTAGAAGTTTTTGGGGTCAGATATCATGTTTTTTTTAACGGAGAATTCAGAATGGCGGCTTCAAGATGAAGTAAGTATCCATTTTTTGATTCGTTATCCGATTCTGTTCAAAACATCAAAACTGGTATTTAGGGATTTTCAATGACTATGATTTTTCAAATTTGAGGAATTGAAGATGGCGGACGAGTTCTGTAATCCATTAATCGATTCTATAAATACAATATTGGTATTTAGGGGAATTCAAGCAGGATATATGTGTTTTTTGATCTGTGGTTGTATTTTCAGATGTTTTTGAAAATGCATGAATTGATTCAAATTGTTTCGGAAATGAAAAGGCTTTCAGAAAATCAGATGTAGAATCATGTATAATAAAAACTTGACAAATCAAGTATCTGAATGAAAATGTTAATTTCCAGCATGAACTCAAAACGACGAAAAGATTTTGTGATTTACATTCCGACTCTCTTATGAATTCCATCTTGGACTTTTCGGGGAAGATAAGATTTTTTTCTCAAAATTAATTCATTTCTCAAAATTAATTAACACTGGCAAAATTATTCTTTAAATTAAACGAAACAATATTAATAATAGTGATCAATAAAATATCATCGAAATTTTTTTGAAAACCATTTGATTTAATTAATTCAAACCACTTTCAAATTTGACATTAACGTATACACATGCACACATACACACCCACCCACACCCTCACACCCACTCACACACAGAAAGCTAGTAATTGTGAAAATTATAATATTTAGAAGTTCCATTCGACCAGTGAATTTTTTTTTCAATCCCGAACTACATCCACGAATATTTGCATCATCTGTAGAGTTCATATCCAAATGAGTTTGAGAAAACATTTTCGACCAAGTTGAATGGAATGTACTTTCATTCAATATCATAACTGGGAGTTGAATATTATAGCTCAACAAAAATGTCTAGGCACAGGGAATATTTCAAGTAATCTGAAATCCGCCCATGTGTCAGAACAGTATGATCCCTCTCTTCACGTTTCACGTTATCAGCCGTATGAGAGGAGCGACATGAGGTGCGTAAAGAAATTCATTTCTGTTTCGGAATCGAGAATTGTAAGAAATAATTAATTTCCATTAGTTGACAGCTGAAACATTCCTTTATTAATCGTCGTTGGTAAAATTGGATATTTCCTAATTCGAATGGAATAATGCAAGGAAAACAACACCTTTTTTTAAAATTATTAAATTTACAAATAAACGAAATTTTTTAAGAGGAAAATGAGAATGGAGTTGAACTAAGTAAATGATAGACCTTAATAATACAATGAAAGATTACAAAAATATTTGTTCATTTTGATAGTGGGAATGATCAAAAATGCACCAAAATGGGGGGAAATATCCTTTTCATTAATTTAATACTTTCGAAATATTTTTTTTGTTATTTTTATCTGTATACACTCATACATGCCTTCATCAACCAGGAAAAAAATCGTTTCCGACTCCCCTTTTTTCAGGGATGAAGGCCTTTAAGATAATCCCTAACAGATTATACAGTGAAATACCGGGTGTCCAATTTAAAAAAATAAACTTTCAAGCCGCTTCACTTTTTTGGGACACGCATAAATGAAACTTAAATCATCAAAGATATCGAATGAAACCCTACAACTTATGTAATCAACATTTTTTTGTAATATGTAAAATAAAGAAGTTGCTGTATAATATAATCAACGAAGATCTTAAATGTAATACACCTATGAACATAAGGGGCAGACATCATTTTCAAATCCTTAAGGAGAACGGAAGCATTTCCGCTCATAAAATCGTCTACACAATTAGCAGTAGAAATACGTATTACATTTACAACTCTTCCACAAATGAAGCAGTATTTTTTGACTTGCTAATGATGAATGCTTTTAATACCTGACGGTAATGATCTGGATCAAATTCGCATCCTAAACTAGTGCCATTGAGAATGCATGAGATAAAATGTAAAACAAATAAACCACAGTTATGAGAGTCTCTCTGCTTTGGGTAGTTTAAAAAAAAATATTTTTTTTGGGGGGGAAGGGGTTTCTTTTACTATGAAGGACTTATTTGAGGAAAACGAAATTCAAAGGGTTGGTAGTTCTAAAATAGAGGGTTGATTTTTGACTAACCAAAATCCGCGACAAGTTCCCTGTTTAAAAAAAAAATATGTTTTTCCACGGACGGGGTATTTTGTACTATGAAGTACTTATTTGAGGAAAACGAAATTCAGGGAGTTGGTAGTTCTCAAATAGAGGGTCAATATCTGACTTACCAAAATCCGGGACAAGTTCCCTGTTAAAAAAAAAGCATATTTTTTTCTAGGGAAGGGGTATTTTTTACTACGAAGGACTTATTTGAGGAAAACGAAATTCAGAGGGTTGGTAGTTCTCAAATAGAGGGTCGATATCTGACTAACCAAAATCCGTGACAAATTTTCAAATTTTTCTAATGTTATGGGACACTGGAAATTGTTTGCATTATTATTTTCGTTATAGTTCCTGAACCGTACAAGTAAATCACTAAAAAACTTCAAGAAAAAAATTATGATGAACATCATTGATTATTCTTCTTTCACAATCTCTCACTGGTGGCAGAAGAGTTGAACAAGTCTTGACTCTGAAAAAATGAGGACCCTGTGAATTATTTAAATAATGAATTATTTTGTATTGTGCGTACTATTAAATGGATTATTGTACTTGCCTAATTTGAACTGATTATTGTCGAAACTGTCGAAGTTTACTCCAAAAAGTCTTAAAAAATATGTATTTTTATCATCCTGTATCTCGAAAACCAAGTCGTATAGGACATATGTTTTTATGAACTTTTCGTCCTGAAAACTTACAAAGAATCACCCTTCAAAGTTTGTGAGAATATTTGCTTCCCAAATTTCTTTGTTATGCGAAACTGGAAAATGTTGGCATTAATATTTTTATTGTAGCTCCTGAACCATATAATTAAATGAAAAACTACAATGTATATAATGTATAATGTATATAATGTCAGTGACAGCGAAAAAAAAATTATGAAGTGTTGAACAAGACTTGACTCTGAAAAAAGAGAGACCATATGAATTATTTGAGAACTGAATTATTTTGTATCGTGCGTACTAATTGTTATAAACTCAAGGTTTTTGAACGCAGAATAATAAAGTTTTTTATTGACAATTATTATTTACATTCAATATGTAACACTAACTTAGCAACTGAACATCCTCATATTATACAAAGAGATAAATCATTCAGAGGTGGCGAGATCATTGAAATACTATTTCAACACTATTGAATGGATTGTACTTACCTAATTTTAACTGATTATTGTCGAAAATGTCGAAGTTAACTCCAAAAAATCTCGAAAAAAATGTATTTTTATCACCCTGTATCTCGAAAACCAAGCCGTTTGGGACATATGTTTATATGAACTTTTCGACCTGAAAACTCTTAAAGAATTTCCTCCCGAAGTTTATCAACATACTTAGTTCACTAATAATAATGTTGATACTAGATAAAAATTAACTTTACATATTCCCAAGCACCGCACCTCACACTATAAGCTATAATGGCCCATTTCAGTTCATTTCAGGGTCTAAACTTTTTTCGTGTCTAAAATCCAAGTCATTTAACCTCTCATGGACCTTACTGTCAATGTGTATGTGTATATGATATGTATGCATTGCTTATGCATTGCTCGATTCCCAAAATTTCGACTAATTATCCAACACAATTTAAACTTTCCACAATTTTTTTTCGAATTTTTCACACCTGCCATAAAATGGCATTATACGCCCGTCCTTCACGGGAGGCAAGAAGTTAGATTACATCCTCTATATTTCAATATGAATCATCTCATCAAGATTTGGCAAATGCAAGCCTTGATATTGGCATTGAAATCAGCAGGATCTCACGCAAAACATTTTTGTTCCAGGTATTCCATATATGCGAAGAAGAAAAGAAAATATCATTCCTGTGTCCGAATGGTACCATTTTCCAACAGTCCGATCTAATCTGCGAATGGTGGTTCAAAGTTAATTGTAGTAATTCCCCAAATTTATTCGAAGAAAGTGTCGAATATTTAAGAAATGAAGAACCAAAAAGAAAGGCATCTCGTCGGGTAAACTCACGTGATAATCATGGGGCTGTGCTAAGAAGAGAGGAAACTTCATCTGTCAGTGTGAAGAGAACAGGAGAAGAATATGATTCCAACAAATTCCAGAAAGACAGTACAAGGAGAAAACCAAACTTATCGAATCATGATCAAGCACCCCTCCATTCAAAAAATCGAAGGTTCAATGACGACCAGACAGGAAACTATTTGAATAACCTTAACGAAAAGATTAACTATTCTAATGATTCAAAATCAATCAAATCGAATTCTAAAGACACCCCCAAGACGACGAAAACTGTACAGCTCCAGAAACATGCAAAAGAATATCATGTTCAATTTCCTCTTTCAAGCACAGGCACTGATAGTACAACGTACGCCTATGATAATCAAAATCATTTCAAGAATGATGACAAAAGCGAATTAAAGCAAAATAAAGAATCATTCAATTTCGGAATAAAATACGATTCAGACGAAACACAAATTACACAGGAATCTTCATCTTTCACTAGAAACTCATTCAATAGTATTCGAGAAGATAAAGTTAGATTTTCAACTGTAAATCCCTATCCAAATCATAGAACGACCTATTCGGATTTGAAAACACCTAATCTTTCCTCATCGAAAGCCCTCAATACAATTTCTTCTGTTACTCCACAATATATCACCACTCAACCACTTAATAATGGAAAGCCCTTCTTGGGAAGCCGAGTGGGTGTTAATATCACCGCAAGAGATCCACTTACCACTCTACCAATTGGTGTTGACAGCAATCTAAATGAATCAAATTATGTTTCAAGTACCACTCAAAAAAATGAAGGGGCTTCAAAACATAAAGATCTGACGAAGCCATCAGTTGAGAGGAACAATAAAAATGTTTTTGTCACTCGAGAAACTGCAAATTCGGTTTTGGTTGATCATTCTTCTTCTGCAACAGATTCTATTGAAACTGAATCAGCTACAGAGAGCTTGACTTTTGTATCAACAAACCATCCTCTACTCAGCTCACCTTTGTCAACAGTAGTAATTCAAACTGGCCATTCTAATGAAAATTCTGAAACGCAACGATTTGCTGAGAATCTTGAGTTTTCTCCAACTTCGCATACGACATATGAAAACAGGAATGTTGGATTTGAAGCAGTAAGTACAAAAATTCAACCGCAAAAGTCTCATTCATTTAAAACTCCAATAGCTCAAGCCCTTCCAAATAAACAGCTTACACATTCCGGTCCTGTTAAATCTCCAACGAAAAACGAGCACGGAAAACAATCATTGGACCACTTTCATGGTTCAAATACTGAATCAACAACCAAAACTATCGATTATGCTACAATTTATGGATCCTATATGAAGACTAATCCAACAAAACCTACCAGATCAACCTTTGGAAACTCAATTCAAATAAAATTTGATGATAATGCTAATAAAGTAGGAGTACATTTGACCAAGTCCATAACCGGTACAGGAATAGTTGCACCACAAAATTCTAAACCAGATTACGGTAATTTAGTGTATTTCTCTCCTTCCAGCGTTCCTCTTCAAAGTAATAGATCACCGGATGAAATAAAGTTCCCGAAAGATTTTGACAGAGACCAAAAAGGGTCTGGTGGGAGTTCCCCAGTTTTGAATGAAGAAAAATGGAAGAGTTCCTCAGATACCACATTTGAAATAGTTGATTCTTCTAAAAATGTTTCTATATCAAGACCATCGGTTAAAACTGATTTGAAGAACAGATTCTCCAATTTCAGAAATACGGACTCAATCACTACTCCTAGCTATTCTGAACCATATACAACTGCACATCCTGTCCTATACGTACTGTTGAGAAATTCAACGCAGAAACCCAAACCATTTGGAAAATCTCGGCAGTCGTCCTCTTTTGATGAACGCACCACACACCACAGTTATAAAATATCAACTGCTAGTCCATTCAAACTCGCAATTACACCTGAACCAACTCTACCAACACCATTCACTACAGCGAAACCGACAAGTTATGGAAGCGTGGATAATATGATGAATATTCTGAAGGAAATATATAAGGTTGAACGAGATTATCCCTCTGAAAATTCAAGACCAGGTTTGGTTATTCCTCCATCTGTAGGACCACAGACCTTGCATACATTGGCAGTATACTTCGAGAATGCTCTTGATCAAATTGTTTCTAATAAAAAAGTATCCCCACATAATCCGGACGATGAACTGAATAAGGAGAAGCTTACACATCTATTGACTGAAATGACTAGGTATGGTTATGGCCAATTGTTCAGAGACAAATCGGAAATTGAACAATTGACCACTGAAAAAAGTATAACTATAGTGGATGAAAATGATGACTTGAGAAAAGAGAGCTCAAACAGTCTTGTGCAAAGTTCAAAAATAAGAGAACTGGCTAAAAATTTCACTTCAGCTTTGTCATCGTTTTTGAATGATCCTGATATGTTCAGAAGAGACTTAGAAGATTTGAGACCGACCGAACCCCCATTGAAGGTTCAGGAAGAGAGCAAAAGTGAATATGAAAATATTAGAGTTGCAGATGAAGAGCTTTTGAATTTTTCGGACTCAGACTCCAAACTGAGTCTTCCGGCTATTTTTTCTACAACTTCTCCACCATCACCTACATGGTCTTACATATTGGCAACCAAAGCTACAAACGAAATTGACTTTGATAATTCCTTGAATCCTGACCTCAACACCGCCGATACTCAGTCCTTCGTTCCAAATTTCAATAGTCTAAATGTAGACAATAATTATATACCATCAACGTTTCCTCACAATCATTGGACTACTTCACCTAGTGCCACTAAATTATGGAGAAACACCTTCTCGATAAATCCCGCTATTGTCAACGATCATTTAGAAACGACAGTAACAGTGTCAGCTAGTGATAACAGCGAATCCACAGAAGAATTTCCACTCCTAGACAATTCACAGGCAGATGATGAAACTTCCCGAGAGACTAGATATGAACTCAGAACTCTACCAAAAGTAACACTAAATTCAACTGAAGTTCACGGACTATTGGTAGACTTCATGAATACGACAAATAAGGATTCAAATATACTCTATAATATACTTACAAAGCTCAATATTACAGAAGATGCATTTCTATCAAAGATGAGAGAGATTGAATCAAATCCTCTAACAAGAAGATTAATTCTACTTCTGATTAGTGAATGTGGGAAAGAAGCAACAAGAAATACTGACTACGATAGTGATTTACGAGCTATCGAACAGCCATTACACGATAACCCAATTCAACACCTAGTCCATCCAACATTGACTAAAGATAATGAAGATACAAGAGCTTTGCAATTGCTGAATGCTTTATACAGTATAGCTTCCAAATTCAGCAGATGACTTATCGATTTATGAAAACGCTCATCATGTTCATAATTTATGTTCATTTTTAAATCTTGTAAAATAATTTTGAGAACTGACAGTGGGGTAATTTGGAATCTTGGTGGAAATAATTCACAACCCTTACTTACCGTTGAAAATGTGATACAATTTTAATGTATAAAATATTTAAAAAAATAACTCGAAATGACAATACCTCTACAATACTCAAATAAGTGACACGTATTTTGCCTTCGTCAGATTCATATACTCTAAAGGATGCATCAGTTCAGTGAGATGTTAAGAGTCCATGAGCGCGATCACATTTTTGCCGTTTTTTAGGGTAAAAGAGTCGATAACTCAAAAACGCTTCGTTGTATCAATTTCAAACAAAGATAGGCTTCTAGAGGAAGTTTGATTCTATGTAACTATGTCGGCGGCAGCACCTCAAGATTCTTTTCAATGATAGTCGAAGTAGCTGCAGTGGTATTTACCTTCCAATAAAATTTGAAGCAATCTTCATTCGATCGAAATAAATTTGGTATGAAAAAAAAAAAAGAAAAACGTTGATATATGCACTTGCTGTAATGTTTTTTTGAAATTATTTGTTTATGTACCCAAAAAATTGCGTCAAAGTAACTACATTTTTGGGACATTTTTGAGTTTTTTTTTGTGAAAAAGTAAAATTGAAATCGATAAGACGAGCCGTTTTTGAGTTATTAATTGACACTTTTACCCTTAAAAGCGCACCAAACGTGATCGCTCATTGCCTCTTAAGTTATCCAAATGAATAACTAATGGATTCCGAAGATTTGCCGTATAACTAATATAGTTGGAATCAAATCTATTCCGAATAACTGAAAATACTTGCATAATAATTAATGTCGTATCAATTCAAATGATCCATCTTATATGAATGAGAAAGTGTTGAAATTGAAAAATATTGTATGGCAGATATTCAAATTTGTTTCATAATAATACTTTCTATTTTTGATATAACTTTCTTCTGCTCGGCAATTTATTTTTCAAATGTTTTTATGAATTCATAAAATGGGAATCTTTGTGTACTTAGGTCTTGCATTGAATAATATTGAAACCCAAATATCTAAGTAATTGTTTATAAGCAACATATAAAACATAAAACTTCGTGTGAAAAGAGTAAATGTTACGTTTTATTTGTTACAAAAAAGTTTCGTAACATTATTCATTTTGTAAGAGAGCTTCTTTCAGTTTTTTTTTTTTTTTTCATGAGTGGATATCAATGTATGATTGAAATACTTGTATTTGACATTTCATTATAATGACATTCGTCAAGAATATGGTAGATTTATTGTTGTTTATTTATTATGCTGTGAGATTCTGTTGAAATAAATATATTTTCCATTAAGTGTGAATACTTTTTTATCAATGAGGCCTCGGTCAGAGTGGCACCGTTTTCGGCCGAATTTAATTTCGGTCGTGTACTAATCCAGTACGATTGGGTTTTGAGACGAGGATCGATTGTAGCACGACCAAACTTGGTATGCTAGATGCTGGAACCATGATAAACAAGAAAAAAATGTTTACCGAAATTCCAGGGGTGAAACACATTTTTTTTGTTTAAAAATAAATAATTAAATTTTTGCTGTAAACTTGGAAAGTATATAATTTATCGGAAAAACAACCCAACAAGGTGGAATAAAATTCAATGATCCAGAAAAATGATTCCTAGTAATTTTTTATGAAATCCGCTCGTTTTCTCAGAAAACGTGATTGAATGCTGACATTAAATTTCAGGTTCACGCTTAGCCGCCGCTGGAAGTTCTGGCGGAGCCGAATATCTGATTGATCATAATTCTGCTAAAAATTATCGGAGGACGAAAAGGAAAAGTTCATATCGTTTCTGAAGACTCCTAACTTCTCATGCGAGTATTTGAGTACTTAACGGAGATGTTTGCGGATGATCCGAAAATCATGAATAATTTAGTGAATATGGAATTATTATATTAAAGCAGCAACCCATACCCTCGTTGGACTATAACAACAAAAAATAAATAAAAACAATTTTAAAATTTTAAAACAATTTTTAAAAGTTGAGAATAATCGCTTATTCATATCCTGCATATATGTTTAATAACACTATTGTGAAGTGCAAACCTCAAGCTTGAAATCACATACTTAATTTTTTTATGTAGGATGTGTATGAGTGGAGTCTATGGATGAGTTTAAAAGTGAGGCATGAGTAAAACCCAGTTTTTTCTTTGGCATGTATAAGTGAGACTTGTCTCACTAGTCTAAAACTGTTACATATGGCCCAAAGAGGGTACTGATTCCTGCTTCAGTATAATTATTTCATATCAACTAAAATATCCATCACTTTCGGATCCTCCGTAAATATCGTAGAATGGTTATGCGAAGTGGGATAAAACACATGTTGGGTACTCAGATACTCACATATTATATTTGCATGAGGAAGTAGACGTCTTCAGGAACGACACACACTTTTTCTTTTCCTTCTACTATAATTTTTAGCAAAGTTATGAAAAATCTAATTTTTGGCCCTGCTGAAAATGGCAGTGGCGGATTATCGTGAGCTTGAAATTTGATATCGGAATTCAATCAGGTTTTCTGAGAAAACGAGCGCATTTTGGGAGAAATTACTATGTATATTTCTTGTGAAGAATTGAATATCTTTCACCTTGTTGAAATTGTTTCGTGATAAATCTTATACTTTCCGAAACAACAGCAAAAAAAATTATAATTTTTTTAAGTAAATTTTTTTTTGGGTTCCACCCCTGATTTTTTGATAAACAATTTTTTTTTAACAATATATGATGTCAAGAAGTCATGTGCCAGGTTTCAAAGTACTACGACCCATTCTTCACTTGTGGCTTACATTTGTCTGTCGTTATACTGTACTATACGGCAGATTACTCTGAACGTTTCATTTATGAGCAGACACATTGACAAAGTCACAATAGAACCGATTCGGACCGGCCAAATTTTTCTAGCATCGGACGAATTCAAATTCATTTGTTTTTTTTCGGAAGTTTAGGTTCAACTTTTAATGGAATTTGCTTGGATTTAATATTAAAAATGGTGGATTGTGAACTTCAAATAATTAATTTTGGCAAATATAGGTAATGAACTACAGACCCGGAGGCATTATAAGCACTACGTATATGGTTATGGCAAAAGGCCTGTTGGTTGATGCCAGAATAGATAGCAGTACGTTCTGTCAATGCGCAGTCACAGTCGTGTAAGATATTTCGAAGATTTAATGCCAATACAAATCAGGTGATACAAATTGAAATTGGGTTCTAATAACGTATATTTCATTATGCCCTAGTGTCCAGTGCCATGTAATTTTGGGTCTGCTACGTTACTTTCCAGATTTAACTGTCAATTTCATTTTCTTTTTACTACTCTGGTATTTTTCAGTGTGGGCTGGTCTTCCACTGGGAACCCTCTTACTGCCTCTTGTAATACCCGAGGTCTTCTTCTGGCAATGGTTGTTTGGTCGGTTGTAGTAAGCTTATAGCCCTTGAGAAAATCAAGAAGAAAAAAAATCCTGCCTAATTTCCCTTGGCTCTCACGATGTTCTCTGAACAATATAGGATTTTCCTTTTCGTGGAAACCAGAACTTAAAAAAAGGCTAACTTTGTTGGCGAAACACACGGCGAGTGAAGGTGACGTAGTTTAGGTGTTTTGGGTAGCTCCTATTTCTTGAACGAATTTCCATACGACAACGCCTCAAAGGAATACTGCATCCTGCCATGCATGAAAAACTTTCCCATGAATTCATGGTGGTGACTTTTTGGAGTCGCGCTGAATACTTTTGAATACAAGCTTCACTACTGTCAAATCTTGTGCGGCAATCCTGCTTAAGTTTTAACAATGCATAATAGATAGAGCATCAATAGTTCTATTAGAGTGCTGTGAAGTCGAAATAGAAATAAAATTTTCAAGGACTAAGTACTTCGAATTTTTTTCAATGTCAAAAATCCAAAAAAACACACTAGCGATTTTTTTAAATAAAATTTGACGACGCCAATGGATTTGTAATTATTTAAAATATATATGATATATGATATTTCACGATAAAATATTTTTTTTATCAGAAATATAGCATAAGTAATCATTTTATCAAAATATTTCGAATAGTCGTCATATAAATCACAATCTTTAAAATATTTCGAATGGTCGTCATATAATAAATCACAATCTTTTTAAAAATATCGTTTAAAATGCTCTCTCAGGTAATTAGTAGTCGAGTTTGTAAACAGCAGTGATTCAAAATGGTGTCAAATTCTGTTTCTTCCGAACATAACTCCATAGTATGGAAGATGGTTATGTCCATCAGAACACTGCAGTTTTTTTGTTAGAGAAATGAAATATACATCTTTACATCAAATAGTAATCAATATTCAATAATCAATAATAACCAATATTGATAAAATAAATGAACTACAACGAAAGAATGGATTGAGATGAGAGTGCCTACACATTAATTTTCGTTCTCTTCAACCAATTCCTGATTTAATTCGAAACGTTTATTCTACCATTTTCTAATGCTAACTAATCATGAGATTCGATCAAAATTCGATCATTGGTTTGGAGTAACATTTATGCAAGCCTGTCTTATTCTTTCACGCAGTTCCTCTTTGGTGGTTGACAGTTATTCCGAATATCTATCTTGGTTTCATTCAAACATGTTTGCCACATTTCGAAAATATTAATTTTATTAGAAGGCCTCGAAACTTTAGTTGCTGTAGAGATGATAGTCATGAGAATAAAAGACGGAAAGTCACAAATTTGTCAGTATAAATAGTGAAGTGAGTGAAGTTTGTAACTCCTCAAGTACCTACACTACTAAAGAAGTATAACGACAGATCCGAAAGGAAAGTATGTAGAATTTTCAATAACATGCATCCGGAGCGTCGAAATATTAGCAGAGGTACAGTTGGACGAGTAAACAAAATCAAATTCAATCGGTATGGAGCTGTTTGTGAACATATTCTAAAGAATAGTAATACTATACAAAGACAGAGACAAAATAATTCTGAACGAATTCGATATTATTTTAAAAATAATCCGGAAACAAGTGTGAGAATTGCAAGTTTGGACTTCAACTTACCTCGTGAAACAATAAGGAGAAATCTTAGACAATATAATACTATGGAGCCCTTTAAACCAAAGTTTCTTCATACCTTAGAAGAAGGCGATAAAGAAAAGAGGATGGAGTATAGTTTATGGGCTCAATGAGAATATCTGAATAATAGGAATTTTCTGAAAAAAATTTTGTTCAGTAACGAGGCAACATTCACAACCAATGGAACAGTTAATTCTCAAAATTCAAGGTACTGGACGGAAGAAAATCCTCATTGGATAATTAATTTTTTGGATTTTTTACCTTGAAAAAAATTCGAAGTAGGCCTTGAAAATTTTATTTCTATTTCGATTCCTGATTCGGATAATAAATAACAGATTTAGAAAGGTGGCCCGCTTTCAATTGGGTCACTCTGTATATACATACATACATACCTTCATCCAAATCAAGTTAATAATTCCTGTTTCTTCTACCCAACCCTATCTGCTCCTTTAGACCCCTAACAGAACCAAACAAAAAAATCTTCATCGCCTGTTACATCAAAGTATCATGAAACGCACTCAAACTCCAGCATAGCTGTAGTATATTCAGTGAGAACCAAAAGTCCGTTACCCTCCTCCGCGTAACTTCATCATTTTACATAATATTACAAAAAAGAGATGCTTAAGTTGTAGGGTTTCATTCGTTCTCTTTAATGGTTGAAGTTTCATTTATACAGAGTAAGAAGAATAAGAAGTTTATTTTTTCAAATAGGACACACTGTAAATTATTACATAAACGGTTAGAATTGATCATGAGGAATCCAACGATACCAGGTTTGATGATATTTCTTCAATGACTACGGAGATATCACTATTTATTTTATTCAGAAGCTCAATGAAGAGATCGAATGAAACCCTACAACTTATGTATTGAACATATTTTTCTAATATGTAAAATAAAGAAGTTAGGGGGGGGGGGGCGACGGACTTTTGGTTCTCACTGTATGTATAAGTGATGAAACATTATTTGAACAGAAGGGATACCCTCACCTGAGACGTCATAAGCGTCTAGCCGTACTAATTCTCCTTTTGATCCCGCAGTTCAAATTAATAGTAATTTATGTATCAAGTGAGTAAAGTGATACTTTTTTTTACGAGTAGGAAATGTTGACGCAGGCGGAGTGCGGCAATTCCTACAAATAAAAAAAAACACTTTACTCACGAGTTTCATACAGTATTTTTTCTACAACTGTCAAAAAAATAACCAATTCATATTTTTTTGCAAATATGAAATGAATTTGGCATATTTTTATTAATTCATTATTTGAAGAGTATGCCGGAGAGTTGAGTTTCAAACAAATGAAACGAATAATTTCGACCGAGTCGAAATCGCTTCCTCTTCACACTATCCCGTAAAATGGAAAATTTGAAGCGAACATTAAAACAACATATTCATCGAGGTCAATATTATTATTATAAATGTTGACTTGACTTTCGAATAACTAGTCCATCGAAGTAACTTTTCATTTTCTTTGATTTGTATTCAAAATAAACAAACAATCCTCGTGAAGCAACGAATACCTTTTTCTTTTTTGAACTATGTCAAGGAAATCTCATTTTTGCACTATCCACGATTTTCTCCGTTCAATCTCCATCACTTTGCATAGATTAGGTCCAATAGTTCCTTAGGGGTATATGCTTTTATTTTGAATATATTCGCCGCGATAGTTTGGAATTTTGATAATACTTATTTAATAGTAAGAATGCTAAGAATATTATTGGTGAAACATTTGTATATCAGATATTTATAGGTTATTAGTTGCCAAAGATAATGAGAACTGGCTTTATGACAGGATTTCGTTATTATTCGGATCTGTGACTGTTGTTGCATGAAACTGTCGGTTGCCTAGCAACAGCCGTTAAGAAAAAGTGCAATTTTTTTACGCTTTTCCGTGTAATAATGAAATCGTATGTTGATAGTGAAATATTGTAATACTTTACGCACACAAATCACACAAAAAAAGTGGACTTTTTTTGACAGTTGTAGAAAAAATAATGTGTTCAAATGACAAAACAAGAAGGCAAACTGAGTTGAAACTGGGTGGATTTGTTTTTTCGCTCGCAATTGACACACAAACCTAACCTGAGCAAGATATCCTAGCGTGCGAGTCAGTCGATAATGCGTAAATTAGTTTGCATGCAAACCGAGTTGAAAATGCTTAAATTACTAGCCAACCATACCTGACCTGACTCCCCTTACCTAGACATAATAATAATACCGTTGTTAGGAAATAACGACTATTTATCCAAAATTCGGAAAGAACAGGCTTGGAGCATTGATGGATCGCCCCTCGTCTAGTGTGGAACCAGTGCGCATGCGGAACTGCGGGATCAAAAGTAGAATGGTACGGCTAGAGGCTTTTGTAGACGTCACGTGTCGCAGATGCTTGTGTTCATCGTGTGACGTGGTCGACGTGGAGATGAGATTTTGCCAGTAGAGCGCGCTTATAAGAATACTAATGTAGATGAAATATTGGAAACAAATACTTGCCCATACAGAGATTGAATTACATTCGACATTTATGTAACGTTCTTCGAATAAGATGGTTGGATGAAACTCGCTTGTATTATATGTAGTCATTCAATTTTAAGATACATTACCCCACCAATTGTCAGAGTCGCTTCAGTCACCTGTCATCTGTCATTTAAAAACAGAAAGCCACAACACGTTAAAGAAAAAAGCGTGGCGGCATCTGATTGGTCAGCGCACAGCATAGTTCGTCGTACAAGGTGTCTCAAATAAGTCATCACACAAAAAAAACATGGCAGTTGCTTGTCATAAGCAATGTATACAGGGTGTCCCGTGTCAGACAAAAAATTTTAGAAGAATTAAAGAAGAGACGTAGCCCCAGCATTTTAACGTACGATACCATGCATTCCGTCAACTGTCATAGATGACGTAGCCAACACATTTTAACGTGCGATGCTATGCATTCCATCAACCGTAACAAGTGACGTAGCCCTCGCATTTCAGAGTGCGTTGTCATGCATTCTGTCAACTGTCATAGGTGACGTAACCCCCGCATTCTAACGTGCAATGCCATTTATTCCATCAACCGTCATAAGTGACGTAGACCTCGCCTTTCAGATTGCGACGCCATGCATTCATTCCGTCATTCGGCATAGGTGAGGTAGCCCTCGCATTTCAACGTGCGATGCTATACATTCCATCAACCATCACGGGTGACGTAGCCCTCGAATTTCAGAGTGCGATGTCATGCATTTTATTAACTGGCATACGTGACGAAGCCCTCACATTTTAACGTGCGATACCATGCATTCCGTCAATGGCCATAAGTGACGTAGCTCTCACATTCTAATGTGCGATGCCAAGCATTTCATCAACCCGAAAAGAAAAAAACTGGAAAAAAGAGGAGTGATTATTTAGTCTTATCTAACCTAAACGATTAACTAACCATAGTTAAACATTTGAGTGCGTGGAAACTCAATACATACATTTTGCGAGGAGTATAGACACTATGCCATGCATTCCGTCAACCGTCATAGGTGTCATAAGCCCTCACATTTTAACGCGGGCATCTTACTTTCCGTCAACTGCCAGAAGTGACGTATCGCTCGTTAAAGAAAAACAACATACAGGGTATCCCAAAATGAATCATAAGAGTTTACTTATACAGTATGTTTCAGAATACATCGTTAAAGAGAAAACACATTAAGGATATCATAAAATTATTCATATCAGAAAACACATAGAGGTAGTTTGAAGATGCATCGTTAAAGAAAAAACATGACGTCATACATATAAAGGGTGATATTGTTATAGCTGGCGTGTGCCAGATATGATGTGTCATCCGCTATGTGGCGCCATCTTGAATTAACCGCTCGAACATACATTTATCCGCGTCGTCACACAGCAACAAAACATCAACACATAGCATTTCAAAATGAATCATCAATGAGAAAACGCATACAGAGTGTACCCCAGAATTATTCATATCGGGAAAAACACATATAGAGTGTTCTAAAATACGTTAAAGAACAAACATATACAGGGTGAGCCGGCGTGTGCCAGATGTCACATGTCATCCGACATTTAGCGCCATTTCCCATCAAACTCTCAAACATTAATCCGTGTCGTCACACACTAAAAAAAACAAATACAAGATGTTTGTCAAAGAGAAAATACACACAGAGTGTACCAAAATAATTCATCAGGAAAAACACATAAAAAGTGTTGTTAAAAAAAAATTAGACGTCATACATATACAGAGTGACGTCATACATATGTCAAGTGGTATCCACCATGTGGCGTCATCTTACATCAAACGCTCAAACATTTATCTGTACCACCACACAGCAAAAAGAACACATACAGGGTGTTTCAGAATGAATCATCAAAGTGCAACCACATACAGAGTGTCCAAACAGAAAGAAAAAACATATACAGGGTGTTTCAAAATACGTTGTTAAAGAAAAAATACGACGTCAACCATATATAGGGTGATGTTGTCACCTATCATGTAGCACCATCTTATATGTAGCCGTGATACGTTACATGAAAAAAAAGACATGAACATTCAATACGAGCAGGTAAAGAAAGTCACAGTCAAAATACGTTGGATAGCATGGCGATGAACCATAAAAAACGTCCGGATTAGTGATACAATGATACATTGAAGAATTCAGACGTTAACTCGAGAAACGTATATTTATTTTGTGATTGTTCCATATAAAATTTTATACAAATGTTCTGTATTAAATTTTATACAAATTATCTACTGTGTTACTATAATTATATTATGATAATTGTAACTACACTTATATTGTATGTATATAGGTACCTACTTATCATAGCACTAAGGTTGAATAATTTGACCAATAAAAATCTAATCTAATTTAATCTAATCTATATTTTGATCAATTTTTTAATATTTCTCCTCAGCTCCTCATTTTCTTTTAAAATTTCGATGTGTGTTGATAGTTGAATGTCGAATTGCTTCGCATTGCGTTTTTGAATCTTTGATGTTTTGCTGATATTTGTGTTCCCATTTTTGATTAGTTTTAATTAGTTCCAATTCATGCTAATAGTTGAAGGGTGAATAAATAAATTATCTTTTAATTTTTTTATCAGTCTTACGACACATTTTTGGCAGGGATGTCATAGAGAGAATTTCGTGTTGAAAAATAATTCATTGTAATAATCGCTTGAGAAAGTGTAGCGAAACATGTTGCGAGTATAATAAAATCTGTAGAAATCGTGTTTACCTTTGGTGTCACATGCATACTATAGATTTATTGGGTTTCCGTTAATAGCCAAGTCCCAAAATATTTGAAATAATGATTCAAAATATAGATGACGTAAAAATCAGCCTTGTTCGATTTTGTTGCACATATGTCAATAATAGGTATCGATATTATTTAGTAAAGTTATCGCATGGTTGTAGGAAAATTAGTGTATACTAGTGTGAAAGTGATTTTTCACACTCGTGGGTTTGTCGCACTCTGCATGCGCCTCGTGTTGCCGCACTCGTAATGTATTTGTACTATCTGGGCTCTGGGACCATTAAATCAAATTTTCATTACTATGGATCGGCTCTTTCTGCTGTTTTACACTTAGCTATATGTTTTGAATTGAACATCCTTTCCTAGCTTACACACACGTTGTACGTTGTATGAAGATTAGCAATGCTATACGTGACTACAAGCGACACCTACTGAATAGAATATCAGTTCGCAGAATTATTTGAAGGTCGACCTGACCCGGTCAACGTTCGCTGTAGTTACAGTGCTGAGCCTAGCTTATAGGACTATGTGTTCGACTATTCACGGCCAGAGGACGCGATCAATATAATTACTGATTGAATTGCAACTTCTTACATTTTTCACATGGAAACACGTCTTTCGGTTCTGGCATTCTAGCTAAAAACGGTTTTTATAAATATTCGAAGCCTTTGTTGAGAGAAGTTCAGTCAGACTCCTCTTTGAAACCCTGCTTGCAACAAAAGTGGTTAAAGGTTATTCGACAATAATACTTCATAGGATGAACGAACATGATAAGCAAAGTTTGTTATTTTTTAAATTGTGTCATCCATTATGCAAATTTATTTACTGAATTCCAGTGTCTAACCTAACCTAACCTAACCTCTACAATATTTTTTATAGCACAACCCAAGAAAACGCCATTTTTCTTAACATTTATTTGTATTAAAAATATCTCATTATCACTGCCTCATCATTTTCCAAGACTTAAAAAATAATAGTAAAAAAAAACTGAAGAGCACGCTTTACTTCCAACATGAACTAGAAAGTAAAATATAATTAACAATTCAATCAGGGACGGATGGGATGCACTTTACCGGCCCGGGAAATTACCAGCAACCGGCCCTGACTGTCCTCAGATCATTGTTTATAGCCCATACCGGCCTAAGACCAACTGGCCCTTCGGGAATTCTCCCGAACTCCCGATAGGCCCATCCGTCCCTGAATTCAATTACTCAAATGTAAAAAAAGCGTGGGTTCTTTCGATCTATAATCCCATATTTTTCAGTTTAATTTAACAACTTTTCCAAGCACCCCACCCTTTTTTTACATTTGAGTAATTGAATTGTTAATTATTTTTTACTTTTTAGTTCATGTTTGCGAGTAAAGCGTGTTCTTCAGTTTTTTCAAACTCTTATTTTTCCTAAGAATGACTGAAAATCGAAATCACCGACCCCGAAACCATACTTACCTACCAATTTTGAATCGAATCTGACCATAATCAAAAAACTCGAGCACCATTTTGAGCTGCCATCTTGCATTCATGAATTTTGTGCTCTAGTAAATACGCACTTTTAGTGGTGGTACATGAGAAAATTTCATTAATTTTCTCGTCGGTATTACAACCAAATCATGACATCACTGACATTTTGATGTTACTGAATATTTTAAAAATCGAAATAAATCAAAATACATATCCATAGCAACGTGTCTGAGAGTGGAAACAGACCATATGGTTGTTATCAGTATAATGTTGTTCTGATTGGTTGTATTCAATCACATGACCTCAATTTAACTAATTCAGAAAGTAAGACAACGGTTTTACTGGCCCAATTATCAAGCAGACTTTCAAGATTGGTGTAGAAAGTGCACTGTATGCGCCGCAAGTGATGGACCTTGAACGCGACCTAAAGCCCTAATGCGTCAGTACAATGTTGGCAGCCCATTTGAAAGAATCGCCATTGATATTGCTGGACCGTTTTCACAATCTGATCACGAAACAAATATCCTCGTGGCAATGGACTACGTCAGCAAGTGGGCCGAAGCCTATGCCCTGCCCAACCAGGAAGCCATTACCAACGCCGACGTCTTGGTAAAGGAGTGGATTTGACGATTTGGTGTTCCACTGGAACTGTATTCAGACCAAGCCAGAAATTTCGAATCCAACTTGTTCGAGGAAATGTGTCGAATGATAAACATCCGAAAGAAGCGAACCATCCTATCATCCACAGTCCGATGGAATGGTTGAGCGGATAAACAGGACGATGAACCGCCACTTATCCAAGGTAGTCTCTGACCATCAAAGAGACTGGGACCAGTATCTCCATTTGTTCCTGATGGCCTATCGTTCTGCAGTACACGAGTCGACTGGCCAAACCCCTGCTCTCATTATTATGGGCCGAGAGCTGCTACTACCCTGTGACCTGAAGTTTGGGACGCCACCATGACAAGACACTGTAGGAGAGGACTACGTCAGCAAACTTCGTCAGAGAATGGACGACAGCCACGAAAGAGTCCATTAGAACAACCAGACTATTAGCGACCGAATGAGAGAAACTTATGACATCAAGGCCGATGCCGGAGGATTCCAGGTTGGTGAATTGGCTGTACTGGATGATGCGACGACGTTCCAGAAATGTACATGCTTGTACTCAAACGGATTGAAAGTTCAACATAGGGTAATGCGAGAGACCTTTTTAAGGTGCCTGCCGATTACGCGCTAGCACACTGTGTGGCAGAAGACCTCCAAATGTACAGAGGCATCGCTGTGGTGTTCTCCAAGAAGCTCGGTCGACTTTATGCACTATGGCAACAAAACCCGGAAGTAGGAGCGGTGCTACAGTTGCGACAAGGCCAGAGAATCATCTTCTATCTAGTCACCAAAAAGCAATCTCGAGACAAACCGTCCTATGAAGACATATGGAACAGCTTTGCGAAATTAAGGAACATGTTTTTGGAGTAGAATCTCGTGGACCTGGCAATCCCAAAATTGTCCTGCGGGCTCGTCGGACTGGACCGGAGAGTTATAAGGAGCATGCTGGAGACGATATTCCAATCCACCGGCGTCAAAATTTTGGTATGCTGTAATCATCGTCCACGACCTAACCTGAAGACGGTGGAGTGCTACTTTCATCAAACAGCAAGGTGCAGATATGGAGAATCATGCAAATATTCTCACAAAAAAGGGCAGTTTGAATAAGAGTTAGATATCCGAACAATAGTGAGGGCAATAAGTATCGCTGAGTGAAATATTTAAATATCAATTATAGCCGATCTGTTAATTATCAAGTATGGTTGATAAATAGTAAATAAATTAGATTTTAAACGTCGAAACAATGTTTCTACAACAATAATATTCGTGTAGCATAGTATTTCTTATGTCGTAGAGGGCGATGAGGAGGATATGGTAAAAACATTTAATAAATTAAATTTTTCTTATGTCGCTTTGATTTAAATTTATGGATCAATATTCGATACTGAACAATATTTCCCCTTGACTTTTAATTCTACCGTGGAAAATAAAGTAATGGGATTATATTTTTTGAAAGCAAAGCATGTTTTTTAATCTCCCTCGTATAAAGGAGTGAAAAAAAAATTCTGGTATATGCAAATTAGGTTTGGGATGAAGCAGTGCTTTTTATCACCCCTTTTTTTTTTTGATAAATCAATAATAAGAAAGTTTTCCTTATGCGGCGAATTTTATGCCGGACACTTTACATTAATTCGAAAGGAGACATATTCATTTGACTTTGGAAAGGCTATACCACTGTTTCATTATTGCTCCTTGATATAACGTTCAGCTGGTGTCATGATTTTTTTTACATTTCAACATTTATGAAAGAATAATGAGTCATTTACAATAATTTTCTTGTTAATTCCATACATTGTTTGTCGGAAACATCAAACTCTATAACTATAATTGATTTATTTCTCAGCAATCATCATCATTAAAATTTGGCAAAGTCATTGGCTCCAACTGATTGATAGATAAAGGTGCATATTAGTAATTTTCTAAATAAGACCTGAGACAAATTTTCATGTCGTAGGTTTGTAAACAAACACACCAGGATTTTTTACCCGACTTTACCCGGTTTATTACATTTTTAATAAGTATTGTATTCAAATATCGTCGTGGGTGAAAATACAATTTTCCTGTATTTATGATCCAAAAATCTTATTTATTGTTGAGTTGGATTAAGTATCGGAAAGCGAAGGTTATCAATTGAATTATAGTTACCTATTTTTTCGCTAAGCAAAATACATGTCATGGTAGGTAGGTACCTACAGTGTGATTCACCAACAAATTTCATATGGGCATCGAAACAAGGGTTCCATTCAATATACAGTGTGATTAGTTTTAAATTTTAGTCATAATAGTCATCAGAGAGAGGAAAATATTTTCAAAAATTTTGTTATATTGATACAGAGTGAATCTTAACGAAAATTTTTACTAAAAACGATAGAATAATTCTCCAAATCAAATACTAATGGGAACAAAAACAATCCAAGACAAATCAATAAATATTGGGGAGTCGCAATAGACGTTATCGAACCAATATTTTTTCATGGTTTCCTGACTGGACAAAGCCATTTTGCGGTTTTGGAGGATGAAATCGACTTTTTCTGGACAAGTTCCACTTATATTATTGCAGCAAATTGGTGTGACTCTAAAGAATTTTTCTAGGGAAAAACCGCTGGGAATTTTGATGTACATGCATTGGGTCTTAGTGGTATTAGTTGGGTATTAGTCGGGAATGAGAGGAATTAGTTGAAAATTATTGGGTATTAGTCGGGAATTAGAGGTACTAATTGAAAATTCATTGGCATTAGTCGGGAATTCGAGGCATTACTCGAGTATTACATGGGTATTATAGGAATTATTCGGAAGTGACAACATTGGAGGAAATCATAGTCGTTAAAAGGACAAAAATTACAGGAATTATTTCCGGAAATTAGAGAACATTGGTGGAAAACAAATTGTTAAATGAAAAAAAAATAGCTCTTGTAAATAGTACTTGACAAAAAAAACAACATTGGGGCAGGATTCAATATTTTTATTACTTTTATTACTCAGGTGTTAAAGGAATTAGAGGAATTAGTTAGGATTTTTTGGGAATTAGTGTACACAATTTCCTCAGCAGTTTCCCCATCGGAATTTGATGAATCACAGTTATAATAAGTATATGTCACCTTGGATAGATTTTCATCTATTGGGCCATTTGAAGAATAAAGTCGACAAATGCCGACAAACCTATCCAAATGAATAGAAAATGAAGTAGTTAACAGAAGAGATTAACAATGAAAATAATGAACTTGATAGAATAAAAAAATTTCTCTAAATTATGTCAAATTTTCTTGTATTTTTTGAAAAGTTGCCTGTGAGGTTATTGTCTACGAGGAAGTTATTGAAAATATTCCCAGTAAACTCAAATCGTCGGTTAAATGTCGGGATTATATCGACATCATCGGATCTATATCGGCATCGGTCACACACGAGCGGGCCAGAGTCGTTTCGACTACCATGTTCATGCATTATGAGGTTGGTGGATTGGACACGTAGATTCGATTCTGGGCCGACGTATGTATATATGCAATCACTGACGCTCGGCAGGCCCACAACGATAATGTTGGGCTGATTTAGAAATCTAAGGTTTTAGTACCTACTCATAGTGATAATTGTGTGGTGAACCATTTTGATTTATAAAGGTTAAATGGAGAGAAAAAAAACTTTTATCCTCATTATCAACTGATAGAATTCTACATAAGAGAAACAAGATATCCTACCCTACCAGGACGACGCTTATTGCCATAATTCTATACAATAGGAATATTTGGGTCGGAAATCTATCAGAAAACAACTACTTTCCTGGCTAATACCACGACGAACGTTGAATTACATCTAATGAATTTCCGTACCAGAGTTCCTACAAGCATGTCTCCGCGATTGCCAGTTGCATGGAAATGTTCATTGAAACGTTTGGACCACCTATAGATCGATTTCTGGGTTCTTGCCCTCATCAGTATAGGGGAGGTCTCTGCCGACAATAATTAATGTCTGCAACAAACGGTTCAACAAACTATCCATGTCAAGTCAAACGCTGAGACACCGCCCGCAACCTAGCGTTCACTAAACCACGGGCGCCATCTAAACTCCAGTCCCTCAACCAAAGCAATTTTTAATTCTACATAACCTACAAAAATGGCTAAATCCTCAAAAATATTGTGAGTATAAAAAGAATTCAATTCATCACCAAGTGTATAGGAATTAGCTGACCAATTCTTGAATGTTTCATTGAATTCTACAAGTTATTATCATAATAAATTGTTCTCAATTATTAATGTTAATGACCGAATACAGTTTCTTTTATATTTTCCAGTTAATGAAGTATTGGTCTTGTTGATGGCAGAGAGAGTAAGAGACACCACGATAATGATATAAGTGTTCATTTGAAATGAGATGTATTTGATACACATAGGTACTAATTTCAATAGCAGTTTGTTACTCCTGATGTTCCATTCGATCGGAAATGCATTCTATGATGTGTAGAAAACTGGAAAAGTGGGTAATTCCATCGCAACTGAGGGGTATATCAGTTAGGGCAAGGCCACTTTGTTGATATGTGCACTTTCAATCTTGGAAACCGTCGTAATTCTCGAAAACAATGATACGGGGGCGTTTCCATGAGAAGTGGGAAAAATTATGATTTTTCCGCACTGGAATATTATCAGGAGATATAGGTATAGATGTATTATTAGTGATTTGAGGATCCTGAACACGAATCAAAAGGAATGTTGGGCCAATTTTGCCCCCTAATCTAACTTTCCTGAAAAATGGGTGGTTCCACCGCTGCTGGCGTGCAGTGATATCACGTGGGATGACCCCTTTTGTTCAGTGAGTTAATTCATAGTGTATCTACCGTTCGTAAAAATGTCATGGTTCTACGTCGAAAATTACGGAAGATACGGGAGCGCTTCCATGAGAAGTCAAACAAATTAGAATTTTTCAGAAATGAAAATTTTTCAGGAGAGAGGTGTATTTGTAGTAATTTGGAGTTGCTGATCTCAAGTAATTTATGGCCAATTTTGCCACCTAATATAACTTTCCGGAAAATGAGTGGTTCCACCGCTCCTAGCGTGCAGTGTATAACACGTAGAATCCCCCGTTTTTTGCAGCGTGTTCACTTCTAGTGTATCTATCAATTCTGAAAATTTCATGGTCCTACGTTGAAAATTACGGAAGATACGGGGGCGTATCCATGAGAAGTGAAACAAATCATCAGAATTTTTTGTAGTAATTCACTTCATGCACTTCATCGGCTACGAAAACTCTCCCTGCCACCGGACTACGAATGATTAATTTATATACTGTCATGCCAAACCTGGAAATGGTCGCAAACTTGAAGAACCACAAATGACAATATTTTATTTGTTTCCACTATTTTACGACTTTTTTGCATGTTTTTCTACAAAAAAATAACCACAATTGTTTTTAACAATTTTTTTTTATCTTCAACAATATTGCCGGACAAGGGAAGGGACCTTTGTATAGTTTTATTGAGTACTTGAATACAACTACTGTGAAAGCTTCCTTGTGCTTGCCAAAGTGATTGGCCTATCATTTCTGAAACCCTAGACATCACACTAAATACATACGTAAACACTTTTACAATATAATAGTATAATTTTAACAACTCTACAGAGCATACGGAATCAATGTTTCAAACCTAGGTCAGTATAGAATTGTAAAATTATAGTTTGTTTTACAGAAGGCAGAGGTTCAGAGGAAATTTTATCTTCCAAAAAATCAATTTGACTGTTCCGTTCATTTTTACTTTTCAGGTACCTAATAACATTAAAACATCTTGGTATTGTTGAATTATTGATAATTGACCTTCCAGATAATCCAAGAATCGTAACTATCTCGTATAATAATAATAATTCTTGTTTCAAATCTCTCCTATTCCTCGAAAGGTATTCAACAGATTTTTATCGTTGTGTCTAATATTCCTGTTAAAACCAACAAACAACCCTGCTTGTTCGGCTATATTCAGTAATTTTCCATTTCAGAAGGTTTCGTTTGTCCTTGAGTGATTTCATGAATATTTCTTCTTGAAAAATCTTAAGGTTCCTTTTATTGGGTCATTTCAAAGGCAATGAAGCGAATTTTTTACGTTGTCGGTGGCTGTAAAGCTCGATCAAATCCTCAGATTACAATATCTTGGCGGAGGTCTCTTTTATCAGAAATTGGATCTCCTGACAACTTTTTCGTTCTACATTGTATATTAGGAAGATAGTATAAAAATTATTAGGGAAGTTTTAACTACGCAATAAATTACAGGAAATCAATACTGACACAATAAATAGTGGTGCATATTATTCACTGAAGAGTGAAATATGAATTGACTTGGTTCCAAGTTATTTTACACCAAAATTGGCGTGAAGGTGCTGGGATGGAAGAAAAAATAATTTGATGTTGATACCTCTCACTTGTCGAAAATCCTTCAAAATTCGTTCTGAATCGATTGAAACGAAGAACTGTGAATGATAATAATAATAATACATTTAATTGTTTCAGAAACAGGTTAACAGCAATGAATACAAGTGAGAAAAGAATATAGTATGAAACTAACACCATTCTAACATTCTAACAGCATTACAGCATTGAGACAATTAAAAAAGATATACAGTGGGCTTGAAAGCATGTCTTAAATAAAGTGATTGGGTCTAATGAATAAACCTTAAGCAAATGCTTTTACTTAGATTTCTTGAAACAGACCTATCTATTTTATTAACTAATGAGAGAGACAAACCTATAGTAAAAGCTTTTGCTAGTTTTTATTCATAACACCCATTGTATGTATGTTGTGACCTGTTGGATTATTCGTATAGAATGAATGAACGGAGCTTGAGTATATTCCAGATATAAGCAGTGATTGATTCAGCATCAGTGATAGTGATATTTCGAAAGGGGGTCATGAATCAATGGGTGGTATGAATAAAAGCTAGCAAATACTTTTACTATAGGTTTGTCTCTCTCATAACGCAACAAAATGAATGGGTCTGTTTCAAGAAATCCAAGTAAAAGCATCTGCTTAAGGTTTATTCATACGGCCCAATATCCTGCAGACACGGGACATTTTGTTTCATTACATTATAAATGGGACAATCGAAGAGTATATAAATAAGTGTGTCCGTTGGGTTCGTATAGTACAGAAGGCCAAATTATCGTACAGGTTGGCTAATCAGTTAGTTAAGGTTAAGGGGTTCGCTGACACCTGCATGGAAACCCTGGTATAGTTTATTGTTGTCACATATAGTACCAGAAATTATTGTAAATATCACCATACATTTTTCTCCATGTACTTTATGGCGGGCACTGTATGTGTGCAGCCTCCGAATATTCAAGAAATAATTATTTTTCCTACTTCTAATGACATCTTTTCTTGAACCATTTGAAATAATGTACTCCCATTGCTTTATTGATATTTCCTCGTATTGGGAAATTCATTCGCGTATGTTGGATATTGTCTTGGACAAGAGAAAGGATATCAGTGCAATAACATGTCTGTTGAATTCATTGTACAAAAAATTACATAGTTTATTCGAACAAAACCTATAATTAAAACATCAAATCCCATCGAGAAACTCCGTCAAGGGTATCTTCTTAATTTCAAAAAGAGGTAGCAACATTTTACTTCATAAATTATTATACATACATACATATGTATGTATAATATTTCTTTTGTTGCGAAAGTATTTGGATTTTAGTAAAGGGATATTGGCCACACACATACCTTTGAAATGATTTATGATCTGCGTTTGAAAGTGAATAAAGAAAATCAGGAATGAGGATTTTCTGAAAGTTTTGTTTTGACTAATGATTGTTTCAAAATAAGACCTGGTGTTGCAAACGTGGTTTCGGATATTTCGTTTAAGTTATTTTACAAAACTAAAAAACTTGACCCTCGTATGTATGTATGTATGTATGTATGTATGTATGTAGTATATATGTATGTAGTATGTATGTACCCAGATAGCACACATTCGCCTAAGGTCATCCCAAATGTGTCGCCAAAAGCCTGAAGAGGACGTTCTGTTTTCTACAACCTAATAACATTATCAGGCTCAGAATTTGCACCATATAATTGTCCTAGATTTGTCCTTTCGGTGACAGCCTGAGGATGTTGAAGATTTCGTACCTGAGGTCATCCTAAATGTGTTACCAAGAGGACGTTCTGTTTTCCACAACCTAAAAACATTATTAGGCTCAGCCTTTAGCGCCATAATTGTTCCAAATTGGTCCCTTTACTGACAGCCTCAGGATGTTGAGGATTTCGAGCCTAAGGATGTAATCAGATGACATTTTGTCTCATTTGAAATTTCTAACTAAACATAAAACCTCTATCATCCTAAACAGTATTTCAAAGCCTATGATTTTTTTATGAAAGTTTAATCTGTTATATTATGTTTATCAAGTTTGCACATAACTTAATTCTGACCCATGCGGAACTTTCCTCGAAGTACATCTATTTCACCATCGGTGTATCCTTTTCCTTTACGATTCTGTGACAGTGGTTTTATTGTTCTATGTGTCTAATATTCCAAAGGGGTGATGGACCTAGTTTTGGAGTTTCAATCTCTCATTTCACTTCAACAGATAACGCTTATATAAGTTTGTCTCGCAATTCACGTCTCATTTTTCGGCTTCATGTGAAGAAATGTCAAATTTCATCCATAGCACAGAACACCAGCAGTTAAGGTGTTCTGTGTCCATAGTGTTAAATGTGTCATGTCATATGTCGTTTATATTTTTCAACTGCTTTTTGCTACATTGTTAATATTTTTATGCATTTAACTTTTAACTGGTATTTTAGTTTTTACCATTTGCGCAAGAATTCGTATAAATAGGAGAATATAAAGGTGATATTCAAACTGATGAGAACTGAGCAGTGTTGTAATTGAGGTAATTTAATATATATTTATTTTTTCAAAATGACACGGCCGACACGGGCACCCGGTGTTAAAAAGGCACTATTGATGAACGTTAGTCGATCCATGAACAAATTATATGAAACGGAATACATGTCGAGTTCTAGTGATAGTGATATCTCCAAAGATAATGAGGATGAGTTTTTATCAGTATGTTCTCCGCCTGCAATTCACTCTGATATACATGGCATTGATGTGATCAGTTCTGAACTAAGTGAACAGTCAACCGAGGAGTCAACATTATTGGTATCCGATCATGAAAATGCACTAGGAAACAGAAATGTTCAGGTGCTTCAAGTTTTTTTTTGTTTTTCCTGAAAATAAGCTTGTCAAAAGTTATTAAAGGTGGATAGTTTTTATAGGAATGTACTATGTTTCAGATAACCGCATACTGCGACAGTTGGTTTTGTTAAACCACAAGGTAGATTTGATCTCATCAGATGTGACCAAGATAATGGAAAAAATGAATACAGATGAAACAATAATATTAGAAGACACAGAAATAGAAAACTATTTCCCTTTAAAAAATGAAGAAGAGCTCAATGAATTTGAACTTTTTCTGTCTGACGATAAAAATCACAAAAAAATTGTAAGATATTCAATATTCAAATTAAAACTTTATATTGATGATGAAATGTTTTTTTTACATATTTAAGGTTCTGTATGTAATGAAACTTGGAGGTTCAACTTTAGCTGAAGCTGTGAGAAGAACGATGGAAAGGGTGATGGAGGATGACTTCATTCAGCAGTACAGCTGGTTAGGTCAAAAACAAAAAAAAGTATTTGGTGCTTTGAAAATTGCACAAGGAATGATAGGTATTGCAATTTTTTTTCATTTTACCATTTAAATTGATTTGATAAATATTCAGATGGCATCAAGAGGAACAAACTACTGCAGAATTCGATAACAGAAGCTAGTATCGAGTGTTGTATGAGAAATTGGATGCGTCATGCCAAAGATCGGATACAAAAAAGAGCTAGGAAAGCTACTATGAATATGTGAGATGCACTACTGATATTAAATTTTTATAAAAAAAAACTAAAGACTGTTAAATTGGATGACATGCTTTATATTGTGCTATATTCATATTATCTAAAATACTTTTTATTTTGTTCCAGACAAAATCCATAATCCGGAAAGAAGTATTATTACATGTGTATGATCCTCTATCTGTACGTGAATGAATTTTTATTTTTGTTATTATTATGCTCATTTTATATGCAGTTATTATTAAGTATTATTACATGTGTATTATCCTTTATATGTACCTGAATGAATTTTTATTTTTGTTATTATTATGCTTATTTTTTATGCAGTTATAAGTATTATTACATGTGTATTATTCTTTATCTTTTGTACCTGAATATATTTTTATTTTGTTATTGTTATACTTATTTTGTACCAAAAGAATAAATACGTTTAAAGTTTGTTGTTGTTAATATTTGTTTAAAATTGGGTGAACGTTACCATAGCATATATGGACTACAAACCCGTATAACAATTTGGGGAGATCATTTTGACCCAACATGAATCATATTCAGAACGATGCTGCTATATGAAAGAATAACTTTAGGCACTATGCCGTCAATTCTGTGTGGTGCATATGACTATAATAATAAATAATTTTTCAACTGAAGATGTGCTTTTCCAGGAAAATGTTCTTGTAAGGCATTCCTCACGTTGGTAGATTATGAAATGATAGTCTCCTAGAACCTGTCGTACAAAAATAATGGGACCTGATGAAGCCAAGAAAATTTTTCCATTCCTAAAAATTAAAAAAAAAATTCCTGACTTCCGCTTCCATTATTTTTGTACAGCAGTAGAGGTTCTAAGGAGATTATTATTATGTTGTGTATGTTATGTTATTATATATGTATGTATGTATGTATGTATGTATGTATGTATGTATGTATGTATGTTTGTATGTATGTATGTATGTATGTATGTATGTATGTATGTATGTATTTATGTATGTATGTATGTATGTGTGTATGTATTTATGTATGTATGTTTGTATGTATGTATGTATGTATGTATGTATGTATGTATGTATGTATGTATGTTTGTATGTATGTATGTATGTATGTACAGAAATTTTGAACGCAATTGTCACCCACTTCCTGACGTCCGAATGATTTGGAATTTGGCATGTGTTTATAATTCCGGTGACAATGCAATATGACATTTTTGTTATATCAAAAAACAAAATGGCAGCTCCAAGATGGCGGACGAGTTTTGTGATTATGCTACGATTATTTGGGAATAATTTCACATTATTGAATGTTAGTTTCTGCGAAATAAACATCTTTTCACTATCACTAGTTTTCTCCGGGGTTGTTGTAGGCCGTCGTTGGATGGAATCGTTTCCTAATGTTTCATTAGCGCGAGTGGCTGGCTAGCTTCTTCAGAGATTTGTTCATCTTGATACTTCACCGGTGACTTATAAACCTCTGAAGAAGCTAGCCACTCGCGCTAGCGAAACAAATCCGGAGAAAAATAGTGATAGTAAAAATCTCGGCCGCCAATTTATTTTATCAAAAATCTTTTCGTGTATAATTGCCGATTAAAAGAAATGAAACAACATAATTTTATTCAAGCAATTTATTTGTTGAACGGAACTACAAAAACAATTTCACTATTTTGAATGGTCTTAAACTATAACTATGTAGGAATGTGAGAAGAAACAGTATTTCGACTTCGTTGAAATAACTCGTATCATATATTTGATACTTTCCGGTACACTTCTCGAACTTTGTTCGATTTTAAGTATTCCCTTGGTCAATTCTCCATTGTTAATAACCATTTCACTTCCTCATATCTGTTTGGAAAAGGAATCTTCCGGACCTTCTTCTGAAATTGTTTTCATTTATACAGAGTGCATCATCGAAGCGTAGATAACCAGGGTTCAATTTTTTTGAATGAAACACCCAGTACCCAACAGGTTTGTAGATTCTACGTCAAACCGTTTCAAAAATTTGGTCCAAAAGCACAATGTGAGTCTTTCTTATTCAGGCCTGGTATAAAAGGCAAGTGTATTGGTATATTCAGTTATCAGTTTGAAATATAGTTTGATAATGTCCATATAGGACGAAATTGCAATGACACAAGGGTTACAAATATAGGAATACAAAACATAGGAATTTTTATTTCTCATTTTTCATGATGATCTCCTACCACGTAGTAACAGCTACATCAATCAATTTATTGAGTACTATTTCGAAAGTTAAGTCAACATTAATGATGACATCGATATTAACAAATAAGTACATAATATGCCAAATTCATCTCATATTCGTGATAAAAATCTCATTTGGTTGTCTTTTTTGACAGTTGTAAAAAAAAAGAGTTCACTTTATGCACTGTGAAAAATGCTTAATTCCTTAGTTAACATACTGTCGTAGAAAAAAAAATCGTTATTGTGTATCTGGTTTGAGTTAAATCTCGTTACCAGATTTTTTGATATAACTACTTACTGATTTCTGTTGTAGTTTCATTCATCAAACGTCTTCACTCAAAAATCATTTATCCAACCGACTCTTCGGTTTTCTGAAGTTTTTATTATTCATTTCCATCAATGAATGAGTATCTACCTGAGTGTCATTTATATTTAGAGCTATTAATATATTATAAATATCAAAAAATGTATTTTTTTTTTTTTTATTAAAATAAGATAAAATGAAAGGAAATGGGCTCATCGGAAAATTATACATATACACATAATTGTCAACGTCTAATTCTGTCCCATTTATGAAATATCGGTTATAATGCTAGATAATTGAATAAACAGTGACCGCCTGACAAATGGTAATTATATAAACCCGGTTCTTATCAAGAATAGTAACGAGGCTCAAATTGGACCATTGTCGGTATGGAAAAGGTTGTTTTGATCATGTTTAAAACCATAATGCCTTCTGAAGGATGTAATTGGCAGTGATTTTTGGGAGATGGAGGTGAATCGGGGCTTCGCAAATCAGAGGAAACTCATTATATCGTGTAGATTTTATAGTCAATGTCTGCATATTTATCAATCCGAATTGATTGTACATAAAGTATAACAGATTTGAGTAATCTTTCAGCTTCAACTTCTCGAGTTCATATTATAGAACGTAATAACAAATAATATGTAAGAAGAAAAGTAGAAATATCATCAACAAACGATGAAGTGGCTAATGACCATAGCAGTCGATGCCAAAACACAAAAAAAAACAAAACCGATGAAAGACGAAGAAGTATGGGTATTGCGTTTTTTTCTATATAAAGACTTGTTTCACAATTCATTATCATAGACCTATAATCACATTCACTGTTTTAATCATAAAATAAAATTCAAATTGCGCATTTCGGTAAGAACATTTATGCAATTTCTTCAGTTTTAGTCTCAATCATAATCATAAGAACAGAAATGTACCTACTGTTTCAATATGATTTTATGATTAAGACAGTTACTGTGACTAGGCCTATGATAATGACAATTATGCATAAATTGGCCCTAAATTTCAATAATAAACATGCTAGAACATGATGCACGTGATAAAATACCAGTTAAAAAAACCTGACATTGACGTGAAGATTGCTTTTCGGTAAGCCGTACGGGACAAGCAACGACAAGATACATAGGATAAAGACTTTTTCTTCAAGAAATGTCAATATTTCTGGAGAAGATGCGGAAATAGTAATTAAACAACAAGTTTAAAAAAGCAAAGCGTTTACTAAATGAATATAGCTTTTGAGTACGAGAGATCATTCGTAAGGGGATGACAGCTGGTTAACGGAAAAAACAATTTTAACAATTTTAGCAAACAAAATCGCCACATTATTGATTTTCTAAGGTATAAGAAACAACCCTCTCTGCATGTTTGACACCCTGTATCTCAAAAACGGTCCATTGGATCTCGTTGTGCCCATGGAGACATTCGATCAGGACATCATAAACTACATTATACTAAATTTTCAACCAATTGGACTGGGACTCATTTTCCATAAAACCGTGCGGGGTCCATTCCACTCGTGATTGGATTTATTTCATGTCTATCTTTTACTTTTTAACTCAACTGAATTGTTTCAAGCAATTCAGTTCAATAAAATTCAATAAGTTCTGGTATTACTACTCCTCAAGTGACTTGAAAACAGTAGTATAGAATTGAATTATCATTTGACTACTGAAAATACATATATCTTTTGTCTAATTGAAAATCCCACAACTGTCATTTCTTAACACCAATTGACTTATTGAAATGTTTTTAAATTGTTGGGTTAGTATCCTTGTTGAAAATTACATACAATGTTTGAAGTCAGACAGGAGCGGCATTAATTACAGTATAGCGAATACAGGCAATTTTTAGAAAAAAAATGCTCATCATAACACGCGTCCAAGCTTTATACAACTAAAAATTCTTTAGGAATTATAGAAAATGTCGCCCGAGGTAGAACCTTTTCAGGTGATATTCCAAAAATCCACTTCAATGCACGAGTTGGATTTCCTCGGGGTAATACATAGCGTGTCGATGGCAAAAAACGAACCATTACTAATATTTACGGTCAATTGAATGCTGCTTGAAAGTAATTACGAGAACTGAAAATAATAGAAAAATTACTATTATTTAGCATTGAAAATATACTTACACGTCATTCATAATATTGGCAAAATGAGCCATGAGCGCCTTGCATTTTTGCGTAAATTTTGAACAAACGCAATTTTTCGGTGACATTTTCCCATCAAAAGTTAGCAAAACGTGGAGAACATAAATACCACTTAAATAATATAATATCGAATCAAGTTTGTTAACGTTCTAATAATTCGACATTTCACATCAGTATTTAAAAAATTCGTTAAAAAAATAAGTAATCGAAAATGAGTAGTATTAGTGAGGATGATTTGACATCAACACCGCTTATTTCAATATAAAGATTGATAACAATCAAATTCTATATTTTCGAATAGTTGGCACGAAGTTTCTATAGCAGTTAATTTCATCATATTATTATGTGAGCTCGTAGCAGCGAGTGAAGAATGAGGAAACGTTCAGGTTTTGGATAAGGGGGGGTGTTTGTTCAAATCCCCCTTTTTTTTTAATCGATTAGTGTTAGATTTTTATTATAATTTTCAATATTTGTATCTTTAGTTCATTTTTTAGCTTGTATAAATTATGGGAATCATGACGGCAGGAAAGTTTATGATAAAAAGTGTTATTAAAAATATTACAGATTTGTTTATTATTGAGATGGTCGTAGAAAAAGTATAGTGTACAATTTGCATGAAATACCCATTTCCCACTCCTAGGTATATGAACAAAATTTCACATACCTACTCGTGGGAAATGCCATTTCATGCTCATTGCACTATACAGTGCGGCGGCTTTTAATAGTCCCCCCCCTGTTAACTTTTGAACGGTTCGACGTAGAAACATGAATGAAAAATTGATTCGAGGGATTCACCAATACTACTTTTTGAAATGAAAAATATTGGGATTGCTCAATAGGGTGCGCGGGGAGGCCCAACGACTCAAAATTTGTAAATGGCATGGGGGGTCAAGTGGCACATTGTTGAATAGAGAATTTAATTCTCTTCACAACCATGCAAATATTTTTGAATTTTGTCTATAATTTTTTTCCTAATTTCGATGTTTATGCCTTTCGGAATTTTTGAGTTGATGTGCCCCCAGCTCCCTCTGTCGAGTATTTGGAATGTTTCTTCTCTCAAAAAGTAGTATCGGTAATACCCTTCAAAAATTTTTGGTTTCATTGTTCCACGTCAAACCGTTCAAATTTATCGATGTATGAGTAGTATTAATTCAGATCCGCATTTACATTTGATATTTCGAATTTAAATTGCAAAAAAAATATTAACGAAATTCAAAAAAATTTAGATGTTTGTAAAGAGAATGGAATTTCCTTTTCGACAATGTGCCACTTGACCCCCAATGCAATTTAAAAATTTTGAGTTGATGGCCCCCCACCGCACCCCCTTTTGAGCAATCGCCATATTTTTCATTTCAAAAATTAGTATTGGTGAACCCTCCAAATAATTTTTTATTAATGTTTCTACGTCGAACCGTTCAAAAGTTAACACGGGGGGGGAATATAAAAAGCCGCACTGTATACTCTTGTATTATCCACAGATTCAGTTGGTTCATTACCACCGCAAAGTTGAATCCTTTGAATTTTCCTATGAATAGCTGTTGAAGCAGAGATAATACTGAAATTGAAAATACCAATTTATCTACAGTGTGTCCCGCTTTTCATGAATACACCCTAATATCTCAGTTATTAATGATGCGATTTTGTTGAAATTTTGGTGGTGATTATATGTTAGGTAAATGAAGTATTTTGGCATAGTGAACATTTTCATCGACCATAGGCGTGCGGTGTGGGGGGGTAAAAAAAAGCTGTTTTTTGGGAAAAGGATATTAAGTAGGGCTCATTTTAAATAACTTTTTTTATCAGAATTACAATCAGCATCCCCAAAAACCCCCCAATTTATATTTTCGAAATCTCAAGAGCTGATTTGAGGAGAAAAAATGAATAAATTCACTTTTTTCGTCAATGCACCCGAATATCTGTTATTAACGATTTTCTTGAGATTTTGGTGGTGATTTTATGTTAGAAAAATTAAGCATTTGGCATAGTGATCATATTCATTCACCATTGGCGTGCGAAGTTGGGGAGAGAAAAAAGGCATTTTTTGAGAAATGAATATAAATGCTTATTTAAGACAACTTTTCTTATCAGATTCGGAAAAAAAAGTTTAAGTCTTTTTTTAATAAGTTCTTTATTTGTTACAGTGCACACATAAAAAATATCTTGAAACAAAGCAGCCTGCTTTATATATAATCAATAAAATAGGTTCTCAAAAGAAAAGAATAATTTTTCGAATCGAGAAACTAACGTTTTGGGTGAAGGTGTTTGCTTTATTCGGTGAATTTTAATTTTTTAATGGTAAATTATTCTCTTCTTTTGAGAACATATTGGTTTGATTATATATAAAGCAGGCTGCTTTGTTTTAAGATATTTTTTTTATGTATGTGGTAACAAAATTACGAATTACTTTATTTTAGATTCTTGTGTTTTCAACATAACTACCTTCTGAAACAATACACTTTTCAACAATTCTTCTCAAACGTACATTCACTTTTCTTAAAGTTTGGGAGTTATTTCCTGACACGCTTGCCTAATTGCAAAGCAAAGTTCCTCTCTATTACGCGGCCGAGTAGCATACACTTTATTCTTCAAATGCCCCCACAGAAAAAAGTCACAAGGGATAATATCTGGCGATCTAGGGGGCCATGGTTCCAAAGGAGAATTTCTACCTATCCACTTCATAGGGAAAATTGCATTTAAAAAGTTCCGAACTATCCCAGAATTGTGTGCGGGGGCCCCATCTAATTGAAAGATTAAGTAAGGAAATAAGGGCCAACAATCCGTTCGTTGAATATGCCACACCACACGTTAACTTTTTCACTGTATTGGTTTTTACAATGAATTACCCAATTCGGATTTTCTGCTGCCCAAAACCTACAATTTTGACTAGACACCACACCGTTTGTTGTAAACGTTGCCTCGTCAGTAAACATCATGTTCTTCAGAAAAAGTCTGTCGTTAAGATAGTTACCCTGCAACCATAAGCAAAATTCAAACCGTCGTTCAAAATCACCATTTAACAGAGTATGTAGAAATTTTGGTTTAAATGTCCTAATCCTGTTGCGTTTCAAACATCTCCATACTTTGTTTTTCGTTAAATTCATTGTCTTCGCAACTGCCCTTACAGTACCATTTGGGTTGTTTCGAAATTCTGCTAAGATACGTTCGTCGTCTGGATAGTGTCTTTGATTTAAATTGTACCTCCCTGGTCTTATTTTGAAAACCGCTCCAGTCCTTGCGAACAATCTGTTGATTTTGGCAACGGTATCGTGAGAAATTGGTTCTCGATCATGATGCCTTCCATTGAATATTCCAGCAACTTGACGCGTAGATCTTTCATTATTACCAAATAAGCGGATAATCTCTACTTTTTCTCCAATTGTAAGAACTACTCTTCGGTTGTGTGCCATCTTATTAACAGTTAAGTAACACTGCTTGACTTATTGACATTTCGTACTGATTACCGATGTCAAACAAAAACTTTTGTTTCAAAGCACTCTTTCATTAATTTGCATGAAAACTCAAATCGGCAAGCCAACGGTAACAAAGTGCGCGTATCTTCGGAAATACCTAAATTGTAGTATAAGGGCAGTTGCAAACGATACTGAATATAAGGAAACGAAGGTGTTTGAAATTTAATATAGGATTAGGGCATTTGAAATAAAAAGTTAGAAATAAACAATCTATTGAAAAAAAGTGAATTTAATTTTGTTTTCTAATCAAATCAGCTCTCGAGATTTCGAAAATATGAATTGAGGGGTTTTTGCGGTCGCTGATTCCAAATCTGATAAAAAAAATTGTCTGAAATGAGCCCCTTATATCCTTGGAGAAGAAGTGGAGATTATCCGATTATTTGGTAATAATGAAAGATCTACGCGTCAGGTTGCTGGAATATTCAATGGAAGGCTATTGATCGAGAACCAATTTCTCACGCCAAAATCAACAGATTGTTCGCAAAGACTAGAGCGGTTTTCAAGACAAGACCAGGGAGGTACAATTTAAATCAAAGACACTATCCGGACGACGAACATTTCGAATTTCGAAACAACCCAATTGGTACTGTAAGGGCAGTTGCGAGGACAATAAATTCAACGAAAAACAAAGTATAGAGATGTTTGAAACGCAACAGGATTAGGGCATTTGAACCAAAATTTCCACATACCGTGTTAAATGGTTATTTTGAAAGACGGTTTGAATTTTGCTTACAAGGACTTATTGAAAAAAGATTTGAATAATTTTTTATTCAAATCAGCTCTTCAGATGTTGAAAATATGAATTAAAGGGTTTTTGGGGATGCTGATTCCGAATCTGATAAGAAAAGCTGTCTTAAATAAGCATTAATAATCATTTCTCAAAAAATGCCTTTTTTCTCTCCCCAACTTCGCACGCCAATGGTGAATGAATATGATCACTATGCCAAATACTTAATTTTTCTAACATAAAATCACCACCAAAATCTCAAGAAAATCGCTAATAATAGATATTCGGGTGCATTGACGAAAAAAGTGAATTTATTTTTTTCTCCTCCTCAAATCAGCTCTTGAGATTTCGAAAATATGGATTGGGGGGTTTTTGGGGATGCTGATTCTAATTCTGATAAAAAAGTTATCTAAAATGAGCCGTAATATCCTTTTCCCAAAAAACAGCTTTTTTTTACCCCCCCACACCGCACGCCTATGGTCGATGAAAATGTTCACTATACCAAAATACTTCATTTACCTAACATATAATCACCACCAAAATTTCAAGAAAATCGCATTATTAATAACTGAGATATTAGGGTGTATTCATGAAAAGCGGGACACACTGTATACCTAAAATGAGTAGAAAGGATCATTGGGCTGACAGATATATTGATAATTATTTATTGATTGAGTTGATACCTTCAATTTAATGAAATTACCTAACACATGATTATTTTGTTTGTATGATTTTTAACCAATCGGAACGTCAAATTGAGTCAACGTACCTCGTATAATTTCAATTATTTTTTCCGTATGATTTTCAACAATTGGAACGTCCAATGGAGTTGAGTTTCTTCGTATAATTTTGATTATATAACTCATCATTGAAGTGACCAATAGCGACTGCGAATTTTACATAGTAACCATCTATTGATAACTGAATATACTCTTGACTACGTGGTATAATCAATTGTTTCGCACTGTCAACAAAGTGAATGTTGCCATTAGCAAAGTAACGTTGGCGGTTATTAATAAACTTTCGCTTCCTACAAATATGACAATTCTATCATTGTAAAAACTATTTGACGTTTGTCAACTAACTTCAAAGAAAGAATCAAGTTTATTCAATGTATAATCGTAACGAATACGAACGGCTTGGGCCGATTCGTTTTTTGTCGATTTTTTGGTGCTCAGTGTGAACGGTGAAAGTGTGCTTGACGTTCGGTTTGTGGTTATTAGAGATACTGGGTGGTATGCATAAAGACTAGCAAATGCTTATACTATAGGTTTGTCTCTGTCATCGAATAAAAAAGTGAATAGGTCTCTTTCAAGAAATTCAAGTAAAAGCATTTGCTCCAGGTTTATGCATACGACCCATTGTCTCACTATGAATAAATCTAAATCATACTTTATGCTATTCGGAAGGCCAGCAACAAGAAATCGTTACAAGAATTTATTGAATATACGTATTGACGGAGTCCCCCTAGCCACCGTAGATACAACAAAAAATTTGGGATTGTACCTTGACAATGCATTACGCTTCACTAAACATATATCTCATAGTTTAAAACAGAGTTATATGAATTCAAACAGAAATATTTTAAACAGAAAAAGTAAAATGATACTCTGTGATGCATTAGTGTTATCACTTGCTAACTATGCAGACGTGGTTTATGGACCAGGGCTGATGAAATCTAACAAAATGAGACTTCAAAAATAGCAGAATTCATGTGTGAGACTTATTACAGGCACAAGAAAGCGGGAACATGTTACTGAACATTTAAGGAATCTTGGTTGGCTAAACATGGAGGCTAGGCGTACACTACACTCCAGTACGATTTTTCATAAAATAATGACAACTGGGAAACCTGCTTATCTATTCAAAAAACTAATATTCAAAACTGACATTCATAATCTCAACTTGAGATTTCGAAATAATTTGGCTGCGCCTAAACACAAAACCTCCTTTTTTCGTGGCACATTCTCATTTCAGATCGCTCGCCTTTACAACCGGTTACCCAGTGATTTCAAATTATTACAAATTAAAAAATTTAAAAAAAATTAATGAAGCAATATTTATTTGACAACAATTTTCCAAATTTTTTAGTATAATATAATAATAATAATAATAATAACAAACTTTAATCGGCACATAATTTTTCCTCCGCTTATATGTACTGATCACTGTATTTTGTTATATTTTTATGGTTAGTCTTTGATTTTTTTCGGAGCAGTTGAATAGTCTACCATATTCTATTGTATGTACTTTATAATTTGGATTATGTATTTATTATGAGTTACTTTACTGGTTGGATGGAAGAGCAAATCCTGCCATGAGCAATCATGTGCAGGAATTGAATCCTGCCTTTTGTTAGGTTATAAGCTAAACACTGTACCTGCAATAAATTCATTTATTATTATTATTATAGATTTTTTGAATTTAATCTGGATATTGATGAGTATAAATATGTGTACGCGACTGACTGCGGATCGGTGCTAATGCGCTGCTCATGTGCCAGGGGACACTACGCAGACTGACCTTGAACCGAGCAGCCTGAGCTTGAATCGAGCATCTCATGTGCTCATTCTGTCCTCATGCGGAACGAATGCTCTAGTGAATACGCACCTTTAATCGAGGGCAAAAAAACAAATTCACGCATTTTCAACTAAGTTTGCCTTTTTACTGTCTTTCATTCAAACGTCCCGCCACTACAGTGACCAATCACGCCTCAATAGTACTAAGCGCATGTGTAGTTTTAGGACTTCTCTATGTAAGTGATTGCGATGTCTTCAAGACATTCGTAAATTATGCTGTGCATGGCATTATAGCGGGTGACCATGAGGTAAGCTACGCCCCCCAATTTTTCTCTAGTTTTGAAGATATAGATTTCAAATTTGGTTTGTCGCTATCGTACTTGAATATGCATATTTTGACCCCTCTACTGAAAATTCACAACTTCCGATTTAACCGGAAGTGACCCCAAACTCTTTTTTTCAAATGACACCCTGTACATATTTTATCACTATCCGAAAGACACAATTTGTAATAATACTATTTTTCAAAATTAAAAATCGGTAAAAAAATTGTGGAGATACAGTTAATTGTTCAATCGAATAAAGTTGGCCATGAAACTAAAACTTAAATCATCACAATTGACAAACGACATCAGAAGTTACCAGAGGAAGCTTCGAAGTGTGAAACAGTTGAGGTACTCATGTTATTGCAGTTCCCATATATTCCAACAATTATAAAAAATTACCTAAAAACGGAATGGTATCCATAAAGAAATGCTCACAACTGCCATTTCTTAAATGGCAAAATGTACTTTTCAATTTGTCATGATAGAAAATCATAAATTATCAGTTTACTCATGTGAAAAGTTTTGGAGAATTCCTAAAGGAAACGAAGATACATTCAGGTTTCATGAGGAGTGTTCCTAAAATTGAATGTTCTTCAACGTAGGCGGCTTAGAACATAATTAGGAAAGCAATACACAAAATCTTATATTATTTCAAGGACGTTAAAGTTTGTCCTACTTATTTAAACAATGCTGCTTTTTTGTTTCGCTTTTTTTATGTTCATGGCCGCCTTCGTTGAAGAAAATTTAATTTTGAGAACACTCATGATAAAACATCTTTTATTTGCGATTTCTTTCGGAATTCTTCAACATTTTTCACACGAGTAATCTGACAATTAATCATTTTTCATCATGACGAAGTAAAAAGAACATGTTTCCATTTGAGAAATAGCAGTTCTGAGCATTCTTTATGGGTACTATTCCGTTATCAGTGAATTTTTGATAATTTTTGGATTATGTGGGAGCTGCAATTACACGAGAAACTCAGTTTTCAACTGTATCGCACTTCGAAGCCTTCTCTGATAACTTCTGATGTCGTTTGTTGTTAAGTTGTGATGAATTAAGTTGGAATTTCATGACCAACTTTGTTTGACTGAACAATCAACTGTATCTCCGCCATTTTCAACCGATTTCCAATTTTGAAGAACAGTGTTATCACAAATTGCGTGCTCTTTAGGATAGTGAAAAAATATGTACAGGGTGTCATTTGAAAAAAAAAGTTGGGTCACTTCCGGCTAAACCGGAAGTTGTGAATTTTCAGTAGAGGGGTCAAAATATGCGCATTCAAGTACTATACCGACATACCAAATTTGAAATCTGTAACTTCGAAACTATAGAAAAATTGGGGTGCGTACCTCACCTCGTGGTCACCTGGTATATCTGTTCGATTGATGTTAGAATTATAGCAGCCATATTGAAACAAATATTTTTCAAACCAAAAATATAGGACTAGGGGTGTTTTATTAAAAAAAAAACCGTGTAGATGGACTAAATAATTACGATTTAAATGATTGTCACCAAATTAAAATGATTAATAAAAAAATAAATAAAAAAATATATTTTTCCAGACATGAAAATTTATTTAAAAAATGATTTATTTCTCTGTATCTTCGAGGCGCGTGCATTTTGAGTAAGTACAATTTGAATGTTGTTCGTTTATGTAATTACGATATCAGGAGAATTTTACAACCTAAATGACTAATCATTAATCACATTTTTTTATTTTTATTACTATTATTGCAGTCACGTTGGGGCTATGAAAATGTAAAACATAATGACATATACAGGGTGTCCCAGAATAAAGGGGACGAACTTCCAGGGTATTGAAAGTGACACAAAAAAATATATTTACCAGAATAACTCCATAACGGCTTAACTTTTCTTAATGAAATTTCGTATGTCACTTAACAGCATTCAGTTTCATATTTTGAGGCAAATCATGTGTTTGTAACTCTAAACAGTGGCGTATGGCAGGTGAGTACCTCTATTCGCGCCTCCCCAACTTTCACGCCACTGGATTAATATCGATTTTGTCTTTTTTTTCTTAATCCCCAATATTTCCTATACAAAAAAAGAATACATTTCGTTTCATAAATATAAACGGTTTTCGATATATTTGAAGTTGAAGAAGGGCATGCGTATCAAAATCTTTACTATTTTTGAAAGGAATGTGAAGGTAACTATTTATAACATAACCAACATATTTCATACCTTGCAATGAGTATAAATTCAAACATTTCGAAAATTCTTGGCACTTACGAGGGATTTTGTTCACAAAAATTTCCCGATATTTAAAACTTACATATAGCCACTAACAAAATAATCACTAATGAGTATCCGTATCACATACGCACCCACTTATTCAACTTCAAATATCTCGAAAACTGTTGTATTTGTGAAACGAAACGTATTCCTTTTTTGTATAGAAAACATTGGGGATTAAGAAAAAGAAGACGAAATCGATATTAATCCAGTGGCGTGAAAGTTGGGGAGGGGCGAATAGGGGTACCCACCTGCCGTACGCCCCTGTTTAGAGTTAAAAACACATGATTTGCCTTGAAATATGAAACTGAATGCTGTTAAGTGACATACCAAATTTCATTAAGAAAAGTTAAGCCGTTATGGAGTTATTATGGAAAATATATTTTTTTGTGTCACTTTCAACACCCTGTAACTCGGTTAATACTCATTTTAGGGTTTATGTTTATTGGAACTGTCAGCTTTGAAATAAAGTGAGGATTCTACCCTCGGAGTTTGTCCCCTTTATTCTGGGAGACCCTATATATTCATTTAATAACACTATTGTGAAGTGCAAACTTCAAGTTTGAAATCACATACTTCATTTTTTATGTAGGATGTGTATAAGCGATTATTTCCGACATAACTGAAGAAATTGCCGGGATTATAGGTGAGTTGAAAACTGAGGCAAGAGTAAGACCCAGTGTATTATTTGGCATGTATAAGTGAAACTTGTCTCACTAGTCTTGAATCGTTGCATATGGTCCAAAAAGAGGGTACTAATTCCTTCTCACGTATAATTATTTCATATCAACTAAAATATCCATGACTTTCAGATCCTCCGTAAATATCGAAGAAGGGTTATGTGAAGTGGGAAAAAACACATTTTAGGTACTCAGATACTTACATCTTATATTTGCATGAGGAAGTAGAAGTCTTCAGGAACAATATGCACTTTTTCTTTTCCTTGTACTATAATTTTTAGCAAAGTTATGACAAAGCTAATTTTCGGCCCTGCCTGAACTTGTAGTGGCGGTTAGCGCGAGCATGAAATGTGACGTCGGCGTTAAACCGCGTTTTCTGAGAAAACGAGCGTATTTCATGAGATATTACTGAAAATCATTCTTGTGGAGAATTGAATTATCTCTCAACCTATCGAAATCGTTTTTTGATAAATCATATATTTCTGAAACAATAAAAAAAAAATTATTAAATGAAAAATTTTTTAGTATCCAGAAACAATTTTTTTTCTAATAATACATAATGTCGAGATGTCATGTGCTGAGTTTCAGAGTGCTACAATTATTCATTCTTCACTTTTTGCTCGAGTTTGTCTATCGTTACTGGATTATTAGCTTAGTTGGATATGTTTTTCAAATCCCTACAAAATGAGGTATCACCTGCCATGTAATTGGTCATATTAGCACTGTGACCAGTAACCACTAGAAAGTTACCAAACATACATTTGTTTATGATTACATTCCAAATTTCACAATAAATGTAACCCTTATACATTTAAAGGAGGACCGGACTTTTGGCTAGCACTTTATATTGTACCTACTTCGGGCTCGAACGACCTATCGCTATGCTGGAGTTTCGAACGGCCTGTGCATCAGACCGTCAAGCTACCGGTCACCGTAAATAGGTCACTCTAAAAAGAAAGAGGACTTTATTTTAATTGGTTCTGACTGTATATTCAGTCATCCTCAGGACTGTCGATACAAAACAGCACATGAATAAAAATAGGTACATAGTTGAAAACAAAAAATCTCTTAGATTAAATGGTTGTGTTTCCACGTTTAATCGACGATAGGTACTCCATAAAAATTATTGTTAGGAGAGCATTACAAAGTTCTTGTAGAACACTTTGTCAAAAATTTAACATATATAATTCAACGGTCGTAGTTAGCAGAACTTGTTTATTATTGGAGAAGTGATTAGGAATGAACTTGCTATATGTGTTGTCGCGGAAGACTTGGCATTTCTTCATTATTAAATATCTACATGTTGCGTTCATATCGTGGAAAAATAGCATCAATAAAACATTCATTTGAATTGAATTTCCGGAGTATATCTTTGCCGAGTGTGAATTACCTGCATTCATTATTTCTAAGGTCAGTTCAAATCAGCTCAATTTCAAGTTTCCACGCAAATTTTGTTAGCGAACCAGTTCTGAAAAGATCGTGTGTGGCTGGAGTCTACTGGAAGTTCGAGCTGCTTACTTGGTGTCCCATTTCATTCAGTCCACTACATTAACATTGGTTTTACACTGCATCGGATGTTATTAAATTGCTGTTTAATTTTTCACGGAACATTGCCTTCCCGAGGAGTATTGTTATTGTTCCATATTTCTACTGATAATAATTATGAATGTTTGATAGTAAAAATTAGAAGTTGTTGGTGTTTTTTGACTGCTTCATATCAATATTAAAATTGATTTTATATGGGTTTTTGTCTGGATTCCTAGTACACAGATAAAAAGGATATCTTCAATAAAATATACAAGGTTAACTATGACCACTTACATAAAATGAAATGGTACACAAGTTTATCATGTGAAAACCCACCTGTAAAAATTTTAGATCAATCTATGATGATTTATAGAACCTTTTTGTTCGTCAACCTACAAACTGGCCCCACTGAATTACACACCTATGTTTTGCCAACGATTTTCCAAAGTTCAATAATTTCTATGATTGCTCTTGGACAGTCAATGGTTCAACGCAAAGTACAACTGTGCACGCGTTTGTCATTTAAAGTTCAATACTGAGACCTTATTCCGATCAATCATCAATAAAAAGGCTTTAATACTAATACTTGGTTGGACTCAATCAATAATACAATCTTTTTGAATCAATACAATTAATTATGCTATCCGTGGTGGCGCGTGTATAATGTGCTCGCTTTCTATTCCACGGTACGCGGGTTCGATTTACTGCACCGTCTCTTGCATGGATGGCAACATACGTCAAAACGTATAGTAAAACAAACATAGCTCAACATGCACAAAAAATAACGTGAGAAGGCATTCGGAATGAGAAGAATTGACTGTACGCTCGAGTCAGTGTGCAAAAACAGGTACAATCGGATACACATATAGGACCTATTAGGTATATATATATATATATATATATATATATATATATATATACAGTGACCGCCAAAAAGTATGTACCATATGGGAAAAAAGTTTATTATTAGAGTATTGGAAAAAAGATTCTTGGGAGAAGTTTGTGTAGGTCCAATAACCTAAAAATCGATTTTAACACATGTAACGTGATCGCTGGTATGGCGGCAAATTGAAGAAAATTACTATGAATATGCAAAAAGTCGGGTAAAATGACAATATATCGAAAAAAGTTATTTGAAAAAGTTGCTTAGAATTCAATTTTATTCACATATACAAGATTGAGTAGATAATCTGAAAATATTGAAAACAGCAATTTTTTTTATATTTTTCTAGCTGTAGAAAAATATCAAATTATTTTCTTATGAATAGCTTGACCATACTGAAATATTTGTATTCCGATGATAATAACAAAATTTTCTCATTTTCTCCACACCAGAGAGCACTAAATTTAAAAAATGGTTCTTATCTAACAGTTATATCACAATTCCACTATTATTGCGATGATAGGGAAATCCAAAAATATCGTGTTTTTCCGATCGTAATCAATTTTTGATGATAATCGTGAAAGAACGTTTAACTAACTTCGCACATAATCTTAAAAATAGTGCGTCAAATTAAAGAGGCTAGAGTTTTCAACATTGTATGCGAAGTGAAACGCTCTGGCACGATTATCATCGAAATTTGATTGTAATCCGGAAAACACCATGTTTCTGGAGTGTCATGTCATCACCATGGTCGTGTAATTCTGATATAACTGTTAGATACGAACCAATGTAACAGCCAGGGTTTTAACAAAATCCAATTTTTTTTATTTAGTGCTCACTGCTGTAGAGAAAATGAGAAAGTTTTGTCATTATCATTGAAATACAAACTTTTCAGTATGGTCAAGCTATTCATAGGATAATAATTTGATATTTTTATACAGCTAGGAAAATATTTTAAAAAAATTGCTATTTTCAATTTTCTCTCATGTACATGTGTATAAAATTTAATTCTAAGCAACTTTTTCAAATGACTTTTTTTGATATCTTGCAATTTTATCCCACTTTTTGCCTTTTCATAGTAATTTTTTTCAATTTGCCGCCATACCAGCGATCACAGGACATGTGTCAAAATTGATTTTTAGGTAATCGAACATGCACAAACTTTTCCCAAGAATCTATTTTCTAATACTCTAATAATGAACTTTTTTCCCATATGGTACATACTTTTTGGCGGTCACTGTATATATACTTATATATGTGAAAGAATTAACAGAATATTTTTTTTTATAATTATTTTTTTGTACATATGTCGCAGGCTAATCAATCAGTCATTTTGAAAGCCTAGGGTACTGCAAAACGGCAAATTGAAAACTAGAATGTTGGAATGTTACTTGAAAATACGGACCTACAAATTTGTAAATTTGAATTGTATTAATATTCCTTGCCCTGTAAGGACTTACAGTTGAAATGCACATGGTTTTATTTTGTACATCCCATACAACCATAATGGTAATTTATGATGCAAGCACGTAAAGTGGGTATTTTTTGTATGAGCGTGAACTTCGTTGAACGAAGCACCAAATATGCGAGTAAAAAAAATGAATTAAGTATGTGTATCATACAAAGGTTTTTTTCTACGCTAGTTATTATATTGACAAATTGTAGCAACTGTATCATAATATTTTAATGTTTCAGTTTTATGAATTGTCATCGTATTATCAAATGATGACTTCTGTGTAGAATATGACAGAAAATACTATCTTTTTAGAAAATGAGTACCCAAATGAATGAATAGTGTGTAAAAAATCAGTTTTCGCACAGTTGATGTTTTTAAACATTTCTGCTAAAACGTATCACTTTATGCACTGTGAACACCACGTAAACACTCAGTTTTTACATTGTCGTAGAAAAACATATTTATGTGGTATGTGGTTTTTTTTTCAGGTCGTATATTTCGAATTATTTGTCAAAATTCATAAATTTAAGATGGAGGCTCCAATATGGCGGACAAGTTTTGTTATTATGGTCAGATTCTGTTCAAAATTGATACGGTTTTAGGGGTAGGAGATTTCGATTTTTTAGTCATAAAAAAATAATAGTTCAAAAAAACTAAAGAACATGTCTGAACATGTTATAGAATTATTTTTTCCAGGTTTATCCTAGCCAAGCCCTTTTAATCTGTTAATGTTATAAAATGTCTGAATTTTAAATCACTTCCATCGTCCTCTGGACTCATGATGAATGAAGTAAGTAAATAACTTCGAAATAGGATATTTTTAAGTATTTTTCTGATGGCCCCGACATAGTAAAAATACCATGTTTGTGATAAAATACTATTGCTTTTTCAAACTATCATTATAACTCAGGAAAATCTCGAAATTTAACTAGAAAATATCTCAATTCTAATAAGTAAAGTAAACAACGCCGAAATGGTATATTTTTGAGAACGTTTGTGACAACCTCGGTAAATTGAATACTATTTGGTATTATTAAAATGGTGCGTTTCCAAAGGTATGACATATTTTATTCAAATCACGAGACTAAACCAGAAATATTCTCAATTTGTGATAAATTAACTTTATGTTCTGGTTTGTGTCATTAACTACTTTTAAAATCACCTTGTTTCGCAGAAACTAATCATACGATTTGATTATGCTCCATCTAAAGTGTTACCTACAGATCGCAATCTGCAACATACTAGAGTTTCATTGGTTTCCGCAATAAACCAAATTACCATATTCCGTGCGGGGTCCTTTCAAATATAATCAAATGGAAAGCCAACGAAAAATTATTTTGACATTTTATTTCACATCTTGTGACTATGATGCCAATCAAGGCTAACGTAATTATTCTCTTATACAAGTGATTGAATGAAAGTCACGCAAAATGCATAAGACAGCAAGTGTTGTAGAATATTTTTCAATATCAGGAGCGAGAATGTTACTATTCTGTTATCAAATATTATTTCAGAATTGGCAAATTATGTAACGGTTGCGGAGAAAATAATTTATTACAATCTATAGCTAGAAACAGATAATTCCGCATATCGATCGTGGACTTTTCAGTCAGTATATTCTGCATCATCTTGGTTGTTACCAGTCTGACCATAAAACGTTTGTGAAGATTCACCATGAGGATGTATTACAACATTTGATCCATAAGACCTAGAAGATAAATGTGGCTGTCGCCCCAACTGATTGTGATTTGCTGATTGACTTTCCCAAATTTGTTCCAGTGGATCACGATATATTTCATCAACTTGGTCATAATTCTGGTGTGAGTTTTCATGGTAAATTCTAACAGGAATATTAATATCATAAGGATATTGCAACGGGTCGGTATTTGATTTTGAAGGTTGTCCATATAATTTGGCTCCATGTGTTGCTTGTTGTTCATGAGTCTCAACAGCTTCTGGAAGTACTATAGCATACTGTGGTTGTTCATTGAATGAATATCCTCCTTTGTGATTGAATATTGTTTGCTCTTCGGAGAAGATATTCTGCCCCACTCCTGATTGTTCTGGTTTATGGATCTCAACATCATTAGATTCTGTTTCATGATACGTGTCCTGTGCTGTATTTTCTGAGTAATAACTTTCCGAGTGAAGTAGCTGCTTTCGAAATTCAGATGGATACTCCTGATAATTTTTTATTTCGCCATTGTAACTTTGATATAAAGGAACATTTTCAACAGGAGATGTTTCTGTGATTATATTATGTTGTTGCAAAATGCCTTCTTCTGTTTCATGAAGAGAAGTGTGTATTGGAGAGATTGATGGTACCAACCCATGATTTTCAATCGAGTAAACATTTCCATGATTTCCAATTTTTTTAACAATAGCCCGGAAACCTGAATGATCGGCTACGTAGTCAACAGTTCTCGTAGAACCGTCACTTTCCAGAAGACTATAGCTACCCTTTACTACTCCTGTTTCATCTTTCATCTCCCAATGAGTCTTGTGATCTCCTGTGTGTGGGTCGGATACGCCATACTCAAATGCATATGGTCTGGGTTTCTGAAATATTTTTGAAGAAAATTATTTATGAAATCAAAATAAATCTATGTGATGGGTAGATATGGATATTGAATAGATAGATGATAGACAATAAGCAATATACGTACAAATTGTAATAACCTATTTGTGGTTGAAGCAGTTATATTTAGGTAAATTAAAAAAATCGTAGGAGCTTTTCATCAGTGGCATCCTTGTGAACATGCCCGTCATATTTTGGATCAAAATTATGATACGCTACTGTTTTCTTTGTCAAATAAGTATTATTTTAATAATTGTCTTCCATGAACATGGTCTCTTGACTTTTAATCGTCCGACTGATGCTTTTCGATTTAAAAAATGAAAGGTCTTCAGTTGCCATTTTTAATAAAAGTTTTTATACATTTTTTTATAAGTTCACACATTATGATGTTTTTAAATAGTGCTCATATACACGACATGGTTTTATCAATGTTGTTTTGTCCCTTTTTGTGTGGTGACATAACCTTACCTTTGTAAGTAATGACCAAGGAGTTTTCTGCTGTTTTATTCAAACTAATCTCACGTTAGTAAGTTGTTTTTACCGTATTAAGAGTGTTTTGTTGTTTACACTATTAATATTTTCAGATGTCCTGAAAATGAAAATAAATATTTTCGAAAGCTCGATAATTTAACAAAGAAGTTGTTCTTTACCAGGCTACTTTTTCTGACTGCAACCCCAAAGGATATATCTCATTTCACTGAGAATATTCTGAGCTTAATTAGTTTTGTTCAACTAGTCCAGTCAAGAGACTATATATATATATATATATATATATATATATATATATATAATATATAATATATATACAGGGTGACCTAGGGTTAAACCGCCAAACGTTCAGTATAGGTTTTTTGAGTGAAAATAATAAGATATGTTTTCTTCATACAGTGTGACTCATTACATTTTTCAACCGATTGGAATGATTTTTTATTCGTTAGGTAGACATTCAAAAAGTCTACTAGGGCACCAAATTTCATGATTAAATCTTCATTTCCAGGACCAACTAATCTTATTTTTTAAATTAAAAAATCTAAAAAAATTACTAGCGATTTTTTTAGAAAAAATCTGACTACACCATTGGATTCGCACCATTTTCAAACGGTTCATGTGTGTGAAAAATATGCCGTTTAATCAACCCACCAATTCGATTTCAGAAGTTTTATCAAAATTCGGAAAACACCACTGTATTAAGGAGGTTCCGATATATCACTAGTCAAAATTTCATCAAAATCTGTAAATAAATAAAAAATTATAAGATAATAAAATTTGAAAAATATATTTATGGATTTTCAGGAAAATGTCATTTTATCTCATAGTTTTTATTTATCAACAGATTTCAATGAAATTACAGTCAGTGATATTTCGAGACACCCTCAATACAGTGGTGTAGTCAAAGTTTTGATTAAAGTTCTGAAATTGAATTGGTGGGTTAATTAAACAGCATATTTTTCAAATTTCATTCCCTTATAACTTTTTAAAATCGATACTGAACGTTTGGCGGTTTAACCCTGGGTCACCCTGTTTATACCGGGTGACCACGAGGTGAGGTACGCCCCCCAATTTTTCTATAGTTTTGAAGATACAGATTTCAAATTTGATGTGTCTCTGCAGTACTTGAATATACATATTTTGACCCCACTACTGAAAATTCACCACTTCCGGTTTAACCGGAAGTGACCCCAAACTTTTTTTTCAAATGACATCCTGTAGATATTTTTTCATTATCCGAAAGACCACGCCATTTGTGATAACACTGTTCTTCAAAATTGAAAATCGGTTGAAAAATGGCGGAGATATAGTTGATTGTTCAATCGGACAAAGTTGGCCATGAAACTCAAACTTAAATCATCACAACTGACAAACGACATCAGAAGTTACCAGAGGAAGCACGCAGACAGAGCTGTTGAATGATACAATTCATTACCAACCGAACTTCGTGATCTACCATTCTACAAATTTTCAGAAAAATTGAAAATAATTCTGACAGAGAACTGTATATACTCATTTGATGGATATTTCAAGTTAGCCAAAAACAGAGACATCTTCTTAACAACACTTAGATAAACTCAATGTTCATGATATTTTATATTTTTATACGTTTGTATGTATATTTTATACAGTCTTATAACTTTTACTATTGTCCTATTTTAATTTGACTATTGTCCTATTTTTACCTTGACGTGTTTCATAATATTGTAAATATTTCTGAACTAAATAAATTCAATTCAATTCAATTCAAAGTGCGATACAGTTGAAAACTAAGGTTCTTATGTACTTGCAACTCCCATATATTCGAAGAATTATCAAAAATTACCTAAAAACGGAATGGTATCCATAAAAAAATGCTCACAACTGCCATTTCTTAAATGGCAATATGTCCTTTTCAATTGGTCATGATAAAACATTATAAGTAAATTATCAGTTTACTAATGTGAAAAGTTTTGGAAAATGCCTAAAGGAAACGAAGATACAATCAGATTTCATTAGAACATAATTGAGAAAGCAATACACAAAAGCTCATATTATTTCAACAAAGTCAAAGTTTAATATACTTTATTTAATCAATTCTACTTTTTTGTTTCACTTTTTTATGTTCATGGCCGCCTTCGTTGAAGAATATCGAATTTGGAGGAACACTCATGATAAAACATTTTATATTTCCGATTTCTTTCGGAATTCTTCAAAATTTTTCACACGAGTAATCTGATAATTAATCATTTCTCATCATGATGAAGTGAAAAGAACATGTTGCCATTTGAGCATTTCTTTATGAGTACTATTCCGTTTTTAGGAAATTTTTGATAATTGTTGGATTATATGGGAGCTGCAATTACACGAGAAACTCAGTTTTCAACTGTATCGCACTTCGAAGCTTCCTCTGGTAACTTCTGATGTCGTTTGTCCATTGTGATGATTTAAGTTTGAGTTTCATGGCCAACTTTGTTCGATTGAACAATCAACTGTATCTCCGCCATTTTAAACCGATTCTCAATTTTGAGGAACAGTGTTATCACAAATATCGTGCTCTTTCGAATAATGAAAAAGTATGTACAGGGTGTCATTTGAAAAAAAATTGAAATCTGTATCTTCAAACCTTTAGAAGAATTGGGGGGCGTACCTCACCTCGTGGTCACCCGGTATATATGTATATTATTACAAAACAAAATTGCATTCAATAGGCAGAAGGACTTAGCCTTTTGAATGAATGTAATTCTGATTCAATAAACAATATTTATCATTATTGAAAATTAGTTTATTTCTATGCATATGTGTGAACTATACTATAATGTATAATAATTGAATGTTCAAAAAACATAAAATTTTAAAGTCATCAATTAATAAGCATGTTTACTTCACTTTGATGTACTGATGAGTTAAAATACACATTTCTCATGCGTACTTTAATAGCAAGTTGTACAACTAGTAAATAGGATATTTCATACGAGTTTGAAAAGATGACGAACCACGAGCCGTAGGTTGTACACTATACCTTTCCGACGACCTACATGAACATAGTTGGTATATAGATGAAAGCGAAGGGACTCCTCGTAAAAGGTTTTTAAATCTGGACCTATGTCGACAGTCAGTGTCTTTGTTGACCTTATTAGAGTATGGCAATCAACAAATTAAATATGTAGTGCAAAAGTTGCGTATGGGATGCTGCCTCCGATTTTTACTTTTACTGATTGATGCGCTTTTTTTCACCCAGCTGCACCCGGGTTAAGCCGGCTCTGTGTATACTTTTTGAGTTAGTTACAAAAATAACTATTTCTTCGGAAATGTGTATTCTATGAAGCAAATACTTCTCAAACAGAATTTTTGGTATACTATGGAACTAATTGGAGATCTTTCAATTGTTTAATATTTTATTGAAATAATGAAGTGAAGGTCAAGTTCCAAACAACATCTGGTCATGAAATATAGCTGCAGTATTATATACACCTATCCAAATATAAGAACAATTAATGCCAACTGATAATATAGTTTTTTCAAAAAGCTGATCAGATAAATATTACATCTGCGATATCATGATATAACAAACTACTATTCACTCATCCTTGTGGCCGGAAGATATAAAGCAGTATCAAATTATAGCTTCTCATATGTTGATAAACGGTTTTGTGTGTGTGTGTGAAAAAGAGAGTTGGAATCGGAGAATCCATTTGCCACAGTTGAATCATTACATGATCTCCGATCAACACTAACCTATCTTATTATAAAATCACTTTTCATTTCGTTCGTTCCGCCGCATAATTATGTATTGATTTATAGATGAGGAGATACTTACATAATTATCGTAGGCACCAGCGTATTCTCCATGGTAATCGACGTACAAACCGTGTTGTCCATCGTGTCGTTGAGTGAGAGCCTCATTTTGAATTGCTACCAGCACAAGACTTACTTGTAGCTATATGAATAAATGAACAGATCAAGACAAGTAAGCAAACTGAATTAGCCTGTGGCAATTCATATAAATTAGCATCAACACATTATTAATGTATCCGTTGCTTGAAAATTATCGAAAAAAAAAAAAATGTTTTGAAATCGTAAGGTGAGAATTATAGTGTTCTATATCCCTATATTACAGTTTCGAGATAAACGGATTTCAAAGTTCGATATTTTGCCGTCGCGTCAGTGTGGACAAATCTGTAACAATGAACTGTCCATATACTTTTGTTATGCGAACTATTTTGAATATTGAAGATACATTCGTAAAACTGTAGCTTAATTAATAAATTAGTTGAAAAGAATTTAAACAGCGCTTGCATTTGGATATAGAACGCGGAAAGTGTCATTTCGATTTTTTCGTGGATATAGACTCAATCAAAACATTTATTCATTTTATAACTTCCAATCTGGTAGAAATAATTATAACCTAATTTTTTCAATATTAGGTTTAACACGCATTATGGTTTCCAAATGTCGACTATTGTTTTGGCTATGTTGGTTACAGCACTTCCGCAAATATATTCGTGCCAAATGGCATTATAAACTGTATTATTAAGACTGTAATGTCCTGTCAAATTGTATTAACTTAATTTCTATGTGTGCTAATAGTGACAATAGGTAGATATAGCACAATTAGGCAACTTGCAGGATATAGAACAAAAATTTACATCAAATTTTGAACTATAGATATAGACTTCAATAATAGTACAATTTCACTGAAATACAAAGGATATAGTATAAATATTTACTCATATAATAGATTTGGAACGAAATGAAACTTTTGATGGATATAGAACAATTGAATTTGTTTCAGATTTTTGGTGTATGCAGTATCCGGAAGTTTTCATCTTGACTATGGTGGTTTCATGAGAGCGTGAAGAATAGCTTGTTATATGTTGAGAGAGAATTATAATTTCACCTCTACTAGCTCGAGGAAGGGATATCGACGTAAGCTGTTAACTCGTCGGGTGGGATAGCAGGAGAGGAGCACAGTAGTGGTATTATCATATCATTGCGTTCCTTGTTGCTCGCGTAGATTTCTGTCTGTACGCCAGATGAAAAGTTTCCGATACTGTATAACTCATTATTGATGAAAAATGGATATAGAACACTATAATTCTCAGCTGACGAAATAGAATAACCACAAACTATCTGTGAATCTTGCAAAAAAAACAGTTATTAATGATACAAGTTTCGAAAAGTAGGAAATTTTTGTATGAGGGTGAACTTTGTTGAATGAAGCAGAGCTGAATCCAACAAAACACGCGAGTACAAAGAGCTCTTCACAAGTATGTATAATACACAGTTTTTTCTACGACAATTGACTATTCCATCCATTGATATATCGACCGATAACATAATATACTCTCATTCAACAATCAATCCAAATTTCTGAGGATTCAAAAAGTTGTCAAGTCGTGATTTTTGCATCAAAATCCTGTTAAAATTAGAATGTGATTATTTTTCCTCATATTGGGTTGCATAATACATTCTGTGTAATGTGAATGGAAATCTGAATTACATAATGATTAGAAAAAAAAAAGGAATAGGTAATTTTTTTTATTTCATACATTATAAAGAAATAAAACCTCAGTTAACTATAAACATGGTTATAAATAGAAAAATGCCGGTTCCATATGCAAGGTAAAAGTATCGGGAAATTCAGTGCCCGAAGATACACACGAATGTTTTTTTTTTTAAAATGCCTCTTTTGTTATTCATGGTCGGGACATATATGAATAATTGGAAAAAAAGTGATCCTGAAAATATCATTATGTGACTGAATGAGAGAGCACTGAAAATTGAGGAAATCGCATTTTTTCGAATTTCGAGCACGTTTTACTCGAAAACGGTGCTTTTTGGAGAAAAATTTGTAGATACCTTTTTTGTAGAGAATTCTATGCAAAATATCATGACTTCATTTGTTTTTGGAAAAAATGGATTTTTTGATTTCCCTCGGAAAATCCATAACAATTTTTCGGATGCTGTCACGGCTTATCATCCTCTAAATTCACCGGGTCAAAATACATAAGGATAACTTGGGTGATCCCGTCGCACTCCATCGGCTACGAAAACCCTCCCTGCCACCGGACTATACGTATATGTGCAGCCGGTTGCTTTAAAACTCAGAAACGGACCATACTTACCCATAATAGATTTTGTTTGTGCTCAGTGGAAGAATGGCCTAACCCACAAAAATCGTCAATTAGTGATAGCGTGAAATTGATAAAGCCACAGTGGTCCAACAAAATGTTTCTGCGTGCATAACTGTTCAAATTGGGTAAAACGTCTTACTTAGCACAAGTGCGTATGAAAATCAACAGTGCGTAAAAATACCAACCGTGCGTGAAGTAATTTTTAACACACTATTCATACATTTATTCTTCTTTGAAATAAACAGTATTCTGCGTCAAATTTTACTTATGGATAATACGATGACAATTCGTTTCATTTAAACCAATGATATAATTGCTACAATTTGGCAATATTATAACTGTCTTAGAAAAAACTCAAATTTTAAATTGCTCATATATCTCAGTTAAAACGCCATGACGAACTCAACACCAAAAAATCCAGCTTCTGACCGTTTCGGACGTGGAAAACAATGACGAAAAAAAAATCAGTGGTGTGCTCTGTTATGTATTTTCGTACAGAGACCAAATACTTTTGTATCGAACTTTATTTCAAACTTCATGACATAACAACTTAGGATATGTTCCAAAAGTCACCGAAAATGCGGTTTGGTGTTCCGAAAATCACCGCTAGTTCGGTGATCCTGAAAAAGTGGTGATATTTGAAACACGGTTGCCTGAAAGCTGGTGAACCAAACGTCAATTTGCTAACCAACACTTCCTTTGCGGTGAGATTGACAAAAGTGACAACTGACAACCGTAAAACTTAAAACTGTTCATTTTGTTGTTTTATTTGAGATTTTGAGATGAGATGAGACTGATTGTGAATTGTAATTGTCCCATCTCCTATCTTTCCACAAATTTATGGATTGCTATTGCAGTATTTCACTATGGTACTTTTTCTATTAACTGTATATACTTATCATTAATTGCGATTTTTCTGACTGAAGATATGTGCTTTTGTGGTTATTGACAGGAAGAATTGGGAACGCTGGACAGTCTAATGGCTGCCTCATGTATTTATGCGTTGTGCTGTTAAATGTCATGTTTTGTAAACAGACACCAATCAGTAATCACAACACAATCACCAAAGTGTTCCGAAAGTAACTAATAATTATAAATTTTTCAGATAACCACTGTCAAATTTCTGGTTAGTAGCGGTTAGCAACTGGTTACTTTTGGAACATATCCTTATTCTTTATTTGACAGTAAACCGTCAGTTATCCCGTATTCTGATGTTTTTTCAATACTGAAGGTTTGGTACCTTCAGCTTACCTTACATAGTTATAATATACAGGGTGACCCTGGGTTAAACCGCCAAACGATCAGTATCGGTTTTCTAGGTAAAAATAAGACTTCTTCATATGAGCATGTGTCACTTGCTTCGTTTTCGAGATACAGGGTGTCGAAGTATTGAGAAAAAATCAATTTTTGATTCATTATTCAAAAACTTTCTGATTTTGATAAAAGTTGGCATGCTTATTTGCGGTAATAGAAGGCTTATTTGAATATACTTAGGATGAAAAAATAAATATTTTTTATAAAGATTTTGACACCCTGTATCTTAAAAACGAAGTAAGTTGGGACACATGCTTCTATGAAAAAAAACTCTTACTTTCACCTAAAAACCGACACTTAACGTTTGGCGGTTTAATCCTGGGTCACAATGTTTTCATACAATTATTATTATTTTTCACTTCTAGGTACAATAGTATATGAGTAATATCATGTTTTTAAAAACATTTTTTCGTTCAATTTTTTTTTGCGTTCTGTTCAATCAGAATTTTGAAAAAGGCCCAGTTGTGCACGTTAAGGATGATAAAATTAAAGCAATAATCACTCATAAATACTCACATGAGGTGGGTGTAGTCGAAGGCATAACCTGTGCGAGTAGAGAACCTCTATATTATTATATACCGGTGGCACACACACTTTTCAGTTGTTCTGAAACACTAAGTCTTGGAACGAGCTAATAGTTTACCACCATTATACGAATTGGATTCAGTAATTCAATAAATGCTAGGAAGTAAGTTTTTGAACTAAAAGGTCGATTAAGAAAAATTGTAGTATTTCTCGTAAAATTGTATGCTGTTGAGACAAAAATTCTGTAAACTGTCAAATGTTAAAATTATTGACATATAACAATGCTTTTAAATGGTATACCCCGAGGGGGAACCGCTGGGAATTTTGGAGTACATGTCTTGGGTATTAGTGGCATTACTCGGGTATTAGTTGGGAATTAGTAGCATTACAGGTATTACTGGTGTATTACTCGGGTATTAGAGGAATTATTTAGGAATTATTGGGCATTACTCGGGCATTACATGGGTATTACAGGAATTATGCGGAGAACAATTACTTCACAAAATAATAAATAATAATCGGTGAAGAGAAAAAAAAAGGTCGTCAATCATAGGAATTGAAATTATCTGAAAAATTAGAGAGCAGTATCGGAAATCCGAATTGTTCAATGAAAAAGAAAAACAAAACAAAGGTCATACGACTTGTACTTGACGAGAAACCTAACATTGAGAAACGATTTTATATTTTTATTACTTTCTGATGGGTATTACTGGCATTACTTAGGGGGTATTGCTTGGGTATTAGAGGCATTACTAACGGTTTTTGGGAATACGTGTACATAATGTTCTCAGCGGTTTCCCCCTCGGTATACCCTATATATCATTGAAAATTTAAGGGGCTTCTTTTTTCTGATTACGAAAATATACCGCACTTGCCTTTTTTTTCATTAGTTTAGTGCAAAATGGTTTCAATATAACTTAAACTGTAATTTTTCAGCAACACCAAGCTCCCAAAAATGTCCAAAAGTTGTCACAGTTTCGCTCGAATTATTGAATGCCATACATCAATATTGTTTTCTGATAGATAGTAGGCCAAGAAAGAAAAAAATGGAATACCTATTACGTAGTGGCAAAATGTTTTATGTTCGATATTTATCAACAAATTTTTACAAAAACTCTTAGAAGACATAGACTGCAATTACCAAGTAGTAGAGCTCCATCTAAAAATGTTTTATAGACTTGAGAGGTGTTTCAAAAATGGTATAGCCTGAATAGAAAAAAGTATTAGGCAAAAAATGGTTTTGACAAAATAAATAGAAATTTATATTATCGCATATCCTAGAAACAATTCTCAAAATTCATTAAACGTTGTAGTAACAGAATTGCCAGGTTTAGTATTGGATTAGCCCACACAGACTAAGAAATACAAATTTCACGCATACAATCTAAAATAGGTGCAAAAGTTGACACTGGTACAAAAGTAAATCAGACTGAAATTTTCCCGGCACATTGTGAAATTCATTCAAAGGTATGCTATCTTTCTGGATGAAATATTGTGTACTGACGAGTTGTCGTTTTTCACTAGCAGAGGTTGCCGTCGCCAAAATAAACACCATTGGTCTGATTCAAATCCTTATCAAATACAGAAAATTCCATATAGAGTTAGGCAGTTGTTTCAGTTCCTATAATTGTTAATAGTCCGTTGACTGTTGAGGTTCATTTAAATTTTTCAGAAGCAGAAATTGAAGAAAGTATCAAGATATTCAATTATTGTACAATTAGATTGCCTTCCAATAGTACCCATCTAACCCCTTGTTACTTTTTCTCATGGGTCAATTTAAAAATATTGTATATTCTACACCGTTTGGACGATCTAAAAATGAGAATTATGAATGCAATTCGACAGGTGCAAAACAATATAGCAATTAAAAAAAATAGTATACATACAGAAAAAGAAAATATTACGTGCATTGAAAATAAAGGAAGTCAACTGGAACAGCACGAATAAGTGAAAAAAATTATTTAAATTGATATTGATATTTGTAAATTGGATTTTTGTTTTTAATTCTTGCTTCTAGATTTGAGTTAACAAATTAGAAAACCATAATAAATATAGCAAGAACTATAACTATAAAAACTATGTCAATTTTTGGAATGAAAAAACAAATAATAAACACTCGTGTGTTGCTGAAAAATTATACTTCCAAACATATTTACACCAATTTGCGATAAATTAACGAAAAGAACGGGCAAGTGTGGCATATTTTCGTAATGAAAAAAAGTAAGATTTGTCATTAATTTTGACAGTCGACAGCTAATGAAATATGAAATATTTGACTCAACAGCATAAAATTTAACGAAATATAGTACAATTTTCCATCTACATTCCAACTGAAAATTAATAGTTCACAGCATCATTTTAAATGTGGTACAACTAATGAAAGCGCTGCACATAAACATTTCAAATTAACTGGAATACTAAATAGTTTTTTCCGGACCTTTTTTTATTGATTTGTTACTTACCAGGAGAAAAAACATAATCCAATTCACTTTCTCTGAAGCGTTCAATACCCTCGTGGTACTACCTAACTAAGTCAACGATAAGTTCACTTGCTGTTTTATAGATTCAGTGCCTCTAATGAATACAACAAATTTATTTATTTGTGTCGCATTCAAAATATGATTCCAATAGTCAACATTTCCATTAATTATAAGGAAATAATAAGGAGAAATCGAAAAAATTATAGTTGTCCTAACCGATTACCTACTTACTTTGAATTAAAGTTTATGAAATTAGAGAATGTTTTCATGAATATCACCTAGTCAACGTTATTGAACTCAAAATCATCTAGCAGAAGTGTTTTTTTTTAGCGAATAACATATTTGTAAATATAGAAATGAAACGCTTCTTCCCATGTTTCAAAGATTTGGAGCACTCAGTGTATCTGGGATCCGATCTCAATGATTTTTTTGGGTACTTACGTATATATGACTGACGAACAAAGAGCAAAAAACTGCGCTCGACGTTACTTTTAAAAATGTAACCCACAAAACGTCAATTAAACAAAACAATTTTATCGTGTGTTATTATTGTTAACGCCATTTTCACCTTCTAATGAAGATTTTGAAACTCAAATTTAAATTTCCAAAGGAAGTCAAATTTATGAATACAAACATGTGAAAGAAGACAGGTTAGGTTAGGTAAGATTGCTGACATTCTTTTTTAGCGGGTATAGTATATTGTACAATGAGGCATGAATTTTGTAGTACGTGTGTAAGCTAATTGGACGAGTATAGCTAAATATAATTACAAGAACAAACGACTTACCTGGTAGGAAGTTCCTTCTGAATTATATGAGATATACTCGTCCAATTAAAAAATGAGTCCCTTCCAAGAAAATACTGATTATATTCGAGTTTTACCTGCCCAGTATTCAATTTTTGAAATTATATCGCAATCACTTTAATGAATGCGCGAGAACAGTGGGGACGGGAACAATAAAAGGAATTTTTTGGCAATCGATTCATCTTTGAAAAAGTGCTCGACATAGCCATAGGTATGAAGGCGTAGAGCGAACATGAGATATTTTTTTTCTTAATTTCGAATTTCGAAATTAACACTAATTTCGAGTTACAAGTCGAAATTAGCTCAAATTCGAAATTAAGGCTTATGAAAACAGACCGTTTGAGCATTGTTGTTCAATAATATTTACCGGAGAGTATCAAATAAATGAAATAGTAAAATCGATAATAGTACCCTTTTCTTCAAATATTTCTACCATGTGGAAACTATAAGGCAAACATCTGATAGAAAACAACTACTTCCTTGGCTAATACCACGATATCATTGAACTACATCTGACAGATATTTATGCAACCGTCTTCCTAGAAGAGCTAATTGCAAATGATTATTTTATTCAAACAGTAGATTATAATCGATTCGGCTGGGCAAGACCACCTGCTGACGCGTTTTGAGGTTCTTGCCTCTCGTCAGTGACAGGGTAGGTCAGAGAACATTGAATTCGTCCTGACCCAGCCCAATGAGTTATAATACACTGTATAAATATCATTTAATAATAATAATAATAGATTTTATCAAAAAACAAAAAACATTCTTTGGTAGCAAAGACTCCAGGAAGTGAACAGAGTTCAAGGATTTTTGCTGGAGAGTATCAAATAAATGAAATAGTTAAATCGACAAAGTCGAAATACCATTCTCTCCAAATATTTTCTCCATGTGGAAAATATGAGGCAAACCACCTAACAGAAAACAACTGCTTGCCTAGCAACACCACCACGGATATTGAACTTCATCTCTCAGATATTTGTGCAAAGTTCTTTCGGAAAGACCCAATTGTAAATGCTTATTAACTAAACAGTAGATTATAACTAATATTTCCTCACAAATGAAGCAGCGACATACAGTAAAGTCAGTCGCAACGACACCCGCAGGAAAAATACAAAAATCATTCCTCGGTAGCAAAGACTCCAGGAAGTGAACAGAGTTTAAGAATTTTTGCCAGAGAGTATCAAATAAATGAACATTTCAGGGAAACCACGTGTTAAGTCACATTTTGCCTCAAATCGCGATAAAAAAAATTAAATTATTTTTTCCGTTAACCAGCTGTTGTCCCCTTACGAACGGTAGCCCTCAAAAGTCGTAACTTGTGCGATCCAAGGATTAACGAGGTCTTACCTTTTTACATGCGATTCCTAGCACTTTCTCGGGCCATCAGATAAAAATCTGTAGTCGCTAAGGATTCGAACCTAGCCGACCAGCAGTCAATGGTTTCGAACGCGAAAGTCTCAACCACTAAGCTACATGTCCAATAAATGTCATGTCATAATATGTCAGCTTTTAGCTGCCGGACTATGCTATTACATGGCATAGTTTTACTTCTAACTTCTGAAAATTATTGCCTGAGTGGCTTAGCACGTTTTTTTCCCTGAGGTCTTTAAACGAAATAGTGAAATCGACATTTTCGAAGTAGGTACCCTTCCCTCCAATCCATTTGAGGCAAACATCTGACAAAAAACAATATCTGTCAGAGGTTCAATGTCCGTCGTGGTGTTAGCCAGGGAAGTAGATGTTTTATTTCTGGTGTTTGCCTCATATAATCCATCACGCAGAGAAAAATACGGTAATTTTCACTAGAATCGTGATGAAATCAATCTCATAGAATGGTGCGTATATCGCCAGACATTCGTCGTGATTGATTCCACTAGGAATTATTAATGATTGTGACAAAATTACGGCAACTCGTCTAAACTAAACCAAAATCTGAATAGTGCCGCAAGTAAGGGTACCATTACACATATAGTACAGTAAAACCATATTATAACTGATGGTGAAATTTACCACGACTCATGGAACTCTGATAATCTTAGTTCAGTGCAACTATAATATTACTCATGGTATAATTCACCACAACACATGGTACTGTGATAGTCGTTCTGTATTGTCAAGATATGATAGTCTCAGAAGCCAATCTTTCCTTAACCACATATTTACCACGACAGACGAGTATTTTTGAATATTGTCAATGGTTCCATTGAATGGTCTTGAATGATGATATTCACTTAGCGAATGTTCATATAAACTAATAATTTTTATTTTATTTTTTTTTAAATTGAATCAGTCTGAAATGGTATGGTAGGTTTCAACATTGGTCTAATAACTGAGTAGTTGTGTTGGTTTTCAACTTCATATTCAGAATTGAAATAACAAAGATACTAGTAATTATTTTTGTTAACTTTTGGTTATTATAGCCTTCCATCATCGATTTTTTAAATAATTGAGAGTGCGAAAAGAAAACAATGCTGCATTCATTATATACTTATCATTCTTTATTATGGTCAGTAATGAAACATCAGGTACACTTTCTTAGAACCTAAAAAATCATTTTCCCGAAAAATAAATGAGTAATGTTCCCGGTTATATATTGTCCATCGCTCGAACAAATTCTTCAGTCATTGTACATTATCGAGCATTTCTTCTGGTAACATTTAAAAAATTGACAGATTGATATTCACACAATTCATTTTTACCTTTGGAAACTTCCTCTTGTGAAATTTCTTTTTTTTTTTTCAATCACACCACGTTTGATGGTTTTTTCTTTTATTACAATGTTTATTAAATGATATTCTTTTACAAAAAAATTTTTCGTCTCTCCACAAGCTTGCATAGTATGTAGTATATTTCTCTTCTTTCATTTGAAACAAGACCAATTATTTCGTCCATCATGTGTTCGAAAATCTCTCTGGTGAGGCTGAACAAATTTAATAGATTCGTTAGTTCCTCAGTGACAATAAAGTTATATTCAAAACGCTAACCTTCTGTTTACATCTGAATTCGCAATCAAGGCATCTGATAAATTATAAACTTCGGACATGTTGTTTTCTGAAACATAATCGGGTTAGTAAAGCATGCCAAAATCATATATAATATTGTAGCCTAACATGATATTTGCAAGTTGTACTTTCTCTAGAAACTGATGAAAAACAACCTGTTATGAAAGAATTACAATCATTTCACTTATGACAGACAATGGCCAAGTACATAAAAATAATGTTAAATTATTGTAAATTCATCTCTAGGAATCAATTTATATGAGTAGATATATATACATGTATGCATTTCATTTTCCATGTCAGTCAGCCAGCTAGTCAATCCCCTCACATAGATGTCTTGTTGCCTTAAAAAAAAAGACATTAAATATATCGCCTCAGCTGAACCTATACAGTGTGGAAAGTCTAACTGGAACAAATTCTGTAACTTGATAAATAAAGGTTTATCGCAAAATTCATGAAACACGTCAATTTTCCTTTTCAATGGAGCATATTACAAAGAGATTCGTTTATCTTTTTAATTATCTGGGGGGTTGCCGCCACCCCCAACTTTTTTTTTCAAATGGAAGGGTAGGTCGATTATTTTTTTATTTGAAAGATTGTTCAATTGCAAATACAATTCCATATTTTTTTTGTTATTGTATATAAGCAAGGTGTCGAAAAAAAAAATTAAATTAGGACATAGTTACTGAAATTAATTTAATGCAATAAATGTTCAAACTGCTTTCCACCTTGTTGCTGACAACATCCCAATCGATAATAAGTAGCATTCCCAACACTTTGTAACACTTCCGGCATTGCTTGCCTAATTTCGTCCCTGATTCTTTGTTGGAGCTCGGCGATGTCGTTAGGTTTAGGCATTTTAGTGGCATAAACCTTTTTTATTGGGCTTATCAGGTGCATACGCGGACCGTATAATTTCAGTAGCTATTTCCGTATTTAATTTTTTTTTCGGACACATTGTTTATAAACAGTAACAAAAAAAATGGAATTGTATTTGCACTTAAACAAGCTTTCAAATAAGGAATTAATCAACCTATCCTTCCATTAAAAAAAAAGTTGGGGTGGCTACAACCCCCCAGATAATTAAAAAGATAAACAAATCTCTTTTCAATATGCCCATTGAAAATAAAAATTGACGTGTTTCAGGAATTTTTGCGATAAACCTTTATTTATTTATCCACACACTGTATAAGCAGCCGCTATTATTTGGATTTCATCAAGAAACAGCGAGGTACATTCATACCCATCTTTTCGTGTTACTTTCGAACAACTTCGGCAGAGTCTGACTATGAGCAGCCATTGTTGCGTCTGGGTTTGAACTAATAATCTAACTACGTTTTTTGTGTAAAAATAAGACAATGAGATACACTTACCATAGAAAATTTTGATCAAATGAGACGGCCCATAGACGACAACCCATAGAGTCGTTCATTGCCTTTGAATCATCAAGCAGAATGACACAATCCACATGAAGCAAACACACCACAGCACGTCTTTTTCAAGTAAGTAAAAAAGGCTATTCTGATATTACTGATTACTGAAGTGTATCGCATGTAGTTTTACCAACCATGGTAGGGGGTGGGAGGTAAGGAAGGGATGGCGTTTATCGAAACGGGTGCCAAGTTTAACTTTAAATGCGATATAATTTTCATTTGAGGATATGTGAATAAGAGACACATACAATTTTGGTATAAATCGAAATTCGAGTGAAAACCATTCGTCGAAACACTGGATTATGCTCAATGGCGTGGGTAACTGAAATTGTTTCAAATGGTTGACAAGAAAAAAATATTTATCTATTCAATAAAACTCTGAGATCTATACAAAAAGCACTTGAATTCAATCCAAGAAACAGTGAATGATTTTTGGAACTGATCTCAAGTAATACTCAGAATTACTTCCTGATGGCAATATTTGATCCGCTTTTTGATTACAATTCATGAAATGTGTCGCTGCCTGTTTTTTGAATGACTTGGGACATATCTCCATTACATCTGCATATTGATGAATAATGCAATCTATAGATACCTCCAATAATATCTTTCGACGGAGGTAATTAATTCGTTGAGACATATACAACATTTCATCTTCGCGTCCTTTTTTGGTTCTATAAAAAAAGTTTGTATCAAAAACTATCTATGAATTAAATATGGTTGATGCAGTTTTTGTTCATACCGAAAATAATCCTAGCCCAAGTTCATTCGACCTTTCAGTTTGATCAAATTGATTAAATTGTACACAGTACTCTTTATGAAAGGAGCGCTATGGATAATTATAGGCGAAAGCATAGTTATAGTTCCTCATATGAGACTAACTATTTGTTCAATGAGACACTACGCGATTTATTGAAATTCAACATTATTTAGTAGCCTTTGCCACTTTACATAGTATTGATTCTGTATAGTTCATTACCACAATACAATCAGTACTAAATACAGAAAATGTTGGTAGTAATCATCATTCAGAGTAGTGAATATTAGTTGTAATGTAATGAATATGCTTTTGGTACCAAGAGCTAATATCCAATGGACGGAACCTCTTGGCATCCAGGTAAATAATACCACGAAATCAATCACTCGTATACCATTTTAGTGGGTACAAATAAGGTTCAGACTTGATGCCATTGTTGGAGGTTAATTCAATCGCAAGTTCGGTATTTTCCACCATGAATTAGAAACCAAAACTTATGGTTAATTTTTCCAGCTCTTTTTCTTTGCGTGGCACATGGTGGACATATTGGGAGAGAAGCTAGGGTACTTCGACATTTGCTCTTCGGCAGAAATTCTTAAACTCTGTTCACTTTCTGGTATCTTTGCTATGAGAAATGCTTCTCGTGTTGTCCCCGCGGGTGGCGTTGCGACTGACTTTACTGTAAGTCGCTGCCTATTCATTATTTTTTATATAGTGGATTATAATTCACTGGGCTGGGGCAGGACGACTTTTATGTTGACTGATCTAGCCTGTCACTAACGAGAGGCAAAAACCTCGAAACAGTCGAAACGCGTCTGCGGTGGTATTCTCCAGCCAAATGAAGTATAATCTACTGTTTAATAAGAGAAAGCATTTGCAATTGGGTCTTCTTGGAAGAAATTTGCACAAATATCTGTCAGATGTAATTCAATGTCCGTCGTGGTATTAGACAGACAAGTAGTAATTTTCTGTCAGATGTTTGCCTCATATTTTCTAAATGGTGGAAATATATGGGGAGAAGGGTACTTCGACATTGTCGATTTTACTATTTCATTTATTTGATACTCTCCTGCAAAACTTATCGAACAAAAATGTTCACTACGATCTATTTTCATAAATCAGTCTTAATTTCGAGTTGTATGTCGAAATTAGCTTGATTACTCGAAATTAAAAAAAATATATCGCACAGAGGTGTCTACTACGTGTGTTATCTAATTGGACGAGAATATCTCATATAATTCAGAAAAAAATTCCTACAGGTATGTCGTTTGTTCTTGTAATCGATATTTGGATAGTTTTCTCTATGAAACTCACAAAAAACCTATTTTTAGTTGATACATTTCTCAGTATCATTATATTTTGTGAATGATGTCTTCAAAGTTGCAATCAGTTCGCTCACACTTCTCGTGATGCTTTGCCGTTCAAAAAAACTATATCGAAATTAATCGTCTTCTTTAAACCTAGTCCTTTTTAATTGAAGTCTTAATTTAGAAATGAATCATTAATCATGACGGACGATTTGCCATCATAAAACAAAACTTCTACCCGAAAAATACGAGAAAACAATTCAAGCAATTAACAGACACTATATAATAATATATGGACCCTTTGCCTCTGATTATCTACTAATAAATGCAAACGAGGGATATCCCATTCCGAGTTCCAATAAAACACCAAAGTTCATCGATTACAGAAACCGACTAACGAAGGGGGTAGTCTTTTGGGGTTGACGTTCGCAGTAGGTGGTCCCGTACATTCGTTTGTTACGCTTCACCACGCCCATCAGCAAAATATTTCGGGTGATTGATGAAATTATTGGATAGAACTGCTCGATTATTATTTATGATCATTTGAATCGGTGGACAGTTATTTTTTACTAGTAGCACCCGTTACTAAAGATAATCTAAAGAAGCCTTGCCGCTAAAAACAGCACGCTAGGAAATTGATCAAAACAATTTAAGAACTGAAGACCTCAAGCTCCTGGAATTATAAAATTGGATTTTCGGCTCTTGGACAGACCACCACTAAAATAATATTTAATGGAAGCCTTTCAGCTTGATTATGAAAATTATAATGGAACATGTAGAAATCAGTTGAAATTAAATTACAATGAATCCAGTACGATTGGGTTTTGAGACAAGAATCGATTGTAACACCACCAAACTTGGTATGCTAGTAGTTGAAACCATGATAAACACGAAAAATTGTTTACCAAAATTCCAGGGGTGGAACATATTTTTTTTTCGTTTAAAAATATATAAATAGATTTTTGCTGTAATCTTGGAAAGTATATGATTTATCGGAAAAACAACTCAACAGGTTGAAAAACAATTCAATTTTCCACAAAAATTATTCCTAGTAATTTCTTATCAAATGCGCTCGTTTTCTCAGAAAACGTGATTGAACGCCGACATCAAATTTCAGGTTCACCCTTAAAATTTGATTGGTCATAACTAAAAATGAATGAATGCGGGAAGCTGAATACACTTGTTAGTAATGAATGAAGCGAAGAATTTGTATATAAGTGTATAAATTTATTAATTATTGCAAAGCGCTTTCGACTTGCGCCATCTTCAGTGCTTACAGGCAACAGGAAGTATCGAGATTTGTAAAAACATTATCTGTTTAAATTTAAAACTTATTTAAGCCCAACTATTGGTTTTCATTCAATTGAAATATCCACATGGCCTTATAACCCCAACATGCCTTTCGTTGGTTCTTAGACTTAAATAAGTTTTAAAATTTAAACTGATGTTTTTACAAATCTCGATACTTGTCTTCCTGTTGCCTGACTAGTAAGCACTGAAGATGACGCAAGTCGAAAGCGCTTTGCAATAAATAATAAATTTATACACTTATATACAAATTATTCGCTTCATTCATAAATAAAAATGATCGGAGAGAAAAAAGGAAAAGTTCATATCGTTTCTAAAAACTCCTACCTTCTCATGCAAATATAATATGCGAGTATTTTAGTACCTAAAATGTGTTTTGTCGAAATTTTCTCGTCCTCGTAACTTCTCAATTGGCGGCAATACGGTCGACATTCTGGATGGAAATTTGGCGACGAAAAACTTTTACATTTAACGGGAACCTGGGCCCATAACCTGTTATTTTAGTAGATTTTGTGAGACTAGGAAAACAGAATTTACTTGTAGTTTTTTAATAGCAAAAAAAACAAACTACTGTCATATATAATCAACAACATCAACAACCTTTTTAGTAACAAGATTTTTCAAATGTCACACTTCATTCATGTCATAACCTAAAGGTAGATTCCCAAGTCAAAGTCACAAAAAGATGATATTTTAAATATATTCCAACAATATTTGCATGAGGAAGTAGAAGTTTTCAGGAACGATATGAAGTTTTTCTTTTCCTTCTACTATAATTTTTAGCAAAGTTATGACAAATCTAATTTTCTGCCCTGCCTGAGCTTGCAGTGGCGGATTAGCGCGAGCATGAAATGTGACGTCGGCGTTAAACCACTTTTTCTGAGAAAATTGAATTATATCTCAACCCAAACATTTTTTTTTTTGATAAATCTTATATTTTCTGAAATAACAACATAAAAAAATCATATTTTTTTAAATGAAAAATTTTTTAGGTTCCACTCCTGATTTTTTGGTAAACAATTTCTCTTCTAATAATACATGATGTCGAGATGTCAGAGTGCTACAATTCATTCTTCACATTTTGCTCGAGTTTGTCTGTCGTTACTGGATTAAATAGGTATACCATATTGAGTACGCGATTTCACGATTCATCTTGGATGACTGATTTATTGATTTCTTGATTTCACACAAAATACTTGAAAACATTTTGACGACAATTATTATTTATAATACTAAATGTTCACCTAAGCACTTGGTGTTTTTTTGTGCGGTCTTTAGGATGATACGCAGATATTCAACGATTTTAATGAGAATAAACATTACTATCAATTGGAATTCTAGTAAGAAACTATAAAATTCAGATCATTAGATTTTTCGTATTTTATCCTATTTTTCTGAAGATCCATTGTGATTGGACGAAGTACACAAAAACGATGCGATCTTCACAGACTTAATTTCAAATATCGCATGTTTCGCTGACACACGAGCTTTTTCAAGTGATTCTATAAGCTATAACATTCCTTTCTTTATTTTTTATTTTTTTATCTTCAGAACGGTAAATATGGCTTATCTTGGAGGTGTCTGCTTGTGATAAAAATTGTTGGCAAAATGTTTAACTTTGTTCCACGAATACAGTACCTCCTATATAGTTTGTCCATTAGATCGTCATGTGATTACTAAAATTTCTTCTAACCGTCAATCGGCTGCACCCCATCCCTTATTTTTTTGCAAAATTATAGGAGATAGGTTGGTAATTGACACACACTGTGGAAGTTTAAACTGTCAAAACTCCTCCATACCTTCATTGTAAGCTCTCCTATAGAACCGACATTCATAATTTAAATATTCGTCGTCTTACAATACTCACAGTCCCTAAGCATAAAAAAGAAATATTATATAAACGATCTTTCAGCTACAAAGCGGCTACCGTAATTAACAATTTGAATAGTCTCGATTGTTCTCTTTTGACTTTATCCATGAACTCTTTCAAAACAAATTATAAAAATACTTATTGAAAAATCAAATAAAATAACTCATTCTCTCATTTCATTGACCCCAAATATAAACAATAAGTATAAGTAATATCTGATTAAACTAATCTTCTAATTCTAATATAAAACCAGCAAAATTATCTGCTCTAATCCAGGCTTGAATCTTCCAGTTTCTCTCTCTCTCTCTCTCGCTCTTTCTTGTTTTGCTATTGTTTCTTTCTTCTTTCTTTTTATTTTATTCCTTAGGCACGTCATCTGAATTTAATGTAAGTATATTCTGGGCGCTGGTGGAAGAACAGAAGTGAAAGGCTGCCTTTCACATTCTGAACCAGAATTGCCATTTGTTTAGCATGAAAAAGAAAATGTATTTATTTGTATGTTTATACTTGTGCTGGTAAACAATAAAAGTATTATTATTATTATTACTATTATTATTCGGATATTCAGGGTGTTAATTGAGTACGTTGAGAAACTTCGGGAGATGATTCTTTAGAAGTGTTCAGTACGAAAAGTTCATATGAACATATGTCCCAAACGGCTTGGTTTTCGAGATACAGGGTGATAAATATACATTTTTTTAAAGATTTTTTTTGGAGTTACCTTCGACATTTCCGACGAAAATCAGTTCAAATTGGGCAAATACAATCCATTCAATGGTACGCACGATACAAAATAATTCATTTCTCAAATAATTCACAGGGCACTCCTTTTTTTAGAGTCAAACCAAGCCAGAGGCTTGGTTTTCGAGATACAGAGTGATAAAAATATATTATTTTTAATATTTTTTGGAGTAGACTTCGACATTTTCGACAATAATCAGTTTAAATTAGGCGAGTACAATTCAATAGTACATATGAAACAAAATAATTCATTTCTTAAATAATTCACAAGGTCCTACTTTCGAATTTGTTACAGAATAACCAAGATCAAACAATGAGAGAAATAATTTTTTCATTTTCAGTGCATTTGTATAAAAGCTTGTCTTTATATTTTTTATTTTATAATTTTTATTCATCGTGGATTTACTTATAATTCTAAAAAAATATTTCTTCCAATTTACAGTAATTGAGAATGTTTTATTTTCAAATTTTTCTAATGTTATGGGACACAGGAAAATGTTTGAATTATTATTTCCGTTATAGCTCCTGAACCGTACAAGTAAATGAAAAATTCAAGGAAACCTAATGAAACATCATTAATTATTCTTCTCTCACAATTTCGCACTGGTGGCAGAAGGGTTGAAAAAGTCTTGACTCTGAAAAAAGGAGAACCCTGTGAATTATTTAAATAATGACGTATTTTGTATCGTGCGTACTATTGAATGCCTAATTTGAACTGATTATTGTCGAAAATGTCGAAGTTTACTTCAAAAAGTCTTGAAGAAATGTATTTTTATTACCTTGTTTCTCGAAAACCAAGCCGTTTGAGACATATGTTTAGATGAACTTTTCGTCCTGAAAACTTTCAAAGAATCTCCTCCCGAAGTTTGCCAACGTACCCAATTAGCACCCTGTATCTTAAGAACGACAAGGAATACCACGAATTGCTTGAATTCGTCACAGTAAGTACATATCAAGAACTTACCTAAAAACCCAGATGTTCCCTATAACGTCAAATTAGTTATTTTTTTTTTCTTCATTGAATTTCTCGATTGTTTACCATAAACAGCCACTCAACTTAGTTTTATACAGCCATAAATATATTGTTTGAAACTCGGTGTCCTTTTGAAAGGACGGTGGTGAAATAAATTACTGCAGACACTATATCACCAATTATAGTTTTTATCACAATACAAATATTAATAATACCTTGAACTTCAGTATGGTGTATGACGAAGCAGTCTTGGGGGGAATGAAGTGCGACCTCACAACTGAACAACAATTTTTTTTTTAGCAATATCCACATCATTCTATTTATCTTAATAAATTAAGTAGGTAATTGCATCGGGAGGTATTTGTTCTGAGACATAAAGACTGCAGAAATCCAAAGAGAGCACCAATTCCTTAATTCTCCCATATTTTTGTTGTACTTCTGAATACTATTTGATTTTTACGAAGGCGTATCGGATATGAGATATTTTTTCTTGATCTCGAGTTTCAACTCGAAAATTACGGCAAAAAAAAGTGGTCTGAAATCGGAAAATTCTATTAAATTTGTGAAAAACATGGAAAATGTAAGTAAAAAAAAACCCCACCGCTCAAAAAACAGATAAGGAACGCATAGGAATTCGAAAAAATCCTTCGATTTGGATTAATTATACTACCTGCTTCCCTGAAGGCTGAAAGAAAAATTTTCCGTCTGTTCCAGACGTTGAGAACTATGGCAAAAAATATATCTGTCGGAGGGAAGGGGGGGGGGAGATTCCCAAAAAATATGCGAATACTTGCAACAATAATATTGTGAAAATACGTACAAGTAGTGAAAGACATGGAACTATCAGAAGTTTCAATAAAAAAAATTACATGCTTGTCGGTGAGTCGGTTGGATAGAGAAACAGGAAATCGGAAAAGTTTGGACTGGTTCGGACGTGTAAAATTACGAATACAAATTGGAACACCTCCGAAAGTTTCAGAAATTTCACGCTCAGGAATTCTAAAACATTTCCGAAAGGTTTAGAAGTGCGATATTATTAAATATATGAATACAGATATATGAAAATGTCAGTTTGAAAGCTATCATATCCCTCCTTCTAGGTGGTATCTGCTGCGATTCCATTTCCGGTGCCCAGTATTCCTAGAAAAAAGAGTTTTTGAGCCAGATCACTCATATTCATATTAGCATGAATTTTGATATAACTCGTACATTTAAAACCAATGTTAGAAACAGCTGAATAGGATATATGCGCAATTTCAATGATTTTTCAAGCATATAAACATTCATCATTATTTTTTCAATTGAATTTATTTAACCTAAATGTCAAAAGTTGGGTAAACAATGAGCTTCAACATCAACTACTTGATCATGATCAAAATTCATCCATAATCATTCTTTCTAACCTTGGATAGGCTAGTGTAGCTCTTGATAGATAGCAGTTCGATGGATGAATATTACTTAGTTTTCTGAAAGGTGCTTCTCACTTTTACCTCTTAAAATATATATTTCTATAATTATTGTTGTCGAAGCCATCTCTCATAACCTTTTGCGTACTATAAAGAATCTGCTTGAATTTGTTAGGAAGTCTTATGTTAATATACGGGTGGCCGGTAGCTTAGCGGTCTAAGGTGCTGACCGTTTGAAACTACAGCTAGCGTTGGCCGGTTCCAGATAATTTTTCTCAAATACTTATATCGGAATCGATAGTGACAACATGCCTTGTTGAAAAGCAAGTGTGTTGTGGCTTACCTAGATGTAACTTCCGTCTAGTTCTATCTTGGAGTGGGCCACACGGAGTGCTGCTGTAGGTTTTCCTACAGTTGAAAAGTGAAAACGGCACCAAGAATCAGAAAGTTCCCGGAGCGCCATGGTAAGTAATGATAATAGCCGTTCTCTACCCGCAAAGGTTTTTGTTGAAAGTTCAATGAAATCTAAAGATAATTAAAGAATCAACTAACTAAATGAAAATGCAAATTTTCAGATATTTTTTTCAGTTAGGATACAATATCGGTGAGATGTATTCCAATTTTCAGCATGGCTTCATCCAGAAAAGTAATCGGTTTCTGTTACACATTACAAAAAATCACATTCTTCAATTTCATTTGAGAATATTCTCCTCTTCAACAAGAATACCTCACAAGAGGTTATGTCGAACGATGGAAAATTGCTACTAGTTTATATTTTAGTCGTAGATGATTCGGCAACTGATTCAGTAGAGAAGTACTTCTACACCTTCGTTATTGTCTCACTATCTTAATCATTATCTTATTTCCCAAACCTTCTGGATATCATCGACCACTTCGTTCTGTACTTCCAAAATGCATACGATACTGAAAAACAAAACCTCAACCGCCAATGGGCAACTCACCTTCTTCACGCATCACGCAAGCGAAACCATTCTTGCATGTCGGTACTCGGTTTTGCATCAATAGTAGTAAAACTCGCGGTGCTAAGTCCTTGAAGGCCTATCTATGTTTATTTGTATGCTTCATCACGAGAGCTTTGCATTTGGAAGTCTCATTTGCGGATCCCTTTTTGGCAGCTCTACACAGTGATTGTGGTACCAATTTTGTTGGTGCTCATAAGCAAATTAACCCTTGGCATTTCAATTCACCCTCTGTACCAAACTCTGGTGGACTTTGGGGGAGTTAGATCAAATCCATTAAAACTCATTTCGCACGAGTTGTTGGTGATCAAATACTTACCTTCAAAAAGCTGCAGAATGTATTCATCTAGATCGATGCAGTTTTGAATTCGCGACCACTCACTCCAATCAGTAATAACAACTACTTTTCTGTTTTGACACCGGACCATTTCCAAACAAATTCTACTCGGAAGTCAAAAAAAAAATCATTCGATAATACGACGACCATTCATAACTAAAACATTCAAATTAATGAAAAAATTGCTACAAATTGTCAATATAATAGCTGTCGTAGAACAAACTCTGAATGATACACTTACGTTTTTGTACTCACGTGTTCGGTGAGCTTAGCTGTGCCTCGTTCAACAAAGTTCACGTCCATACAATTAAAAACTTTGTTTACAAACTTGTATCATAAATCGCTATAATAATAATAATAATAATAATAATAATAATGCTCCCTCATAAACACTCGTAGAGTGTACCAAAAGGCATATCCTGTGCGGGAAGAGGACGGATATTATTATTATTTGCCGTGGCGCGCCGGGGCGACTTACTGATTTTTGGTGGCGTATTCACTTTTCAGCTGAAGGAAAATCCGGAAAACCTACAGGACCACCCTATAATAAGTGCATTTTCAACTGTAGCTCTACCGGGCAAAGGAAATAATTTAGAAAACTGAAATTTACAAATATGTTCCAGCAACATTCCAACATTCTATTTTTCAATATGCCGTTTTGCGAAACGCCTAGGATTTTTTCAAAATGACTGATCAATTAGACAGACTGCCTGCGACATATTATGTACAAATATTATAGTAAATTTTTTTTATCAAAATTGTTTTACTATGTTTATTTTTTCACATACATATAAGTTTCCTATTTTTGCCGCTTCCGTTTGATTTATCTGTTTCCTACGATTCGATACAAACTCAATAGTAAAAAATGGACAAGGACCCGATTAAGAAATATAAACATTAATGTCATGCTACCATAGCTGATATAACCACTCTTGTCAATTTGGCTGACCAAGCAAAAAAAAGACAAGAAAAACGCTCTTTAAGGTTGGATATGTGGATATTACGAATACATCACACAGCTGAAACCCTGGAAACATGCACGGCCATGAGCATTCGTCGAACAACGGACCATAGCCTGTAATATATCCAGTGATAAGGCACTCAACACGAACCTTCGCGCAATAAATGAGAATTTCACGGAAATTGGAAGACCGCTTTATTGTCTGCCCATGGTGAGACAGATATCGAAGTTGAAAATGTTATTCGTCAAGGATTTTTTGATGATTATTATTCCGTCAGAGCTAATACCGCAATTAGTTCAAATTTTAGATTACTCCGAATTGAACTTGGCAAATTTGATGGCCATTATAAAACTTTTTCTTAATTTTTGGATAGGTTTAACGCAACGATACATGGCAACATATTTTTGGGTAATATAGAAAAATTCAACTGTTCATTAATTGACTCGTGTTCACAGACTTCCAGGGTCTTCGGACAATTTACACTCGCTCACGACACTTCAATCGAATGCGATCACTACTTACGTCCCGCATTTTACAAGTAAAACCATGTTTACACTATGGGGTTGATTTTGGGGACCATTTTTGGATCATTCCTAGTCGCCATAGAAGATTTAAAACCAGCAAGTCTTACCTATGCATACATCTTTCGCTACTAAAGCGGTTCATGTAGATCTTGTTAGTGATTTCTCGACAGACAAATTTTTATCAGCTTTACAAAGATTCATTGCTCGTCGTGTGTATGTTTCACATATGTATTCTGATCATGCAACGAATTCTGTTGGAGAAAACTGAGAGCTCAAATCATTCTTTGTTCTCTATACCAGGGTGGCATTTCGATGGTGTCGCTGAAGTGGTAGTCGAATCTGTGAAACTTCATTTGTTTAAGGTGGTTGGAGACCAAATTCTATCCTATGAAAAATATTACACCACTATGACATTGATTGAATCAATCCTAAATTCACGCTCCTTGACCCCCATTTCATCTGATCTCAAGTATATCAACGCATTAACGCCAGGTCCCTTTCTTACGCTCGAACCTCTTTCTGCTTTTCCTATATAATACAAACTTGACATATAATCAATAAATAGACTCTCGAGATGGCAACTGATTTCTGGAAGCGTTGGAAGCGCCAGTTCCTCCAGACGTTGCAACAACTTGGTAAGTGGCTCGATCTAAGTTGGGCTCCCGAAATTGGTAAGCTAGCACTAATTAAAAACGCCATGCCATTGGACCTAGGTCTAATCATCACTCCACCCCCGTGTATCTACCGTAGAAACCTCTTCAGGAGGATTGAAGAGGCCACTTGTGCAGCAGTGTCCACTGCCTTCCTGTTAAATATGCAATTTGCCTATGCGGGCATATCAACCGTTGTTTTAATTATTGTTATAATTGTTATTTCTATCAACCTGCGGCTTCCTTACGAGCAACCCTCAGAAGTCTTCGAGAGACTTGTGCGAGCTACGGAAGATGCAGCCCTTACCTCTTAACGTGTGATGAAATGCATGAGGTGCGTGTCGAATCGAACCCGCGAACTTTGTCATAGCAAGCGAGAACACAACCTCTGCGCCACCAAGAACCGTTATATGTGTGTACCTACGTATGTGTTCTCTTTGAGTAGAACTTGGGGTTTCAAGTTCATTTAACTTTATTTCATTTCGCATTACTTTATTTTACATGCGGGTAAATGTGACTTTTTTGGCTAGCACTGCCATTCCTTGGTAAAATCGTGTAAAACTGCTTTCCACGTCTGGATCGCACTCGTCAGAAGTAAACCGCGTGCATGTAAATATTGCTGGAAACGATAGTGGAAAAAAACGTTGTTAATCTTTTTTTTGAGTCTGAAGTTGATCACTGGTAAGTTCTATAAAATATGTTTTAGTAATCTTAGAAGTATATAATTTGGATAGTGACTCTTTGATATAGTTTTGAATTAATTGCAATAATTGTATAATCTAACTGTTGGAAGAAAGTGAGTTTTGGGTGAGTGTCACAATTAAACTCCTAAAATAACATCCGGAAATAATTGTGACTTTGCTCGAGAGATAAATGTGACACTAAAGTAATTGAGATTAAAATGAATTTGTGGCCTATTTTATAACATAATATATTTTGTTGCAGATTTTAATACTATGCCCCTTCCTGTGAAAAAAGACAGGCACAAATACAGTAAGGACACTTCAAAACTAGCAGTAGAAACTTTAGAGTGTAAAACTATGAGCCAAAATAATGTGCATGATGGAGTACTATAATATTCCTCGCCCTTGGAGGATGACAACGATTCAGTTCCTTTCAATAACTTTTATTACCAAAACCGGCTGTTACACGCCGAATAATCTACCTATAATTTTTGCGTAGATTTTACCAATATACATGAATGCGTTCTGAAATCCTACTGCTGCAGAGCACAAAAAATTGAATGTGATTTTAGTTTTTTTTTAAGAAAAATTTTGAGTTTTTATGTTTTAGGTTCCATCAATATTTTGTTTTTTACATTGGTACTTATATTGAAGCAGAAAAAATTGATGAGCTTGCTTTATTACATACAAATTTTCCACATATCCATCAGGAAACTATCACATTAACCCTACTGACAAAATACTTCTTTAGCACAAGTAAAACTATCGAATTCACAATTACTCGCCATAGGTGTCACAATTATACTTTTCGGGAGGCAAATGTGACGACACACACGAAAAAAAAATCGTTTTACATCAATATTTACATAATATGTTAAACTTATTTTGTGTAAAATATAATTGGAACATACTAGCACTTACTCTCATTTAAATAAAATATATGAATATCAGTCTGAAACGACACAATAGCTATAAAATTGAAAAAGAGCAGTTCAATATGTCACAATTTGCCGAGTGCACAGTACTTCACTTAATTTACATAACCTTATTTTACTTCATTTCACAAAAATGCAAAGTGCATTTTGCAGGGGCAGAATACAGAAACTCAATATTTTGGGTTTATAACTTCGAATTTGGAATTTAATTTGATTTACCGAGTGAAAAAAGTACTAGGAATTTTAATTCCACCGTATTAGTCTATTCTGGGTCACAGATGCGAAATATTGTCAGCATTGAACTGATAAGAATAAGTGAGCAAGTCAGTGCTGGTAAGAGCCTAAGAATAAGTGAGCAAGTCAGTGCTGGAAAAGAGCTTTCAGAAATCGTTCGTCGTGCCAACATATTTGGTATATGACTAATTCATTTTCTTTTCCTCTTCCATGTGTGCAACTGTATGTGTTGAACACTTTTCTTCTTTTCTTCTTATAATTTTCAGGAATCGTAGGACCCAAGCTGTTGTTCGAATAAGTCTATGCCATTTTGAAAACCTCTTCAGGTCAATAACATCTTCATACTCCTTTTGGGTTACTTTTCCAATAAATTCTGTTTTCATTTCAAGTTCGTCTTCACTGAATTTTATTTCTGTATCTTCCTCTTTCGGCCATTCATTTTCTGCCTTTTTCAAAAAGTCTGGGCCCGTGAACCAGTTTGGCGGTATAATCTCTGTATCCCCACAACTTGTTCTTGTAGCTTTGTCAGCAATATTTTCTTTGCTAGGAACCCAGCGCCATTGTGCCACATCAGATCTCTCCTGTATTTCTCCTACCCGGTGGGCTACGCATTGCTTGTACTTCATGCCATCCCCTCGTATCCAATTTAGAACACATTTTGAATCCGACCAATAGAATATTTCTGTCAACTGAAGTTCGAGTTCATCTTTCAAAGTGACAGCTATACGGGAACCCATTACCGCGGCCTGTAATTCCAATCGGGGAATAGACAATGGCTTCATGGGGGCTACTTTCGCTTTTGCAGTTACTAGAGAAACGTCTGTTTCTTCTTCGGTTACAACTCGCAAATACGCTGCTGAACAGAACGCTTTTTCACCAGCATCACAAAAAATGTGAAGTTCCGTTTTTGTAGCATGAGGAATTTTCTGTGAATAGCATCTTGGGACTCTAACGTCAGGGATATGTTGCAGATCGGAAATCCATTTCTTCCAAATTTCATGTAAATTCGTCGGCAGAATATCGTCCCATGCAATTCCTGTTCTCCATATATCTTGTAAAAGGATTCTGGATCGAATTGTGAAACATGTCAGCAGGCCAAGAGGATCGAACACCGTCATTACAATCTTGAGGACTTTTCTTTTTGTAAGGTTCGTAAAATCAGTTTCATTCAGCTTCAGTTTAAATTTTAATTCGTCTGTCTCAGGGTCCCAAAGTACACCCAAAATTCACCCAAAATTCTTTGTGTTGATGAGTAAGTTCTTCATAGTCGACAAATCTTCACCAATTTGCTCTCTTATCAGTTGAGAATTCGACATCCAATTTTTTTATTTTTTTTATAAAATCTTTATTAACAAAACATAAATATATACAAACAGCTATATCACATAGTTAAGGCTAAAATAATATAACTCAACCGTACTATATTTCCACCAAGGAACTCTTCATAATATAATATAAATGTATATACCCCAAAAAAAAATAATTTGAACAACAGTAAAAATTATACATATATAGTCCCTTAGACATACCTACAAACCTGCGTAAAAAGTACCTGAGTAAAGAAGATTTAACCTAATATTTTTTTCTGTTTGGCTTCCGGGAGCTTCATATAGTTTTTTCTCAAGAGTATTTTGAAGCTTTCTATGTCTTCCTCGTTGTGGGTGAACGCAAACTCTATGAAGTTCCCGGTAACAAACGCAATTGTTGTCTCCATTTGTTTTCCCATTCGGAAAACGGGAAATAGTACGTCATTTATAGTGAAATGTTTTCCGCATATATCCACAATGAGAGTTTTTAGATATTCAAAGGTTCCGTTAAGCTTATCATTACATTTAATTTTATGTTCCACTGTGTCTATGGCTCCACACACCGCACAGTTAGGCGTTGGACTCCGTTTAATCGTAAAAAGGTACTGATTGGTTATCACGCAATTATTGACAATTTTATACCATGCGGATTTTTGATGTGAGTTTAAGATTGTATTATTGATGTTTTTCCATATATTGGTCCAGTTCAAATGAGGTGTGTGGTTTCTGTTTTCACTTAAATTGTAATAAATCATTTTCATATTCTTGGGTGTAGGCTGTTCAAGTAGATTTTGGTCAATATATGGGATTGTCTCTAATAAGCGTTTGATGTGCGGGAATTTGCTGGTGTGTTTGGGATTATTTGGGGGATTTTGAAAACTTATATTCATGTATTCATAACAAGTAGGTACGCTGCCCATTGTTATTACAGTGCGCTTAATGAGCATTGCATTTGCCTTGCTGAGTGGGTCAAAGAGGTCTATACCGCCAGCAGACTTCTTTTGAATTAATGTGTCCTTAGAAATTCGTTTGCTACTCCCCGACCATAAAAAACAACCTACGTTCGAGTTGATGGTCTTTGCTATTAAGGGTGGCATAGGTAGAACTTGTGCCAAGTACCATATTTTTGAAAGAACGTATGTTTTAATAAAATAAACTTTCTGGTAAATATTCATGCTTCTAGTTTTGTGAGTATTGAGTACCCCAATAACATTGTTCAGCGTTGCTGACCAGTTTTTTTCCATCATTGTTTCCAGTGTATTGCAGAATTCAATACCTAATATTTTGAGACTGCCCCTTATGCTGAACCATGGTGCCTCGAGAGCTTGGGTGTCCTGTTGGCCTACTACGATAGCATTCGTTTTGGATTCATTGATCTTTGAACCTGCTAATCTACAGAAGCTCTCTATTTTAGTTTGGATAGATTCTAAGTTAGTTCTGGAGTTGGTTATTATCGAAATGTCGTCTGCAAAGGCAACAACATTAACATGTGTTTCGCTTTGCAGTGACTGGATTAGAGGTTCAACATAGATCAGGAATAGCAACATCGATAACGGACATCCCTGTCTTACTGACTGTGATATTCTTATTTTTGGTAACAGTTTCCCGTTAATTTGGATTCTCGAGTTGGCTCCCTCATATACGTTTTGCAGCATCTGGATAAAGTTGGTTGGGAAACCAAACTTTTCTAGGGTATATCAAAGGCTATTCTGACATACTCTATCAAATGCATGATCCAAATCGAGTGATATAATAGTATGGCTTTCATTGTCGTGTGTGGATCTACCCACTGTCTCCCTCAGCGTTACGAGAGCTTCGAATATATTGCAATGTGGACTAGCCGATTGGGCGTGCCCAATAATTTTTTCACAATGTATAGTTAGTCGTTCTTTTACACATTTCATAAATAATTTGTAGTCATAGTTCAACAAAGATATTGGTCTAAAGTGTTCTGGCCTGTTAGGATGTTTTCGTTTCGGAATGAGTACAATCACACCGTCTTTGAAATTTTCGGGGATTATTCATTTATTGTTGATTTCATTTATGATGGTAGTCATTTCCGAAGCCAATAAATCCCAGAATTGCTTGTAGAATTCATATGGAAGCCCATCGGGCCCAGGTGTTTTCCCTTTGTTGGATGAGAATAAGACATTTTTTACTTCCTCCTCTGTGTATGCCCTAGTCATAGCATTACCTTCCTCTATGCTTAATTTTTTTGTATTTTCGTACTTATAATTTCTCGATTCTAAAAGAAAGTTGTGTTCCGTTTCATTGTTTTGACTATATAATTTTCCAAAGTAGTGTACAAAAATTCCTTCTATTTCAGTTTGATTCGTAACCTGTTGATTTTGATATTCAATTGAAGAAATATGATTGTTATTGGCGTTTTTCTGTTCCTTAATGTACTGGAATGTACTAATCATTTCATTGCCAATATGATTTGTTTTGGATCTGATCATCGCACCTTTCATATATCTTTGCTGGGCTACTAAAATCTGTGCTTTAATCTTTTTTATATCTTCATATGTTTCTGGCTTCTGGAGGTCATTTTCATAAGCCTGTTTAAGACAGGACATATAATATTCTATTGTTTGTCTATTTTTACGGTATAGAATTGAGGATTGCCATTTTAAGAAACTTATAATTTTGGTTTTGGCGAATTTGCACCACCAAGTAAGGGTTGACTCATACTTAGGTTTTTTTGGAAATGAGTGAGGGCCAGTAATTTCTGAAATTTTCTATGAGATTTTCATCGTTCAGGTTACCTACATTAAGTTTCCAATAACCTCTCCCGCACCGGGGAACTTCAAACTTGATTTTGAGTTTGGAGACATAGATACAGTGGTCTGAGAGTACAGTAGGGTGGGTCGTGCAGGACCGAATTTTTTCTTTCAAACTAGCTGATACATATATTCTATCTAGTCTTGTTGCTCCGCCTGGATAAAAGTGCGTAAAGCCTTGTTTATTTTGATGTTTGACAAGCCATGTGTCAACTAGTTTGAAGCCATTTATGATATTGAGCAGAGCCTGAGATTTATTTATTGAGATACTATTAGTACTGTCACTTTCTTTGATAATGCAATTGAAGTCACCGCCCAATATAATAGACGACTTGTTACCCTCGAACAAAATGGCCATATCTGTATTAAAAAATAATTCTCGTTCAGCTCGTTTGTTCGTACCGGAAGGTGCATAAATATTTATGATTTTTGTGTTTTCGATATTGATAGCAATCCCTCTCCCATTGGGTAACATTATAACATTCTGAACTGTCAGATTTTTCTTCACAAGAATTGCTGTACCTCTGTTATTTTGAGTAACGTTGATATACGCATTGTAGTCGCCGAGTTCAACAAAATTTTGATTGTAGACTTCTTGCAATAGCATAATATCAATTTCGTTAGTGCGCATCCAGCTTCTCAGTAAGCACAGTTTGTTATTGTTACGAAATTGGCACATATTCAATGTACCAACTGCGTAACAAAAGTTTTCAGAAAGTGACATTACTATGTAGATTGAACAAAAAATAAGAAAAAAAGGGGAAAATATTCAATGATAACTCACTAAAAGGTAAACTTGCCAGATTATGTTCACTTGTGAGACCCAGTGGGTCAGGGTCTAGTCGAAGATTCTTCCCTTGCCAGTTTCCGTCGATCTTTAAATCTTGGTTCTTCTTCAGCTCTCTCTCAATTTCTTCGTCCCATTGAATTTTGGGTTTTTTGGCTTGTTGTTTTCTTCTTCTGTGTTCTCCACCGGTACGATTTTTCGTGTCTTCCGTACTATTGGGTTCTGGTTGTGACGATGGTATGAAGTTTCCACTGTTGGGTTCTTCATCGCTGGTCTCTTGAGGAACAGGTATTTCTGGTAATATATCTTTCGTCAGTGGAGGTTCAATAAACTGCATATTGTTGGCATTTCTGGGTTCTGATGTGGCTTGTGAGTATGTTCTGTTTGCAAAAGGGGGCACATGCATTACTGTTGGTTGCTCAACATTCTTGTTTTTGGGGCAATTTTCTAATAGGTGTTCTTCACTTCCACAGAATTTACATGTTCGTTTTTGCCCTTCGTATGTTACCAGTGTTTTTCTGCTGTAAATCGCTACATAGGATGGAATTGGCTGGTTCAAAATCATTTCAACAGATCTTACTCCTGTAGGCACTGGGTATGGCATGTTCTTTCCCCATAGTTCATTCCGTATGTTGACTATTTTGCCATAATAGGACAGTTCTGTTACAATTCCTTCATTTCCCATGTGCACTGGGATATGGTGAACGCGTACTGTTGTTATAGCGTTTTCATCTCTTATCTCTACTTTGTACCTTTCGCAGTCTTTCACAAACATAATGAACTCTCCATGATCTTCCAATGTCTTTTTCACTAATATACACTTTGTTTCCAATTATTTCTATTGCTAAAACTTCTCCAACTCTATATTTCAACTCACTCTGTATTACTTTGTGTATTTCCATTGGAGCTACTTTTATCTTCACTTCGCTGAAATTCAGACTTATTGTATTCTTCCTTCTGAGATCCATGACTAATTTGTATTACTGTAGATAATAGAATGAAGTTATGACACTATTGAACACGTCCTTTCGGTACGGTGTCCGAGTCGTGACTGTCCAATTAACAATCTCGAAACCTCCCATTTGCATCACCTTTTTCACGTTTTTTATCATCTCCATGGCCTCTTCTTCAGTATTCTTCGAATCACAGTAATCATCGACATGAAAACGTTTGGTTATTGCAATCAGCACATCTTCGGATTCAGCATTTTCATGGGCGTTAAGATTTTTTATGTAATGGGCACAAGTAGGTGAGCAAGTGGCCCCAAATGTCATCACTTTTATTTCGTAAACATTTGGTTCTCTGCTTGGTTCGATGTTTCTCCACAACAGCCTCTGGGAACATTGATCTTCTGTTCTTATTCGTACTTGGTGGAACATCTCCCGGGCGTCTCCACAAAATGCTATGTTTCTTTGCCTGAATCTGCATAAAACTGCGAACAAGGGTTGGAGTAGGTCTGGTCCAGGCAGCAGAAGTCTCCATAAAGGGTCCTTTGGTCCCAGAGAAAGAAGGCCTCCAGAGAAAAAACATTGGTAACGCTCTTAGCGATGTCGTCTTTTTTCAATAAGAATATTTATTTTTTGTCACATGAAAATTCATACTACTAGTAAAAATAGTGTATAAGTGATGAAAGGTCCATTACATCTAACGCAGAATTTTGAGTTTATCAATCTACAACAATCTACAACAATATCTATCAACAATATCGGCTTTAGCCGGGAAAGGAGTTGTTTCCTGTTTGATGTTACAAATGATTCACGTTTTTCAATGTTAATGAAGAATATTCCCATTTTCAACATGATCTCTCATTTATTAACCCCATAAAAAATAACTGTGTATGTCAAGATACCGTCTTATTCTTTAAAACTATTCATTAATTTTCATATTCACAGCCTCATCAATTATATCTTTCAAAGCTTTTCAAAACACTCTCATTACCCCTACCGCCAACGTTTTTCTTATATATTTCTCTGCCCACAGCGTTTACCTTATCATTTTTTATTCTAAATCTTCTAATAATCGAATGTATTTAATCACATCTTACACTATGATTTAAGAGCTGCAAAAGTAGTAACTCATTTTTGCTGAATTCCAATTCAATCCAAATTAGCGCCCTATAATTTGAGTCAGTTCCCACATCGTAAAGTAATGTGGAAATTTCAATTTTTCAAAGAAATTTATAACTTATTTGGGAGTAGGCGCGGCACTCCAGGCCATGTGATAAGTCACGCTCGATTTACTTAATAGAAAATACTAAATATTACACCGAAAATTAAGCTTATGGGCTGGGGGCATGAAATTCGACACTGCCTTTTTCGATCGCTGGTCACTAAACGGAGGAACCAAGAGAGATTTTAATGACATTGAACTTTAAAATCAATATACATAGTTTTAATACGTGGATCGCTATTTTGTGATTGGCATGTATTTGTTTACATCAAGGTATTGTACACCAATTCATAGAGCATACAATTTGCGATTTTTTAAGAAAAATACGATTAGGAAACTGACTGTGCCATCACATGGAAGACAGTTCGTAATTATATTTTTTTTACGACCACGTGGAAATATGTTCATTTAATACGCTTTATCGACCAAGGAAGTAGGCCGATTGTAAAACACTTTTTCATTTGAAGATCACAAATTCTACTGTAGTGATCATTTCAGTAGAGGATATTTCATTTCCCACGACTTTCATGACTCGCTCGTTTCTACAAAATTTCATATACCTACTCGTGGGAAATGTATGCCATTTCATGCTCATTGTACAATATACTATTGTTATGTTTTGGACTCGCAACTGTCAATTATTAATTTGTTATAAACATATAAAAAACGTATTTTTTTAGTATTCTGCATATGAAATGAAAACTAATACAGGAATCTGGTTGCTTCAATGCACAATGGAAAGAATTGTAGAGAATTGAAATACCAACAGAGAAAAACTGGAAAACCAACTCTGCCATTTTTCAATTTGTAGATGCGCTGTCGGACTAATAGTTTTGGCACAATTGCAATTTTAATTTTATTTGCACTATTTTGCAGCGTGCCTGAATGCTCTAGTGATTCTTATCAAAATTGAAAGAGAAACCCAAAGCGGTTTTAGAGATATTGGGAGAGAACTGTTAAGTTTCAACACCTTGTATCTCATAAATAAAGCGGTTGCGGACCTATGTTCATGCGAAAAAATTGTTTTAAAATCATCCAAAGATTATCAGCCTTTCGGATCAGCATTCAATTATGAAACACACTGTATATTCGAACTGGCTGACCAGCTCTATTCTAATATATGAGTGACTGGCTAACATAACTTAGCGTTAATAAATCCATTGTGTTACCCCGGTAAAAGCTTCATCTTTGATGTCGCTCCTGAGTCGACTGTTCTACGATTCGCTTGACTGACCAGAGTATGGTTGTGTACACATCGACTATAACTAATTAACGAAAAACCAGCTTTGATAAATTCTGAGAAAGTTTTCGGCTCTGTTTCTTGGACTAGATAGTTCAATACCACAATTTTATAATAAATTAATGTTTTACAGAAGGAAATTTCCCAAATTGTTTTAAAATAGGCATTATAAAACAATTGCCGACATAAGTGGTAGCAAAAAAGAAAATCAACTATTTCATTACACTCAATGTTTTAAAGAAAAAAATTAAAAATTACTTAGAATCACCATGTTCAATAAGAAATTTTATATTTTTATATACTTTCCGATGTATATACATTATGACTGTACAGAGAGGGTAAATCAAAATAGGTATACGATGCAAAACTCGAAATGTATGAGGCTTTAGACACAATGTGTTATTTTGTTGAACTCTCTAAAGCATTCGATACTATCGGTCACGAACGGCTACTCAACAAACTATATCATTATGGAAAGAGAGGTAAAATCTACTAATAAATGAAACACTACCTGAGCGATCAAAGGCAGTTCGTTAGCATCCACAGAACATTGAGCTATTCAAGAACAGAAACATATAGTGTTCCACAAGGAACTGTTCTCGGGCCTTCACTTTGATATTGTACGTGGACAACGTAATGAAAATGATTTGGGATCACTGAACATTGACAAAAAAACTCAAATATTCGGGAAGAAATAATCTATCAATTACCTAGGAACAGACACAGGCACTTTAGATGGGAGCTGCCAATAAAATACTTAACCAATAGAGTAAGGAGTCTTTTATAAAATTCAGGCTTCTCGTGGATTACCCAGACAGTACGTATCAAAAAATATTTCATTAGTCTACACCTGATTCGTTTGTAACTATTAACCAGTTTGATTATTTACCGACAGCAAAAATTCTAAAACTCAACGTCAACAAAATGTTGGATAACTATGTATAATAATAATAATATTTATTTGCCATTTTTGATACTCAAGGTACACATGGCATGTCATTAAAATACAAGTAATCGACCCCTAATATTCCTAATATCCCTAATATCTCTAAATATATGTACAAAATATACAAGTTGCAATACATAAATAAGACATGCACACACACTAAAAAATTGTATAAAATGATAAAACTTCACACGGAATATAATATACTAGTATTGAGCTACATGGGTTCAAAATATGTTTGTCAGATTGTCATTCAAGTATTCTTGGAGATTGTAATAGCATATCAATATTAAAAATGTTTTAATTTGACTTTGAACATTTTTATTACTCCTAAGGAGTTTGACTACTTTCGTTTTTTGTTGTAACAAGTTATTCCACAATAGTGAGATGTCTGTTTGTAATGTGACATCCGGTGATTGATTTGGGATAAGCAAAAGATCGCCGTTTCATTATTCAAACATTCTTTTTTTTTTTCGAAAATAGGTCGACAGCTGTCTCGAAAGTCCATATAGGAGTCTTATAATCCTTTTCTGATCTATAAAGGCCCTCGAAAAATCTCTTGCTCTCCCCCGAGCCATAATATTCAAGCTGCTGTGGGAGTAGACCATAGCATAATGAATACTTAGTATTCCAGATTCGTCCAAATGTTCTTCTTTCATTAGCTTTATGGCATAGTATGCTTTAATTAATTTTTCACAGTTTCCACATGTTTCCACATGTTTTTCCCAATTTCAGTTCGAAACTAGGTAGGTACCTATAAGAATTTAACTTCTTGTGAAATTTGGATTTCGTCTGTTTTATAAATATCATCTGGGATATTTCTCCTGAAGTGATATCTCACAAAAATTGATTCAGAAGTGTTCAGAATCAACTTGTTTCTTTGACACCACATACTGAACTGTTCAACAATACTTTCTGATTTACTCATGTGTTGTGAGCAAACATTGTAACACGGCCTTCCACGATGTGTTGAGGTAAATCATTTACATATAGTAAAAATAGTAAGTGTCCTAGTACCGAACCTTGCGGCACACCAAAGTTGATATTTCTTGACTCTGAGTATGACCCATTACAAAACACAATCATATTTCTATCACTCAGGTAAAATTCTATTCATTTCACTATATTATTAGGAATTAGCCCCAGTTTGATAATTTTTGGATTAGAAATTTGGAAGAAACTGTATCGAATGCTTTTAATAGATCGAAGAACAACGATATAACGCATATTTGTTGTTATCACTCTCACTGTAAATATAGGTCAGCAGTTGATAAGATGCTGTTTCTGCAGACTTATTTTTTCTGAATATGTGCTTAGATTTACAGATTACGTTATTTTCCAAATGTTTAATTATTCTGGGTGCTACGACTTTTTCAAATAGTTTGGAAATACTGCAGAGCAGGGATATTTGCCTGTAGTTGTCAACTTCAGTGATATGGCCTTTTTCCTACGAGCGTGCGGAAAAGTTACTTTTCTGCACGATTTTTCGTTTTTAAAGTTGCACTTTTCCGTACGATTTAAAATCGTTCGGAAAAGTTACTTTTCCGCACGATTTTTACTTCTCCGTACGATTTTTACTTTTCCGCACGATTTTTGTATTTTTGAAAATGATGATATTTAGGACTAACTAAATGATCTATGTAACTTTTCTGTCTTATTAGTCATTTTGTAGCATTATTATAAAAACTTGTTTATTAAAAACCTTGTTTTTTCATAAATATAAGATGGACAAAAACACTCGTAGGAAAAATATTGTACCTAACTCTTACGGAAAAGTACTACTTTCCGCACTTGTTAGGTAAATAACTATTACATAATCAAGAGCTTTTTTCATAACTTCTGGAAAACACCATCAGGGATATTTGCCTGTAGTTGTCAACTTCAGTGATATGGCCTTTTACATATATCAAGAGCTTTTTTCATAACTTCTGGAAAACACCATTGTATGAGACATTGATTCATGAGATGAGTTAACGTAGTCTGGTTCACAAGTGCTTTTTTTCAACTTTTTTCAGCAGTCTCGTGAAAATATCATTGAGTTGTCATTCGATTCGAAATAGCGTCTAGATGATTTCTGAAAAAAGTGAATTTTCGCTCGAAAAAATTGCAAAAGTTATAAACAATTATTATAATAAGAGTAAAAAGGGTTTGGTTTTTCTAGCCTATGGGCACTATGATTTGAATACTAAAATTTCTATACTATCAACTACAATCTAACCACCAATCTAACAAATAACAGCTATTGTTGTATTTTTGATATAACTACAATATCTATTTTCTCAACACTTGAAACACACTTTATTATTACAATTTAGCAACTCAACGTAGGGCAAACTTTTACTACAAACCCAACCTTCCATATATTATTACAATTGCCGCCCAATGAAGTGGCAAATTATATTTAACAATTCATTATCAATAGAAAATAATAATAATAAAAAAATTATTTTACCAGTCACATAATTTTATTACAAAATACATTGTCACACATAAAGATCGCCACATATAAAAGTGTTTTTTATTAACAAATATAATGAAAATTTGACTCCGCAGTTAGTTTGTGCTTGAAAAATGAGTAAAAAAACAGCCTTTTGTTTTGTCATGTGCTTACATTTTTTTCAAAAATCGTCAAAATATCCGAAAAATGCTAAGTAAAAAAGTTGCTCAGTTTCCAATTTAATTTGCTCAAAATTTGGACTTTCTACTGTCACTTCGATTTTTTCCAATTTTTTCAATTTTTCAAATCTTTCGCTTCATCGATTCGAACGGAATATGATTCAAATTTCCTAATTTCTACGAATACGGAGACTTCAATGTCTCAAAATCTGTACACAAAATAATTAATTTGACATCAACCAAAACTAAAAATTTGTTTCAAAAGCCTGGTAACAAAAAATTCAATTTCGATTCGATCAATTGTACCTACTATTTTCTTCCAGAGATGTTACATTAGTATTGTATTGTTTAAAATCAAGGAATTTTTTAGTAAAAATCATTAGAACGAAAGTCTTTTGAATAGTTATTTAGTTTACAGAAAATTATGAGATTTCGGGTTTGTAACTGAATTATTGATCAGAAAAATAATCAAATTGGATAAAAATCTATTTCAAAATGAAATACGAGTGTAATGAGAATGAAAAGAATTTCTTTTTTTTTTTCGATCACTGACATACTAACGCCCATATATTGAAAATCCAAATCAGTTTAACAAGAAAATTAAAAAACTAGATGAACTTTGCAACAACAAAGACGAATTTCTGGAGGTGCATTCATTTATTTTTTTTGGAAACAGACCGATTTGGGTATTTTCTGGGCAAGATATATGACGTTGAAGTCTCATAGTCATCAAAATTATGAAATTTGAATCATGTTTCGTTCGAATCGATAAGGCGAAAGGTTCGAAAAATTAATTAAATCGGAAAAAATTGAAGTGACACTAGAGAGTCCAAATTTGGAGCTAAATTATGAAATTGGAAACTGAGCACATTTTTTATTTAGCATTTTTCGAAATTTCCAAAAATAAATTTTTTGAGCATTTTTGAAAATATGTCAAATTTGTCAGCCTGTATTTTACGCATTTCTGGAATAAGCATAGTACGGGTCCGACCTAAGAAGTAATTAATAAGAGATCTTAACGGGACTCTTGTGCTCAAAAGAAATGGCATATTTGAGAAAAAAAATTGGTTCCAAAGTCATGCAACCAGATCACCAATTGAACTACACTTAGTACGGTTTAGGGACAGACAGGTAGGTGTTAGAAATAATAATCAATATAACCTGATCATCACCTGTACTGAATCGAATAGTACGGGGTACAGGAATAGGTGATTAAAAGAATAAGCAGCTTCATTTGCTGCAGTGCCCCCGAAGTTGCAATTATAACTCGATCGTGCACAGAAAATATCGCAAGATATCAATAAATAATTCTTCTCATTTGTGTCAACTTCTCAATAAAAACAAAATCCATACATAATAACACGATAAAATTTACGACTATCATTTGATTAAAACTATTATACCTATGCGGGGCTTACCTTTGAATGTGTTCTTCTTATTTGCGCTGGATTATGAACAGGGCTGCATGTTAACGTAGATGACCCATTCAAAGGCTGGCTGCAGTCACCGTTTTGTTATAATATCTCAGATATCGACTACCTACCTGACTTATCCACTACAGTTCACCCTCCCCAACTAGAAGTCAAGAAAATATCAGTCATTTCAGTGATGAATATTTTATTTACTACCTTCTCAACGTCAATCATTCATTATTGGTGAAATTAAATCAATTATAAGAAAGGCAAACTTTTCTGTTAGTGGAAATAATACAATTATTAGCCTATTTTTGAAAAAATCATCGTTTCGTCAATGTCCATGTAACATTTAGTGATCCTTCGTGGAAAAGACATTCGGTTATTTCTTGTTGACAGATTACGAGTCGTTTGCATCACAAAAGCCGAAAAGGGTAGTTAGTGTGTAGACATGGAAGTGAGACTGCCCAGTGGGATATTGGATTTTAATTTCCTCTCCAGGTAGAAAGAACGGTAGTATCTGTAAACTCGTCATTAGAAATTCTTAACTCTCTTTTGTGTCGATAAGATCTAGCAATAAGTTGAAAAAGTTCAGATGTCCAAGATCGGTGTGAAATAGTATAATTGCTACTATAATTCTATAAGATTTACGAGGTGATAATTATGTCGAATTATGAAATTTATTTACTCAACAAGCAGTTTCACAATAAAACTAGCATTTACACGAAAACTTAAGAGCACTCGTTAAAATGATATTGGAAAAGATAAGAGAAAATGGTATACACAAATCTGCTCAGCTATGTATTTTCGATTTCCTGAGAGAAAATGATAGAGATAATATAGTGTAGTTATTTATGCAACAAGTGCAAAAAGTGAGTGCAATAAAAAAAAAATTCACGAGTTGCATACAACATTTTTCTACGTTCATGCAAAAATATGGTATTGGATTATTACACCAAATACATTAAATTAGATGAGACAAGGAGAAATAGATTTGTTGACATAGTTGAATCGTAATTATACCTACCTCAAGATTCGACTGCCGGCCGTCGTAGAGGTCGGGAGTCATGATATGTCCGTCCGCCATTTTGTGCATTGAAACAGCATTTTGTGTAAAATATATGTTTGTTAGTGTTAACAATTGATAGTTTGTGCAATTGATTGCCCCCTCTTGATATCTACGGGGGTTAGAGGCCCTATGGCAACGGATTTGCCGTATCAAGGGGGCCCCTAGTTGAAATAGTTTTTATCGCCGTTTTACGTGCATCGCAACGAATAACTTTTATTTTGTAGATATTTTGTAGACATTTGTTTATTGTGGTAACAATTCGGGCATTCCTGGTATCACTTCGAGTGAGACTCCAGTTTGCCCACGTAAGGGGAGTAAAGAAGTGAGGTTGTGGTTCACGTGGCACGTGGATCTCATTACTTACTAGAAGACTCTCGTTAGCTGGCGAACTAGTCTAGTAACTAATACTGTGGAAATAGAATAGAATGGAATACCTACCTCAAAAAGTCAGCACCTTCATTATTATTCATAATGAACATGTTTTCTGTGCACGCAGATTTAAAACAATTTGGGAGTAACATTTGCAATTTTTCTCTCTAAATTCGTTATAATTTTCCTCGAAAACTATTATCATTACTAGCTAGTAGTCGAAGTCGACGAAAATACCATATAATTGAAGGTCGTAAGATAAATACAGAAAATTATCAATTTGAGTCATGTTTGAAAGCCTTCATTATCCTCTTCAAGTTATTTCATACAATGTGGTTCCATAATAAAGAATAAGGTAAATTTTGTGTGTTATTCACATATTTTCCTTGAAGCCTCACCCCCCCCCCCCCACCCCAAAGAAATATAGTAATAGTCGTTGTTGAAAAACAAATAGTGTTTCATTCTGCACTGCGTTTTCGTTTCTTAAATACGTTTAGTAGATGGGGAACACTGTTTTCTATTAGCCAGTTTTTTATAATTTTCTGCACCAAAAATTTGTTGGTTCAGTTTCGTCGAAAACGTTAGCATCTTCAGCAGCTCCAGAAGATGCTTCCTTTGTAGAAGTTGAAAAATCAACTGAAAGAAGTAGGTGAGCATGTTCCTTTACTTGAATTTTGAACTCCTTCTAAAATACATAATGTTCTTTCTCAAATAAAAAAAAAACATTTTATCTATACGAAAAAAGTTCATAAGATAATTATTTCAAGAAAACTATACACAAACAACAAATTTACTTAGTATTCACACGACGCGATTCGCAGGAGCTGAAGGCAATCAGCTCTTGAAGATGCTGACTTTGTCAGCGAAACGCGCCTCCTGTGAAATGTAAAGTTGTTTGGGTAGTTTTCAATTTGGTTTTGTATTGAGGAAATATTCATTTTTTTATGAGGGAATGTAATGTTTTAGATGGAGAGCATTATTATTTATAGTAAATGAATAAGATTTGTTTCAAAACTTTTGATATTTCAACTTCAAGAAAACGTAACTTATTAGAAAAAGAATGACAACAGTTTCATTACAGTAAACACGATTACTTCGCTCAAGAACTTTTGTTTTCTGTATCCAAGAAAACGAAATTTCGTGGATAGAGAAAACGAAATCTTTCAGATGACGATAACGTAATCGCTAGGACAGAGAAAACATAATTTCTTGGAAAGAGAAAATGTAATTTCTTGAGCAGAAAAAACGTAATTTCTTGAGCAGAGGAAACGTAACTTCTATGCTGGAAAAAACGTAATTTCTTGAACAAAAAAAAACCTAATTTCCTAAATAGAAGAAATATGATTTCTTGGATAAAGTAAAAGTAATTACTTGGACAGAGAAAACTGTCATTAAAAATAATATTTTTAATTCTTTGACATATGAACTAAAAACTGACGTTTTCACAAAATCACTTTTAACAATTGTGTTGAAAGTAAAATGACAGATGAGATGATGGATAGTCAGTAATATAGATCTCTCAAATAGAAACACTTCAATCAGATATTATAATCAGAACACCTACTCAAGAGAAATCATTTATAAAATTTCACACATGCATTTGGTCGTTTGTGCAATTGGTAATACTAAGTCGTTTTGAAGTTACAAACGAAGTAGTATTCAGTCCAACTGCAGAATATCCTTCACCACTGACAAATAATGACATTCATAAATAAAGCGCGTTGGGGTTTATTATAGTATTATAGTATAGTATAGCCTCTGCGCCTACCTTGTAATCCAAAGATCGTGTGTTCGAATCTTAATGGATCTTATAATTTTTTTTGTTTTTTTTTCTACTATCAGTAACTGTTGTACAAAAAATTTGTATGATACATTTGTTAAAAGTGATTTTATTTTGCTCATGGGGTTGCTCCACTCGCTAACGCTCGTTTTGCAATATTCCCCACTCATAAAATAAAATGCCACTTGTATCATAAATAACTATTCTTGGATAGAGAAGACGTATTTTGTGAGAATGAAAAAACGTAGTTTCTTCGATAGAGAAAACATAATTACTCAACATAATTACTCACTTTGAAACTTTTTTCAAGAAGAAGCAATATCTCTATGATAAAGAATATAGTAATTTTCAGTGAAGTAAATGAGAACTATTCGTTCAAAACCATAAAACGTTCAATAGAAGTACTTCGAATTTTTTGCACTGAAAAATATCAACATTGAATTTCTTGATTCAAGCTTCGCAGATTTTTTGTTTCAAAATAAATATATTTGACTGAAGTAGATGGTAGTGAAAAAATAGATTTGTTCCAATAAAGAAACATTTTATCGATTATATAGAACAGAATTATTTTATTAAGATAACATTTTTTTTGTGTAGCATCACATGTTGAAACGTCCCTAGCTCGCGTGTCTCTCGAATACTTCTGAGAGTTGCTTCCAGAGTTTCAAAAGTACGAGATTCAAACTTGGCAAGAGAAATTGATTCAAGAATAAAATTTTTCTTCAATATTTCATACTCCCCTATCCCTTCTGGTTTCACCGGCATTCGGGAATTTCAAATGGAACACCTTATATATTTTTTCTTTTCTCATCATAGAAACGATTCTGAATACAATCACCGTGTTCCAAAAGAAAAAGTCGATAAAATTGATTTTTCTGAAGAATTTTTATTTTCACATACACTTCAATTAATGTGATGGACATGAATGAAGAGTTAAAATTATTATAAACACTTTTCCGTCTTCTTGAGTACCTATGGTGGTTTGAAATTTTCAATGCCACTATTTCTCAAAAAATTCAATTTTTTCATATGAAAACATCTAGGCATTCCTTAGATTTTAATATTCACAATTAATCCATTGATGGTTACAATTCGAAAATCGAATGGATACAAATCCTAGTTGACTGTTGAAAAATTCGTTAATAAAACTATGTGTTTTCTGCAGTACAAATTTTCAATTGAGTCCTTCCTTGGGAAAACCCCAGGGACGTACTATCAACATTAATTCGAAAATTTACTTCAACTTTCCTGAGGTGGTTGCTGTGTTTTGTTTTGCAAAAAAATGTTTATTTTTACAATTTCCTATTGGGAGTCAGGCTGAAATTTCATTTCAAATAGCCTATATACTTATGAAAGGTAATTTTTTTGGTACAAATTTCCAAATTTCACTTAGTTTTCCACCTCTTCTGGAGGGGAGAGCACATGCACATAATTTTCGTAAGTGGTCGTAGTTCACCCTGAATGCAACGTTGTTTGAGCTTAATATTTATAATATCGCGATAAAGATTCAGATTTTGGAATATTGTCATTTTTTCTGCCAAAAAAAAATGCTCATTGAAGATACCGTTCATTTATTCAGCCCATTCTTTACGTTCAATTGTTGATTGTTGATTTTCATTCCATGACAAAAAAATTATATCATACGTCATCCAGTTCCTTTTTATGTTTCACTTCGTTCACCCTTTTTCCTTTTTTTTTTCTCTCTCTCAACGGTAGATTAATATAATATTTTCTTGGAAATTATTTCAGCGAAATAACAGTAAACAAAAATATTATGAGAGGAATGCTTCCAATAAATTTTCGTGTAGTCACTAATGTTTGGAATTGAACCTAAACATATTCAGTTAAAATAAATTTGTCAACGTCCTGTACTCTACTTCTGGTGAAACAAAAAGAATTGAAAATAATGTAATATTAAAAAACAATATAAATATGCTTAGATATTATGAGAATGGGTTTTGTGATTTACTGAAAGATGGAGTTACCGCGATAATTCTATTTTTATCAAAATCATAAAATGTTTACTGTTATGTAGTATCTATGTACTAGTTATTTCACAACCTTTTGCAGTTTAGAATGACGAAATGTCAAAGCCAAAAAAAAAACTCTAATTACAATTTTGAAATGAAATACACAATTCAATTACTATAACGGTTGTATTTCTACAAACGTTCAATTTCATCATTTTTACCGTGAATCATGGCAGTGTGAACGAGGCACCAACTGAGTTTATAAGTTTCAGAATATGACTTACAATGTTTCTGTTGATTAATCTTTATTTTACAGCTCGAAGAACGCTGCTGAATGCTCCACCAAGTCTGAATGATAAATTATTTAATAAAATCAGTAAAAAAAAAATGTTTGTTTATTTGAAAACAACTTTAGGTATGCTCAACTGTCAAAGTCACGTTTGAATTATTTGAATTGAAGTCTTATTCTTCTCAACATTTTAAAGATAGTTAGTTCTTCTTCTTCTCGTTTTTATTTGGATTCAAAATTATATCAATTAGCCAGTTCCGACAAAGTGTGAGTCAAGTCAAGTCAAGTCAAAATATACTTTATTGTCTAAGATAATACATCTTGTTGACAAAGCATGAGATTTCGTATAATAAAATACATGTCAAAATATAATAAATGCAAAACAACAAAAACAGATTATCACTAACAAAACATTTAACATTTAAATGACGACAATTAGGAACTTACAGATTATCACAGTAGAATTCGTTGATCGAATAATAGGCCTTATCTACTAAAATATTCTTAACTGCACTTCTGAACTTTTTTTTATCTGTAATATTTTTCAGGATAGTAGGTAGATGGTTGTACACTTTAATACTCTCATAAATCAGAGAATGCTTAGTCAGAGCAGATTTTGGAATGGGTAAATAAAGCATGTGGTCCTGCCTGGTACTGTAACAATTAGTACCAGGAGTGTACATGCTAGCTTTATTTTTATGAATTAGGCATGCTGTTTCCATTATGTATAAACAGGTTACTGTTAAAATTTTGTGGCGGATGAATAGAGGCTTACAATGATCCCTTGATTTAGACTTTGAAATATATCTCAATGACCGTTTCTGGAGAGCAAATATCGTATTATGTAATTGTAAGTTACAATGGCCCCAGAAAGCTATTCCATAGCGAATATGAGATTCAACTTCCGTGTTCCGTGTTCCGTGTTCCGTCCAAACCATGGATGAGGTATGTCCACACCAACGGAACATAGAGGAACTTTGTGTTGCTCTTGGTTCCTCTGTGTTTCGAAAATTTGGAACATATATCAACACAGAGAAACTTGTTGTCCACACCGGCGCAACACAATTTTGTGGTGTTCCTAGTTGTTTCTGTTCCAACTTACTTGGTGGAACAGTTCTGTCCACACCAGTTAAACATTGTGTGCGCAATTAATGTGCATAAATAAAATAGACAGTCAACAAAATGTGGTGCGACGAGGACGACCGCCCTTTGGCACTTGCAGCGGCAGCCTTTATTATTTTAAGTAAGAACAAGAAAAAAAGAAAACGGAAAGTTTGGGTTCGTCCGAGTCTCCAAAGGCGATCACAATATGGAGCATTGCAGCTCTGTAATGACCTAAAACAAGACGATTTAGTAACTGGGCAAATATGTGATGGGCACCTTCACAATTTCATCAGAATGTCGAGTTCGGAGTTGGAATGGTTATTACACCGCATTGACCCATTAATTCGAAAAGCTGACACGAATTACAGAGCAGCAATCTCACCGCTAGAACGTTTACTTCTTACGCTAAGGTTCTTAGCTACAGGCGATTCGTACCATTCCTTGATGTATCTGTTCAAAATTTCGAAGCAATCAATTTCGCTTATTATTCCAGAGGTGTGTGCGGCGATTGTAGAAGTTTTCAAAGAAGAAGTAAAAGTAAGTAAAATTGTAGTAACTATGGTATGGTGTATAGTAATAATGGGGCTGTAAATTAAAATTGGTTAGTCGGAAAGTAGATATTTTATTGTAAGAATACGAACATAAAACATACACAATTTTTAAAGAACCCCGGCGTCTCGGATGGCTTCATACAGAATGTTTGAGTCTACACCTGTCATGGAATTATTGTCATTATTTACTAATACTTGTGAATCCGCTGAGTGTGAGTTTCCTGGGGAAAGCATTGACGATTGATGACTTTCATATGATGACAATGCATCAGACGAATGATGAGATATCTGTGAGGTAGCTGGTGAACATGCGGGAGGTTGAGTGGTAGTAAATTGAGCAGTAGACTGATGAGCATATGCATATGGAGTAAAATGAGGAGGTTGGTCATATTTTCCCATGCTAGCCTCCCATAAAATATTTGAAATGAGATGCTCAACTGTATTTTGAGCGTGTTCTGTTCGAAGACCCTGAATTTTGAAAGCTATGTGTTCCCCAAATACCTGGAAACGATTTCTGGGCTTCTTGTTTTGCAGTTCTTGCAAAATGTTGTACGCCTCTTCTTGTCGATCATCAGTAGATTTCCTTTTATAGTTCTTTTTCAATGGAGGACTCTTAAACACCTTGGTACGTGCTTTTGGCGGTTCATGTATTGTACCTTCTATTGACGTTTTCATTTGCGATCCTATTGACGCAGGTCCTGATGATGATTGACTTTCATTATTTTCGGGTGATGGGTCTGGTTGAGACATATCATCATTATTAGTGGTTTCATCTAGTATAGTTTCTTCTAATGTAGAACACTGCGATTCTAATTCGTTGTATTCCACATTATCACTCTCGTCAGAACTTGCATCGTCCTGCAAGTATAAATTTGTTATTTAAGTTATTACATGCAGTTCACGGGCCAATGTACATGTAGGAAATAATAAAACTATAAACCGTTATATGTTTAGCCATTGCATTTTTATAGTCTAGATAAAACACAATAAAAAAAATATTTCAGATGCCTCAAAACGCTGAAGACTGGAGAATAGAATCAAACCAATTCAACTCTCTTTGGAATTTTCCTCAATGTGTCGGAGTAATGGATGGCAAGCACATTATGGTACAAGCACCAGCAAATAGTGGCAGTGATTTCTACAATTACAAAGGCTTTTTCAGTGTTGTGCTTTTTATCGTTGCAAATGCAATGTATGAGATTTTATATCTCAATGTCGGTTGTCAAGGACGTATCTCGGATGGAGGAGTTTTTGCGAATACTCGTTTTAAAAAACTTTTAATGGACAGTGCACTCAATTTACCGGTCAAAAACCGTCTACCAGGAAGAAGCAAATTGGTTCCTTATGTTTTTTTGGGAGACGACGCATTTCCACTGTCTCCAAATTTACTAAAGCCATATCCGGGAAGTCAAGGCAAAGGATCGCTTAGACGAATATTCAACTATCGGCTTTCTAGGGCTAGGAGGGTTTCGGAAAACGTTTTTGGAATACTATCAGCACGATTTAGAGTACTACGAAAACCACTACTTCTTGGTCCTGAAAAAGTGGAATCCATTGTGACTGCTTGTATATATTTACATAATTATATGAGACGTAGCACATGTTCTAGAAGAAGATATACGCCAGCAGGTACATTTGATTCTGAGGATAAAGATACTGGCGCAGTGATACCTGGCACGTGGAGGACCGAAATTAATGGACAACCTGGATTTATTGCGCTACAGAAAATAGCGCGCAATTCTACCATTGAAGCAAAAGAAGTCAGAGACGAATTTGCTGAGTATTTTATGTCGCGGGAGGGAATGGTTACTTGGCAAACCAATTATTAACAAAATAAACAGTCTATGGCAACACACTTACCTGTATCTCATCCTGAAACCCTTTCTCTGTACAATGGCGAACTTTATTCTTATCAGCGAGGAACAGCATATAATTGTAGGCAAACCATTTAGAAATAAAGTGTGCCCCGGCTCCAGATTTTTTGTACGAACGGTATTTTTTTCGTTCTCGGAAAAACTGGGCAACCATATTCTTGATTTTTCTTTTAACCTCCGCTTCATTTGCACCGGTGACATCACAAAGCTTGGCCCATGCATCATGTTTTTCATTCCGACATTTGTATTTAGCATCACTGTGGTCCCACAGGCATGGTAACGTTTTGTAGTTTTCAATCAATTCTATCGATTTGTCGTTACTCCACGTAAACATGCTTGCGGCCGCAGTCACCAGTCACTATTAATGAAAATTTCGAAACAAACCGTCCAGACCGCCGCGACAAGAGGTTCCAACCTTGCTTGGTTGCCGCATGTTCCACTAATTCTTTTGATGTTTACCGCTAAAACTGGAAACACGCAACACGTCGGAACTTTTCAGATTTTGTTCCGGAACACAGAACAACTTAGTGAAACTTCGTGGAACACAATGGAACTTTTTCCATAATTCGCAACAGAAACACAAAAGTTCCTCTATGTTCCGTTGGTGTGGACATACCTTTTGTAATGATAATGCAGAGAGCGATAGTAAATTGAAGCTTTCGTTCGTAGGCAAGATGTTGGTTTCATTCTATCTATGAGTTCTGTGATCTTAACATGAGCCAACAGTAAGTAAGCTGTTTTTTGATAGTGTGACAATTGGTAACACTGTTTGTAGAAATTGAGGAGGGGATAAAATTTTGAATTTCCGTTATCTTCCATTTCCTCCATTTCGTCCATTTCTGCGTTTGGTCTCACTTGAAGAACTCCCTGATGATTTAAATTTTTATTTAAAATTCAAAGTGGAATTCATTGGAATAAATATTTTTGTCGTTTTTAATGCTTTTAAAATAATTTTATTTCCAATGAATTTTCATGATTTTTCAAATGGCGTCAATGGACATGTTTTACAACAATTTCTCCTTTTTTTATGTGTGTAGTTCGACCAGATTAAATTTCAAGACCAGATTTAAAATCAAAATTTGATTTAATTTCAAAAATTGATTTAAATTTAAATATGATTTAAATTTAATTTCAAAAAGCTTAGTTAAAAGCTTATTTCTCGCCATTGAATGAGCGCCGATGTTGGCCGATTGCCAAATTATCACAATATGGAATAACAACTATAGCTACCTATGATAGCTGACTGGCTGAATTACACACTCGATCAGGTGTCCAGAACCAGGTAGGGATTCAGGAGTGTTCCAGAGCTGCTGTTACAGTATATTTGAATCAAGGAGCCCGAAGAGCTTGAAATATTAACAGGAGAGGAGTTTGGTTGATTCTTTCTTATAACTGATGATTGGTCAAAGAAATATGTAAGGTTTAAATGCATTTAACCCAATATTCCAAGTAAGTTGGTATGACCATTTGAATAACATACAATAGTCCAAAGAACCAAATTTCTTCCCTTCAGCCTGATTCGATCATTGCTTCTAGACTTTTCTAGATCTCATCAAGCCCTGAACTCGGTTTAACAAACTTTCAATTCATTAAATACTATTTTTATGCACCCTGATTACTCTCATCATTGTTTATTGATTGTCTCAAGATCTTCAAGCCCTGAATTTGGCTTAACATTTATTTGATTAAATACTATTTTTTAATAATTGTTTTACTTGTATGTCTGGAGTGTTTTCTCTTTCAGTGTGATAAAGACTTTCTACAGAGACTGACTTTGAGAATGAAATACTATATCAGAATTCCTGTAGATGGCGTCCAAATAACAACTTTCAATTAGCTATTTTATTCTCACTGCCATAAATTGGATTTCTAAGAATATCTTTGGGTTAATTCACCAACAAACGTACCACGACCTTTGCCTCCGCAATAAGAGTTAGCCCTCCGCATTGTTTATATGAGGTTAAGGTGAAAAACCCCTTAAAAAGGGAACAAAACCTTATATTACAAGTAAATAAGTGTTGACACTGAATTGTGGTATACCTACCTAGGTGTTAAATATCAGCTGCTAAATACTTGGGCAATGACGCGTTGAAGAACATTCGATATTTTCCAATTAAATATGATCCTTAATTCATAAGTGTCCGGTTAGGGTCAATTTGTGGCTTCTTAAACTTCCGTTTTATAATTAGTAAATATTTTGTCGCTGACTGCAGAAACAAGGAGTATATTGAAAATAAGAGTACCTTTCAATGCATATTAGATGTAGTAGTAGTAGGTAGTAGTATTTAATAATTACCAAATCACATGCAATTATAAAAGCATGCAATACAAAAGAAAATGGGCAATTAATATAGGCAGAAGAACAAGTTTCTCAATTCGAGCCTTTTATTACTAAATTTTCATCAGCAGAAACATAGGTATTGATGATTCACTTAAGTGAAGATCGTCAAGATATAATGTATTTCGAAATACTCTGGCAAACATTATAGTGGTTATATTTCAAAAAGTATTAACAATATCAGTTATGAGAGTATTTTTTTTTATTCAAATATTGTTTTAGTAGTTACTAGCAATCATCTTTCATTAAAAGTTGTGAATAATATTCTTAGTATACTACAGAAAAGACACATAAAATATAAAATCTAAAAGTATAAGTATATAAGTGTAAAAAATGTAAAATGTAAAAATTCAAATGTGTATATGTATAAAAATATGAAATGTTACAATATAAAATACAAACTGGGGACTAAAGTGAATGTTTTGATCCTGCACGTTATGTTTATTCACGGAAGGGATAAAATATCACTTTAGTCCTGCGACATATACGCTATTTTTTGCACTTCCCAGTATTATAAATTTCAATAATAATACAACTAATTATTTTGATGAGTTATATAAACATGGTACTTGGATTACTCGGTAGGTAACGTCATAGCAACGGTGTCAACAAACTTTTTCAATTCAGTGTCATTTCAGTTAATGTTGACATTAACCGATACGTCAAGAACATGACATCTCTTCATTTTCCTCTAATATTCATTCATCAAATACAAATAATCGCCCATTTAGTTTCATCAATTATAATAATGTTAATATCAGATAAAATGTTGATTCAATCAATAAAGATTTATAATGGAATATTTCCTAATTTTTGTCCTAGTTATTAATAGTGTAGCTGCGGTAATGTTTGATTTTTACTTTGTGTCCCTAGGGATTTGAAATGCAACTTTATCTCCCTAGGGACTAAAATGTTATACACTTTAGTCCCGGAAGTGCAAAAAAATATATGTGGAACTTGGGAGATTAATTCAGTACAATTTGTTCATAGTTATATGATATTTTCGTTTATAAGCCATTTGATCACTGAACTTCTGAATGATTTAAACACTTGTTCCTTTTTTATCTGATCTGGATCAAGATTGAATATATGTAATTGATCTTTGTCCAATAGCTTTGTTCATTTTTGGAATATCTAGGTTATTTGCTTTTAGGCGGGTTATAATATATGTCCATGTTGATGATTTTTGAACTTATTCCTGTTGTGGAATATAAATATTAATAATTGTTTGAAATAAAGACATCTCAGACTCATCAGTTCACAATTTTGGAATATTTGTGCCGATGACAATAATATTGGAATATTTGTGCCGATGGAAAACGAAAATCTCAATTAAAGATAATTTTGAGAAACCGTTTCTGTAGTACCATAAGCGGTTCAGCGGTTGTGCAGTCGTACTATAAACCCCACCCCACCCCAGATTTCCATACATTAAGAGAGACTGGACTAACGAATAATATATTCTGTGCAAATCATTATTACTATTTTATTATATTATATTATTATATTATGTTATATGTTATATTATTATATTATGTTCGAAAAACATACAAAAGGATTCTGAGTAAATATACTCATAAATTTTGCCGGCATCTGTTCAGCCGAATCCTCGCATAGAAATCTCCGTTGCTGGCAAGTTAGCTTTAGCTGGTAGTACACAGCGTCTCCACTAGAGGGACCACTCCGCACGACTTCGTTGTTTGCACAGAGCCGGTTAACTTAATTAGACAGAAGCGATCGTTGAAGCATCTGTAGCACAGACTACAGAGACATCCGAAGAGCTCCGAAAGGAGCCAGCCGAAATAAAAGATAACTTGGAGATACGCCTTCCAATCAGGATTGCGATGTTCTAATGAATGCATGTTAATTATTTTGCATATCTTTCGGAAACTCACTGTATGCTCAATATCAGTGGGATGCCTTCATTGCATTTACGAATGATATGCAATGATTGAATCAATACCACTTATTCAAATGATAAACAAAATAATTAGTTCAATGTGTGGAAGCATCACGAGAATAAACTGAAACATAGATTTAATGCATATCAATTATTGAATCAAGGAATAACCGTTACTTAATAATCACCGTTCATTGGATTGATGAAAAATATCCATCGTCGAACTAATCTGAATCATTACATCAATCATACAGCATTCATTCGAAGAATGGACAATAATAACTAATTTGATGAATACAGTTTCATCAGTTGAACGAATACAATTTATTGCTTGGGTAAACAATCTTCATTCGTTTGATGAATGGAATTCATTCCCCTAACGAACCTTGCATTATAGTAACCGATTATCAATAAACACCATTCATTGAATTGATGAAATATATCCATCGTCGAAATAATCTAAATCATTATATCAATCATACAACATTTATTCGAAGAACGAACAATAATAATTAATCTGATGAATACACTTTCATCAGTTGAACGAATACAGTTCATTGCTTGGGTGAACAATCTTCATTCGTTTGATGAATGGAATTCATTCCCCTAACGAACCTATTTAATGTTCTTGAACATGATATGCACAAAAGAATTCATTGATATTGTTAACAACCGTATTTATAGTATGGATAACCAGTGGTACATAGACATAACGATTGCGTTCATTGGATCAATATTGATAAAAATATTCATTGAGTCACTGAAATTTTTCATTGTATTCAGGTACCAATTTTTTTCTGTGTAAAAGAAAGGAAAAGGATAAGACCAGAAAGATAAAGTATGCGTTAGAACTTTGAACCAATTTTAATAAGTAAATCTGTACTTCCTGGCATTATCTCAGTGAATTGTAAAGCCTCACCAACCGTATCATAACATTGGAATGAAAGACACTTTAGAATATCCTCTCAAGGATAATTCTTAAAATGGATGTACACAAAATAAAAAAGGGGAATGTTTATAGCCTAATTTGGTTTTGTGAAAAATACTTTTATAATAATACATATTTCTGCAATACACTCACTGTCATTTCTGACATACTCATTTATGTATTATTCAACACATATTCAATACAATAGCTCGAAATACACACAATATTTTTTTACAACTGCATTTCTTGAACAAAAATTTTTCGATATTACCCATCATGAGAAAATAAGTACTTAATAGCTATCCTGAATGTATAAGCAATCTAAATATTCAATAATTCACATGTCTAATAAAAAAAGAAAAATAACTTATTCCTTAAAAAAAGGACCGTTGGCAGAGATCGAACCCGGGCCCCATCTGTTCAAATAAGTTTGATCTAGCATTCTTCAATTTTTTTCGTACCAGAGCAGAAATATACTGTCACAAAATGATATTCATCGGAAAACGTCATCTTTGTGTGTATATCTGAAGGCGTCAAAGGCTACTTTGGTGAGCAGTTGTAGAAAAATAATTTAATGTTCAAGTTCAAAACTAATACAGGTGACAATATATTTCAAATAAATAGAAGTTTGAGCTCCTGAAGATTCGAACTTTGTTGGCGAAACGCGCATCGAGTGAAATTGACGTATTTTTGGTGTTTGGGAAGTTTCTATTTCTTGAATTGTATTCACCCCAATTTTTCCAAATATGCATTTATTTGATTAACGTTCAGTATGCGAAATGGTATATTTTTCATTCATATTTTTTTCAGAATGTTTTAATATTCCCATTGTCAGTTTCCATTGTAAGTTTCCTTACTGCTTTTTCAAGGACAACAAATCTTCTAACCATAGGAAGAACTAAGTTACCTGAATATCACTGATTTAATGCAATCATAAAAATAAATACAAGAATTCGTGATAGATATTATTTCTTAATTCCTAAATATTTTGTATGGACCATATCAAAAGGGCCATTGTGAACGCTCCACTCGTTTTCTCAAGAATACAAAAGGATATCATTTTTTGCAAAGTTATTCAGTGAAACAAATCTGAAGAAGAAAGGGTGACCCGCTGACCACAGATTGAAAGAATTAGACGTTTTGACTATTTCCGCTACAGGCGAGAAGTTTATATAAATAGAGATGGATCAAAGTGGTAATAGTGCCATATATCGCCCGGCGGGAGATAATTATTGTCGGGCTGGCAGACCACCCTGGTAAGCGGCCAAGGGGTTGATTAGAAGCGAACGAACGTTCTGAATTGTCTTGAATTAAGTTTTTGGTTCCCATCATTTCAAATAAAATAACCCTATATGTGCAAGTGTGTCCACACTTATGTATGCAACCGCTTCCTGTGATTGGATTGAATGGGTCCAAAGTCATTTTGGGATTGTTTATATTCCAGTTGAAACAATTTAATAGTTGTCCTTCGTTTCAGAACTATCAAAATGTTTTTTTAATGGATAACGAAATTGGTACTCATTTTTTCAGAGAAAACTTTCATTTTACCCTAATGAAAGAATTACATACCTATAGTTGGCCAAAATATTGATTTTTAAATATTATTATATAATGTTTGTAAACATTAGTGTTTTAGGGACATCATTATTATTAGGTACATACCGGGTGACGACGAGGTGAGGTAAGCCCCCCAATTTTTCTCTAGCTTGAATATACAAATTTCAAATAATTTGGTATGTCGCTATGGTACTTGAATATGCATATCTTGACGTCACTACTGAACATTTATCACTTCCGGTATGCCCGGAAGCTAGCTTCATACAGTTGAAAACTGAGCTTCTCAAGTAATTGCAGCTCCCATATTTTCCAACAATAATCAAAAATTACCTAAAAACAGAGTAGTGCCCATGAAGGAATGCGCACAACTGCAATTTCTCAAATGGCAACATACTCACTTTGTCATGATGAAAAATTATAAATTATCAGTTCACTCGTGTGAAACGTTTTGAAGAATTTTTAAAGGGAACGAAGGTACAATCAGGTTTCATTCATGATGAGTGGTCTTGAAATTGAATGTTCTTCAACTTAGGCGGCTTAGAACATAATTAAAAAAGCTCATTTCATTGTCAAATGGCAGTTGTGAGCATTTTTTTATGGGTACTATTCCGTTTTAAGAAAATTTTTGAAAATTGTTCGAACATATATGTGCAATTACAAGTGAACCTAAGTTTCCAACTGAGTCGCATTTCGAAACTTTCTCTGATTACTTCTGATATCGTTTGTCAGTTGTGATGATTTAAGTTTGAATTTCATGGCCAACTTTGTTCGATTATGCAATCAACCGGTTTTCAATTTTGAAGAAAAGTATTATTACGTATTGCGTGCTCATCCAGATAATTTTAAAAAATACAGGGTGTCATTTGAAAAAAGAAGTATGGGGTCACTTCCGGTCAAGCCGGAAGTGGTGAATTTCAGTAGTAGTCAAAATATGCGTATTTAAGTACTATAGCGACTTACCAAATTTGACATCTGTATCTTCAAAAATTATAGAAAAATAGAAACATCGTGGTCATCCGGTATATATTATTGAAAATATTGTTTTAGTCATGCCCAATCTCTCAAGTTTCAATACAATCGTAGAGCGCGCTGGTTTCATTCACCAAACAGCCACTCCCCACAATGTGGCGTGACTACTGAGTACAAGAATCATGTGCCGAGAAAAAATGAAGCGACCGAAGAACATCGTTGGGATTTCTGCCATCTAACCCAAAGAGTGGATCTCGATATTTTGTCCAGTTTTTCTCTTCTTTTTGGATAATATTCAACGTTTTGCTTGGAGCGGAAAACTCTACGATGAAAATCGTCCTACTTTGATGGTCGAGGATGACTACATCAAACGTATTGTCTTATTTGCCTGAAGATGGAAAATTAACAGTTTCAATAGATTCAGCATTTCTCACTCTCCATAGCGGACTCAATATCCCCTGGAGCGTGAGGTATCCCAGATCTCTCGTACATACTGTACGGAATTCCTCGTTTCTGTTTGGAATAGAATATGTGCGACGTTATATACACAGCGGTGCTGTATCTGCCATTGCATTCTGCATCGAGTTCTGGAAGTAGGAGCTGCCAAACACACATGATGGTTGTGGCCCCATCACTGGTGTAGCCCATTTCCGTGTCAGTGTATTTGCTTGTTCGTTGCCTTCGCACCCAGGGGAGAACTTTTTTATTGTTACGGCCTAGCTCATTCATTGTTGCTTGGCATTGTTGGGGACCATGAAGAAGAAGAAGTTCATTTGTTGTGATGTCAATACCTGCGTTAGTGAGCCGGTATCGCTAGATATTACTTTGAGTAAGTTTAATTATGCGAATTTCCGCTGTTCCACAATAACGTGGTATCATCCGCAAGAAGGGTGATTTATGTACTCTCAAAAGCTAAAGAACTGATAAAAAAATTGAATAATAATTTAAGACGCATCAGAAAATGTAGATATACAAATCTCTACGATAAAGGAGGTACAAGTAATTGATGATAAAGAAGCCAAAAATGTAAGAATGATTTCCGCATGTTCTAAACGAGGGCATACAGGTATTAGTAATATAAAGAAATGCTATTTCTGGCTTGGATTAAAAAATCCTGTTGAAAGGTTTGTGAAGAGTTGTGATGATTGTCAGAGGTGAGAGCATTCAAGGCTGAATAAAGAACCATTGACAGTCACTACTACGGTGGAAACAGCTTTGCAGAAGATTTATCTCGATCTCGTAGGTCATCTGAAACCAGATGAGAGCTACAATTGATATATTCCCACCTAATAATGTGATCTTTCCAAATGTGTTGCAGGCTATCCTATACCGAATAAAGAAGCAGTTACAGTTCCAAAGGCTTCCGTAGAAAACTACGTTCTAAGATTTGGTACACCTAGAAGGACTGAATTCCTGGCTTCCACACTCTGCTTGTAAAGTGTTAGGAATAACTTCTCTCAAATCTACTGCATATCACCACGAAACTTTGGGAGCATTAGAGAATACCCATAAAAACGCGGGTGCATATTGCGTATTCAAGTATAATACAGTCGCTAGCTACCGTTCTGTATTTTTTTTAGGTCCACGAGATTACTCATTTGCAGAGTCAATTTCAAGGTTTACGAAACAAGATTTTTCAGGTTACTACACTTGAAAATGGCCAGGTTTTTTAAAGCCTTCTACCTACATAGAAAATATAGGTCTAATTCGATCGTTTTTACCATTAACTGGAATTAAAATAAATTCTATGCTATTAAACTGAAAATAAATGAAAATACAGTTTTGACTAAAGTTTAAACATGTCAGACTAAATGTGGCAACATTGTTTGTCCCGGCACGTGATGCACTATCACGCACGATGGTCAATACGAACGAACGAACTTTATTAATGCTTGAACCGATTTATTTTGTTTTGTTTTGTCTAGTGGTAGTGGTGCAATATTAGTGATTAGCGTTTTGCAAATATGGAAACTATTGAACTTTCTCTGCGGCGTAATGCAGCAGAATTTGATGTCAAATTGTGTATAATTTGTCAACAACATAATAAAACTGAATCACTGACAAGTGAAAGTCATGGATGTGCGCGGATTCAGTGGGCATCTAGTGAACGAAAATACGTTGTTTATATGTGTGTATGCATGTATATGTATATTTTTAAATTTTTAATGTTCTCATTTCTATATATTTTTACTAGGTACCTCATGTGTGTACCTCTGTATTTGTTTCTCAATCGCTGTTATTTCTATTCACATTATTAACGTTATATTATATTATATTATATTAACATTAATCTTGAACTATGTAGATGGAACTCTGTGATTTGTATCATTTCATCATCATCATATCATTTCTATTGCAAGATTACACAGAAAAAAATTGGTACCTGAATACAATGAAAAAGTTCAGTGACTCAATGAATATTTTTATCAATATTGGTCCAATGAACGCAATCGTTATGTCAATGTACCTCTGGTTATCCATACTATGAATACGGATCTTAATAATATCAATGAATGCTTTCATTGATATCATGATCAAGTACATTAAATAGGTTCGTTATGGTAATGAATTCCATTCATCAAACGAATGAAGAGTGTTCACCCAAGCAATAAATTGTATTCGTTCAACTGATGAAACTGTATTCATCAAATTAGTTATCATTGTCCATTCTTCGAATGAATGCTGTATGATTGATATAATGATTCAGAATAGTTCGACGATGGATATTTTTCATCAATCCAATGAACGGTGATTATTAAGTATCGGTTATTCCTTGATGTTGTCTATGTTTCAGTTTATTCTCGTGATGCTTTCACACATTGAACTAATTATTTTGTTTATCATTTGAATAAAAGTGGTATTTATTCAATCATTGCATATCATTCGTAAATGCAATGAAGGCCTCCCACTGATATTGAGCATACGGTGAGTTTCCGAAAGATATGCAAAATAATTAACATGCATTCATCAGAACATCGCAATACTGATTGGAAGGCGTATCTCCAAGTTATCTTTTATTTCGGCTGGCTCCTTTCGGAGCTCTTCGGATGTCTCTGTAGTCTGTGCTACCTGAGAAGATGCTTCAACGGTCGCTTCTGTCTGCTTAAGCTCTGTGCAAATAACGAAGTCGTGCGGAGTGGTCCCTCTAGTGGAGGCGCTGTGTACTACCAGCTAAAGCTAATTTGGCAGCAACGGAGATTTCTATGCGAGGATTCGGCTGAACAGATGCCGGCAAAATTTATGAGTATATTTAAACACGAGGTGGCTTGGTTCGACATAAGGCTTTTTATTATATTCATGAACATATTAATTACGGAGTTATAGAATGGGAGGAAAATGTTGCTTCTATCTGCCTAACAAAACTGGGACTTAGAAACTTTGTTACACCTTCTATGATCTTTCCATAGCCCCAATAAAACCTGTGTGTAGATCTGAAAATATATTCTCATTGATTTCGATAAACTTGGATTCATTGTAACAATAAAATCATCTCTGGGACTATTAATTACGTTCATTGATATGATGAACAATTTCAAATGGATTCAGTGTACCCCTTTCATTACCTCAATGAACTTTTCCATAGCAGCAACGAAACCTGTTCATAAATGTAAAAAAAGATCATCTTTGATCTCAATGAACTTGAATCATTGTCACGATGAAAAATGTATTGATCTCGATAAACTTGAATTCATTGTAACAATAAAAACATATATATTTCAGTGAATGGTCATTCATTGACTCGACGAAAAATGTATTGTGCCAATAAACGAAGAGGTATTCGTCAATAAAATGTACCATATTTTTTTAATATATATACATCAGTGCTCTGGGACCATGAATTATGTTCATTGATGTGATGAACAATTTCAAATTGTTTCAGTGTACCACATTCCTCACCTCAATGAACCTTTCCATAGCAGCAACGAAACATGTTCATAAATATAAAAAACCATCAACTATGATCTCAATGAACTTGAATTCATTGTATCAATAAATACCTTCGTACATCAGTGAATGTTTAATCATTATCACGATGAAAAGTTGATTGTGCCAATGAACGGAAAGGTAATAAACGGTATTCATTGATATTATGTACCACATTTTTTTCATGAAATAATATACATTGTTCCAATGTACTTTTTTCTTCATTTCAATAATCTTTTTCAAAGCCGTAACGGAATATGTTCATAGGTCTGAAATTAGATCATCATTGATCTCAGTGTACCCCTTTCCTCACCTCAAACTTTTCCGCAGGAGCAACGAAAACTGTTCATAAATGTAAGAAACGATCATCTTTGATCTCAATAAACTTGAATTCGTTGTATCAATAAATACCTTCAAAAGTCAGTGAATATTTATTCATTGCCACGATGAAAAATGTATTTTGCCAATAAACGGAGAGGTAAAAAACGGCATTTATTGATATAACGTACCACATTTTTTTCAGTGTAGGATATATCCTATACCTAATAAAGATTACTACTACTACTACTGACCAACGCTTGTTACTGGAGTTATACGATGAAAACAAAAGTGGAAAGGGCGGCAAGAAAACTAATGGACGACAAAAACAGTGAAAATATTTTGGACAAGCAGGACTTAGGTCAAGGAACTTCTGTACCCATGGAAAAACTTTTTCTGTTAAAGAGTTACCTCCTACGAGCGCATCAATAAAACTACATATTTCGCGAGCATTTTTATATAGTTTACAACGGAATAAACTGTTTGGAAGAAAACATTACATGTTTAAATATTTTCTGCAACTTTCTTCCAAGAAGACCAAGTTAAAATTGCTTATTGTAATTATACAGCAAATTATCCTTCATTACAATATAATCACAAAAGCAATTGCAACTGGGTCTTCTTGGAAGAACGTTGCACAAATATCCGTCAGATGTAATTCAATGTCCGTGTTGTTTTTTGTCAGATATTTGCCTCATATTCTCCACATCGTGGAAATATTTGGAGAGAAGGGTACTTCGACATTTCGATTTTACTATTTCATTTATTTGATACTCTCCGGCAAAAATTCGTGAACTAGGTCCAAATTTAGTAATAAAGATGGAAGATAAGTTGATTAGGGTAGATTACCTCGATGGTTGAAAGATTTCTACTTCTTTCAAGTTACGTTTCAATTGCTTGAATCTGCAATCGTCTTTTTTTTAAGTTCTTTCAGTTCGTCCATAATAAACATTGGAACAGTACCACAAGTTGATGTAAAACTCCACTCTTTTCTGGTTTTCCGACTTTATCTTTATTATTCTTGATGCTTAATCAAAGTCTTATTGAAAACTGATTTTATGAACATCGAACACACAAGTAGTTAATACACACCATGCACGAACGTTATAAATATAATTACTTCTCTTTACTCGATTGTAGCGCCACCAAACTTGGTATGCTAGTTGTTGAAACCATGATGAACACGAAAAAAATTGTTAACCGAAATTCCAGGTGTGAAACATATATTTTTTTTCGTTTAAAAATAAATAAATAGATTTTTGCTGTAATCTTGGAAAGTATATGATTTATCGAAGAAACATCTCAACAAGTTGAAAGACAATTCAATTCTCCACAAAAATGATTCTTTGTTATTTGTTATGAAATGCGCTCGTTTTCTCAGAAAACGTGATTGAACGCCGACATATTTTCAGGTTCACGCTTACCGCCGCTGGAAGTTCTGGCGGAGCCGAATATTTGATTGGTCATAACTCTGCCAAAAATGATCGAAGAAGGAAAAGGAAAAGTTCATATCGTTTCTGAAGACTCCTACCTTCTCATGCAAATATAATATGCGAGAATTTGAGTACCTAAAATGTGTTTTGTCCACTTCACGGAGATGTTTGCGGATGATCCGAAACTCATGAAGAAATTAGTAAATATGGAATTATTATAAAGCAGCAACCCATACCCTCTTTGGACTATATGCAACAATTTTAGAGTAGTGTGACAGGTCCCACTTATACATACCAAAAACAAACTTTGTTTTACTCCTGTCTCATTTTCAACTAACCCATAAAACCGGCATTCTCTTCAGTAAATGTTGAAAATAATCGCTTATTCATATGCTGCATATATGTTTAATTACACTATTGTGAAGCGCAAACCTCAAGCTTGAAATCACACACTTCATTTTTTATGTCGGATGTGTATGAGCGATTATTTTCAACATTTACTGAAGAAATTGCCGGGATTATTGGTGAGTTTAAAACTGAGGCAGGAGGAAAACCCAGTTTTTTCTTTGGCATGTATAAGTGAGACTTCTCTCACTAGTCTAAAATCGTTGCATATGGTCCAAAGAGGGTACTGATTGCTGCTGCAGTATAACTATTACATATCAACTAAAATATCCATGACTTTCGGATCCTCCGTAAATATCGTAGAAGGGTTATGTGAAGTGGGATAAAATACATTTTGGGTACTCAGATATACTCACATATTATATTTGCATGAGGAATAACAAGTCTTCAGGAATGATATACACTTTTCCTTTTCCTTCTATAATTTTCAGCAAAGTTATGACAAATCTAATTTTCGGCCCTGCCAGAAATGGTAGTGGCGGGTTGAAGCGACCCTGAAATTTGATATCGGAATTCAATCAGGTTTTCTGAGGCAACGAGCGCATTTTGTGAGAAATTACCAAGTATATTTCTTGTGGAGAATTCACCTTGTTGAAATTGTTTCTTGATAAATCTTATACTTTCCGAAACAACAGCAAAAAAGTACTTTTTTAAAATAAAATTTTTTTTTGGTTCCGCCTCTGATTTTTTGGTAAACAATTTTTTTCGTAACAATAAATGATGTCAAGAAGTCATGTGCTCAGTTTCAAAGTGCTACGATTCATTCTTCATTTGTCTGTACTATTCGAACTTACCACTTTTTCTCAGTTTTCGAATGTTATACTAAGAATTATTTGTTCTTGAAACAAGTGAGAAACACTTCATTTGGCATGAATAGGTTTATACATTAACATCCAATCGACAGTAACAAGTAAAATTTTAATGACTCGCAGATCTGGCATTTCATGAGAGAATTACCACACAAGTTGAAGATATTGGCGTGTAATTGGGCTGTTAACAAATGAATACTAATTATAAAGGGCATCTCCTGTTTGTGGAAATTTGTGAATAGAACACCCTGAGTGAGAGCTATTGGAGTCCTTCATCCCATGTTAATTGTTATTATATAAAGCGATGCTAGAAAGAAATAACTCAATCGAGAGGTGACTAGACAAAAAATGAGAATCAAAGCACCTTAAACGTTACTAAATTGGTGTGTTGGGTACTTAATTATATGGGTTTGTGAAAAAATACATCTATTTCATCTTCAAGATAAACTTTTTGAAGCAATTGAAATGACATAGTTGAAAAATATTGAATATGGTGATTTTTCCCAAGATGGGATTGAATATGGTTGTTCATGCGAATTAAAAAAAAATCACATTCCATCTCTTTCTACAAAACCAACAATAGATTGTACCTTTAAAAAATTTATTCAACAGATATGTATTATATATTGCCAAATTGTAGCAATTGTATCATTAATTTTAATGTTTTATGTTATGAATTATCGTGGTATCATCAAATGATGACTGCCGAGTTATATTTGACGCAAAATTTTAACAGTGGGTAAAAGCTTAGTTTACGCACTGCCGTATAAAAAACTTTTTATTATACACTTTTGTGAAGAGCTTTTTTGTACTCGTGTGTTTGTAGGCCTCGGCTGTACAGTGAAACCAATCTGGCTTGGGACGTGAAAACGTGCTGCGCACTTGTCCAGTACATCCAGTGATAAGGCACTCAACATGAACTTACGATCAATTTAAAATGTCAGGCTTGATTGATTTCACTGTACCTCGTTCAACAAAGTTCACGCTCATACAAAAAAAAGACCTACTTCACGAATTCATATTATAAATAATTATCCTTTGAAGCCGCGTCTTCACCAGAGCATTCGTTCCACATGAGCACCGAATGAGCACATGAGATACTAAGTTCAAGATCAGGCTGCGCTCGGTTAAAGCTCAGGCTAGGTCACGCTGCGTAGTGTCTCCTGGCACATGAGCACCGATCTGCAGTCAGTTGCGTACAAATATTCATACTCATCAATATCCAAATTAAATTCAAAATCTCTGTAATAACCACCAACAGAACGTCAACCATACTTTCACTGTCCACACTGAGAACGAAAAAGTTGAATGCCTTACGAACCACATCACTGCTGCGGCATAAAGGTGCGTATTCGTTCCGCATGAGCACCGAATGAGCACCGAACGAGCAAATGCTCGCATAGTGTGGACGCTGATTTGAGCACGAATAGAATGCGTGTTTACATTACGCAGTATGATGCAGACTGAGTTTGAACCGAGCAGTATATGTGCTCATTCGGCGCTCATGCGGCACGAATGATTTACCAGTATCAAAATCATGTAGCAAAAGCATAAGATATTAAAAAATTAATCTACTGGTTCCTGAGTTTTATTTTATTATTTAGTGTACGAAGCAGGAAGGAGAAAAATATTAATCTAGAAATTTTCAAAGAATGTTCAATTGGGTACAATTTTCCACTAAATGGTTTGTAGAAAATTGTCAATTCAGGGAAATAATTCAAAATTAAATGAAAATCATGGGATTCCATGATTGGAACTTTCAAATTTTCAAGAAGAAAAATACCACCATGATATTTCACGGATTTTGTGAAAATATATTGTCACTTATAATATCACAAGAGCTTAAATTATTTCCAGGAATAATTCAAGCTTGCGTGGTTTTCGGTAGGAAAATTTCACACCATAATTTGGAAAAAAATTATTAATCCAATCTGACATTTTAAATTAATTTCACTGCTTGTCAAGTCCACCATGTTTCGTTAAATATAAAATATTACCAACTTTATTTACACCAAATGCTAAAACTCAGATGGGTATTAGATCAGTTTATCACCCTTTTATAATTTTAGGTCACTAAAGGTGGTAGAAATTTTTTTTTTGTTAAAGTAATCCATAACACTTCTAATGTAAAAAATAGAATATCAACATGGTTTGTTGCAGTAGGTGGCTGTGATATAGGCGGCCATGCTTTTGACAGATGAGGTTTATATTGGTAAATTACATTGAGTTACTGTATAGTAAACCAGCAAACAAAGATATTATTATGTAAAACATTTTTTGTAAGCATTTGCGTTAAACAATTTGAGAAAAATGCTTTGAAAAGTACAATTTATGTAAATACTGCAAACAGTTGAGTCAAGTGCAAATATGTCACCCAAAATTAATATATTTAACGAATTTAATGGAAGATTGCAACCAGGAAGCGTTAGAGTCGAATGGTTTGTTTACGAAAATCGAAGAAAGTCTGCTGCAGATGTCAAGTGAATATGGCCTTTTGCGTAAAAGAGATTTGAACAAAATTGTTTCAAAATATTACATATATGTCTTAAAACACAGACAACTAATTAATTCGTCACCTTCCTATTCACCATTAAGAAGAGAGGATGGGCTAGAATTCAAGCAACATTTAAATCTTACTATGTTTGTAGATCCTACGTTTTTCGAAATATAAATTGTTAATGCATAATAATTAAACAAATTTGTGTTTTCTGTTTAATGAAACTTTATAGCCAATAATAAGTAAGAATGTCAATTCTTATAGAAATTTTGCATTATTCACAGGTATATCTACAATGTTTAATGGTTGTAGATCATATGTTTACTTTTTCAACTGTCAAAAAATTTCCACTTAAATATCGTGGCGCCAAGAAAAAATTTCCGGAAATTATTTCAGTTGCCATGGTAACTAGTCAAAATTAAGGCATCTTATTGGTTAAAAAGTAGGGGTGTGAAATTTTCATTAAAATTTGTTGAATATAAAAAATAATAAATGATAATACAAAAACATTGAGAAAACCATGCAAAATATTGTACCTTTATTTTGAAGTCTATCTTATGCAAACAGTAACATCCAAAACAACTAAAAGAAACCAGCCGAAACGACAACAAATTTACTTCTTCATTAAAATAGTTGGTTACGGTTACAATCTACGTTCCACATCAATACAACCATACAATAGTGTATTTGCACTGTACTGTTTGGAATGTTTGGTGTACTAATGAATGTACTGAAGTTTTATTCAGTTTTATCAAACTGCTATTGAAGATTAAACTTTTCAATCTTTCTTCTTGAAGATGATCAGTTGGTGATTGAAACATGTGTCTAGGTGTTAAAAATTGTTAGAAGAAATTTGTTCATAGAAGAGTTGATGATTTTGAATATTTTTTTTTATGATGATTATATTATTATGAACGTCATTGTTATGTATTGGTATGTCAGTTGAAAATATAGTTTTGAAAGAAAGCGTTCTCATTACTTTTACTTTTCTGATTTTGCTAAATTCCACTGAAATCCACTACTCTGCTATAGTATAATAACAAAAATTGCGGTTTGGTGTTGGGATACATCTCCAGTATATTCATTTTCAACATTTTTATCTTCCCTCTTGAAGATGATCACGTGGTGATTGAAACACGTGTCGAAGTGATAAAAATAGCGGTTAGGTGTTGGGATGAAACTCCGGTATGTTCATTCAACCATAGCATTGCATATAATTGCTAACGTAGAAAGAAAAAAATAATAGAAACATATCAATAGAGGCCACTAGTGTAGCGAGACACTCTACCCTGTATACGATTCTGACTATAATTCCCTTTTCGCGCGGAACTTTTTATCTGAGGGAAAAAAGTTCCGCCTTATCGCTGCGACTCGGTACGGCCTGGCCTGATAGAAAGATAAGAATGGATTGCTAGCTTTCAGCTGAACCATTTACATTTCGATTGCAGATATAGTGTTGCAGATTCTTCGTAACCCTGAAAAGCTTGAGGGTTTGTTTCACGGTGTGTTGTACCTGCTTTTTAAGGTGAGCCTATATTATTTACTCCCACGTTTTCGTTTTCGGGAATTTCCTAAATATTTTCATTAGTTTTTACATTTGTATTTGTATTTTTAAGGTTGTCGAAATCTCTGAATACAGTGTTTATTATGAAATTACCCTGGTATATTATTGCAAGAACCCCATCCCCTGACTACAGTAGCTTAGCAGAGCCGGGCGCTTTGCTACATCTTGGCACCCACCCCGTGGCACAATATATATATATATATATATATATATATATATATATATATATATATATATATATATATATATATACAGGGTATACAGAAAAATGGTTCTAACAAGATCACCAAAAGAAAACACGATGGGACGAATATCACCCCCGTTGACCCGTGGCAGGTCATTGCAAACCATTGGCAGTGAAACTGTGGAAATGCTTACAAAGGATCGAACCCCTGCAGAGATGACGGGGGCAGTTCGAAGGCTGCATAGAGGTAAATGGAGTAAGGGCACCAGCACAGGTGAGCTTACGGCAGCAGCAGAGGGCTTACCACCAGCCCCCTTAACCCCACTTTCTACAAGGCCAACTCCCCCACCCCCCCAACGGCAGAGTACACAGGTATTTGAACGAAACAAAGAAAAAGTGAGTGATACTGCAGTTTTTTATTAATGCCAACGATAGAAATATTAGTAATTTTATGAGTATAGATCTCTAGATTTAGGTTATGGAAAAAATAATTTTCCCGTTAATAAAAGTTATTATTGTACGAATGATAGTGGTGCGGCAAAAAATTATGTTTCATGTAAAAAAGATCATCCTTCCAAAATAAATAACGTTGGTTTACATACAAATGTACAGAGTGCAGGTATTACTATTTCGCATAATTTTATGAATTTGAATTATTCTGTTCCTCCACCAAATATGTCGAACAATATGGTTACTACTGTAGATCAAACGAAGACGGTATTAGAAATTTCGCAGAAGCCAGAATAAACGACCTGCAGGGTGATTCAAATAATTTTACTAGTTTAAGTAAAGAAAACCATTGGTAATTTACAGAGGAAAAATCTTGAATATGTAGGCTGTGCGAATTTTCCAAATACAGTTTCTGACAGAATATTACAGGGTGGTCCTCAAATCTCTGAATACAGTGTTGATTGGAAATTACCCTGGTATATTATTGCAAGAACCCCATCCCCTGACTACAGTAGCTTAGCAGAGCCGGGCGCTTTGCTACACTAGTGACAAAGAAAAATAAAAAATAAGAAATATAAAAATTATTAAAAACTAGCTGCAACACCCGGCGTTGCCCAGATAAAAAATAATATGATCTCAGACAATCTCACTTGAGTGCTCTTTTACGTACGTTCTAGAACCTTCTGGTTCGTTTTACGATTTCCAGCAATTTTCTAGAATTTTACAGAAATCTCGAGAATATTCTAGAATTTTCTTTTTCATATCCTAGCAATTAAGTCCCTAGAAAGTTTCATGACCACGCCCTTCATCCTGTTCGCCGAACTCCCGAGAACTTTACTTGAGTGTCTTTTCAGTACATTCTAGAACATTGCGTAGACTCAGTTCTAAAATTTTCTGGAACGTTCTAAAACATTCTAAAACTTCCTTTCGTATAGGTATTCTAGAAATTTATTTTTCCTGTTCTAGAGATTTTCAAAACGTTTCTCCACCACAGCCTCTCCTTAAAACTACACTCAAGGGGCTTATCAGTATGTTATAAAACATTACGAAGACTCTGTTCTAGCCCATTCCACGAAGACTTTGAAGTATCTAGAAGCTTCAAGAATATTCTAGATTTTTTCTTTTCCATATTCTAGAAATTTCATTTTTATATTCTATAATTTTTCAGAAATTTTCTTTACCATGCCCTCTCCCTGATGGCCGAACTTTCGAAAACTGCACTTGATTGTCTTTTCAGAGTATATTATAAAACATTACGAAGATTCTGCTCATTCATTCAAGTTCATTCCACGGAGATCTCGAATTTTCTAGAACTTTCCAGAAGCTTCAAGAATATTCTAGAATAATTGTCTTTTTTATATTATAGGAATGTCTTTTTGAAAAGTAAGAAAAGGATAGACATATAGATATAAAAACTTTTGCCGCCCACAACCACCCCTTCCGTCCAAACTCTCTTACTCACAGCAGGAGACCAGGGGGTATCTACCACAACAACGGGGAATCAGGAAAATATTTGGTACAATCAATATTCAATACACGACATTCAAATTCAACGTGACCAACTATGGAAATAGAGAAAGAACATTTCAATTAAGGATAACCAATTTGCAGAAAGGAGAAAACTCATTAAAACTTATGATTTCAAGGAAGTTGCAGCATGCCACCTAATACAAAATTGCACAAATTAATGGTTTTTGTAGAAAATTCATACCACAGCACAAAATTAAAGTTAAAGTGAATGAAGTTGGTGAATAAACTTTCCGAGAACGCAAACACATTGTTCTTTTGAGCAAAAATTATATTGTATCCATAGGTAACAAGCAATGCCAATCAGAGGATGGGTTAGCAAAAATACGTCGAAATAATTTCCCCGTAAACACTTCGCACTCTCACGTACGCAGAGAGTTGAAATATAGGCGTTCGTTTCAGTCAGTATTCAGTGGCGCGTGTAAGTAGGTTGGTGGACAAATTAATTATTTAAATCTTCACGAATTTCTCTGAAATTTCACTGGTGTATTTCTACAAGATAGATACAGTGTGACTCACTGAACTCAACCTATTGGAATGATTTTTTTTATTAGGTAGACATTTGAAAAGTCTACTAGGACACCAAATTTCATGAATAAACCTCCATTTCCAGGGCCTACTAATCCGATTTGTCAAGGGCAAAAATCTAAAAAAATCACTACACCACTGGATTAATCTGACAAAAATCCAATATATTGAAAAGAAATCCAGTATATTGAAAATAATTACAATATAGTAAAAATAAATCCAATATATTGAAAAAAAATCCAATATATTGAAAATAAATCCAATATATTGAAAGGAAATCCAATATATTAAAAAGAATCCAATATATTGAAAAAAAATCCAATATATTGAAAATAAAATCCAATAGATTGAAAATAAATCAAATATGATGGATTTTTTTTGGAGAATAATTTTATTTCATTTGTGTGACCCCAAGAATATAATTCTTTATTGATTATATTTCGAAAATAAAAAAAAAACTGATTGAATGGACTTTATATTTTCTACATACCAGTCGAGGTTTCAAAGAAGAAAATGAGTACTGATAAATTTGAAAATTTTTCAATTTAATATCATGTTTTATTTTCAAATTTTATTTTGTATACAAAAAAAAATTAATTATTTGCTCTTAAAATTTTCTGCTCATTTAAAAGACTAAAAAGATCGTTTTCTACAAGTTACATGAAAAAAAAGTTTTTCTGGGGGAGATAAAAATTAAAAGCAAAAAAAGTGTTTTTTAGCGTTTTTCTCGTTAATATGTTGTTTATATGTTGAAAAATGACTAATAGAGCACTGTCAGTGCCATTTTCCATAAGACTACGCGTGTTCTTTTTGTAGATTTTTTGCGAAAAAAAAAATAAAAAACGTTCTTCGCATTTTAGTGAGTATTAATTCATTGCGTATAGTCTGAATTGAGTGCATAAGTCTGTAAGGTGTTATAAACATGGATTTTCCAATTCAATATGTTGTTATGATGATAGGTGTCATACAAACAGTTTTCTATTTTAGATTTGAGAACATACATCATGAAGACTTGTGCTGTTATGGGTTGTTATATCCGATTCGATCCATACCAGCACGTGAAATTTCCAAATTTCCTTCTATACAAACAAGGCAGAGTCAGGTAGAAACTGCTGGAATACAGAGACACACTGGTCAGATCGTTCCGAACATCCGGACCATATACCTACCCAAAATACGTAGAAAAAAAAACTCTGGAAATTTACAGTTAACATTGGAGGATGTTATGAAAGACGGAATGTTTTGCATTACTAGTTGATATTTATTGTCAAACATCGCAATACTAACTTCGAAGTTATTAGTAAAATTATACGATTTCTCAACTGAAACTAGAGTATTTCAAAATATTATCAAATAATAAGATCACTAAATTCAAAAAAATCACAATTATCCACTAACCATTACAAAAAACAAATTCTTTGTTTGTCCCCCCATCAGCTGATCACCGCCATGTTGTGACGTCAGCTGACAGTGCTCTAGTCAATAGTTTTAGACTCATTAATTATCTAATACTTTTTTCCAACACTTTTTCGAAAAGAATGCATATTTCATCCACAAATCGTTGAAAACCAACATCCAACGCTCAAAAAGTATATTTAGCTACCCCTACCCTCCTTCCGGAACTTTTACTGAGTCGTCTTGATTTTTCTTAGTTAACTTATAACTTAGGTACCATAACTTCACCGACCATCCATATACTACTAAGAATTTTTAATGAATTCGGTTATTGAAAATCGGTTTGGCCCTGGTCTAATAATGGAACATGTGAAATTCTCATTTCTTGCGCTAACGTTCAAGTTGAGTGCCTTATCACGCGAAGAATGCGTATCACGAGCGTGCATGTTTTCACGGTTTCAGCTATGTAATTCGCTAGCAAACCATCCGGGAGACGAACAGAAACGATTTAAAAAATAACTGTGGGTTTGGTTTGGTTTGATTTCCAAATTTGAAAAGAATACAAAATACCTACCAAAAGCGGGTGGAAAGAAACAGGGTCAATAGAAACAACAAGTGAATAAGAACATGAAATAGCTATTTATGATACAAGTTCGTGAAGTTGGACATTTTTTAACGAGCTTGAAGTTTGTTGAATGAGGCACAGCCGATTCCAACAAACACGTGTTCGCAAGTCCAAAAAAGCCTTTTACGAAAGTGTATCATATAAAGTTTTTTTTTCAACATTTATTATATTGCCAAATTGTATTTGAATGTTTTATGTTATGAATTGTCGTCGTAATATCAAATGATCACTTCCGAGTTAACGTAAATATACCATTACCTGACACTCTAAGGGTCAGATAAATTCGGTTTCCCCTTTATAAAAATGAAACGAAAAACATTCAGGCAACTCGTCTCAGGAATGACTTGTTGATATAATAAATTTAATTCGGAACAGAATACTCTGAAATTTAAGTAATTTGGAATTTAAATTGTTTTTGAATTTTGTCTTATTATCATCCAGTAGCTGACAACCAAGGTTTGTGCTTAGCCCTAAGCCTGACTTTATGTGCTCTGGTGCCTCATTTTTTATTTCATTCGAAAATTCGAAAAAAAAGCCTTTATTTGAGATGAATACAATGCTATGGCATGAACAAAATAACTTGCTCTTGTATTAATCAATTTTGCATACCACTTCAACCACTGCATACCATAAAATATCATCTTTTTCTGGCCACTTGTAATTTAACCACTCTTCCATCGCTTTCACCAAGTATGTATTTTCAACATTAATAATTTGTTATACATGTCCTGGATATTATTTGCTATCGTATATAACAATAACAAAATCTTCTTTCACTAGAAGTGTGGTCCTCACTATCTAAAGACTGTTCATCCCAGTTCGCACCTCCTTCTTCTGATCCAAGAGTTATTTCAACCGTAAATGGGACGAATCATTTGTGATATTTTTCTCAGAATTTGCTTTGGTTTTCTTTGCGTTTTCTTTTTTTATATTCTCTATTCTCTATTTCTCATCCGAGAGGACAGCTCGAACGGTAGAGCGCGTGGGTCATCGATATCAAAGTCAAGCAACGTGATGCGAAGTTATGGTTTGGATGGAGACTTACGGACGACCTCCTTTCGAGATCTATAGGAATCGCACGTTAAAAGGTAAGACCTCGTTGATCCTTAGCTCGCACAAGTTTCGACTTCTGAGGGCTGCCGTTCGTAGGGGGACTACAGCAGGTTAACGGAAAACACAATTTTAACACACACACAAAATTGTCGGCTATTTTAGCCTTATTATTTTCTTTTTGTCGTTCTCTGTTCTATTCAATTTCTTCTCTCTTCCGTTTCTTTCAGCTTTCTCTTGCTCTTTTCTGATTGGTCCTCATATCGCAGGAGACGCGACATTCATATCGTGAGTGGAATTATCAACAGTAATTAAACAAGTGGTGGTAATTTTTAACTAGATGCACGATTTTTTGTTGCTATAGAAATCTCACGAGTTGGATTTCGTTGCTATCAATGAGTGCTAATTTTTTTGAAATTATCTCAAAAAAATTATTACCACGAATGTAATACGGCTTGATTATTTTTTTACCAGACATTTTGTCACTGTCATCTTGACAACCAAGTCGATGGCTACCTTTCTTATGCATTAATTTGAACAAAGAACCAATCAAACAGCGTGAAAAAATTTGGAGTCAGGCTGTTTTGACAAAATATGAAAATAAACGCATGCAGTTTTAAGACAACATGCTTTCATGGAAAATTATCGTTAATTTTCATGCAGTTGTGTAACTACTTTCGATAATTTTTTCACGTTGTTTGTTTAAATGAATGCATAAGAAAGTTAGCCATTAACTTGGTTGTCAAGATGGCACTGACAAACGTCTGGTAAAAAAATAATCAAGCTGAATTACATTCGTGGTAATAATTATTTTGAGATAATTTCAACTAGATTAGCACTCTCTTTGGTGCTTTCAAGAAATTCCTCTCGAGGACTTCGTCCTCTCGTGAAATTTCTATAGCAATAATGATTCGTGCTTCTAGTTATAATTATCAAAAAATTACCATCACCTGTGTAATTACTGTTGGTAATTAATCCAGTACTGCATTGAACAATCAACACCATCAGATTTGTTCATGGATACAGTTACGACCTTATTAGGGAGAGTACCTAATAACCCCATGTTTATCGAAAGATTCAAATTAGAACATATGTCGAACAGATTGACGTTGAGGCACCTTCCACTCCTAAAAAACGGCCAAGAGTCTCATATGTCGTGTCGCGAGCTACCTGCCTGATGGAATGGATAAAAACACGTAACGGGTCTTATAGTTTTCATTCATCTTGAAACTTGACTGCTGAGAATAATAAAAACACAAAATCATTAACCCTGCACTATCTAAAAGTGACCGCCTTTTCCTGTATGATATCAATTATAAATCCTTTCAATTATTTACATAATGGTTATTAAATGGCCAACTGAGATACTAACGATGTCAGGTAAACTTTACTCTCACATTATTTTACATTCGGGTTATACCTCTTTTAAATCTTTGGGAAGTTTTTTAGGAATATAAAACCATAAAAAATATAAGGCATGAAATATATCCTTAGCGTCGTCCACTGTCGATACACACGTGGTTTAGGTAGTACCTATTTTCAAACAAATTCAAGATCATCACGAATCTGAAATGTAATTAATATTATACACCATATTCATTGGAATACATATGATAATTGGTAATTCATTGCATAATTTGTTGAAAACGTTTATATAGAGCTAATTTACATTAAATGATCAGCCATAAACTGACGATTGTGACCACGTTTATGAAATAGTATGACTTTATATAGTAAAAAAAATGCTCCTAATCAACAAATAGATAACACTCGACAAGGCAGTATGCTTCAAGGAAATCTGCTCTTGCATTGCGATTTTTTAAGACATTCTACAAACCCTTGTGGAAGTTTTCATATTTCTTTTTGGGTGTAAGTAATTTTTTATTTTGTCCATCAACTGTCTTCCATTATTTGAATAATCGTCTTCCTCTTAAAATTTCGATATTAATGACTTCCAACCAACAGCAATATACGAAAGCGTTTAAGGGCCATAAAGAATTTTTTTGATTTTTCTTCAAACTCGGAATTTCCGAATGAAGACTCGGAGTTTCCGACTTCAAAGTTGAAATAGCCGTGATCAAAGTTGGAGTATCCCAATCTGAAGTCGGAAAAAACAAAATTCTCCTGTTATTTTTTCGGAGTGAAATATCAAAAACTTTTCATTTTACTCGATTATGCGAGATTGCTTCGGTTAAATTGAAATTGAGAATAACTTTTTCTTCTTTTTTTTTGCTTGAGTGAAATGTTAAGTATATTGAATCTCTAGTATTATTATTTAAATAACAATATTTATACAACATTGAATAATGAGCCCTATGTCCCAAAATTGCGAAACAGATAATAAATATTGCATCAGCTTCTACGCATCATCATTTAGGTTCGAAATGGTATTTTCCTCCTACCCCTATAGAAAGTACACACTTTCCTCCCTCAAACCAGGGAGGAAACTCAAACTTTTCCTGCCCCTCATTTCAAGTAAGTTGTAAACGATGAAACTTGTGAATTCATTATAATCAAATTGTTTCCGTAATTTCTTGAACATCTTTTATATCCTGTATTCTGGTAAAAATCAAACATGATAGTTTAGATCTTTAATTGCTATTTGTGTATTTAGAGCGCAAAGTGATTGATTGTCGCTCGACAAAAAGATTAATCTTTGGAGAACGACAATAAACTTTGTGCTCGAAATACACACATTATTTTTTCTACAAGCGCAGCTCTTAGAAAAAAAAATGATCGACCCTTCATTCAAATAGGCACATAACATTACTTATGAGAAATTCACTCAATAGCAATCCGAAATGTTTAAGCTATCTAAATGTCCAATAATTCAAATCACTAACAAGAAAAAAGTAAAATAACGTTCTTAAAAAAAAAAATGCAATTGCCAGGAGCTGAACCCTGGACGTTCGGCGGATTACAAGCCCAAATAAATAAATAAATAAATAAAACTTTATTGCCTATAAATTATAATGCTAGTCTTAAGTCATTTTATGCAACAACTGACCCCCTGTCGTATCCCACACGGGGGCTGCGCACTTCGCCCAAGGTAGAACCTAGGGCCCTCATAGGAGGGAGCTGCTTCGACCCCCGCAGATGTGCGGGTCGTCGTCCGTTCGAAATAACGAAGCTGTACTGGAGTATCCACGCCTCCTGCGTCGCTCATGCGTAGTTGAGGGCTCAATTCCATATAGACACTGCGAGGTATTGGTTTGGTCAGTGTGAATAAGTGAGGAGGTCACTCCGGAAAAGGCTATGAGCAAAAAACCGGATCTTGGTACCGATCGTTCAGGTAAAACTTGGATTTCCTAGGCCACCGGTTCTTCCCAGCGCTCGTGGAAGGTGTCTAGCGCTTGATAAAGGATAAAGGTTCATTATCATGAATCCTAAGCCTTGTAAAGTCTCTGGTCAGCGGACTATTGGGGAGAAAGTACTTATAGAATTTATAAGCTACTTGCTTCGTATATGCCGGGATGGAGTCGACGCCCGCAAGCGCTCGCAGCACATCCACGCGAGTGTAGCTATCCTTATTGAGGATAATACGAATAATACTTTATTCTGTATTACGTCGAGCCGTTTCCACTGTTTGTCGAACAAATTGCAGAATACTGGACAGGCGTATAACAATTCTGGGCGCACGGTCTGCTTGTACATCAGCATCTTATTCTCCAACGAGAGATGTGATGTACGGTAAATGAATGGGTAGATTCTCTTTACCGATGCTGCCGCTCTCTGAATGGCAAGCGTCAGGTGCGCATTCATTGTTAGTTTACAAGCCCAAGCTAGACATTGCACCACCGCAGATTCTCAGATGGATATGACTGTATTGTCTATACTTTCCATCATGCAAGTATAGGTCCGTTTTAGACAAAAGCAGTTGAAATGCGTTTTAAATTTACAAAAAAAGGTTCATTAAGTGGGTAGGAGGAAAAATCATTTATATTACATGGGAGTAAAGTGTCTTTTCCTCCCTTGGATGTTTACTGTGGGAGGAAAAGTGGCACTTTCCTCCCTAGTAATACAAATAGCTATTATTCTGTAGAAAGTGCTCCTTTTCCAAAACCTAGAAAACCAGTTGGACACGTTTGTAAGTTTTGATTCAACAAAGTAACGCGATAGCCCAACAGCCACAATTTCCGTTCAAAGTTCTTGTAGGTTGATAATCTCGCGACTATTTTCAGATTATAAAAAATTATGGTTAATTCAAAAAAGGATCACATTTCATACCAATTTGAAACCTTATATTTCGCTAACGTGAAAAAAATAACGATTAGTTGCATTGCATTAGTTGCTATAATGTTGCATTTTATACCTCTAGAACTTCATTTCCTGAAATTTTTTCGGAGTCTCGAATGTTTTGAAAATTATCACAAGGTAGGTAGGATAATTTTCTTGAATATTCGTAACAAAGAAAAATATTGTCTTCAAAATTCATAAATTGGTGGATCCAAAAAGGAGAACTTTATTATAATTTTGTTGTCGTACAGATTCAGTTTGCGACGCAATTCCTGTAGAATAAAAATCTATTTGATGATGATGTCATTTTGACATCGATAAAAAAGGTGCATCCGTTTTTATCGCAATTTTAATGCTTGTTCCTCAAAACCAGACATCTAGTAAATACTTTAAGATGAAGGTAATTATTGTAGTGCAGTAATTTGTATTGTTGTTCACCTATCTTGCCAAAGAAACACTCGAAATTTCTGTTTATTGGATACACTTCTTTAAACTCAATTTTTTTGTGAAATTTCTGTTTATTGGATACATTTCTTTCAACTCAATTTTTTTCTATCAGTGATTTCACTCCAAAACTGACATTAGACAACATTTCTCGACCTACGGTCTCTCAGTTTTGCTCTTGTGAATCGATTGGCAAAATTATTTCGTTAAAAAACTTTTTTACAATTTTACTTCGGTTTTCCTTTGGGGTTAATTGCGAATATTTGAATATTGAGGAATTGGCTGACAGATAAGGACAGTTACACGGATTTCCTGAAACTTTTTTTTCATTTACTGAATGCACTTATATATGTGTGCAATTTTCCTGATCCGGCCAACCCAGTGAACTAAAAGTGAATTTTTACTGAAAAACCAGTTCTTTCTCGTTGTCAATGGAACCTATTTTGATTTATTTCATGTTTGGGTTCACACCTTAAAGAAAATAATCTTGAGGACAAAAGAAGAAATGGAAGGAACTTGGTTATTTTTTATTATTGGGTGTAGTAGGAAACTATATTGTCAATACATTTTACAGGCACATATACTATGGTAATAGTAACCGAAGTATCAAATAGCTCAAACATGTAATGTTATAAAAGAAAATAATCCTATTCATAAGTCGACTTGCCAGAAATTACTTCAGAAATTTGATTGAACTGTTTAAAGTGAAATAATATTGCTACGAAGGTATTTCTGAAATTGTATAATGTATGTCTATACATAAATAATCTTCATGCCAACCAACAACTCTGAGTCACGACCAATATTCATATAAATATATTCATTACACATAAAAAAAAACATTTCAACCGCAACTCATAACATAATAATATTCAGTTGTTTGGATTTTATTCTACACGGCGACTTTCAGCACCATATTATGTATGAAACAGGTTCTTTTGGTCAAAATCAAGTGTGTGAATATTCTATAATAACTTGTACATTAATCACCTATTTAGGAACGCTGAAATGAAATAATTTTTACCTCATGACATGACTATCCGAGTGTTAATGCATTTTTGAATATATGATTTGACAAAAATATCACCTCAAGCTACAACATTCACGTATATGATGGTGTGAAGGCAAATGATTAGTTAATCATATCATGTCTTCGTAATTTTGCAAAAGAATGCTAACAATCAGAGCCAGTTCTTCATATATTTTGCAATAGTAGGTAAGTTACAATCTTCACGTCGCCTTTTCCCAATTAGAGAAATAATTTTCGCAACCAACCTCAACTCGTTAGTATAGTCCTTCCACATTAAATTTTATCACATCAAATTAGTCCATTCTAGAGTTTGTTTGCTTTTGGACCAATAATCTCAAAATAACTTCATAAAATTTGATTTATGGCCAATCTATTTCTAATATCTGATCCTAGAAAGAGATTATGTGAGATTATAGTAATTACGAAAACGGCTTGTTAACTCCGAGAGTGGTATATTCCACACCGTCTGAATTATTAACCAACCATTCAACCTTTTCTGATCAGAAAGACAGATATACTACATTTTGGATCTTACTTAAGGTAAATATTGACGAGAGGGATGAGATTGGGATGTAATAAAATTATGAGCCATCCGGTTAACGAGACAGCCATTATCTGGTCGTTTGGCAAATTATCGAATTTGTGTTACAATAAAAAAGGATGGCCAGTTTGAAATCGTAAGGTTAGTTATCAACTATTTCCTATCAGTAATTACCTGACAAAGCATCTCGAAATTGAAATAGAGCATTTTGAGCTCTGACAAAATTACATACCCAACTTTCATAAATAATATTCATGTGAATTGGTCATTATTTTAATAATGTTTCCGAATTTATTACATATTTGATTTCTATACGAAAATGTACATCCAAAGTATTTCCTTTTCTAGGTTAGGCTAGATATCAGATATTCATATATATTTTCATGAAGATATGATGAATTAATTATACAAATCTGGCAATCAAGAGAGCAAAACAAGCAGATATTCAAAGAGCCAAAAAATTTAATATAAATGTGGGAAACTTTGAGATATTTTTCCACATAAATTTATTTGAATGCTTGATGATCTGAAAAGTTCTCACTAATTTCACCTCCAAATGAAGCCCCCTTCGAGACTAATTTTCATTTTACAGAAAAAACAAACTGATTGAAATTACACCTCATCGAACTCTCCGACAAATTGAACCGAAGGCAGCAGGAGCTGTCACTTTGAACATCGGGTATTTCTTTGTGCTGGCGTCGCATTATATATCTATATATCTAGTCTATATATCTATACACAGGGTGTAATCTAACCTCTTGCACTCCCCTGAAGGATCGGTGTATGAAAATTTGTGGAAAGTTTAAATTGTGTTGGAAAATTCGTGGAAATTTTGGAAACCGCTGTCTGCCGAACGTCAGCTGATCGGAGCAGAGCCGCGATAATACTGGAACTGCCAAATGGAAGAAACTGTGTTATTTTGAACAGCGGTTTCCAAGATTTTCTGAATTTTCCAACAACATTTAAAATTTCCACAATTTTTTTTCGAATTCTTCACACACACTTCACACTTCTTATTCGTTATAAAATGGGATTAAACACCCGTCCTTCACGGGAGTGCAAGAGGTTAGATTACACCCTGTATATTATATCACTCATATGGCGATTTTTTTTTAACGTACAATGTAATTCCAACAACCTATCACTCGCGAATATCTAGCCCCTTCTGAGCAATTACGTGGACTTTTATCAAGCAATTCCTCAGTTTATCTCCATAGATCCATACTTCTATATATTTGCCGTTTGGTTATTCAAACACCAAGTCACAGGCAAAATTTGATTTCTTCCAAACATAATGCATTTTACAGTAAGCTTGGTTAAATCATATACAGCTGAAAAGGGGAACATTCTCCATGAACAATGAAAAATGTGATTTATTTGTAACATCTAACAAAAAACAACTACTTTCCCGGCTGAAGCCATCTAGTTTTCATTGAAAATTAATTAAACAAATCAGATAGGGAGAATGTTATTAAAAAATAGCACTCACAGAAATCGTTCATTTCATTGAATCAAGGTTCGCTTCTCTCGCATTTAATCCCCAACACATTTTGATCGACGAAAATCTATTTCGCTTTGCCAAGCTCATCAGGGAGATTGATAGAATTGGAATGCTGGCTCTTCAGAAGCAATTATACACATCAAGTATGGAAATGTAAAAAAAATTCTTGTATTAGATTGATCAATGGCATAAAAAAAAGGAAAAATATTTCACTCAAATTTAAAGAAAGACATGCACAATAGACGTTATTTACTCATATAATGAATTATCAATGAAAACTAGGGAAAATTAAATAAATCAACTATCTGACTGAAAATGCGAATTTTCACTTTCAGATTTTTTCTTTTCTGTCAGAGTCTTTTCACAATATCTATCAGATGTTATTCAATGTCCAGCGTGGCTTCAGCCGGGAAAGTAGTTGTTTTTTGTCAATTTTCATGGAGAATTTTCCCCCTTTCAACATGAGTACCTCCCAAGAGGTTATCTTTTGAACGATGGAAAATAGCTACTAAAGTTTGTCTTTCAGCCGCACATGATTCCACAACAGATTTTGTGAATATATTATAATCCAGTAACGACAGACAAACTCGATCAAAAAGTGAAGAATGAATTGTAGCACTCTGAAACTCGGTACATGACATCTCGACATCATGTATTATTAGAAAAAAAATTGTGTACCAAAAAGTCAGCGGTGGGATGTAAACAAATTTTCATTTAAAAAAATATATAATTTTTTTTATTGTTATTTCAGATAATATAAGATTTATCGAAAAACGATTTCGATAGGTTGAGAGATAATTCAATTCTCCACAAGAATAATTTTCAGTCATTCCTCATGAAATACGCTCGTTTTCTCAGAAAACGTGGTTTAACGCCGACGTCACATTTCATGCTCGCGCTAACCCCACTTTAAGTTCAGGCAGGGCCGAAAATAAGATCTGTCATAACTTTGCTAAAAATTATAGTAGAAGGAAAAGAAAAAGTGCATATCGTTCCTGAAGACTTCTACTTCCTCATGCAAATATAACATGTGAGTATCTGATTACCTAAAATGTGCTTTGTCCCACTTCACTACGATATTTACGGAGGATCCGAAAGTCATTGATATTTTAGTTGATACGAAATAATTGTACTGGAGCAGGAATCAGTACCCTATTTGGACCATATGCAAGGATTTAAGGCTTACTGAGACAAGTCTCACTTATACATGCCAAAGAAAAAACTGGGTTTTACTCCTGCCTCAGTTTCAACTCACCCATCCCTTCAGTAAATGTTGAAAATAATCGCTAATGCACATCCTACATAAAAAATTAAGTATGCGATTTCAAGCTTGAGGTTTGCACTTCACAATAGTTTTATTAAATGTACATATCCAGGATATGAATAAGCGATTATTTTTAACATTTAGTGAAGAAAATGCCGATTTTATGGGTAAATTGAGAATGAGGCAGGAGTAAAACAAGGTTTTTTTGGCATGTGTAAGTGGGACCTGTCACACTACTTTAAAATTGTTGCATATAGTCCAAAGAGGGTATGGGTTGCTGCTTCAGTATAATAATTCATTATTTACTAAATTATTCATGATTTTCGGATCATCCGCAAATATCTCCGTAAAGTGCGACAAAACACATTTAAGGTACTAAAATACTCGCATATTATATTTGCATGAGAAGGTTGGAGTCTTTAGAAACGATATGAACTTTTCCTTTTCCTTTTCCGATCATTTTTAGCAGAGTTATGACCAATCGAATATTCGGCTCCGCCAGAACTTTCAGCGGTGGGTAAAGGTGAACCTGAAATTTGATGTTAATAACGTTTTCTGAGAAAACGAGCGCATTTCATAAGAAATTACTGGGGATAATTTATGTGGAGAATTGAATTGTCTTTCACCGTGTCGAGTAGTTCTTCCGCTAAATCATATACTTTCCAAGATTACAGCAAAAATATATTTATATATTTTTAAACGAAAAAAAAAATGTTTTTTTTTTCGTGTTTATCATGGTTGCATGGTTCCATGTACTAGCTTACCAAGTTTGGTGGTGCTACAATCGATTCTTGTCTCAAAACCCAATCGTACTGGATTATTATTCATATTTTCGGACAAAGATAAAAAAGAAGATTTGACACTCGTTTTGACAGTTTTATTCCTTTTGGTTTTGGTTCATTATAATAATATTTCATATTTTACTCTTGAATGGATATACACCAGCTACTAATTCTAATTCTGTTATTGATTGAAATTGAGAGGTATACAATAATCTCGAATTTCAAAGGAGCGTTGGTCGATTTCCGGGCCTTACCCTATCTTGTGACCCGTTTAGCAGCTTTTATGGAACATAGAGATAGAGCCGTCGATAAGGAAGTTGAGTACCTATGTGATGATTTTTTGAAGTTCAATAAGCATAAAAAGCTGGACTACCTCATCACTCAATCAACGGAATGAACAGTTTTAAAATTGGCCGATGGACATTGTGCAGATGTCATCATAGCCAAACTATACTCTGCAAGATTTTGATTAGACTAGAAGAAAGCATCCATGATTTCGCTGTAAGTGGATGAAGGAAGTGTGTCTGACGGGGCCCGCGATTTTTAAAATGTAGTGACTTGAGAAATAAATTTTAAAAATACAAATGAGTAGACTGCGAAGACAGAACATATTAAAAATTATAAACTTGATTAAAATATTGCATTTTAGACATGCCCATTTACAATATTATATTTTTGTACACTCTTTTTTTTAAATTACTATATACAAGTTCCCTTATAAAATGTATACTTTTTTTTCTTTAGATAATGTTGTATAAATAAAAAAATTATCCAGTTTTCAGAAATATCTCCAAAATCTGAACGTGCCATATTGGTTGGAATAAGAAAATCTAGCCATTCACATCGATGAAAACAGCTGTTCCAAAGATATGACCAAAATACTTACACTTACTACGTTTTATTATAGTGTAACCAATTTTCTTAAGAGGGTTATGAAATAATCATGATAAAAGTCTTTACCTACTATCAATATGTAATGTCAGTCATTACAATAGTGATATGATTTTCGTAATGAGATACTTTACCGCACTAGTGTGGTAAAGTAAAATTCATTTGTTTCTCTTTTTAAATGTCAGTCTATTTAATGGAAAAGGATAACACGAACTAATTTATCATAAATTTGAGTATCTATACTCGGCCTAAAGGCCTCGTTTGACAAATGTTCCATCTCATATCGTAATATGAATCTTTACGACACTTATATCGTAAATATCTATTACAGAATTTTCAACCTTCAGTTCCAAAGAAAATATTCTATTTTTGGAATTCATAATTTTCCCACCTAAGTACTTATTTTTCAAAGACAACTTTTTATTATCTTTATGAACACAAAAATTTCAATATTGAAACTGTACCCATAAATGTCATCATTTTCCACTGAACGATTCAGAAGTGGAAGGAATTTCTTTCTCAAGGTTTCTGGCTTCAATCCTGCAAAAAAAAGAAAAGCTTGAATTAAAATCTAATCGGAAATTCAAGAAAAAAGAAAAGTTAAAGTTTCTGGTATAAACAACTTTGTTTTGTCGAGTTCATAAATGAGACGCAGTCAAGTTCAATAGTACACGCGAGTACAAAAACGCTCATTACGAAAATGTGTCACACAATTTTTTTCTATACGACAGTGGGTTTATTGACAAATTGTAGCAATTGTTGAATATTCCATCGAATGAAGCGTTCCATTTTTATCGTATTATCAAATGATACATATAACACATATAACACATATTCACCAATAGAAAATAACACACTTCAAGAAAACTGTATTAAATCTTAAAATATTCAGTTATAACAAGTTATTCAAAATGTTTTAAATTTAATTAATAGTTATCCGACTCAGTTTCATTGAATTGGATTTTACTTAGACAAAAAATGTTCTTTGAAACACTTCTCTTCCCAAAAAAATGATTTTCAAATGTGTGTGAAGTTAGCGACGAATTTGCCAGCGACGAATTTCGCCAGCGACGATTTGGTAGGGCGGATTTCATGCAATTGAAAATTCTACTTTCAGTCGATATCAAATTTTTCGGCATTGATAGGCTCGAGGTGTATGATATTCAGGTTGAAATAGAAAACAAAAGTATTGAATCGTCTTAAAAAACCGTCAAATATTTGGAAAAATGCACTTGTTGCCATAAAAATTTGATATTTCTATTGTAAGCCGGAAATGAGGAATAAATACACCTGGAAATTTTTACAGAAGGTGTAAAAATGCATGCTTTTTCGGAATATGGAAAGTTGATATCTGAAAAATCGGTACGGAAGCGGAAAATAATTAAAATCCATGAAAATTTGGTATTTCTATTCTTAATTTCATTATAAGTCTGAAACGAGGAATAAATACACCTGGAAATTTTCACAGAAGGTGTAAAAATGCATGATCTTTCGGAAAATGAGAAGTTGATATCTGAAAAATCGGTACGAAAGCGGAAAATAATTAAAATAAACGAAAATTTTGGATTTCTATTCTTAATTCCATCACAAGTCGGAAATGAGGAATGAATACACCTCGAAATTTTCAGAGAAGGTGTGAAAATGCATGCTCTTTCGGAAAATGAGAAGTTGATATCTGAAAAATCGGTACGGAAGCGGAAAATAATTGAATTCCATGAAAATTTGGTATTTTTATTATTACTATTAATAATTTCATCACATAAGTCGGAAATGAGGAATAAATACACCTGGAAATTTTCACAGAAGGTGTGAAAATGCATGCTATTTCAGATAATAAAATGTGGATTCCTCAAAAACCGGTACGGAAGCGGCAAATAATTAAAATCGATGAAAATTTGGAATTTCTATTATTACTATTATTAATTTCATTACATAAGTCGGACATGAAGAATAAATACACCTGGAAATTTACACAGATGGTGTGGAAATGCATGACCTTTCGGAAAATGGAAAGTTGATATCTGAAAAATCGGTACGGAAGCGGAAAATAATTAAAATGTATGAAAATTTGGTATTTCTATTGTTATTTCATTATAAGTCTGAAATGAGAAATGAATACACCTGGAAATTTTCACATAAGGTGCGAAAATGCATGCTCCTTCGGAAAATAAAATGTGGATTTCTCAAAAATCGGTATGGAAGCGGCGAATAATTTAAATCCATGAAAATTTGGAATTTCTATTATTACTATTATTAATTTCATTACATAAGTCGGAAATGAAGAATAAATACACCTGGAAATTTTCACAGATGGTGTGAAAATTCATGCCCTTTCGGAATATGGACAGTTGATATCTGAAAAATCGGTACGAAAAAGGAAAATAATTAAAATAAACGAAAATTTTGGATTTCTATTCTTAATTCCATCACAAGTCGGAAATGAGGAATGAATACACCTCAAAATTTTCACACAAGGTGCGAAAATGCATGCTCCCTCGGAAAATAAAATGTGGATTTCTCAAAAATCGGTACGGAAGCGGCGAATAATTGAAATCCATGAAAATTTGGAATTTCTATTATTACTATTATTAATTTCATTACATAAGTCGGAAATGAGGAATAAATACACCTCGAAATTTTTACAGACGGTGTAAAAATGCATGCTCTTTCGGAAAGAGGAAAGTTGATATCTGAAAAATCGGTACGGAAGCGGAAAATAATTAAAATCCATGAAAATTTTGGAATTCTATTCTTAATTCCATTATAAGTCGGAAATGAGGAATAAATACACCTCGAAATTTTCACAGAAGGTGTAAAAATGCATGCTCCTTCGAAAAATGGAATATTGATTCCCGAAAAATCGGTATGGAAGCAAAAAAATAATTAAAATTCGTGAAAATTTGGTATTTCTATTATTAATTTCATCACATAAGTCTGAAATGAGGAATAAATACACCTGGAAATTTTCACAGAAGGTGTAAAAATGCATGCTCTTTCCGGAAATGGAAAGTTGATATCTGAAAAATTGGTACGGAAGCGGAAAATGATTAAATTCCATGAAAATTTGGTATTTCTATTATTACTATTATTAATTTCATTACATAAGTCGGAAATGAGGAATAAATACACCTCGAAATTTTTACAGACGGTGTAAAAATGCATGCTCTTTCGGAAAGAGGAAAGTTGATATCTGAAAAATCGGTACGGAAGCGGAAAATAATTAAAATCCATGAAAATTTTGGAATTCTATTCTTAATTCCATTATAAGTCGGAAATGAGGAATAAATACACCTCGAAATTTTCACAGAAGGTGTAAAAATGCATGCTCCTTCGAAAAATGGAATATTGATTCCCGAAAAATCGGTATGGAAGCAAAAAAATAATTAAAATTCGTGAAAATTTGGTATTTCTATTATTAATTTCATCACATAAGTCTGAAATGAGGAATAAATACACCTGGAAATTTTCACAGAAGGTGTAAAAATGCATGCTCTTTCGGGAAATGGAAAGTTGATATCTGAAAAATCGGTACGGAAGCGGAAAATGATTAAATTCCATGAAAATTTGGTATTTCTATTATTACTATTATTAATTTCATTACATAAGTCGGAAATGAGGAATAAATACACCTGGAAATTTTCACAGAAGGTGTAAAAATGCATGCTCTTTCGGAAAATAAAAAGTTGATATCTGAAAAATCGGTACGAAGGCGGAAAATAATTAAAATACATGAAAATTTTGGAATTCTATTCTTAATTCTATTATAAGTCGGAAATAAGGAATAAATACACCTGGAAATTTTTACAGAAGGTGTAAAAATGCATGCTCTTTCGGAAAATAAAATGTAGATTTCTCAAAAATCGGTACGGAAGCGGCGAATAATTAAAATCCATGAAAATTTGGTATTTCTATTATTACTATTATTAATTTCATTACATAAGTCGGAAATGAAGAATAAATACACCAAGAAATTTTTACAGAGAGTGTAAAAATGCATGCTCTTTCGGAAAATGGAAAGTTGATATCTGAAAAATTATTACGGAAGCGGAAAATGATTAAAAACCACGAAAATTATAGATTTTTTACGATAATTTCCTAATGAATCCAGATTACTAGAACTATTTCCATTGCATTGCAAGCTGTTTAACCTCCCCATTACCAGGGACATTTCTGTCCAACTGGAAAATTACATGAGTACCACCAGTTCCAAAAACGGTAAAATATTATATTGTTTTACAAGTGACAAAAGTTACATTTTCTGGAGCGAAATAACAGTTCACCAGCTGCGGAGAAACAAAATCAAAAAAATGGATTCTAATCATAAAAATGATTCCTGTCTCCGTTTATTCATAATTTAAAGTCGTCCAAACATTATATACGAGCATGGGAAATGATTGGGAAAAATAACAATTGAATTTTGATTTTAGTTCGAAAATATGAATAGGACATTCATAAAATCTGTTGTAGAATCATTTTTCATTTTTCAATTTTTATGGAGAATGTTCCCCTTTTTAACAACTGAACTTTCGTCACCAGAAATGAGAGTTAACGTTATCAGAATATCTCCTACTTTCGACGGAAATCACGTTTTCGCTAATGCAATTCTATTACAGAATGAAGCATTTTCGTAAGGGTAGGAAAAATACCCTACCTATAACAACTATAGATCGCAAGTCATCGAATAACCATCAAGATCGGGCTTATGAAATATTTGGAACGCTCTAGAATTGTAAATAATCAACAATACTGTTTTCGTCATCAGAGATCAGCTGGTGACCTGCTTGCTTGTGTCTCACATTCACAAATATAGCGAAACTCTGGCCATGGCCATAGATATATTCAAGAAAACTGATCGCGTTTGCGTTTGGAACTTCCCAAAATGGATGGGTCCCCAATTTTGTGCCTTGCTCTGTTTGCTGTGTTGGTATAAATCCTGGTTTTCCGAAGGGATCTTATCTAGAACCAACACTGTTCCTTCTTTACATCGATGATTTGTTTTGAGCTAACTCATGACCAACGCACAGTTTTGCCGATGAGAGTCTTCATATAGTTTTCTTTTCCAAAGCTCCGATAACAGCCTGTCAAACCAGAAATGAACGGGTTAGGAAAGTGAAAATTTCTGATATGGATTTGGTAAAAATCCAACAAACTTGGTAGGATTCAATGCGAATAGAACCCATGCACCATCAGCAGTATCCTCTCAAAGTGCCTTTGGTTTTTTGTTCCGAGCCAAGAGCTATTTCACTTCTTGTCAACTATGATTTATAAAGACCAGATATGGAGTGCAACCCCTAAAAATATACTAAAATTTTTAGATTCTGTTTATCGCTGATGCTCTTCTAAATTATCATCAATCATTCCACCGATAGAGCGGTGCCATCTAGATACCCTTCGATCCCAGCCTTTATTACAAACATATTTCTTCATGGTGAAGACATTCGCCGCACTAGGAATTCACTAGGTACTTCGGGAGGGGTTTCCTGTGGAATACAGCCTCCAGAAATTCAAAGATACCAATTCATACCTTTCTACTCTTCCTTGGCTTGCACGATGTTATATGAAGTTAATGGGATATTGGACGCCTGTTGTGTCAGTCAATGTGAACAAGTATTTCCCCCTTTATCATACAAGTAATTCAATTCATATAAAAATCATTGAAATACCTAACTGACTTTTCTAAACCATTTCAGCTGATGAGGTTACAGTCAAGAGGAAAACTTATGTCAGCGCAACAGAAAATGAAGTGCTATTATATTTCTCCACAACGGTAACAGAATTTGTCAGTTCTAAAATATAATTTGATAACAGAATGATAACATTTTCGCACTTGATATTGAACAAGTATTCTATAACACTTGCTGTCTTATACATTTTGCGTGTATTTCATTCCATAAAGGGAAGAATATGCAAAACCAAACCAAAATATTCATTTTTTATACCGACACGTGCTCTTGGCGAGGAATGCGTTTTGACCCACGTTGCCAGTTTTTCTAAATTACCTAATTACCTACATATTTTGTAGAAGCCGTGTTGTGATAGTAAGTAATTATCGAAATATAAATATTTTTTTTTTGATAATACAGAGGACATACCTTTCCTTAAGAAACATATCAGCGCTAATAATAAAATCGAGGAGTATATTCATTGGAATTTATTGATGATATATATAATTGAATTTGTTTATTATTTGATTATAGCACGTGTTATTTATTCATTATGTTCCCATGTTTTTTACACATTCTGTGATAATATCCAGGTGTAGTTATTCCTTATTAACTATTAATTAAGAATAGAAAACTCAAATTTTCATGTATTTGAATTATTTTCCGCTTTCGTACCGATTTTTCAGATATCAACTTTCCATTTTCCGAAAGAGCATGCATTTTTACACCTTCTGTGAAAATTTCCAGGTGTATTTATTCCTCATTTCCGACTTATAATGGAATTAAGAATATAATTCCAAAATTTTCATGTATTTTAATTATTTTCCGCCTTCGTACCGATTTTTCAGTTATCAACTTTCCATTTTCCGAAAGAGCATGCATTTTTACACCTTCTGTGAGAATTTCCAGGTGTATTCATTCCTCATTTCAGACTTATAATGAAATTAAGAATAGAAATCCAAAATTTTCATGTATTTATATTAATTTCCGCTTTTGTACCGATTTTTCGGGAATCTACATTACATTTTTCGAAAGAGCATGTATTTTCGCACCTTGTGTCAAAATTTCAAGGTGTATTCATTCTTCATTTTCGACTTATGTAATGAAATTAATAGTAGTAATAATAGAAGTACCAAATTTTCATGGATTTTAATTATTTTCCGCTTCCGTACCGATTTTTCAGATATCAACTTTCCATTTTCCGAAAGAGCATGCATTTTTACACCTTCTGTGAAAATTTCCAGGTGTATTTATTCCTCATTTCCGACTTATAATGGAATTAAGAATATAATTCCAAAATTTTCATGTATTTGAATTATTTTCCGCTTTCGTACCGATTTTTCAGATATCAACTTTCCATTTTCCGAAAGAGCATGCATTTTTACACCTTCTGTGAGAATTTCCAGGTGTATTCATTCCTCATTTCAGACTTATAATGAAATTAAGAATAGAAATCCAAAATTTTCATGTATTTATATTAATTTCCGCTTTTGTACCGATTTTTCGGGAATCTACATTACATTTTTCGAAAGAGCATGTATTTTCGCACCTTGTGTCAAAATTTCAAGGTGTATTCATTCTTCATTTTCGACTTATGTAATGAAATTAATAGTAGTAATAATAGAAGTACCAAATTTTCATGGATTTTAATTATTTTCCGCTTCCGTACCGATTTTTCAGATATCAACTTTCCATTTTCCGAAAGAGCATGCATTTTTACACCTTCTGTGAAAATTTCCAGGTGTATTTATTCCTCATTTCCGACTTATAATGGAATTAAGAATATAATTCCAAAATTTTCATGTATTTTAATTATTTTCCGCCTTCGTACCGATTTTTCAGTTATCAACTTTCCATTTTCCGAAAGAGCATGCATTTTTACACCTACTGTGAAAATTTCCAGGTGTATTTATTCCTCATTTCCGACTTATGTGATGAAATTAATAATAGTAATAATAGAAATACCAAATTTTCATGGATTTTAATTATTTTCCGCTTCCGTACCGATTTTTCAGATATCAACTTTTCATTTTCCGAAAGATCATGCATTTTCACACCTTCTGTGAAAATTTCGAGGTGTATTCAGTCCTCATTTTCGACTTGTGATGGAATTAAGAATAGAAATCCAAATTTTCGTTTATTTTAATTATTTTCCGCTTTCGTACCGATTTTTCAGATATCAACTTCTCATTTTCCGAAAGAGCATGCATTTTTACACCTTCTGTGAAAATTTCCAGGTGTATTTATTCCTCGTTTCAGACTTATAATGAAATTAAGAATAGAAATACCCAATTTTCATGTATTTTAATTATTATCCGCTTCCGTACCGATTTTTCAGATATCAATTTTCCATTTTCCGAAAGAGCATGCATTTTTACACCTTCTGTGAAAATTTCCAGGTGTATTTATTCTTCATTTCCGACTTATGTGATGAAATTAATAATAGTAATATTAGAAATACCAAATTTTAATGGATTTTAATTATTTTCCGCTTCCGTACCGATTTTTCAGATATCAACTTTCCATATTCCGAAAAAGCATGCATTTTTACACCTTCTGTAAAAATTTCCAGGTGTATTTATTCCTCATTTCCGACTTATAATGGAATTAACAATAGAAATCTCAAATTTTTATGTCAACAAGTGCATTTTTCCAAATATTTGACGGTTTTTCAAGACGATTCAATACTTTTGTTTTCTATTTCAACCTGAATATCATACACCTCGAGCCTATCAATGCCGAAAAATTTGATATCGACTGAAAGTAGAATTTTCAATTGCATGAAATCCGCCCTACCAAATCGTCGCTGGCGAAATTCGTCGCTGGCAAATTCGTCGCTAACTTCACACACATGATTTTCAAATACATATCAATCTGAATACATTTTCTTCTTCGACCTTTCGAAAAATTACTAGTTTTCGTCAAATACCTACATACATCATAATATCAGTGTACTTCAATCTGAGGAATACTTTTTGAGTTATTCACGAGAAAGGAATAGTTAAGATTATTATTGGGATATAAAATTTTCAACTGTGGGTTACCCAAAGCCGCTTGTGAAGATAGTGGTCTGAAGTTGTATCTCGAGAATTTTCGGATTATTTGTGGTTTACTACCTGCACAGTATAACAATTCTGCAAAAATGTAAAGATCACGACCACTGATCTATAATTAGTGGAAGAAAAGGAAGCTGAGATTGACATCTGAATTTTATTATTGATCGATTTTTATTCAGTGTAGAATTAGTAGAATTAGAAATAGTTTATGAATTTTAGATGGAAACTTCCATCCAAATTGAAACCTCAAATCATCTAATTGTTTTTTCTTGACTCCAGTTGGTTAGAGATACGTAAACAGTTTCGTGTGATTTTCATGAAAGATTTTTTTCTCTACAATTTATTCGTATCTACTGTTTATTGATTGTCACGATGTTCTCTGAATATTATACAAGATTTTTTTGTAAGAATTAGAAGAAAAAGAAATATATTGGATGAATCAAAGTTACTGCACATTAAAAAACTTTATTCATGTAATTAAAAAAAATACGTTTTTCAATTATTATTCCATAGCTATTTTGAACAGGCTTTTTCTCGAATTTCCTGTTTACAACTGGTTAAAACATGAATTTAGAAGTACAGCAAAATTAAACTAGCTAAACATGTGGAATTGCGCGTATGTGTATCCTAAATGATGTCATTAATTTCAGGTGGTGATTCCTTGTCATAATTTATGAAATAAAGTTCATATAAACGTATGTCCTAACTTGCTTTGTTTCCGAGTAACAGAGTGTCAAAAGTCTGTTTTTCACGAATTACTCAAAATTATTTTCGCCGATTTTGATTATACTTCGTGTGTTTGTTAGTAGTAACAAGGGGCTTCTTGTTACGACATTAGATTTTGAATTTTAATTTCAGTGGCGTCGCAGTTGACACCCCGTTAATCGGAAACGAAGCAAGTTAGGACATACGTTTATATGAACTTTTCTTCATGAAATATGATAAGGAATCACCTCCCAAAATTAATGACATCATTTAAGATATACGCTGTATATTTCTTAAGTATAAAAATTGCAATCGCAAATCAGCCGAGCGCAAACCGGCCGACACCGAAAAATTAGTGTACATCACTTATACTTAGGCGAAACTGATTTTTTCGCACTCGTAATGTATTATACTATTCCGCACTAGTGCGGAAAAACTCATTTGAAAAAACTTTAGCGTGCAGAAATGTTTTTCTTCAGTTAAGGGTCAAGTAGCTCAGTGGTTGAGACTGAAGCGTTCAAAACCATTGACTGCTGGTCGGCTAGGTTCGAATCCTCAGCGACTTCAGATTTTTATCTGATGGCCCGAAAAAGTGCTAGGAATCGCACGTTAAAAGGTAAGACCTCGTTAATCCTTGGCTCGCACAAGTTTCGACTTTTGAGGGCTGCCGTTCGTAAGGGGACGACAGCTGGTTAACGGAAAAAACAATTTTAACAATTTTTTTTTTTTTAACAGTTGTGCGGGAAATGATACTTCCCAAACTGCGGGCGGGTATAAAATGAATTACGCATGCTTGTAGAAAAAATACGCTGAGCAACCTTTCAAATCGACATGAAAATATCAATACAACAATATATTATTTTTTCTACTATTTATCACTAGCAATTTTTGATGAATGGAAATTGAAACAAAGGACTGTCTTTGTGATACTCATTCATTTTGTAAAACTCTTTTGGAATACTTTGTTTGAAGTTTTAGAAGTTTAGAAGTTATAAATATACCGGCCAACTAACTAGGTAAGTTCATTTTTCAACCAATTACGAATCAGAAATTTGGAGAATTCCCCTATGTTTGGATCATCATGTATATTCCAAATAGTTGTGGAATGGTGAGTAATGAACTTTTTCAATTAAGTTAAAAAACAGTCATTTAGGTGATTCGAAAAATTAGCCTGAATGACGAAAACATTTTGTTGTATCCGAAAGTTGTTTTCACTGAACCATAGACCAACATATCTACTAAAATTTTACAAAACCCAATTTTCATTATTTTCTAATCCTCAGTTTTCCACGAAAAGGAAACTAGGTACTGTAAATGTTCGGAGAATATCGTGAGGATAAATCGATAGTATTTGATACTTTTCCTTTGGTAACACCTTTCTATATAAATAGTAAAAAGTTTTCCGTTCGTAAAAGAACAGCCCTGGAAAGATATGTTCGACAAATATCCAAAGCGACGACTAGAGAGGTGTGAATACTGGAGTCGACAGGCCAATATTGATGAAACAGCCAGCGGCGGAAAGACTGATGATAGGATTTCAGAAGAGCTATGGTGAGCTATAGATCTTGAAAATGCTAACTTTGTTAGTGAAACACGCATCGAGTGAGCATCGAGTGAAAGTGACGTAGTTTTGGTGTATTGGGTAGCTTCAATTTCTTGAATTGTATCCGCACCAAAGGTTTCAAATATACATATTCGAGACCGACGAATGAAAATTTTAAAAGTAATATGTTTTTGGAAAGTAATAAATAATTCAAATTCCTCGTCTGAATAATGTTGAGGATGAATACCTAATACGCTAAGAAGAAATAACAAAAAGTTATAACACTTTTTACTCAAGTTTACATATTCTTTACAACTTTCAACTGGTGATATCAAAAATACACAAATGAACCTTTTAGGCTGTGTAGTAAACGGAAAACAATTAACAGCCAATACAAAATGAATAATACTAATTCGAAAACTTGTTGCCAGGCAATACACTCAATAAGTGGATATTGCCAAATGGCAACTTTACGAAAAATCTGTAGAATAATATTTTACCATATCGTATTCTGGTTTGGTATTCTACAGATTATATTTTAATGTTACAATCATATACATATTTTCTTACCGATTTCAACGAATAACTATGTACTAAATCAATTTGAATTTATTTTTAATTTTTCTGGAATTGATGATAGACGTCATATCAAAAATATGTGTTGTCAAACAAAATTCTTCAAAAAATTCCCGCGGCAATGTTCTAGGCAAAAAAATCCCACTGTACGAATATTGGAATTGGCCAAAACATACAAGAATTATTTAAATTAAAAGTTTCTGTTGGTTTCTAGAAATGTCAAGAAATAATCTCTTGAATTCTTTATATCGACCAAATGTGTAGCCCGTGCTATGCTTGATATATTTATATGAAGCGAAGAGGGGTTTGAAATAATTGTTTTTACATCGCCATGTCATATGGCATGAACGTAATTTGAACAGACCCTTACAAATTTGGTGCAGGTACCGGTACAATCGGAGGAAAAGATTTAATGTAACGTTGAACGAAACAATCGCCGATCTGAATTTTAGATTCAGTCGAATATTCGAAAATGTATCTGAAGAACTCTTTAGTATTTAGAATTATTTTCAGTGCAAAAAGTATACATATCAGTTGTGGTTTCTGTCAAAAGTTTGTTATCATAAATATTACTTATACTTTATTGATATGAGAAACGAAAACTTTCCTCTAAAAGCGTTCTCGAATTCAATTCGATTTGAAAACTTCAGATGCAATTTGTAACAAAGTCAATAGGTAATTGATATGTGAAAAAAATATTTTGAGTAATTTTGAGGGACAATTTACCAGGTAACTGAAAATAGTCAGTATCAGGCTTGTTTTACACATAATATTTCGAGAGGATTCAGTTAGGATACAATACATAATGAGATGAGTTTGGAAATACTGAGATGATATTTTATTCAACTTCAAAGCTAGACATCGGCTACAAAATTATACTTATTTTAATTTAATTTTCTTTAATTTCAATATTATTATCGATCTGAATGCCAGTATGATGTTGATATAATCTTATTTTAAAAGGGGAACATTTTTCACTAAAATTGAAAATTGTGATTTTTTGCAATATCTAACAGAAAACAACTACTTTCCCGGTTAAAGCTACGCTGAACATTTAACTACGTCTGAAAGATATTATGGAACAGATACAATCTGAGAGTAAAAATTTTAATTTTCATTCAGATAGTTGATTTCTTGATTATCTATATCATTATAGTTTTCAATATTCACCATATATATCAGATGTAGTTCAACTTCCAGCGTGACCGGGGAAGTAGTTATTTTCTGTTGGATATTGCAAAAAAAAACACAATTTATAATTTCACTGGAGAATGTGTCCTTTTTCAACACGAATACCTCCCGAGAGGTTATCTTGAACGATGGAAAATAGCGACTAAAGTTTATTTTTCTGCCGCAGATGAACCCACAACTAATATAGGACCGGTTTTATACCTCCAGTTTAAACTCCAGATGGACTTACTAATGGTTAGAATGGGAACCATATAGCTCTATTTGATGAATGTTATTCACATTCTAAACCTCTAGTTACTCCATCTAGAGTTAATTGGAACCTGTCAAACTGGCTCTTAGTGAATGTCCTGTACATATTTTCAAATAAAAATCAACCTTATTAGCTACTTTCTCAAAGAAAAAGCGGTTGCCCAAAAATAATATTGAACCAATGTGGGTGCATATTGAAGAAACAATATTTCATTAATATTATTGGTGGAATATTGCATCAACCTGTTCTGAATGTACATTGTTTCATAAAATATTGGGTCATTATTGGTTGAATAATTTTCACCAATATTGATAAAGCGATATTGCGATTTCAATATTCCTTTCATATCGTTTTTAGAGATAAAAAACAATATATTATATATGAATTTAATAGACATTGGTTGAATATTATTCCATCCATACTCAATAAATCATAGTAACCCTAGATTGATGAATATTGTTACGAAAATCTCATGCCAATATTTTTAAGACAATAGTGATACAATATTACAAAATAAACTCATTACTATCATTGAAATTTGAATATTGGCCGAATATTCAATAAACAATTTTGGGAATTCAACATAAGGGATACTCCCTCTGGTGTCAAGTTTTGACACTATGATAAGTACATTGAAATTATTGTTTTCGTCAAAATTCCTAAGATTTTAGCTATGGTTTATGTGCTTTTTGTTGAACGTGTAATCTCTATTGATAAGTGATGAATTTCTGGTACATATAAATGGTGAATATTCTGATCTTCTGTTGACATAATGTACTCGAGAGTAGTTCAATTTCTGCCACTTTGGCGCTGGCATCTAATGTTCAATCCCCAATTGAAATGAATTATGATCAGACATGGGTGAGAAACCGCAAGGTGGCGCCACATATTGACCGACAGCTGAATCATTGAAGTAGAAATGAAATTTCAATTTATTTTTTTCATCTTCTCGTTGTCACAAAAAAAAATGCTGTAATTTTCAGAAAACGACTCAAAATTAATACAAAAACGTGCTTCACAGTAATGAAGAGAACTATTTTTGATTGTTTTATATTTGTAAACCATTGGGAATAGAGCACTGTCAGTGACGTAATATGACAGTTGCGGAACAATGCCATAGGGGGACACACAAACCAAACTCAACAAAAACAAAGCCATTGAACCCATTTTCCATAAGGCTATGTGACTGGTCAATTATCTGTGAAAATTGATTTCATAGGAAAAAGTTCTTTGCATCATTGTGATAATTAATTCATGAAATGTCAAATGCTTTGTTTGTCCCCACATGACCGCCATGTTGTGACGTCAGCTGACAGTGCTCTACTAGCTGAGTTCGGCTTGCTCACTTTTTTGACTCTATTCACTCGGTAAGCACCATATGCGTTCGGGTATAATGAAAAACGTCCAAGGAGTGCGAATTTCAGCGTTCGGGTTTTGTGACGGGAGTGGATAGAAGTGACTCCAAAAGTACCACCTCGACCTATGAGGGCACAAGCTAGAGCAGCTCTTTTTCTCTCTGGGTCTCTGGTTTTAACCTAAAAATGTTATGCAGTTCGAGCAAGGTCAAGTCGAAGCACCGATAAATCATTATTTGAAAATAGGTGATCAATTGTGTTAGTAGATATACACTTTGATATTATCAAAAAAGTCGTTCGGGAACTTCGGACACAGAAAACCGCGGTGCTTCAAAATTTGCCACCTGTCTTTATCCACTTTAGCTCCACTCTCACTCCGCTCCAACTCCTTATATCCAATCCGAACTCACCTATTGACATTACAGGAATTTGTGTGCACGAGAATTGATGGATTGCATCGCAAACGACTGAACATATTTTTTTCGTGTTCCGAAACCCTTCCAAATTTCAAATATTCTAATTCTATTTGTGAACTGGTCTTCATTAAAATGTACATAAATCTTTGTATTAGAAATTTAGTACTTTCATTTGATCTGCGCTATAGAAATTGAAATACATATAATGAAATATTTTTTCTGTGTTCATCAATTTTTATTGCTTTGGTTTCAAGGTCAACACTTACAAGGGATGAAAACTCGTTTTTGTTGAAACAATTATGGCAATAATTTTTCAACAACGAAATTTTTCCAGACAAACTGTTCTATTAATCATTTACATACTTTCGTGATAAATGTGTCTCGAAAACAGATTTTTAAAAATGAAACACTCATTTTAGCGATGGAGAAAAATCAGTCATTCCTTCCTTCTCATAGTCCGATCAGAAATCAATTTCAATATAGGTATATTTTTTTCATCTCCACGTTTTCACAAAAATAAAAATGTTATAATTTCAAAAAAAAAACGAAATGAATAAAAATACACGCTTCATAGTTGAATTGAAAATATGAAGAGAAATATTTTTGATTGTTTTATATCCGTAAACGAGAAGGAATTAATATTACAGGTATGTTTGTACACAAGAATTGATTGACGGATACCTAATTGAAGTTTGTAGTATTCATGGATTGCATCCCAAACAACTGAAAATTATTTTTTCGCAAGAGTGTACCGAAACTCTTTCATTGCTACCTAAAGAGCCGATTGGTGGACCGGCACGCGCTACTTGGGCGGTACTTAATACAAAGGGCCTTATTTCAAAGCCAGGGGTAGCTCGTCACTATAAAAGAACAACAGGTAGGCCACCTTCATCAGAACCAATATATAGTTCGGTGGTGTCGGTTAGTTCGAAATTTGACTAAAATTGACGTGATGGTACTGATGGAATCTTATTCGGCGGAGTCGTACGGCGGCTACACTTACCTATTGACCCCGTCACAACCAACCAATATAGACTGGAGTGCAAGTTCTACTTCGAGTTACGACAGCTTAGCAGACGAAAATTTGAAAATAACCAGTCCCGAACCATTTGGAAAAAACAAAAATCGAGTTACACCGTTTGTTTTGAGAAAAAGACGACTGGCAGCAAACGCAAGGGAAAGGCGCCGAATGCAGAATCTCAATCAGGCTTTCGACAGATTGAGAACATTCCTTCCACAACTAGGACAAGACAGGCAATTGTCGAAGTACGAGACTTTACAGATGGCGCAGACATACATCTCAGCACTCTATGATCTCCTCGACCAACGTGAGTCCATTCAGTAAAGACAATTATTTTTATTGAGTTATTGTTGAAAGCCAAAGTTCAAGGTGAAGTGTTATTTAGTTTTGTAATAGTTACGATGTAGTCACTTGTAAATAGGATACCGCCTTTATTTAAGATACTTTGTTATTTATTTCTAATGAACGATTTTGACTGCCAGCAGAGTATTGGTACTTCATAATTATTTTGTATACTCATTCGATTTTTTATGCAATACGTACTGTTGGACTGAACATTATATACTGAAAATATATGTGAAAATGTTAAATACTCACATGCCATTTCGAAATGTTGCGGTTATATGACCCAATATTGTGCCAAATATACTATTATTAGATATGGTTTTGTTTCTACCTGATTCAAATAATAAAGAATTTATACAACAATTTGTTTAATTTTATTTATGAGAAAAGATAACTGATTTGTAACTGAATGGGTGAAACACGAAATTTTCATGATCAATTCTACCAAAAACTACCAAGTTCGAGAAACAGAAATTATTATTTTTAATTTCTATTGATGATTGAACCATTTATAGAATTTATTTTTGTTATTCAATTATTTAATTATGTACCTACAACAAGTTTATAGAATTGATGTGGGACCTAAAATTTTTTTAATATTTTTGTAAAAATTAAACTTTTTTTTTTTACCACTTTATATTTTTTGTAACACTTGCGTTACTGCAGTTTCGTCCTTCATGGACGTTTTCAAACTGATATCAGTTTTAAATATAATTTAAAAATTTGAAATATACTTTGAAAATATCCATATAGGAAAAAACTGCAGTATAACGTATGTGTTACAAACATATATAGTAGTAAAAAAGTACAGGAAGTTTTATTTCTCATTTTTCGCTTTGATCTTCTACCACGTAGTAACTGCTTCAGCCACCAAAAAAAAAATTATATTTCTTTCGTAAACTATTTGTCTTCGAAGGTGATCAGACTATCAAAAAGGATTCGTTGGAAGAATATTGATTTAACAAGTGACATGTTAATTTTTCTCTTATATACTTACACAGGTTTTTGTAGTTACATGATTGAACAATCATTGTATTCTAGTTTCGGTTCTTGAATTTTTAAAACAAATTTACAAAAAAAAACATGATTTGAAATATAAGAATAGGTACCTATTATTTAAAAAAGAAGAGCAAATCGAACAAGACGTTATTGTTGTTGTAATTTGTTGGATTTTATATATCCAATAATATAAAACATGGTTAAATTAACTGTATAGTCAGGTATTCTTCAAAAAATTTACCAGACATATGAGATGCATAACAATAAATGGTAAAATATCCAGTCTTAGTACATTAAGTGAAGATCAATCTCAATATAATTTTTCAAAGCAGACTGAAAATGTTCCGCTTCAAACCACGATTAGTTATTCAATTTATATTACCCAATAGATCCGTAAGGGTAGAAAACGGCTAACACATAAAAGTTATCCTGTAAATAATAATGGTCTTCGACTCCACAGAGAAATGAATTATTATTATTGTAGATATATTTTTCATAAACCGCCGATCATTAAATGTTCTTCATATCATATTCAGCTTGTCATTAAATTTACAAATTTTCCTTTCAAGTAATACTTGTATGGCTGTTAATGCATTTTTTGAATATCATGATAAAACAAAACAAATTATAATAAATATATATAATAATATTATTAAGGTGATAAGATGAGTTATGAATGTTACAACTTTTATGTGCGTTTAATGAAATTTCTTCATTCAAATAAATGAAATACTTAGCAATGGGGTAACAATTTCAATTTTTTCTCTAGATAAATGAAGTTTGACAAATATGTAATTGAAATATTTAAAAATAAAAAAAAAATAAGAAAGCAATATCAAAAAGATATTCAATTATTTGATAGATGCAATGAATCTGACTATCAATTCAGAAAAAAACCTGTTCTCAAGATTTTTTACCGAATCATATTATAGCAAATCAAATTTAAATGTACAAATTAGGAATAAAACGTTAAATAAGGTTGAAGAACACGCATATTTAGTCCGGATGATTGATAATAATTTTAATTTGTATAATGCCATGTGAATAAAATTAAGAAATTAGTTATTCCTCTAAATGGGGAAATAAGAAGAACCAGTATAGTCATTTTGAAGTAAAAACCAAGAAGGATAATGTATCGTTTGATGAATAAGGTTATCAACGTAATATTTAGAAAACCGTGGGATACGCTTCCTTAAGAATTAAACAAATATACTAAAAGTTTTACAACAGATAAATTTATAAAATTTCAAAGAGCAAAATTTGCATATCAATTTGCAGATAACTTGTATGTACTTATATAGAACGAATGCGCTTCATGTTTTCACGGTTTCAGAAGTACAACTGTACCATAGTGATGTTCATCAATCGATACAAATATAAAGTTATTCAATTTATAATTTTTCATTCATTTTGAAATCCTCAGAACTTAAATTTATATTCAATGTATTCCATATATCAGAACTTGTCTCAGATATATATTATCAATAAATAAAAAATAAATAACTAATTCAAATTAAGAATGCATTATCCAAATTATGCCTACTGAACTATTTGAAGGTGACCAGCTCTGCAACCAAATTATCTCCAGAAAAATCCAGTGATATACAGGATGTGTGACGTTTCGAACGTCACTGTATTTTTGATAGCCAAGAAATAGTGACAGATATGCAAGCTTCATTTGCTTTTTTGTATATGCGAAAATAACGATAATGAAGGTTGGAAAATTCATAATATACCATAAACATCTATATTACCGTGAGTGTGAATACTTACCACGACATTTCTTTACTTCAGCTTGATCAAGCAACATCAGCGACAGATCTTATGTTACCCAATCTGCCTTTATGACAGGGACAATGATTAATTCAAGTTTATTTCATCATCCACAAGGAAAATAGGTTGTTCCGAATTGTCCAAAATGATTTCTGTCAGTCAAAAAATAGTATTAATTTGATTCAAAATTCAATCATTTTATGAATGCTGTATATAAGAGCTAAGTCTAATAAATGTTATTTGGCAGCACTATAGTATATTGAATTATGGGTGGATATAAAGGTCTTTCAAACACGCGCGATTATTCGAGCACGACGGCGCAGCAGGAGCAAGTGTTTGAAAGATCAGTTATCCACGAATACTTTACGTTAATTTTTCAATTGGTGTACTTTGAAATCATAAATACTGGTTTCATTATTACAAATATGGAAATAAGAGTTTATAATGTAAAATGGTTGAATTCGTGATGTGAAATCAGTATACCCTTCGCTAATGTTTGAAAAAAAGTTTTGCATTTTTCTGTAATATTTCATTCAACGTTACAAGGTACTCCTGTCAGATCAATAATCATAAAATTCTCATTTAGACTTCACGGTTCTCGAGTTGTTGATGCAGCCGTTTTTGAAAGTTCGATTTGCACACTCTGAGGCGTGCTTTAAATAGGTAAAAAGGGGCACCAATTGAAAAAAATACAATTTTGTTTGACTTATTGAAACATCAATTCAGTAGAACCAAATAATATTTCCTCTTTGTGTGCCCTTTAGGCATATCTATACATAATTCTTACGATCATCTTGTGGCAAATTTTTTACATTTTTCACAGGCCCTTACGGTCGGCAATTCAAAAGGTCGTTGAGAAATCGTAGTTCTCGACAGGAATTCGTTAGGTAGGTACAATTATATCGTAGTTTCAATTGTTTGAAAATCACGGATGAAGCGAATTTATAACCTTCCGTGATATTAGTTTCTTGATTTGTTATATTGGATGAATAAAGTACAAAATAATTAGAAGATTGATGAAGGTCCCAATTGTATTTTTAGCAATTAAAGCAAAGCTGACACATCTTCACAACAGGAAGTAGACTAATTGTGTTAGGTACCTACCTAGAATAGGTATTTATTGATGGAAGGACAGAGCGAGTAGTTTCCCGTATAACAAATAATTTCCCACAGTTAGACAGAGAACTCAGTCAAGACGCAGGATATAGGTACTTACGGTTAATTCACAAATAGGATGTGAACATTTTATTATAAGTATTTATGATTTACTTTCTCATAAATACCAGAATCTTCAATGTTATACATTAATTATTAACAAATTATTAGCTTATTCAAATCATATAAAAATGGCAAATATGGAAATATTTAGTGATCAATTCGTAATAATTCCAAAAAATTTTAAACTTTGGTCAGGTGAATGGAACAACGAAAAATCAATAAATCTCAATTTGCAATCTCTTCCAAAGTACGCAACATTGTCAAGATGGCAATTAACTTGATTTTTACTATGTACTAGTTTTGAAAATTCCTATAGTTCTGCACATTTGGAGTAGTATTGAATATATTATCCATTGGAGACGATCCATCACATACAGTGGAGATGAGATTTAATAGGAAGGTGAAACAACTTTCAGTCTAACTCCACCAAAAATAAACTTTATTATAGTTATTATGTAGTCAACGGACTAACATCACGTAGAAACAATGTAGTTGGAAGACTGACATTAAGAGAGAGGACATGTTTCGAAGGATTGATCCTTCATCTTCAGCAAAAACTGGGTTAGTTAGTCGATTTAAGAAAAATTAAATTGTTAACAGAGAGTTATGAATAACAATGAAATGTATGACCTACCATTTTATGGTGGAAAACTCACAAGAAAAAATATTTAAAACCACCAATGTCAGGGACTAAAAAATCCTATTAAATTGAAATTTTTTTAAATCGCAAGACCATGCACCATGTGTTTACGAGGGACAGCAGTCAACTAGGAAGAGGAAGTAACAATAGGTTATAATTTGACATGAATGACATCTGTCATGTGGATAGTCCCGGTTCAAAGTGACAGAGAACAGAATGAGATGTCCCATGCTTCCATGGGACAAGACAACATTAAACCTAGTATCGTCTAATGACAGAACTATAAAAGAAGAATTTATGTTTTGTTTTGTAAACATTATTCAAATTTAATAAAGACTTTTACCAAAGGAATGTAAGTGAATCATTGAATATTACGAAAAGTGGGAGGTAAAAGTGTATCAAAATAATAAAGAGTTAAAAAGTTTTAAACTGTCAAACTGAGTCTGTTCATTCAAGCATTGTAGATCCAAATTTTTAATCGCTTTATTAATTTCAAGAGTCTCTGTTAAATTGAGTCTCTTGCCTTTATCACACAAGATTTTTAAGTCAGAGTTGGAATCAAACTTATGTTTCTCATTTATGATGTGATTTGAAAAAACTGAATTAGAATTAATTTCATCTTTATCAGAGTTGGAATCTCTAATTCTTACATGTTCTGCTAGACGAGTTCTAAACTTGCGACCTGTTTGGCCAATATACAATCAGGGTTAGAACAGTTCATTTTATAGACTCCAGACTTATCCAGCATTCGAATTTTATCTTTGGAATTAACTAAAAAGTGTTTGAGATTATTAGAGGTTTTGAATGAAATTGCAAAATTTGAAATGTTTTTAGCATTGAGTTTGTTGAGCAAGGTATTCTTAACCTGGTATGTATAAGGAAATAAACGTAATATTATAATAAAAATATTTCGAATTATTAACAACTAACAAGTAAAAATAGGTATCCCGACCGGGACCCGGATTTACTGCTTGCCTGGCAGGTCCCGGTCTAGGCGTCACTTTGTATTTAGAAATTTAAGGGAAAGGTTAGATGGTAAAAAATTTAAAATAATTTACAGTTAAACATTATAAATTGTATTACATGGATAAATTTTAAAGTGAAGTAAGATTACATCCTAAATTGACAACCTAACCTAACCTAACCTAACCTAATCTAACCTAACCTAACCTAAAGAAATAAGTACACATGAAACTTATCAAAACTCTATTCTCCTAGCTCTCTTTCTAGCGAAATCGTCTATAATATCGTCATATTTTAAGCTTCTTGCCAAGGTTCTTAAATCGTTCAACCCTTCCTTCTTCATTGTTGACCGATTTTCACTCTTAATTATTTTCATAATGCTAAAACTCCTCGCTCCTTGACTCATTGACACAGGTGTGCAGCAGAACACCCTAACTGCAATTGATAAATTTGGACAATCCAACTGTTTCCTCAACGCATTCAAAAGTTGTAGCGGTTGTAATTTAGTTTCTTTGAGTTGCTCTTATACGCTGATTTTAAGGGTATAATCTCATTATAAATTTCAGAGTCAATATTATCTCTGTACTTTTGATAATACATAATGCTTTTCAATTACATCATCTGGTTCATCGATATATGTCCCAAGACATTGAAAAAGGTCACTAACCTTTTGGGAAAATTTGAATCTTTCAGTTAGACCTGTTATGATGCAATCACAGCTTATAGTTCACATTGATACTGAAGTTGTCCTCATAGATTTCACTATTTCGGAGCTCATCATGGAATGATATGATATGATAAGATATTTTTACCTTCTATATGTTCCATATGTTCTTCCATGTTCTCAGCCACAAGTTTTGCACAGTCTAAAGATTGCTTCACTTATTACGCAAATATGACACTTCCTCAATGAGATCACCGTTGTTTTCTGCGCAGAAAAAAATTGGTTCCTGAATACAATGAAAAAGTTCAGTGACTCAATGAATATTTTTATCAATATTGGTCCAATGAACGCAATCGTTATGTTAATGTACCACTGGTTATCCATACTATGAATACGGATCTTAATAATATCAATGAATGCTTTCATTGATAACATGATCAAGTACATTAAATAGGTTCGTTAGGGGAATGAATTCCATTCATCAAACGAATGAAGATTGTTCACCCAAGCAATAGACGGTATTCGTTCAACTGATGAAAGTGTATTCATCAGATTAATTATTATTGTTCGTTCTTCGAATGAATGTTTTATGATTGATGTAATGATTTAGATTATTTCGACGATGGATATTTTTCAACAATTCAATGAATGGTGTTTATTGATAATCGGTTACTATAATGCAAGGTTCGTTGGGGTAATGATTTCCATTCATCAAACGAATGAAGAGTGTTCACCCAAGCAATAAATTGTATTCGTTCAACTGATGAAACTGTATTCATCAAATTAGTTATTATTGTCCATTCTTCGAATGAATGCTGTATGATTGATATAATGATTCAGATTAGTTCGACGATGGATATTTTTCATCAATCCAATGAACGGTAATTATTAAGTATCGGTTATTCCTTGATTCAATAATTGATATACATTAAATCTATGTTTCAGTTTATTCTCGTGATGCTTTCACACATTGAACTAATTATTTTGTTTATCATTTGAGTAAGTGGTATTTATTCAATCATTGCATATCATTCGTAAATGCAATGAAGGCCTCCCGCTGATATTGAGCATACAGTGAGTTTCCGAAAGATATGCAAAATAATTAACATGCATTCATCAGAACATCGCAATCCTGATTGGAATGCGTATCTCCAAGTTATCTTTTATTTCGGCTGGCTCCTTTCGGAGCTCTTCGGATGTCTCTGTAGTCTGTGCTACCTGAGAAGATGCTTCAACGATCACTTCTGTCTGCTTAAGTTAACCGGCTCTGTGTAAACAACGAAGTCGTGCGGAGTGGTCCCTCTAGTGGAGGCGCTGTGTACTACCAGCTAAAGCTAACTTGCCAGCAACGGAGATTTCTATGCAAGTATTCGGCTGAACAGACCGGCAAAATTTATGAGAATATTTAAACACGAGATGGCTTGGGTCGACATAAGGCTTATTATTATATTTATGAACATATTAATTACGGAGTTATAGAATGGGAGGAAAATGTTGCTTCTATCTGCCTAACAAAACCGGGACTTAGTAACTTCGTTACACCTTCTATGATCTTTCCATAGCCCCAATAAAACCTGTGTGTAGATCTGAAAATAGATTATCATTGATTTCGATAAACTTGGATTCATTGTAACAATAAAATCATCTCTGGGACCATTAATTACGTTCATTGATATGATGAACAATTTCAAATGGATTCAGTGTACCCCTTTCATTACCTCAATGAACTTTTCCATAGCAGCAACGAAACCTGTTCATAAATGTAAAAAAAGATCATATTTGATGATGATGAACTTGAATCATTGTCACGATGAAAAATGTATTGTGCCAATGAACGGGAAGGTGATAAACGGTATTCATTGATATTATGTACCACATTTTATTCATAAAATAGTATACATTGTTTCAATGTACCTTTTTCTTCATTTCAATAATCTTTTTCATAGACGCAACGAAATATGTTCATAGGTCTGAAAATAGATCATCATTGATCTCGATAAATTTGAATTCATTGTAACAATAAAAACGTACATATTTCAGTGAATGGTCATTCATTGACTCGACGAAAAATGTATTGTGCCAATAAACGAAGAGGTATTCATCAATAAAATGTATCACGATGAAAGTTAATTGTGCCAATGACCGGAAAGGTAATAAACGGTATTTATTGATATTATGTACCACATTTTTTTCATGAAATAATATACATTGTTCCAATGTACTTTTTTCTTCATTTCAATAATCTTTTTCAAAGCCGGAACGAAATATGTTCATAGGTCTGAAATTAGATCATCATTGATCTCAGTGTACCCCTTTCCTCACCTCAATAAACTTTTCCGCAGGAGCAACGAAAACTGTTCATAAATGTAAGAAACGATCATCCTTGATCTCAATAAACTTGAACTCGTTGTATCAATAAATACCTACAAAAGTCAGTGAATATTTATTCATTGCCACGATGAAAAATGTATTTTGCCAATGAACGGAGAGGTCAAAAACGGCATTTATCTATATAACGTACCACATTTTATTCAGTGTGTCTCTCCATCAAGGGTTGCAAACCTAACTTGCAAAACTAATTTTTCCCGGTGCCGACACTGTAAATAGTCCATACATGCTTAGCAACCTAACAGGTAACCTATGTCATTCGTTTACATCTTGACAACGGAATGTAAATAGTGTCATTTACATGCCTAGGGTAATAATGACTTTGACTTTGACAAGTAATACCTTCAGCTTCATTTATATCAATTTTTAGGTTATGAGACTGTTAACATCCTCGGCAAGCCACAAGCCTCGGCTTTGCCTCGGCTCGTACTCGCTATCCTCGAATGTTAACACGTCTTTACATTCCTTGTTACTTAAATAACTATTATTTTATTAATAGTTATAAATACCTAAGTTGAGCCATATTGTTTCACAATCCGCAGTTAGATTAAGCTTTCTGCAATCATTTGGAGCAAGTGTTTGACAAAAGGCCGAACAATGTTGACTCGTACAGACCATCTAGTTTGCGATAGGTTATGGAGAGAACATCCGATTTGCTTTTCTAAGTATTACCATCTTTGTGGACTTCTGAGGAAGATGTTCCATGTTTTTTGCTGTTCTCCGAAAAATATTACTACTTCTTCTCAATATAGGTTCAGGGCATGTTCAGCGCAATTGGAGAAAAGAGCAAGATAGTTGTGTTCTACTATTATTTATTATTTTCAATAATTTGTTTCTGCCCGAGCCGGGCCCAGGTTTTCGGAGAAAACCCCAGAAGATTCGTAATTTTTACGAATTTTCCAAATTTAAATATTTCCGAATTCTTACGCTTCCTCTATTTCTACGCTTCCTCTATTTCTACGCGTTTTCTATTTGATTGGACGAGGCGTATGTTTTTTACAGATTTTTTGGATTTTATTTTCGAGAGTTTGCGCAAATTATATCTTGGCGGAGGTGGAGCTCTCAAAATCAAAACGAATGCACTCTGAATTAATTACGGCAAAGACATTTATAATGAAAAATAACTTGTGATATCTACATCTATCATTCTTTCTTACTCTTAGACAAACCAAACCTTCAAACCAAAAATAATATTTCTACAATTACTTAATCTGAATTGTAATTTTTTTCTAATATACAAACCACCAATCTTCTTGCATTATTTGTTTCAACAGTTGCTACAAAATTACAGTTGATAAAAGTTCTGAAATTGAATTGGTGGGTTGATTAAATGGCATATTTTTTCTAAAAAAACCGTTAGTGATTTTTTAGATTTTTGATCTTGAAAAATCGGATTAGTTGACCCTGGAAATGAAAATTCATTCATGAAATTCTTATCCAAGTAGACTTCTTGAATGTCTACCTGACGAAAAAAAATCATTCCATTCGGTTTGAAAGGGTGCTCCGGTCTTAAGTGGGTCACACTGTAGATCGTCGTATTCTTTTGATGGTAAAAAAAACTCTAAATTTAGCCAAAACCAAAAATTATGTTTATAAGTTTACTGAATCTTAACTTTTTAACAGTAAATGAGCACCGTCCCAACGCTTTTGTTTATTAAAATATCAGAAATGTTCCAAACTCATATAATCTAATACTGGGGACAACTGGAGAAACTCACTGAGCATATAAGCTTAGTGGAAAATGACGGAAAATGAAACCAAAACAGGTTTCAAATTGAGAAAGGAACAAGACACGAAAATAATGTTGTAGATCGCTAATAATGATTACTAGTGAATTTGTAGGGAGTCTTTGTTGCTTGGCCATGTTGTATTCATTCACACTTCCACTCTGTAAAATACTCCAGTCGCCTCTCTGTGATTTGGTGTTTGCTTTGCAACATGTTGATTTGATCATAGATAATATCAATGATATTCGAAAAAATGTCAATGCAAAATTTGCCAACATTCTTGATTAGCTCAAATCCATAAATGAAGTAATAAAAATTCCACGAACAAAGTGTCACAGTGACAGCCAACGAAATTCCTTCAACTTCTGAGAACCGACCAATCAACGGTCAATCACAATGATAAAAACCTACCTAGCTTTCCCGATAACTGATAAATATGCAATGATGATCAATCACGTTGTGAATAGTAGTGTTGACATTTCTATCTCGAAAACTGTAATTATTTTCGAGTTGTCAACATAACATAAAATTTCGAAATACATTGTCTGTATCACGTAGTTATGTATTAATGTCCCTAAAATACATTCGAGATCATATTTTAATAGAAAAATATGATCTTTTATGTATATACCTCCGAAAAACACCACTCAAGATTGCAGAAGCATAAATCATGCATCGCTTTATATATTTTGATTGCATCAGTGTATTGTGAAAAACACAGCCCAGTTTTGAAGAAGTCCGCAATATTCTTCTAAAGCTCAAGTCAACGGACCCCCCCCCTGATTTTTTTTCTGGCTACGGCCTTGCTATTAGTTGCCACAGAAAATAAGAACTGGCTCTTTGACAGGATTTCGTTGTTACTAAGATGCCTAAAAACCCTGGTGTATCGACTGATTCAATTTTGTTTAGATTATTGTGAAGATGGCGTGTTCCATAGGATTCAGTCGTTGACATTACCAAAGGTGACTTTTCATGTACCTAAATTGGAAGACTTCTATATAAAATGCATTATAGGTAATTCTATTTAGTTGTATTTCAACAAAAATTGAATACAGTTTTTTCTATAATTGATATCAGTAACAATTAAAACTATCTGGGACAGTAGTTCCGTATATTCCACTTATTGTGTTGTTTTTCATTTCATAGCCGTACGCAATACTTGAAATTTCTATTCATGGAAACTTACCCTAAGAGGAAAATCGGCGGTGGCGATACACGAAAGTATTGCGGAACATTCGGAAAGCACACCACTAGTTCACTTGTTTTCGCATTAATCAAGTTGGCGAATGTCTCGTGTTTTATTCCACAGTTTTGTAGGTATGAGTTGCCACACCAGGGTTTTCAGGCATCTTAGTTGTTACCTATTTGGATCTGTCATTGTTGTAGACGACAGCAAAATGCACGAAATGAGTACTATATGATTGATCCCTCTAACGGCGTGAAGTATAAATAACAAGAAGGCTGTATTTAAACTCAGTAATAATGGTCGGAGCGTTTATTTCGTGCATTTTACTATACAGGCATTTTTGTCTGATACAATTTTCTGTCGCCTAGCAACAACCATTAAAAAAAGTGTAATTTTTTAACGCTTTACCGTTTATTGATGGAAGCGTATGTTTATAGTGAAATATTGTAACATTTTAGGCATACAAAGTGCATAAAAAGAGAACTTTTTGACAGTTACTGAAAAGAGTTATTTTATTGACTGATTCGAAAACAAATCTTGATTTTAAGTCATGATGAATAAAAAACCATTTCTACCGTTGAAATCACAAATATCTCTCTTTTATATTGAACAAAGAACACAATATTTTATTCATAATTAAGAGTGAAAAGTTGTCCATCAAAGCTGAAACTATCACCTTCAGAACTTTTTGCAAGACATTTCCCTTTCATCTGTTTTCCATTTCCCTTGCCTTTTTTCCCTTACCAGTATTCATGATTTCGAAGTGCACTAATTGAAAAAAATAACGCCGTGTCGTGCCGTCGTGTCCAAAACAATGGCGCGTGTTTGAGAGACCTATTTATCCACTTATACTTTATTAAACTATTCTTGGAGCTATTCTCCAAAGACGCAAGAAATTATCCCCGTTGGAAAAATTAGAAAATTGCGATTTTTCATGTTTTTATAAACAAGACATTGAAAAATTAAAAACATAACCAAAACATCAAGAAAGCAATGATTTTTTTAAATCCAAATATGAAGATTTTTTTTATTTTAATTTTTTATTTTTTTGTTAATTAACAATTTTTTCATGCAGGTAAAAAGTAATATCAAGGAACCGTTTTTTCTTCAATAGTAACAGTTTATATTGCTTTTCAAATAGTCCTTCCATTCCTCAATATGCGCGTGCGTACATATGAAAATAATGTCAAGTTTATTGCCTGACGCTATTGGGTACAATCTCATGTAAAATAGTGAACATGTGCAAATTACTGTACGTGCGAAGTTCAATGAATGTCAATGATGTCACGAAAAAGTGTTTGTTCTGACCATTCAGTTATTTTTATAAGTTTGAGTTTTCTGCAAATTTTCTAAAACTCTGATTGAATAAATAGCCTAACATAAATTTAAATATAATTCAATTCAAAAGACAGAAAAATCTTCTGCTTGCATGTGTCAAAGATTCTATCGATCAAATGTATAAAACACCTATACTTTCCTTTTTTCCTGTCTCACATCAATTTTGAAAGAATCGGCGAGTCACCTAATATAAAATATAAAAAAATAAATCAAATCGCCATGGGAGCGGAAATTGGAACACTTTTCTGCTACCCCCAATCCTCTGGTGAATCTTCTATAACAAGGTATAATATGAAAGCGCAAACCCCATTATCTGATGTGCCCTTCAAGGCATCCCACGACGGCATATGGCTATAACATAATCAGATGATCACTCTTTATCGTCTTGGTAAACACTATAGTATTTTCATTATATCAAATAGGCAGGGCAGATTGAAATAAATGAAATTATGAACAGCAAATATTGTATGAGAGGAAAACATTACGTGTTATGAACGAGAAATAATCATGTGATTGTGTTTATACTCGGTAGAATGCTATTTGTTTGTTGTTGGATTGTGGATTTAGAATAGAAGTGGAAAACACTAATAAAAAATAAACATAAAATTGGCGAAGTATTCAGAAGTTTTTAATAAAATATAAAAAAAAACTTTTAAGAGACAAAGATTTTATTCAAATGCTCTGAAAAGTAAACAATTAATTATTCGTTGTGTCCACATTACACAACGAATAGTTATTCTGTGAGTTATAGATTAAAAAGCTTTACTACATTTATGATTTTCCACCACAAATACCCCCACATACCAATTCTGAAGAGAATCAGACCATAATTATAAAACTCGTAAGCCATCGTGGATTTATGAATTTAAACAAAAAATCCATAATTTCCGATTCCGAAAGCCCCCTTATATCAATTTAGAATTTAAATCGGACCATAATCAGGAAACTCGTTCACCGTATAGGACACTATCAGCTGACGTCGGTGATCAGCTGATGGGGGGACAACAAAGAATTTGAGATTGAAAAATCATTGTTGTTTGCGGTGGTTAGTGGTTGATTGTGATTTTTTTGAACTACACTAAATTTAGTGATCCTATTATTTGATATTATTTTGAAATACTCTAGTTTCAGATGAGAAATAGTATAATTATATTAATAACTTAGCTGTCAGTTTTGCGATCTTTAATAATAAATATCTACTAGTAATACAATACTTTCCGTCTTTCATAACATCCTCAAATGTTGACTTCAATGTCAACTGTAAATTCTCAGCGTTTTTTTTGTTCTACGTATTTTGGGTAGGTACATGGTCCGGATGTTCTGAACGATCTGACTGTATGTCTCTGTACTCCAGCAGTTTCTACATGTCCCTGCCTTGTTTGTATAGAAGGCAATTTGAAAATTTTACGTGCTGGTCTGGATGGGATCGGTTTTAACAACCCTTATAACAGCACAAGTCTTCGTGATTTAAGTCCTCTAATTTAAAAGAGAAAACTGTTTGTATGATACCTATCATCTAACAAACTACATCTACAAACTTATGCACTCAATTCAGACTATACACAATGAATTAATAGTCACTAAAATGCCAAGACCGTGTTTTTAGATTTTTTTTTCGAAGAAAATCCACTAAAGAGACACGCGTAGTCTTATGGAAAATGGCTTTGTTTGTCTCCCCATCGAATGTTTTACAACTGGTGCTGCTATATTAAATTTATGAATTGTGACAAAAAATTCATAATCTCAGATTTTGAAAATCCACACATACCAATAGAATCGAATCGGACCATAATCACAAAACTCGTCCGTCATCTTGAAACCGCTATATTGATTTCATGAATTCTGACAAGAAAATCATAATCTGCGACCCAAAAAACTTCCACATACCTATATTTAAAATCGAATCGGACCATGATCACAAAACTCGTCCGCCATATTTGAGCTGCCTCATTGAATTTAAGACTTTTTGCCATAAAATTCATAACCTTAGACCTCGAAAACCCCCACATACCAATTCAGAATTGAAACGGATAATCACAAAACTCATCCGCCATATTGAAACCGTCATTTTTTATTTTGCCCTAACAAAAATTTCATGATGCATTGACACTGGAAACACCTACCAAATTCAAGTAAATCGGACAAGTAGAAGTGGGTTAAAATTCAGTTGCAAGATTTGACCCATACATACATACATACTGTAAGAGCAAATTGAATGAACGCTTGTAATGAAATAGCTTGTCATAGTAACAAAAATAGTCATATATTAGGCAAAGCATTCAGAAGTTTTTAAAAACCCTATAGGTAGGTACTAAAAGAAAAGTGAAAGAAATTGTGAATTATGTCCCGTGAGAAAATAGAAAATTCATGATTTTCGATCCCAAATACCCGCACATACCAATTTAGAATCGAATCGGACCATAGTCACAAAACTCGTCCGCCATATTGGAGCTGCCATATTGAATTCATGAATTCTGACAAGAAAAGCATAATATCCGACTCCAAAAACCCCTACCTACATAACAATTTAAAATCGAATCGGACCATAATCACAAAATTCGTCCACCATTCAAATCTAAATAATATTTCTTGAAGTAGTGTTCATTTTCTCTAGAAACTATGTTCAAGAACATTAATAGGTTCGTTAGGGGAATGAATTCCATTCATCAAACGAATGAAGATTGTTCACCCAAGCAATGGACTGTATTCATCAGATCAATAATTATTGTTCGTTCTTCGAATAAATGTTGTATGATTGATATAATGATTTAGATTATTTCGACGATGGATATTTTTCATCAATTCAATGAATGGTGTTTATTAATAATCGGTTACTATAATGCAAGGTTTGTTGGGGTAATGATTTCCATTCATCAAACGAATGAAGAGTGTTCACCCAAGCAATAAATTGTATTCGTTCAACTGATGAAACTGTATTCATCAAACTAGTTATTATTGTCCATTCTTCGAATGAATGCTGTATGATTGATATAATGATTCAGATTAGTTCGACGATGGATATTTTTTATCAATCCAATGAACGGTGATTATTAAGTATCGGTTATTCCTTGATTCAATAATTGATATACATTAAATCTATGCTTCAGTTTATTCTGGTGATGCTTTCACACATTGAACTAATTATTTTGCTTATCATTTGAATAAGTGGTATTTATTCAATCATTGCATATCATTCGTAAATGCAATGAAGGCCTCCCACTGATATTGAGCATACAGTGAGTTTCCGAAAGATATGCAAAATAATTAACATGCATTCATCAGAACATCGTAATTCTGATTGGAAGGCGTATCTCCAAGTTATCTTTTACTTCGGCTGGCTTCCTTCGGAGCTCTTCGGATGTCTCTGTAGTCTGTGCTATATACAACAGGGTGAACAAAGAAAAATCAAATTCTATTGATTTTAAATTAACCAGTGTGAGTTCTCTGATGAGAATTGAATATTAAATTTAGCCAGGATGAACTCCCTCAATCTTGACCAAAGTTACCTAACTTTATACATGGTGGTTCGAAAATAGGGGAACTTCCAACCCTAGATTTAAGTTCGGATCAGGGACTACATGCAACCTCACGAATATAAATATAAATATAGTGATTAAATAAACACATCACTCATTGAGAATAGAGAGTCTTAATAAACTAAAAATTATTTTAATTGAAAACTCTTACCCAGTTAAATTGATAAACAAAATTCTTTTCAGTATTGAAAGCGCCGAAATGAACATATAACAAATGAAAATTTAGCAAATTTAACAAATTATACCCAACATCAAAATATCAGACAAATTCAGCTACCAATTTATAAGTCAATTCCACATATTTATGAATTGACACCCAAATTAATAAACGTATTAAACCTTAGCGACTTCAGATTTTTATCTGATGGCCCGAGAAAGTGCTAGGAATCGCACGTTAAAAGGTAAGACCTCGTTAATCCTTGGCTCGCACAAGTTTCGACTTTTGAGGGCTGCCGTTTGTAAGGGGACGACAGCTGGTTAACGGAAAAAACAATTTTAACAATTTAATAATGAAAACTTCAAATTAGCAAAAAAAAATATTTAGACAGTCTCTAGAATTTTTACAAAATTAAAATCACCTCTTGATACGAAAGAAAAATCTATTATAGTTTATGAAATACCCTGCACTCAATATGAACAAACTTATATAGGTCAAACATCAAGAAACTTGACAAGTCGCATTACGCCACATAAGAGTGATTGTAGAAGAGGTGTAAATTCGGGTGCCTTATCAGAACATGTTATTAATAAAGATCATGTAATGGACTTCAATAATCCAAAAATTTTGGCAATTGAGAAAAATTATCCTATATACCTCTATACTATTTTTCTATATTACTCTTTGTGCTAGTTACTTTTAGTAACAAAATATTACCCTCTGTTATGATTAACTTGAAAAAGAGAAGTCAAATTAATATTTCACTTTGAAATTAATTTTTTTTTCTTGGACATTCATCTGGAAATTTTCTTGATTTTAGTTAATAACTTGCTTCAATTTTTTTCTCACGATGTAAGTAAAATGTAAAAATGTTTTTCATTTAAGTATTCTTTTATGTTTTACTTTAACAACTTTGTAGATATCTTTGAAAATGGATTAAAGTTATCCGAAAGCTCAGATATACCAAAGAGAGTTCGTTGAAGACCAATAGAACAATTAAAGTCGATTATGGCAGTCACCGTCCGCGGCCGGGTTATTCTCACAAAAATTATTTGTGAGAATAAAATTATTTGCTTTTTCACGAGTCAAGCGACAAAATTCATTAAAAGTACTCATTCCAGCTGAAAATCCTAGACATACAAGAAACATAGTATGGAAGGAAATAGTATTACCTTAAGATTGTTCAAAATAAAGAGTTGAACTGAGTGCATTCATGTTTTTTTTTTATTCAAATTACTGCAGTTTATATGTAGGTGAGATTACAATATATTAATATTATGTAATGAGTATGTGATTCGTATCTAAATAATCTCCCAAAAATTCGGATGTTACAAAAAAACCCGAGCGTAGCAGGGTCACCCAGATACTCTTGAGTTATGTAAGCTATTCTTCCGAAACAATCGAAGATCAATGACCGCTCTGATCCAAATATGATTTCCCCTAATTTATCATAAAAATTCTCATTCAAGAAGCAGGTACTTCAAAACCGCATCCTTTTTATCTTTTTCTACCTAAATTCAATTGGTTGCTAACAATATCCTAATTATATTGTACTGGTATATGAAAAGATAGCCTGTTCATGTCTTCACCATTAATCTCAAGAAAAACTCAGTGATGGACAAACCCTTTCAATGATAAAAAAATAACAGAAAACACGGTGGATATGTCCTAAGTAGAATCAAATGACAGTACGAGGTGTTATGTTTGCGTGCTCTCCTTTATTTCATTTCCGACTTTTCAAAAAAAAACTTCGAAATTGTTTCTTTACCGTTCTTTAAACAAGCCTAATGACATTAGAGTTCGTAAATTGTAGTATCAGCAAATTCCAGAGTGTGAAAATGATCTGGTTGAAACCGACCATCATTTGGGAATGATAATTCTGATAAGAATCCACAAATTCTAGTGCTATGATATAATGCTACCAAGAGGAATCTTTATCAGAAATTATTATGATCTTCATAGTTGAATTTTGTTGGTCTCATCCTTTTAATGACCTTCAAATTAAACCAGAGTTTGACTGGTGATTTTCTTGCTAACGACACCGATATACCTGTTGACAACGATATTACTAACCCCTCTTTTGCCTTTTATTTTTCAAGATATCAAAATGAAACTTGACACAGTTAATTTGTCCCGATTAAGATTGTGAAGGAGAAACAATATGCAGATGAAAGAATTAAATAAGAAAAGAATATGTAAGAAATAAAAATGTATTGAGGTAATAACATGAATGAGAAATATATAGAATCTCGTAAAGAATATTAAGTACATAACTGAATAAAATAACAAAAACGTAAAACACAATATCCACATCCTATAGGAATTTTGAGTTTTGTCGGCAAGCATCGACTAGAAAATGATTCAAAGCCTCATACGACTGCCAAACCACCCCTGCCCAACACCTGAAAAAGTGTTTCTACAAGAACATCATTTACAAAAACCTTACCTACTTACTTATTTACAAAAAGCTCTCCGACTAGAGCACACACTTCGTATAAAGCCAACGAATATTACATCATGTAAACAATAAATATTTCACTTGTGGAATAGGGCGTACTTAAGGAAAGGCCATAAATTCATAACATGGAAATGGATTATAGACAAGGAAAGCCTAACCTCCCCTCCGTGTACACATGTATCCCCTGTGTGCACATATATCAATACTATAATTGGTCAGTCAACACCAATAATCTGAATAACACGACTATTAGGCTAGTGCCCATAATTTTTGTGAAATATAAAAATTGGCAGCGGGCAGCGGTTGAGGTTCCAACTTTGAGGAAAAAATACAATTAAACACGAAAACACGCAAAATGGTAAAATGGTAAAACGGTTTTTTGCGATTTGTGGCTAAACGTGACCTCCCAGTAGAAAATAAAAATAATACTTATTCGACACCAAACGGTTGATTTGAGGTTATGTTAAAAAGTATTGAATTGAGTTTAAGATTTTTAAAATTCGTTTTGGTTGGCCTGTTGGGCGAATTCATTGAAAGCTATAATTGGTCACCACTAATTATATGAATGATACGACTACAGTGCGCGAATACGTTGAAAACTATAATTGGTCACCACCAATAATATGAATAATACGACTGTGATGCTGAGCACCAGAAATTTTGTTTTTTTGAAATATTTCTTGATTTTAAGGAAAATATGCATTAACATTTTTTCTATATTTTCTGAAGAGGATAAAAAATGTCCCATGTAAAACTTGAAAATCTGCAGCGTATACATTCGGAAATATTAGATTCACACTAGAATTTTTTCCCGTACCGTCGATTTTTTTTTTGAGATATACAAAAAATTCAAACAAATTTTTTAGTCGGACTAATCGAGTAAAATGAAATTGTTCGTATACTTACACTTTTTGGATATCTCGTTTGGTTTTTGAGATTATGGTGCTCATATTAAAAAAAATCCCCATTTTTTTGATATTATTTTTTTCCGACTCCGTTAACGAATTCAGTGAGTCGGTAGAGTTCGTCGAGAGGTATTTTTGTCAAAAAAAGTCCTATCTCTTTTTTTGATTCTGTAGAGATTTTTCCAATTTTTTTAAAATTATATTCTGCACTATTGATTTAATGGCAAATCATAAGGAATAGTTTTCTGTAGGTTTTCTAAAGTCAAAAAAGCTGTCTTGAAAAATTTGAAAATTTGCAGCCGTAGTCAATTGGGGTTTTCACTATTTTACAATTATTTTTTTTTTCGGAACACGGCTTTTCCGAAATTTGTTTGCTTTTTTGAGCTCTACTTACTGAATATTTGAAATCCTAATTTCCTTCATCGGTTTAGCCACAACAGGCATTCAAAAAAAATACCGTTTTCGGACAATCGCTCGGAAACTCCTTATGCATTTTCCGATCTTTCTCAGAAACTATAAAGAGCTGCAGAACATATCAAAGAATATTTTGGAAAATATGAAAGCAAAAAAATGGATTGGAGCGCTATCGAATTGCCATTAAAAAAAAATCTAAAAAGTGCTTTTAAATTTTTGCAGGTTGTCCGATGAAAAAATAAAATCGAAAACGAGATAAATTTTATTGAGTTATTGATGTAGCTGAAATTTCTAATCGATACCTCCGAGGTTCGGGAGATATAACGTTTTCAATTGACACGATGGACGGACATTTGACATTTGACATTTTTCAAAAAAGTTCCTTGCTTGGAGGCCATTTTAGAGAGTACCTCCACCAAATTTGGGAATGAAAAATCTAAACCTGAACCACTATTGAGAAAAGTATGAAAAACATTAAAAAATCTGTAAACATTTTCCGGGTTTTCCGATCGCGAAATAAAGGACACCGAGAAATATAATCATTACGATGATGATGAGGAAATTTCAAAGAGATATATATCTCCAAGATTTCGGAAAATATAGAGGTTTGAAATTTTCACGAACCGACAGACGGACAGGCGGACAGACAGAAAAAAAAATCTTCAGAGTTATAATTTTTGTTCCCTACGACTACGGATCTATCTCGTCAAATAAAGAATTTAGGCCACCTGTGGGTCTTCTTGGAAAACCGTAGTATAATTCTCCTTAGGGTCGTATTATAATAATCTAGCCTTTCGCAAATTTCCTATACTATATATTTTTTCTGCAAGCATCGAACAGAAAATTATTCATTGGCTACCCTCAATGAATGAATGAATAATTAAATTGTCCACTAGAAAAATTTCGCATAGTATTAAAAGAATAAAATCATGATATCAGAGAGAGACCAGACAAGAAAATCGCATCTATAATTCATAAAAGAAGCAGAGTATCTGTTTCATGAATGAAAAAAAAAATTAAAATGAAGAAGAGAACTGATGAAGATTTTTTTATATTGTCGTCACCAGAGTTGGGTCTTTACAGGAAGTATTTCATTATCTACGACCCAAGTCGACATACGTTAGGAGATGATAATCATAAAGGTTCATCGAGACAGTCCACAGAAGCGATACGCGTGTGAGTAGCTGGAAGGGTTGTGCAACGGTTGTTTTTTGAGGAGCACCTTCGAGACGACATGAGTCCTAAACTTATGGTTGACAAGTGAATCGAATTCATTTTAGAAGAAATGGCACTCCATATATTATTGGTGAAAATATCAGGTCGAATAAAATTAAATTAAAACTTGAACGATCAAAAATATAAAATAAATATCGGTTTTCAAGTTGCCGTTTTATTAGAAAAAATGTGATCAAATATTGCTTAGCAACATCAGAAGACACATACTGTTGGTTTCTCTTCAGGCAGAGTAGGGCAGAAATAATGGGCAATGAGTTCGCCGATAGCGCGGATTGTTGATTTTCTACGACTTTCTTGCTTCTACTGGACTGGCATTATACCAACTATCAGTGGCTGATCATTGGGGGGAGGGTGGTCACGGGGGCACATGACTCCCCCCGCAGATGGATGAAGGTTACACTGGATATAATAGGATGATAAAATAAAAATTTATATTATAGAATACCACGAAAAACATATTTATGAGAAACAATTGAAGAAGCTTATTCTAATCATCAAAACATCTATTTCTTGTGGTTCCAAAAATATACCCTTGAAGGCACACAGAGACGATGTGGGACTATTAGGAACTGTTTTGACGGAGGAAACTTCAGAACACTATACTTAAATTCAGAGTTCACGCTGGTAATGAATTTCTAGCTTCACATATAAAAAAACTTCAGAAGGAATGCCGGTTACATTAGCAAATTAACTCAAAATGAAATAATCGAATGCTGTGGTGAAGTTGTTACTGAAAAGATCGTGAATAAAATAAAAGAGATTCACTTTTTCACAATAATGGCAGTAAGACAATAGACGTGTCCGTTAGAACATCTCACAATTTGTATAGGTATTTCAACTCTGAAGATTACAGAATTAAGTAAGATTCCATCAAGTTTGTTAATGTGATATACCTCACTGGATGAATTTCAGCCCACACAATTATGCGACCTTTATTTCGCTAATTGCCGAGGACAAGCTTTTGATGGATTCTCCAATATGAGTGGAATATATAAAGGTGTACAATCCCACCTTTCCCAGATTCGGCCTCCTGCAATCTACAGCCACTGTGCCACAGGCTGCACGTGGCTATCAGTAAAGCTTGCTCTGTTGCTATCATCAGAAATGCTATGGGAGTTATATCTTCGTTGCCAGATCTTTTCCGTGACTCCGTTGCAAGATTTAAAACTTTGGAAGAAGACATGCGGGAAAAACTTTGGAAGAAGATATGCGGGAAAATCATGCTCTCAAGCCAGGAAAACATGGTTTGAAACAGCTGCGTGAAACAAGATGGATAGAAAGTCTGAAGTGAAAATTGTCAATCTGTGTGCACGTTCGAATGTAATTGGACGAAGGAAAGGTTTGTATTTCGTGCAGAAATGTATTTATAAAATAATAGCAAAGCGCTTTCGACCATAAAGTCATCATCAATAGTGGTGGTCGGTGGTCGGTGGTCTGGCGGTCTAAGGCGCAGACCGTTCAGAACTTCAGTATAGCGGTAATCGGTTCAAGCCCGATGTATGTACGAGGGATTTTTTCTCAAGTACGCAATATTGGAATCGATAGGCGACCACAGTCCTTGTTGAAAGCAAGTGTATTGTGTGTTGTCTAGATGCCAATCTTCTCTAGTACTAGCTTGGAGTGCACGCCGGCCACCCGAGGTGGTGCTGTAGGTTTTTCGGGTTTTCCTGCAGCTGAAAAGTGAATACGCCACCAAAAATCAGTGAGTCGCCCCGGAGCGCCACGACAAATAATAATAACAGCCGTCCTTTACCCGCACAGGCTATGCCTTTGGATACACTCTACGAGTGTTTATGAGGGAGTATTATTATTATTATTAGTATTATCAGTGCGTACTCGTCAGGTGTACAAGAGCCAGACCATAAAAATATCATGTGTCCAGGGGACCATGTAAATATTTAAAAATAAAATTTATAAATAAATTTCTGCACGAAAATCCAAGAAAGTCAGAAAGCCGTGTTAACATTCATGGGACACCTTCCTGCACTCCCCACTGTTGCAAAAGGTATTGCTAGTACACTGGAATTTGATTTCATACATTCTATCTACCCTTTCATCAGAATTTTCAATTAGTGTAGTATTATTAGCTGAGGTTCTTGGAATGACTTTACCCTCAGCTTGCATTATTCAAGCAAAATGCATTCATGTGATGAAAGTTAGGAAGCTTGTAGAAACGGATTCCATGTACAGAGTCAGCTGAGGAATATTACCGGGTGACAGTTTCTGGATTTTCTAATCAATGAGGTTTCCAAAGATGGAGTTGAAATGGGTAGGTAAGCTGCGACATTTGTTTACCACCAGATGATAAATGATGCATACATGAGTGATACCTTAAACGGGTAATTATATACAAAAGTAATTTGCCTTGAAACGTGAACTTCAAATTTGAAAATACATGTGGAAGTCGATCCTTGAAAAAGATCATTTGCTTCCAAACATCAGAGTGTTACTGTAGCTGTTTTTCACTTTTCCCATAAAAACCAATAACTCAGAGCGAACCTTTTCAGCTATGCTTCCACTGAAAAATATATATAAAATAAGCTTGAATAATGATAAAATGGATAATTTTTATAATTCCTTTCGTTTACATCCAAGTGTAGCACTTTCCACCACTTGGTGTAATTTACACTAGTTTCAGTATATGTTTGCCGATTGGATTGACACATTCCTTTGTGTTAACTGCAGTCAACTATACTCAATCAAAAATAAGGTGTAAAATACACTACACTACATTACACATTGTAACAAACGAAAGGACCTTATATAATTTGGAATGTATTATGCCCTGTCCCTAAACAGTCCTTAACAAAGAAAAGGGTTACTTTGAAAACAGATTGTCTTGTACCCCTCCCCCACAATCTACAATCTACCCCTCCCGCAAAACAATTTTTTGGATCCACCACTGTTAACTAATTTTATGATGATAAAAAATAATATGATATGAAAGTGAAAAAATCATTGACATGGAGGCTTACTTGACATTTCATACGATAACATTGATAATTTGGCGTTGATACCCTTATAGCAGGACGTGTAATTATCAGTAGTAATAACCCAAGGACATTGATAATTATAGGAAACAGACCTCCGCCTGCGGCATCGATCTGTTTCCAAGCAACAAGCTTGAGGAAGTTGTTATATTTATCAATGTTCGAGGGTTATTCGAATAGAAAATTTTTTGCTAAACGATACCTTTTAACATTGCAATAGTCTTTAAATGCTTTCCATACAAACTTGTTATTGTAAACAGTATATTTTGATATATTTTATAAGAAAACTTAGATCTTCTCGTCAGTATTACAACCAAATCATGACATCACTGACATTTTGACGTTATTGAATATTTGAAACTTCAGAATCGAGATTAATCAAAATATGTATATCCATAACAACGTGCCTGAGAGTGAAAACGGACCGTAAAGTCTGTTATCAGTACAATGTTGTTCTGATTGGTTGTATTCAATCACATGACCTCAGTGTAACTAATTTCATTGGATTTCCGCTTGAGCAAAAAATGTTCAGTATAATGTTGTTCTGATTGGTTGTATTAATCACATGACTTCAGTTTAACTAATTTCATTGGATTTCCGCTTGAGCAAAATATTTTCTTGCTAACATTTCAGATATAAAGTTATCAAGTCATTATCAAAATAAGTAACGACAGTAACATTGATATTCAAAATTTGAAACCATCAAATATCAATAATATCGCAATGGATAAGCAACATACGTATATTATTTTTCTCCGAAAATGTACATTTGGTATATTTTGCCGATGATATATCAAATAAATTTAAATTTTCTACACTTAGGATTTGATTTTCCATGTTGAAAATGATGTTCCGTATCAATAAAAAAAAAGTTGGAAGAATTCTTGAGAGAAAGTTCGATGAGTATCAACCAACGAAACCATAAACGTTTTTTACAGATCAAATCAATACTTTTAATTGGAAGCTCCTAATAATGAATATTTTGTGACACAAAGCCATATTAAGTTCAAAGTAAAGGATAACAATATTACCTAAGTGAGTCGGAAAGTGGCCGGTTGTAATTATGCAGGATTAGTTTTTGTTCGAAAATATGATTATGATATTCATAAAATCTGTTGTGGAATCATCTGCGGCTGAAAGACAAACTTCAGTGGCTATTTTCCATCGTTCAAGATAACCTCTTGGGAGGTATTCATGTTGAAAAGGGGAACATTCTCCATGAAAATTAAAAATTGAAAAATGTGATTTATTTGCAGGATTGTCACGCGTACTCGCATATGTAGAGAAAAATATAAAATTCTCTATATAGTTTTTACTCTTCTTTGGTACATTTGTAGAACCATTTATGTTATCTCTACCTTGCTCCAAAGATGACATGTCAGCACTACCGATTAAATCAGTCGAATTGAACTGTTAAATTGTAGCCTCAACCCTTCAACTGAATAATATTCTGATTCCCTTAATTGTATATTAAGATATCAACCCTCTACTTTCATGCTTGTCAGTTTCTAACGGTTGGTCACATATTAACACCTTTCTTACCCGTAAAAACAGTTATTAACTACTCCCAATAAGGTGGATATGAGAGGGACGAATTACAATTAAGATTTAGAATAAATTGGTGGAATTTCAATTATAAATCTATAGAAAAAAAGATTTTTCATTTTGTATCTCAATTTATGAACATTAACCTCGTGGTCAGATACAATTTTTGAGAACACTTCACCAGATTTCAAGAAACCTAATGATTATTATATCACTGAAATAAAGATTGTATTTTGAATCATGATGACATTCTCAACAAAAAAGCTTCAGTCACTTTTCATGCTAAAGTTGAAACCTTCCAATTTCCTTGTACCTGGAAGACAAACCTTTATCCTTTCAATTGAAACGGTGCCCACGGTATTTCAATTTAAAATTTTTGCTGTTATTGTTTTTATTACATTTAGGTAAGGAAATGTGTTTTGTCATTCAGATTATTTATTACACATTTTGAAAAATAAAAAGTTAATATAAAGAAATTGACAGCTTTCGTGGGTCAAATAAAAGTGGAATTAACTCGCTTCGAGACATTTCTTAACAATAATCCAAATTTACCCCAATTGTAGTCCCGTTTGGAGACAATAACGCCAATTTTGAGCGAGTTCAAAAATATTCGAAGTGATTTAAAAGCTGAATGTCTAGCTGCGAATCAGGTGGACGAACAAGTTTGGGCTGATTATAACAACACCCTGAAATGAATCGAACAGCATCCTGGAAAATCAGAGATGTCTATTGAATATTTTTTAGTAATTTAAAGTTTAATGTCTACTTCTAATACCTGATAACAAATATCTAATTGTTCTTGGTTTTATTCTTTCTACCATAATTTTTCATCAAAATAAAATGTATCAGATTATCCTACAAAAAATGCACAAGGAAAATTGAAAACGCTCGATGACAGCTTGTAAAATAAACAAGATGGATGAATGTCATGAACATGAACAGGAAACTTTCAATTAAGAAACATTTTGAGATAAAAGGTAAAATTGTTTGCTCTATATTATACAGGGTGTTTCCGAAATTGGAGCAATAAATGAAATGGGAAGTAGAAGATGACAACAAGAAAACAAAAAAATATTAACTTACCCAGACCTCACTCTGCATTAGTGAAGGACTCTATTATCTACAAGGTTGCAAGATGTTCAATCACTTACCTGCCTATAAGAGAAATGAATATTATAGATAGCTTCAAAAAGGCTGTTGCTGTCAAAAATAGTTATCATGGGAGATATTGAATTATAAAGTTTTCAATACTTGTTTTGGTAATCACTGATAAGAGGTCTACAGGCTGCCCAAACCGCGCGAAAACACTACCATTGGTAGTCAATCAGTCAGTCAATCAAATCAGCGCCTCCGAAACAGAGGTAACTGAAAGCGATTTCATAAAATTTTTCGAAAATTTTTGACTTCTTCAAAAACGAAAATTCTTTTATTTATTGATACATTATGTTCCATATAACAACCCATTTTCTCAAAAGCTGCAATTTCGGAAACACCTTGTATATGTTTGAAACGTATTAACCAGGAACCGCCATGTTGCGGGCAAAGTGAAATAGGTACTACAAAATATATCAAAAACACAGTTTGATAATAAAAAAAATGAAAAGTCAAACGAAATATAATGGGGTTGCATAGGTACTCAGTTCAGGCACATCAAAAAACCACGCTGTAGTACTATTGGCGTATTATATTTTTCAAATGAGTGTCTTTTTCCTCGTTAGTCGTTATATCTGCTTTGTTGGGACAGCGAAAATATGTTTGGCTTTTTTTCATGCATTTTACCATCTGTGTTCATGCGGTTTATGAAAATGCCAGGGAAAAGGTTTCCTCCATAGCTAACTGCAACCCAACTGCTTTCTTGATATATTTAATTTTTACCGCCATGCCCCCATTACTGAAAAACAAACTACACCTGTTTATTAAATGGGAAAATAGGATCCGTAAAACATTCAATACATGTAAAATATAACTGACAAATATAAAGGAATAAAATCGCTTACCGTTTTCCAATTGTCCCTTACACAAAAAACAACGATTTTGCCATTTTCTGGTCGAAAAGGCCAAAAGTGGATTGAAAATGGATTGGTCACATGAGTGACTTAGGCTTCAACTGCCATATTACATTCAAAAGTGCCAATTTAAGATAGCTAAGTTCTCGTAGCAGTAAAACTTAAATGCGCCAATTTCAAACCAAGATATATCATAATTTCACTTTGCCCGACCTTCCCCTACTATATACAAATTTTTCAATGAATTTTGAGTAAAGATACGACATTCGAACTAATTGAACTTGGTCGACAGATTAGGTTCAACAGAAGATGAATATTCAAAATTGAAATTCAATTTTTGGTACCATATGTATCGAATCACATAATATTATGTAAAATTGGTTAAAAAAAAATTTTTTCATGATTTAATGGTTCCATAGTCTTGAGAAGAACTATATTACTGAGAAAATTCGGGGCGGGGGTGGTCCAGACCCTCTTCTGGCAACGGCCTTGTTTGGGGGAGCATGCACACCTTATGAGTTTCTGTAAGTGGTCGTAGTTCACTCTGTATATATGGTTTGGAATTTTAGTGGTCGACTTGAACATTTTATATTTGGCTGTGATGATTGTTTGGCAGTTCCAAAATGAAACGACTTCACTCACACATACACACACGTGCGTCCGTTTCTTCAGCATCATACTGTCTCGAGATATGTTATTATCATAAATATCTATCAATAACATATTTACAATACAATAGTAAATAATCTTTCATTGTATTGGCCGCAAAATGACGAATAAACATACAGTGTGAGAACATAATTACTGGGGCAGTTGAAAATGCCGTAAAAATATACTTTTATACTACATGAATTACTTATTGTCGAGGTTTCCGCAGAGACGAACTAATAACCGGTCGTGTCTCTTTATTGAATAGGTCTAATGACTACCTTACCGATCGAGTCAAGAAGTTATAGAAGTTATTATCCTTTTTATAGAAGCTCTTTGTATGGATTTTACCTGCACCAATATTTATTTTTGTTGAAATATTTTTATGGAGCCTCTCCACTGAAATAGCACTGAACTCGTGAAATGAATCGACCATCATAAAAAAATGATTTGGACAGTTATGCTATCTCATATGTGTTGAAGTGGAAATGAAAAAACGAAAACGGACAAAACATCACAGATATATCCGGTTCCTGTCATTTTGATTTGGTGTGAAATTCAGAAATGGACGACCAACTAATTTTTATTTAGTTAATGTTTTTCTTAAGCATCAATAATGTTGAACCTCAAGAAAAGATTAGTATGAGATGATTTCAGACGTGAATGCAAAGAGATGTTTTTGAATCGTTCTCCCTTCTGCATCTAAAGAAATATTTACCCTCTATAAATTCAATGAAAAACTTATTTTTGGTAAAGTAAGGTTCAGCAAAGGAAAACATTGGCTTTATCAGTTCTTATGGAGAAAACAATCTTGTGGGGACAGACATGGAATGAACGTGAAAAACTTTATAATTTTTTTCAACAACTGCCAAAAAGTCCACTTTTTTGTGCATTTTTGTGTATGTAAAGAATTACAATATATTTCACTATAAGCACGCACGATTTCATTATTGAAAGGACAATCGTGAAAAAGTACACTTTTTAACGGATGTTTTTGTTAGGCGACAGAAAATTGTAGCAACTAATAGCCTATAAATATTGAATATACAAATAATCCAGTAACGAGAGAAAAACTCGAGCAAAAAGTGAAGAATGAATTGTAGCACTCTGAATCTCGGCACAGGACATCACGATATCATGTATTATTAGAAAAAAATTGTTTACCAAAAAATCAGGGGTGAAACCTAAAAAAATTTTCATTTAAAAAAATATATATTTTTTGTTGTTGTTATTTCAGAAAATATAAGATTTATCAAAAAATGATTTCGATAGATTGAGAGATAATTCAATTCTCCACAAGAATTATTTTCAGTAATACTTTACGAAATACGCTCGTTTTCTCAGAAAACGTGGTTTAACGCCGACGTCACATTTCATGCTCGTGCTAACCCGCCACTGCAAGTGGCAAGTAGATTTGTCATAACTTTGCTAAAATTTATAGTAGAAGGAAAAGAAAAAGTGCATATCGTTCTTGAAGAATTCTACTTCCTTATGCAAATATAACATAAGAGTATCTGAGTACCTAAAATATGATTTGTTCCACTTCACATAACCCTTCTACGACATTTACGGAGGATCCGAAAGTCATGGATATTTTAGTTGATATGAAATAATTATACTAAAGCAGGAATCACAATGCGCCTGGGACGCATATAAGCAGAACGTACCACGTTTCAGTCAGCGGCAGATATTCTGGCTCTCTGATTGGTTTTGACCAAACACAGGTGCATTTTGACAATCCAGACTGAAACGTGGTGCATTTTGCACCAGCGTGAATTAGTTTTTTGCTCGCAATTGACACACAAACCTAACCTGAGCAAGCTAACCTAGCTTGCGAGTCGAAAATGCGTGAATTAGTTTTTCGCTCGCGATTTACACACAAACCTAACGTGATCAAGCTATCCTAGTTTGTCTGTTCACCACAGAGAATTTTGTCGAATAAATTTCCGGGTGACAAAGTGCACCACGTTGTAGTCTAGATGACAAAGTGCACCTGTGTTTGGTCACAACCAATCAGAGAGCTAGAATATCTTCCATTGACTGAACGTGGTACGTTTTGCTTATATGAGCCTAGGACGTATATAAGCAGAACGTACCACGTTTCAGTCAGCGGCAGATATTCTGGCTCTCTGATTGGTGTTGACCAAACACAGGTGCATTTTGACAATCCAGACTGAAACGTGGTGCATTTTGCACCAGCGTGAATTAGTTTTTTGCTCGCAATTGACACACAAACCTAACCTGAGCAAGCTAACCTAGCTTGCGAGTCGAAAATGCGTGAATTAGTTTTTCGCTCGCGATTTACACATAAACCTAACGTGATCAAGCTATCTTAGTTTGTCTGTTCACCACAGAGAATTTTGTCGAATAAATTTCCGGGTGACAAAGTGCACCACGTTGTAGTCTAGATGACAAAGTGCACCTGTGTTTGGTCACAACCAATCAGAGAGCTAGAATATCTTCCATTGACTGAACGTGGTACGTTTTGCTTATATGAGCCTGGGACGTATATAAGCAGAACGTACCACGTTTCAGTCAGCGGCAGATATTCTGGCTCTCTGATTGGTGTTGACCAAACACAGGTGCATTTTGACAATCCAGACTGAAACGTGGTGCATTTTGCACCAGCGTGAATTAGTTTTTTGCTCGCAATTGACACACAAACCTAACCTGAGCAAGCTAACCTAGCTTGCGAGTCGAAAATGCGTGAATTAGTTTTTCGCTCGCGATTTACACACAAACCTAACGTGATCAAGCTATCCTAGCTTGCCTGTTCAACACAGGGAATTTTTTCGAATAAATTTCCGAGCGACAAAGTGCACCACGTTGTAGTCTGAATGACAAAGTGCACCTGTGTTTGGTCACAACCAATCAGAGAGCTAGAATATCTTCCATTGACTGAAACGTGGTACGTTTTGCTTATATGCAACCGAGACTCACATTATCAGGCAAAGGGTCAATTTTCTAACCGCCACGCAACTTCCTACTCGTAAAAAAAGGTGTCACTTTATTCATAAATACATAAATAACTATGTATAACTAAAAACAATAAAATGAACTTTGAAGTAAATCAAAGCCATCGTTTTATTACATTATGAAATTTTCAATGATATAAAAGCTTGTACGTATATATTTTCTATGCATTGATCTTATAATTAGTTGTATCGAATTTTTTTCTCGTGACAAGTTTTATATCATCTACTCCTTCTTCTTCTTACGTAGGTCTCTCTATTTGGACCCGTTATGCACCCATATGTTTTGGCAGGCACCTGTCTAGGTTCTACCAGCCGTAGTTTCGAGGCTGCCTTGGGAGGTTTCCCTGTTGAGTTGCATTTTGGGGGTACATTTGGGTCCTCTGGTTGCCTTTTCCAAGGTGCCCACCTCCGCACCTAGGTTTTCCATCTTAGGGGCACCTTCGGGGTTCCTCTGATCGGCTCCCTCGGAAAGGTTGGTTTGGCTCACCTCGAATGGGTTACATAAGTCCCTGCTTTGGTTCCCCTTGAAGGTGTGGTTACAGGAGCGCCTTCGAAGGTTCCACTGTAAACTTGTGTTTGCGGGTGCCTTCGGTTCCTCTGGTTCTATTTTCTCTAGTGCCCACCTCCGCACTTAGGTTTGTCATCTCCAAGGCACCCTTGGGGGTTCCTCTGGCGCCCTCAGGACGGTTGGCTTGGCTCCTCACGAATGGATTCCATAGATCCCTGCTTCGGTTTCCCTCGAAAGCGTGCCCTTGGGAGGTGGTTACAGGGATCCCGTTTGAAGGTTACCTTGTAAACTTGTATTTGGGAAACCTGGTATCATTTTTCGGGATGCTCAACTCCGCACCCAGATTTGCCATCTCAGAGGCACCAATTTGGGTTCCACTTGATGGCGCCCTCCACTTGACGGCGCCCTCGGGTCGGTTGGCTTTGCTTCCCTACAATAATAGATTCCAGAGGTCCCTGCTTTGGTTCCCCGAGTACAACTACAGTGTACCACGACGGGTATTCAGTACATATCATATGAAATTGTTTAATGACTACGTTTATCCCACAACTTTGGATCCGCTCGAAATGGGTTTGATTTGACTGGATCCGCTCCATCTAATCGATATATACAGTTTTCGAATTGGATTGAACCAATCAGTCTATTCCATAAAATATAGTTGGACCCAACCGATCGCCTTGAAGAGAAGTGAAATTACGAGGTAAACGAGTTTGAAATTGACAGATGTTAGATGAAAAAGTAGCCAAATTCAGATTGGTTGTTTATAGTCTCAATTATCTGTAATCGGATGAGTTTCTCTTTCTCAAAATGGAGAACAAAATGATAATAAAGAAAAAGAACGTATTGTCCAAAGAAGGGAGAGCAGTCTTTTTATTCAACTGATTGAAGAAAAACGTTTTTTGGGATACATGGATGAAGAAAGGATTAGGGTTTCGCAAAAATATTTTCAACAACGATTCGTAAATTAATTCGCAGATCACAAGAAATTTTACGTTACGAAATTCGACATATTGCTGTGAATTTAGGTTTTTTCAATCGGATTGAAGCATAGGATTCTTCGATCCACTTATAAATTGCGACACAAACTGAAGGGTGGTTTAACTCGACTCAATGCTATCGAATTTGAAGCGGATACAGATCGTCGAGATAAACGTAGTCTATGTGAATAAATGATGGGTTTGATTTAATTCATATTTTATTTTTTAGCACATTCAAATAAAAACTTTTTTGCACCATACTTCTGAGTATTAAAATTTGTTCGATTATCTGTTTCAATGGTTGCGCCAGACGCACAGCTTCTCAGCACGTACCTTACCTTACTGGATAGATATCTACATACAGGTCAAGCTACGAAAATGATTCGCTAATTCTATGTTTTTCACATTTTCTACGGATTTTTCAATTTAATTTTCATTAGTTTCTGCAACCTTTTTCGAAATAAAGTGGGTCTGAGCCCCCCCCCAATATTTTTTTTTCATAGTAATTTTCCATGTCTGACTCCTTCCGAGATTTTCACGAATTCTTACACGTTCTCTGTATAGCATTCAGGGAGATAGGCCAGTTAAATTCAAACTCAATTATTCGACTGACTATCAGATATTTTTCACCATTTCCCGGATTTTTTCGGAACTATTTTCTAGGAGTCCGAGGACCACGACCAACATTTTTTTTCCTTGTAATTTTCCATGTCTGAAACCATTGTTTTTTTTTTTAATCCTACTCATACTCTTTCTACCAATCGAGGGGGAAAACTGAATTGTTTGACGTTCAGATACTTTTCACTAATTTAAGGAATATTTTTTATTTCATATTCACGAGTGCTCACAACCTTTTTTAGAGAGTGACGGAAGGTCCGAAACCCCAACCAATATGGCCAGCTTCTTGTCATATTTCCCTCATTACAAGATACATTCGAATAGAATGGGACACATTTTTGACAATTACTGTAAGGAAGGAATTTCTAATATGTACCTATTAATAATAAGCCAAGTCGCAATTTTAGAATGTATTTATTTAATCCGTCAAAATTACCTTACACCCAAACAAAGCTAGTTTGGTTGAATATGTCTTCCAAATACCTTCAAAACGGGTTGTCACTTGCCATATGGTCCCATTCAAAGTTATTGGTCACAACGGCCTTGTGACGTCATTTATGATATGATCACATTACCAATTAACAGTACGAAAAGAATTTTTTGTACAACTGTCATTAAATATGACGTTTTTAATTTAAAAATACTTTTAACATTAGTGTTAAAAGTAAAGTGACAGATAATAATATATAATAATATAATAATAATAATAATAATAATAATAATGAGTTGATGGATGGATTTTGTTTCATTTCTGGTAGTTCTGGATATGAATTGGATTGTTTTGGCCATGAATTTTCGTTACCGACTAACCATCTAGGGCCATGCCACCACAAGTCACACGATAATAAGAAATTTGGATTTATACCACGACTAGCTAAATCTGCTGGATTGTCTGAATTTATGTGATACCATTTTTTGATGTCTGACTTTGATTGAATTTCACTTACACGATTAGCTACAAAAGTTTTGAGTAATCTGGGTTCTGTACGGATCCAACCAAGAACTATAGTGGAATCACACCAATATTGAATAGTATCAAAAGAAAATGTAAATGATGACTTTATCCGTTAGTTTCGCAAGCATTAGTGCACCTTGTAACTCTAAGCGAGGAATTGTCAAAACCTTCAAAGGAGCCACCCTTGACTTGGCACAAAGAAGATGTGATTGCGTTTTACCTTCAACATTTGTACTACGGATATAAATACATGCTGAATAAGCATCTAGAGACGAATCACAGAACCCATGTAATTCTGTGTAAACACTATCCTTGAATCGGATATGTCTCATTATTTTAATTTCATTTAGATTCGAAATTTGTCTCCTAAAAGTCACTCACTTTGTATGGATATCAAAAGGGACAGATTCATCCCAGTCAAGTTTCTCATGCCATAGTTTCTGAAGCAGAATCTTGACTGATATTATACAAGGACTTAAAAGTCCCAGAGGATCATATATTTGGGATACTTCAGAGAGAATAAATCTTTTCGTACAACGTTTGGAAATGTCGTAGGTTGAAATTTTGTAAGAAAGAATATCTTCTTTGGAAGACCAGAAAATTCCTAATGTTTTGCAATTTTCTGTTGTGCCTAGTTGAAGTAATGGTATTTGTGAATTCGAACATTGGGAAAATTTTATAATTTCTGGATCATTAGATATCCATTTTCGTAAATTGAAGCCTGCTTGGCGTAAAATATTGAATACATCCACACAAGTTTGTGTAAGCTCTTGTTTCGAATCTGAACCGTGAAGAAAATGATCCACATAAAATGAGTAATCTATTGCTTGAGATGCATGGGGAAAATATTCTGCGTTTTCTATTGAAAGTTGTTTCAAACATCTAATCACTAAAGAGGCACTTGTTCCATACGTCACGGTATTGAGCTGATAGATATTGAGAGGTAGAGATGGATCTGATCTCCAGAAAATCTGTTGTAAAGATCTCTGTTTAGGCGAAACCCAGACACAACGATACATTTTTTCAATATCTGATGACACTACAAAAGAAAACTGTCTGAATCTTAGAAGTATGGAAAACAAGTCACTTAGTATATTTGCCCCTGACATTTGTATTTGATTGAAAGAAATTCCTGAAGTGGTAGTGAAGGAACCGTCAAATACTACTCTTAGTTTTGTAGTCAAACTATATTCCTTTAATACACCATGATGTGGAAAAAATACCTCGACATCATTAGACTTCGGCAGATTAACCATAGACATATGGCCTAAAGATATGTATTCATCCCTGAATTGTATGTATTTTTTTTTGAAATCTGAATTATTCCGAAATTTGTGTTCTAAATTCAAAAAACGTTTTTCTGCCTGAAATCTTGAATCACCTAGTACATCTAGATTTTTCTTTAATGGAATTTCAACGATAAATTTTCCATCCTCATGTCTTTTGAAAGTAGAAATGAAATGACTCTCAAATTGTTCTTCCTCTGTTGAACTAATTCTCTCTGGAAAATTGCCATCTTCAATTTGCCAGAATTTTTCTAATTGTTGCTGAATATCGATATTTTTAGTGAAATTGCAATGTGAATGTTTTGTAGGATTTATTTGATTATGAATTGATCCAGCCATTATCCAACCAAATTTAGTTTTTTGAAGAAGTGTCAACCCTGGACCTAATTTTATTTGGCCTACACACAAAAGTGAATAGAAAATTTCAGCTCCAATCAATATATCTATGGAAGATGGAATGTTATATTTTGGATCGGCAAGAAAAATGTTTTTTGGAATTGAAATTGTATTTATCTTTTGAGAAGGAATGCGATCACAAATTTCAAAAATTATTAAACAAGGAAATTCTGTAATGAAACCATTGTGTTTTGCCTTTATGACAACATTGCATTTTTGAGTTATGGGCGAAGAAACTTGACCTATTCCCATAATTGAAATACTTACGTTTGTTTTTGCCAAAGAAAGGGCATTGCATAAACTTTCTGAAATGAAATTAGATTCTGAAGCACTATCGAGCAATACCCGACATTCATGTGATTGCCCTTGACTGTCTAGGATATTGACAATAGCTGTTGATAATAATGTTTGACCCTTTGTAATGATGTGAGTTGAAAGTGATACCTGAGGAATTTTCAACTCTTTCTGTATCCTGAATATTTGAAGAGGAATGAGAACCTGAATCGACTCTTTCCTGAATATCTGTATGCAGTAACGTGTTGTGCTTCACTCGACATTTTTTGCAGGATCCAAATCGGCATTGAATCTCTGAATGTCCTGAATTCAAACAATTTTTACAGAGCTTTACTTTCTTCTTATGATCCAATTTAGAATGCACAGGAAGTTTGATGAATTCAGAACAATTGAACAGTTTATGATTTTTTTTGCAAAATGAACATGAAAATGAAGTAGAAATTAACGATTTATGTGAAACTGTATTCGGTACATGACGTTTAGGATTATTTGAAACTTGATAACCTTTATGATATGAATTTGTAGATCTGCAACTATTTGCCTCAATTGTTTCAAGTAAATCAGCTTTGTTTTTCAAAAACGTTTTGAGAGATTCAAGAGTTACTTTATTTGAAGATTGTGTACCGCTTGAATTCTTATATGCTTCTTCCTCCCATTCTCGAACTGTGACAGGATCTAGTTTGTTCATTATCATATATATTAATAAAGGATCCCAATTATTCGAACTTTGTCCTAATGCGTCTAGAGATCTGATATTTTTATTGAGGTTGTCGACTAAAGTACGTATTTGTGAAGAGGATTCATTATCAATTTTTGGTAAATTGAATAATGATTTGATGTGATTGAAAATTAGTAACCGTTTATTACCATATCTGTCACTTAATAATTTCCATGCTACCTTGTAATTGTCTGATGTTGTTTTCAAAGAGCTTATGATTTGAGCAGCTTCACCACTCACGGATGATTTCAAATAGTGGAGTTTTTGAACCTCACTTAAAACCTTATTTTGATTTATTAATGAATCAAATGAATCATGAAATTCAAGCCATTCACTGTAAGCGCCTTGAAAACATGGAAGTTTGATAGTAGGTAATTTAACATTATTAAAATCGTTTTGAATGTTGACTGCATTAGATGAAACACTAGCAATGACATTATTAGATGAATGAGCTTGCAGCGTTGGTTGTGAATGTTTCAAAATCAATTCTTCCGCATTTGCAACCACTTTGTAATAATGGTCTTCGAATTCAGTTGTATAACTCTGGTCAGAATTTGAATCCAATGACTCTATTTTTTGTTGAACGTCTTCAAAGGAAGAAATCAATGACTGTTCTATTTTTTGCAATATTTTTTGTATTTCAATAATGCTATTTTTGGATATATCGAAATCATTTATGAAATTTTCAAATCGTGTGATCATTGCTTTGAGTCGACCACGCTGTATGTTTAATGACTGTAAATCTTCTGTCATTGTGATTTTTTCGAAAATGACAGCAATTGAGTAATCGGAACTTTGTATAATTGAATAGAAAATTAGTTGAAAGGAAACCTATTTATAGGAATGCTCAAAATTCCTGTGAAAGAAATATTGAATTGAAAGGATAGAGGAATGAATGGATGGGTAATTGGTACGACCTTAAGTATTCTTCCTGCTTCGCCGCACAAGTTTTCGTTTGGGGTCGTCTGCCTTGTGATTATATGAGCTGCTTCCTCTTGCAGGGTTCTTGAATATGGTGTGGTGCTGTATCCGCGTCGAAGGACCAAAATTTGTATCGAGTTGTGCGTTATATTCTCGTACAACTCTAGTTAATGCTTCTTTGAAAAAATGCTGAATTTCAAGAACCTTTTTATTGAATGTCTGCATACATGTTTTTTTTGAATATTATATGACAAAGAAGTAAATTGCATAAAATCAACAATATTTTCATAGCAACGAATTAAATTTGTTTGAACATGATTTTTAATGAAATTATAAGACAGTATGATCATATTGAATGAAACAATGAAAAACATTGATATAAAAATCAGGTGCTACATCCAACAATATAATAATAATAATAATAATAATAATAATAATAATGAGTTGATGGATACTCAGTTATATAGATCTCTCTAATAGAAACACTTCAATCAGATATTATAATCAGAACACTTACTCAAGAGGCCATTGGTAATACTAATTCCTTTTGAAGGTACAAACGAAGTAGTATTCAGTCCAACTGTAGAAGGACCTTCATAACTGACAAATAATGCCAATCATAAATAAATTGTGTTGGGATTTATTATAGTTGGAGCATCTGCCAGTCAGCCTTGTAACCCAAAGATCGTGTGTTCGAATCCTTATGGATCTTATATTTTTTTGTTTTTTTTTCTTACTAGCAGTAACTGTTGTACAAAAAAATGTGTATGGTACATTTGTTAAAAGTGATTTTAATTTGCTCGTGGGGTTGCTTCACTCGCCAACGCTCGTTTCGCAATATTTCCCACTCATAAAATAAAATGCCACTTTTAACACTTGTATCATTAATAACTATTTTCGCATTTTGACTGATAAATAAACCGCGTTAGGTCACTAGGTTACCGAAATTCTACATAGGTACCTACTATGAATTTTCTCAAATTCATAAATTTGTAATGCTTTTATATGTATCATTATTTGTTTATACTTTTACTTCGTAAAAAAATCATTAGTTTGAGTGTCACTGTCCAAAAATTACTAACTTACTGAATATTTATGATTGTAATGTCATAAGGTGAAAACTGTCGAATAATGCGGATACTTATACAAACAATCAAAACGTGGTGAAAATCCTCAAACGCATTAGAATAATGGAATTCCGGAACGAGAGTGTAGTCAAAGGGTTTTCAACCTACCCAAATTATGTTTATGTTTAAAGGAATTAACATCATTAAAGCAACTGAATTGTATATAAAAAATACCTAACCACTGTTAACACATAATTTAGTTTTTCTATTCGCCCTTAATACTAATTTTCTATATCATAGAAGGTCATTTATAGAATGAATAATTCATCAGCTGATATCAAGTCTTCTTTTAAACTTATTCAGTTCCGCCTCAAATTGTTGAATGATTTGGAATATATAATTACACTGTTTGAATTGAGCAATTTCCTGAATGTTGATAAACGGTCAGCTCGGTAATTAAAATGAAATAAAACGAAAAACTTATCCCCACAGGGTAAAATATATTATTTTGAAATGGTATTGCAGAGATTCTGACAAGGCCTTTAAAAGGATGACTACATGATGAAATTTGAACCCACGACCCTATGGTTTAGAAGCGAATACTTGAACGCTTTACCATCACGACCACCACGCATCAAATTAAAGTTTCATCAGTACAAATTACACATACTCCAAGAATTATACGAATTTGACCTTGTTAAATACAATTCATATAAACAAAATAATAAAGATTGCTTTGTATACATGGATGAGGAATGAAGATTATTATTATACAGAGCATTTCTCTCTCTCTCTCTATATATATTTTTTGGATCAGCTTCCTCACGGCGCTATTCTCCAGCTCTCCCCTTATCACTTCCATCATAAGGGCTTCGTCCGGTGAGTACAGACGTCTTGCTCACAGCAATACTGTACTCGCGTAGAAAATCCTCTGTTGTTCTCGTAGGTGTTTGGTAAGAAGAGGGATGCAAGTATGTCATGGAAAGAACAGTAGTGAAAAGTGAAATTTTTATCAACTTTTTTTTTTTATATATATATTGACTCAAAGCTTAATATGATTGTGATCCAAAAACTCAACTAATAATTTTATAACTAGAGCATTTAATTTCGTAAGGATTCTTTTCCATTCCAATTTTCAGTTTTCAACAAAAATATCCAATACTAACAGTTATGGCGACGGGGATAGCAAAAAAAACTTACATTATACAAAATGCCACCTACGAATGGAAATGAAGGTTGAGTGTAAGAGCGCCGCTTCTTGACTTAACAGTTACAGAAGTGCGAACTCTTCCTTTTGCAACGATTGTATTGCACGAGCATCTATATATATATTATTATTATTAAGATTATTTATTATACTCATGTTCATTGGTATCCCACCCTATTTCTATTCATGTAATATGTATATCATGTACGTGTATCTATCTGTTGCAATAAAATCATCGAAGGAACCAAAAAGAAAACGAGAGTCATCAAGAATTTGTCGCCGCTCTACAGAAACTTTCAATTTACTGTAATTTTGGCAGGTACATACCTGAAAACAGCATTGAGAATTCAGTTCATTTTTTGAATTCCAAGTAAAAGATACATTCCAGATTAATGGAAACTACCATAGACTTAGGGTGGATTTGTATGCAGCACAAATTTACACTAAACTCTCAACTTGAATTAAACTTCAACTAAGGAAAAATTTAACTATGGTTTGTATGGCATATATGCGAAAAAATTAAAACAAATTACTCATGTGGGATATGTGTTTGGTATAGATCTTTTAACCTATCCGTTCAGCCCGCAGAATTCAAAATATGTGCCAACAATTGCGCAGTAGTGTCAATAATTAACATTTACACTAGAAAGATGAAAGTTGGCCAACTATTAATTTAGTTTTAATTTTCCTGCATAAAATGAACTATATCAAATGAGATGTTTATCTTCTTAGTTGAAGTTGAAGTGTAAATGTTAATTGTAGTTTAGTGTAAAATTTGTGCTGCATAAATTCACCCTTAGAATAGATAATGTAGGATATGGACTGGCTGTCATGTGACTTTTACACACAGTTCCCTGTGGACAACATTAGAAAAAGAGGTACTGTGAAGGATAGAATAGTCATGGGTCATGGGTGTAGAATCCCGAACGCGGGATCGGAGGAAATATTCTGAAATGATGTGGCTCAATGACGCCGTTTTCGAAGTATAAAAAATTAGTGCAATCACTACTGAAATATAATCGAGATTTACAATTTTGTACGCTTATTTGGTAGTCTAATCGTACCATAAACATTTTTCAGAGGTGCAAGAAAGATATAATTGCTGTCAGACTGGTGAAAACGGCGAGTTCAGGAAAAACGTTGGTGTCGTATCGTGTCATTATTATTATAAACATTGTTTATTATTGTTGAATAGTTGATTCAATAATATTCCTTTTATAGGGTTTTCACTGAAAATAAAATAGTAGTTGTTATGATTTTTTCTAAACATATTATTGTCAAAAAGATTATATTCTATCCATAGTACTTCTGATGTAGGTTAAATATTTATTTTACATGTCTTCATGATTTTCTATCACGTTTTGTAACGGCTACACCTATCAGTTTAGTGAATAGAAGAAGTCTTGTTATTCTTCATATTCAACAAACATACAAGACAACCGAACAGAAAATGTATTGACTAAAGGTTGTTATGGACTTTTCATTACCTGAAAAATAAAATAATTAAAAAAAAAGAGAAAACTAATTCTCCCTGATTACCAAATCAAGACGTTTCAACTGCTAAAATCTGCAGTCGCTTTCAAGTGATTTTCACATGATAAGGACTGAGACAAATATCTGTCAGCCAACAACTACTTCTCCTCACGAACATTATATTACAACTGACATCTATTTGTTGCCTCTTGTCTCCTGAATGGAAATGATACTCTTTCTGGTGTCTATTCACAAAAAAATGGCGTTATAAAAGTAGGTATCAACTTTGAACTCAGCTTAGCTTCATTGGTGTGAAGAAAGTTGGAACATATTGAATGTACGTTCAAACGCGGTTCCTAGTGTACGTTCGGGGCACATCTCTTGGATACTTCTATGTTACATAATTGTGTATCAAACATACAAAAAAGCATCATTGTCTTTTAAAAGCATATAAATAGAACATTTCTTGTTTCTGTTGCATAAACTACACAAAAATACATTGTGGGAACATCATATTAAAAAGTTTAAACAAAACATAACGTTCCTACATTGTCCGTATGTCACAAGTATATTGCAAACAAATGTTAAAAAATAACATACAAGTGACATTCAACGTACTATAGTAGCGTGCAAGTGTTATTAAGGTTTCTTTGTTGCCATAATAGAACATCGAAGAACTGCCCAGTTATGTTATGTTCTTGCTGGGTAAGAACTACTTCCCCTTACGAACTACTTCCCCTTACGAACATTCTATCACAACTGACATATTTGTCTCTGACATAAGATATTTGCACCAGTCTTCATTTTGTGGAAATCACTTGAAAACGACTGCAGATTTTAGCAGATGCTTATATATGCCACGTCGAAAGTTAATGGCCTGCAAAAGGTAATTTATCCTCTCAGGTAGAGAACTTTACCCCTGCCCTCTCGCATCTTTCGGAAAGTATCCATGTTATGAGGTCCATAAACCGGTTGGTTGGTTGAGATTGGTGGACCTGGCTTCTTTTGACTAAAGGTTGTCATGGACTCTTCATTGCCTGAAAAATAAAATAATACAGGAAACCAATTATCTACGATTACCAAATCATGACGTTTCAACTGCTACAAAAACTTGTGACAAAAAATGGAAATTTTCGGTGATTTTCTCGTTGCTGCCAATTGAAAATATGAAAGTTTTCATCATGAAACAATAAATGTTCATAAAAAAGTGGCAAAAGGTCTGCGAACGCAGAAGTGAGATTAGGCTTTTTATAAAAATTAAAATTAAATTTTCTATATGAAAGCCTCGCGAAAACTGAAAGATGTCCCAAGCTCATGGGAATAAAACTTTTTAACCATCTCCCGCATTCAAATAACTTCCCACTAACAAATTCAAGAGAACAGTTAAAGAAATCCTTTTGGGTTTCAAAAATTAACAAGTGATACATTGTTGTATTAAAAATGTCATAAGGAGACAAAAAAGTGAAGATATACCGGGTGTTTCATTTAAAAATCGAAAGTTTATATCACTTCTGGTGAGACCGGAAGTTGCATGAAACTGAGTCACTTGCCTAAAAATGCAGATGTATGTCTCATACAGATCCTCCAAATTTTGTTCCAATATCTTCAAAAACAAAAAAGTTATAGGGGCGAGCCACCTTCCGTGGACATCCGGTATAGTTAATCTAGTAATATTTTGATACACCCTGTATAGGTCAAGCGGTTGAACACACTAACGTAGGTTCCAAATGGCTGCCGCCCAGTTGCGTTCCGCGGTCACAAAATTGACTCTTTAGAAAGGTAAGGCCGAAGAATAGCCGTGGTGCCTCCGTTCATCCGTTTGTCTAACGTGGTAAAAAAATTAACAATTGGACGTTGAAATAAGACACTTGTGTAAGTAGTAATTATTTAGTCTGATCCTACCAGAATGAACTAACCTTACGTAAACATCTCAGTGCCTGGAAATTGAATACATACATTATTGGTAGGAATAGGTAAGATCATTCTCTAACCATGGGACTATTATTGAAATTGACCTATTTCAGCTATACCTACGGCTATCCATGGGACGCAACTGAGTTATGAAATTTCATTTGCAGGACGCAACTGGGCCATTTTTATGACCGTGAGACGCAACTGGATTCACCCTTGATCAGAAAACCTTACATTCACAGATTAATTCGGTGGTACAAATAATAAAACTTTGAAAATTTTCAATGTGGAACTGTCAAATTTATAATAGTAGACGAATGATTATTTCCTTTTTGGAATATCAAGAAATAATAAAATCTACCTGATCCATTTAATTTCATGTTGACTTTCATCATAAAATTCATTCAGACACGATATTATCTAGTTTCGTTTATGATAAGCTGCGAATGGAATTATATTTTTTCCTCAATTAAAATCATTACCAATTCTTCATCCCGCCATTTCTTCGATACGAACGAGGTGAATAAAAACTGCTCCGTTCATAATATAACCCGAACACTTGTGTGGCTATAATTAGGTAAACATGCGATTGGAAGAGTTGAGGTCCGTCTAACATGTGGAATTATTCTCGATGTATCGAAGTGAATTGGAGGATGTAGTAAATTGTCCTAAAATATTTTTATATACAGTCTGTCCCTAAAGTACTGTGGAATTTTTCTTTTAAATTTTTTATGGTTGAATGGTAGTTCATAAGCTACTTTTTGACAATGACAAAAAAATTCTATCTTCGAAAGTGGCGACCAGGCGCCATTTTGAAATCTTTTTTTAAATGACATGGGAGGTCGAGTGATACCTACCTCATTCTATTCGTCTTTCAATTCTCTCTTCGACAGCAGAATTTCAAACAAAAATATTGGTTCAAAACAAAATGGCGGTGCATTATTTTAGAACTCTCACAAGAGGATCCTTTCGAATAAATAATAGTAATTTATTTGTCAAAGCATTACAATTCAATATGACAGCAATTGATAAAATATTAAAAAAAAAATTTGACAAACAGGAGGTTGAAATCAATTGAAAAAAGATACTAGTTCAACCCCCTACTATACTACTATAAATGGCTATTAAAGAGATTTAGTGCAATAATATAATATTTTTTCGTTTCTGCAAAAGCTTCTTGTCACTCATGATAGCAGATGGGTGCCATATTAAAAAAATGGAAATTCCAGAAAGGACATAGAAGGACTAAATGTCATCTACACATACCTTCTTCGTCTCAACAAACACAATCAATTAACAAATTAAACATAATTATTTCAGAAATAAATTCCTATTTCCAGAATGTTCCTTTGTCTTCAACGTACAATTGAAGTTGGTATCACTATTGCAGTTGGTAATACTGATTGTATACTACAGGTATCTCTACACCTCCATACCAAATGTCAAGTGTCACAAGTATCAAGTGTCATATTTCAATATTTCAAATTCCTTCTCCTTTTTTATAACTGATATGTGAATTTAAATCCTCATGGCAGGAAATTTTCACAAATTTTTCAATTTTAATCGATGACTTATTTTTAATGTGGTTCCTATCCTCGCCTAATTTTAACAATTAAATTTTAACATCTCAAAATATTTAATGAAAAGTGTTTAATGTTTAATGTAGCTGACTTCTCTATAATCTCACTTTTCGTAAGTAATAGAAAATTGTTTTCTCATTACTGATTGAATTGTCATTGTTAATATTTTTCCTTCTCTCACTGAACCCTATAGAGAGTGTGCAATTACAGCACGTTGCCTTTTTCTTATTACTACCATCTTGAAATAAAATAAAATTTCGCATCGACTGTGACATTAACAGACGCTCAAACCAAAAAACTCGAGCAACTTGTTGCCTCTCGAGGTATTAAGGAAATTAAGCTATCGAAATTGTGGATCAATCCTTGCATGATTTTGTTAAAATTTGTTATTACGAATCTCCCAGGTTTTCGTAGAAAACCCCTCAAAAGCCGAGCTTGTCCGAGCAAGTGAGACCGGGGACCTACAGCTTGAAAAGTGAATTCCAAACCACTTTAGCTCCGTGATAAATCCTTACACAATAATTTCAAATGTAGATACCGCCACATCGACACGGTTTATGTTAATTTTGATTCGATACACAATCAAATTGTTACTCTAGTTTCCACACTGGAGGAAGTCGAGTTAGTGGCCCATAATGAAAAGTATGAATTGTTTGAAAATTACTTTTATCAGGTGCAGGCAATCTACATGCAAATTTTCGAGAATGCAATGCAATGCCCATGACAGGTTTATGTCAAAAAATAACTTTCTAAGTGTTACCGCAGAAGAAATATTTCCATCATTTGCATCCTTGATGTGTACAATTGCTTCTGAAGAGCCTGCTTCCCAATTCTTCCAATCTACCTGATGATCTTGGCAAAGCGAAATAGATTTTGGTCAACAAAAATTTATTGGGGATTAAATGTGAGAGAAGCGAACCTTGCTTCAATGAAATGAACGATTTCTGTGAGTGATATTTTTGAATAACATTCTCTCTATCTGATTTGTTTAATGCATTTTCAGTGAAAACTAAAGATAATTAAAAAATCAACTAACTATATGAATGAAAATGCAAATTTACACTTTCAGATTTTTTCTTTTCAGTTAGAGTCTTTTCACAATATCTCTCAGATGTAGTTCAATGTCCAGCCTAGCTTTAGCCCTGGAAGTATTTATTTTCCGTTAGATATTACAAAAAAATCACATCTTCCAATTTTCTTGCAGAATGTTCCCCTTTTCAATATGAATACCTCCCAAGAGGTTATCTTGAACGATGGAAAATAGCAACCGAAGTTTGTCTTTCAGCCGCAGATGATTCCACAACAGATTTTATGAATATTCTATTCATATGTTCGAACAAAAATCAACACGTGACGTTGAATTTGAATAATTCTTCAAATTCATCTGGACATATCAAAATCCCTAAAATTTCTTTACCCAAATTCGTCGGAGATCTTACTCAGTGGCGTACTTTCATCGACATGTAAGACTCAATGATTCACGAAGTTGATGGAATGACAAATATTGATAAATTTAATCATCTACTCAGTTCTTTGCAAGGTGCTCCATTGGCCCTCGTAAAGTGTAACAGGACAAAATTATATAGTCGCATATAATGCCATTAGAAAGCGCTATGATAATATTAGATTAATAGGGACTTCTCATTGGCGTGCGATTGAGCAAACTCGCAAATCAACCTCTTCTGAAAATTCCCAAGCATTCAGACTCCTCATTGATACTCTTAATGAAAACTTACCGACTTTGGCCATGATATAGAAAAATGGGACTTTGCTTTTAGATCGATTGGATACCACAACCTCTACCAATTTCGAATACGTAACAGATGTCACTTCACCGACAGTTAGCGCTGATATCGCAATGCGAAGAATGACAGATGACAACAAGCTGACAGATGACAGTGAGCCCATAGATGATGGCAGCGCAGACTCACCACATAACACTATAATGATGTGTCGTGTTTGTTTTATGAATGAGCGCTCTGTGTCTACCTTGTAGATACTTGGTGCGTTGTTCACGATGTGCCGGTCTCTGCGACACATGCGCAGTATGTTGAGCACCAATTTGGAATTTATTAAAAATACATGTATCCTAGTACATTTTTGTTTTGTTTTTTTTTTATTCAAAGAAAATCGAGCGTTTCAGCATCAAAAATGGATCGTTTATGATAGTGAAAAAGTGCTAATTTTAAGAGTAAAAAACAATGCCTTTTTTGAGTGAGAAAAGCGCACATTTTTATACTCAAAAACTATGTTCTTTTTGAGTGAAAAAAGTGTTTATTTTCAGAATTAAATATGATGTTCTTTTTGGTCTCAATTGAGTGTCACTGAATTCAGTCACTGTAATTTTACTCAATTTAACTTAATTTTCGGATTCCATAAGGAAAGCATGGGGAATTTGAGTTGAGTGAATTTTTCAGTGGCTTCAGTGGCTGAGTCCCACTGAATTCGATCACTGAACTTTCACTGAATTTTCATTGAATTTTTCACTCATTCCGACCACCATGTCAAATTTGGAGTCTCTTTTTGATGAAAAAATACTGTTCTTTACTCAAAAATTGGGACTTTCTTGTTAAAAAAAACTGCTGTTTTTTTCAGCTAAAAATTGGTACTTTTTTGATCGATGCAAGCACTGTTTTTTTGAGCTGAAAATCGGTACTTTTTTTATAAAAAGGGTAATTTTTACTATAAAAACATGTTTTAATTGTAAGATTCTCTCTCGCTCTCATTCATCCAACAAAATAAAAGTCGAGAAAATTAATTTCTTACATCTATTAATACATACTAATATAATAATTATAATATAATAATAATAATAACAATTATAATAATAATAAGCCAATAAGCGATTCAGTATCCGTCCTCAACTTGCTCTGATCGCTCGTGTATTTTTCCGTGAATCTGTGATGGAAATCATACACGCACATCTTGGAAATGTCAAGTATGGACATTTCGGTGTACATGGGCTTATTAAACAACAGATCCGTCTTTGCCATCTCGATAGCAATGGAATCCTCATCGAAAATAGTGCGATTTTTTTAAATTTAATTTCACCCCTCCCATTTCGAGACCATTTTTACTACACGGTGTTTCCGTATGTTTCCATAGTTTTCCCGAATACTGCGTGCCGAAAGTGGTTTTTGTTTTTGTGCGTAATTTCGTAAATAATTCAATGTACGGTTTGAGCCAGGCTGAATAATCGAATTGCAGCAGGTTGTGAATTTTACCACTTACAAGTCAGTGCGTCAGTGATTTCAACACCATTTAGTGTACAACATAGTTTTTCTTGTTGTTTAGGTTGCTCATTAATTTGCGAAATTTTGAGCCTGGCGGAGTACGGTAATCGGCGCATAATGGAAAATCTTCGTGTTTGTCATGAAGGTGTTTGAGGTACTCCAAATCGACTTCGAGAATATCGTTTTCGGCGAATTCGGATAATATATTTTGCACCTGATATATGACGTTTTCGCGGAACCAACCATTCAAATCAGTACCCCTGTCAATCACAACGTGTTGTTGAAATATTTTTATTCAGTTTATTGCTCCTCATTTAAATTATTTTTTGCAAATTCCCTTCAATATGACCAAATTCATGATTATATCTGTACGCAAACGACAAGAAAATGCAGACTTCAATTCATCCCATCCAATGATTTACGATATTTTTGATTTGACCCCTTCGCCCACATGACAAGCTCCCAAACTTTTTATTGGATTACGAATTATGATTTAATGTCCCGCCAAAGTTTGGAGTCTGCGTAGAGTCCCAATCGACTCCTCAGCCGATATGGCACTAGTCAAAAGACAAGCAGTTTTTTTACAATATGCTAACCATGTTTTTTGTTCATCAGTGGTAAATTTTTCTATTCCGCCTTCCTCAAAGTCTTAATCATATCAGCGGCCAAATTGGCAATAGCATCGAAAGTCATCTTCATTAAAAAAATACAAAAAAATATGCGAAAAATGAATGAAAAAAATCGAGAAAACTTACGTTGTGGCAGATGTGTGTGGAAAAGGAGCACTACGCCTTGGCTATCTGCAGCTGCTGCGGGTGCTGCTGCTTTCTGGACTCGTGTTTGCCCCTGTACGAGAGTACGTGCTGAGACTCTGTCAATTTCTTCAAATTGCTTTTGAGGGCAGCAGAGGCTCAGTTTCGTAGGAATACTTTAAAATCTGCCAACTCGTTAAGAATCGATTGGGGCTCATCCACCGGTAACTCGGCCAACTTCTTCAACTTCTTCCTGCAGGCCAAACCAACCTTGGTAATCTCATCAATGTGAGGCACCTGCGAAAGAGCAAAATACTTCACTGAAATGTTCAAAAAATAAATTTTTCATTCACGCTGTATATGAAATGAAAATAGGAAAATTACGCACTGTATATGCTTTGGGATTATTTTGTTCCACTCACGCTGTATATATGGAATCAACACTATGCAAAATATTGAATAGCAAAATTCGCAAGGCGAAATTAACAATATAACGGTCAAACGATTTCTATTCACACACATGCATACAATCACTCTATGTGTCGATATTTAGAAAAAAAACTCATCTTTACAATCAAACCGGCAAAATCACGAGTACAATTTCACTGAGCAGCGGGAACGTCAGAACTCTTGAGCTCGCTTACATCGAACTGGCGTTTGGCGTTTGCTACTCGCTCTCTCCAACATCTATCGTTCGATACCACCCCCCACCACTCCGTCCGCAGCTAACCGCGTCATTCGACATGACAAAGAGGGGCACAAAAAAACCCGATAACTCAGAGTGGCACACTGCACACTGAGCCGATTCTTGGAATTACCAAGTCAGCAGCAGCCTACTATGACCTTCAATTCTATTTTCAAGATCATTACGTCTTACTTGAGTTCTTCCAGTGAAAAACTCACGAATCCAACCGATTAATTTCTCACGACCATCAAAGAGCATTTCCGAAAAATTTGTCTCAAACACACGTGCAGTCTCTCTGACGCATTGCTCTCATCTCAAAGATCGGATATTGTGCAAACCCAGCGAGCCGGTAAAACAAAACCCAGTGGCGGCGGTTGCCTATGGCCAGCGTCAACAACACTAAAATTGCCGAAAAATAAAAATCGAAATATCTCATCCTTCCAAGTTCCCAGGCATCTCATCTTTCGCAGGGATGTTCCTCGTGAACGCCCCCAGCCCCCCGCACTTTCCACCAGCCGATTTCAATTACCCAATTCTAGGCAATTACAGCCTCATGCGGTCGTAATTGGCCCCCTGGGCTCTATTAGCGCCTTTTTTTTGGGGACGTTCCTAGGTGTAGCACCAAAAATGAGGCCGTAAAGGCTTTTCCTAACAACTGATTTGCTTCAGTAATATGGTTAAGGGAGCACATTACCATATTGAAAGAAGTGGAAAAAATATAAAATAAATTTCTCAGATACTTATATTTCAAAAAATATCACTCATGGCCTAACTATTATTTGGTGCGCACAACACAATTGAAAAGTGAATTTGAGATTTTAGCCTTAGAACAGAGAAGCCTGGTAGCTATGTTATTTTTATATAAGGTTATAAACAATGAAATGAACTCACCCGAAATCATGTCTGATTCCATTTAATGTAACTTCGCGTTATACGAGACCGTTTAAATTGTTTCTCATCTTAGACTACAGAACTCCACTAAGAACCATTACACGACTAGCTAATAATTTCGATGAAATATTAAACTTTGTCTGAACTTTGACTCAATATGTCTTTTATAGCTTAGTCCTCACCCATTTAATCAATTTTTCGTTCTAAGCCCCCCAAGTTGTGATTTTGTATTTATTTTATCCACCTCCTAGAGTTCTGATAATTATATAAGTGAAGAAAAGGTAGTATATTAAATTTAAAATAACATACATGTATTCTCATAAGAGTTGATCCATGTAAAAAAGGCAATGGGCTTGTGTGGACAAATAAATGAATAAATAACTAGTGAAGAAAAACATTTTTAAAATATTTCATTCTCAAAAAATACGAGGTTGTGGCTGCTCGAAATGGGACATACTGTATATTTAAAAATAAAGACATCATCAGTATATTTTATAACAATGCGCCCCAAACAAGTCGCTCAAATAATCACCTTCAATTTCCAGTTCTACCGGTTCCATTCCGTTTCAGTTTTTGCAGTGGTGCTAAGGAAATCTTTCTGAGTAGTAATCAAAATTATTCGAAAAATCTAGAAAAGTTCCATGTGGTCTTCATTTATGAAGGACAAGAATATTGAAGACATGATTGGACAGTTGAAAGTTATTAAGTAGGAGTTTGCAAGGGCGCGTGGCAATGGGCACACTTCCGTGCAAACCCGAAACAGTTGGCTAGCGAAGGTATAAACACCGGAACCAAGAAGTGAAATGCTTTCAGGCCGATACAAAGATACCGGGGTTCGGCAGGCACTAGAAGGCTTTCGGGTAGGTGTCAATTCCCCTCACTGATGAAAGAAGATTGAAACAAAAGAGCACAACTGACACATTTGAGTTTCAAGGAAACAAAAACAAAATATTTTCAAAAGGTGGGAATTCGGCTACAGCCGTTCTTCCATTCCCCCTTAATACACACAAAAAAATGTTCACTTACACATTTCTATAAATACAATCCAAAATATATAAAGAAAACAGACAACAACTAAACACCAAATAAGAAAGAGAAAAAAAACAGTGGTTCAATATTGATCAATAAGTAGTATTTCTTTTAGTTATTTTCTAAATGTTAAAAATGATACATTCAGTAATCTCATGTTTATATTCAATAGCCTTGGTGCATTATATGAGAAGCTACCCTCAAACATTTTTGTGGAGTGCTGAGGAACTGTGATATTATTAACCCTGACATTAACATTGTGTACGAAAGATCTTCTTATCAATAGGGTATGAAGGTAAATTGGAATTTTGGACAAAACTAATTTGTATAGAAAAGATAGAAATAAAAATGTTGCTCGACTATCAACTTTCAGTAGATCTAATCTGATGTACTGAGGAGTTACACGGTCCCTATATGGTATATTGCAAGCAAATCTTAACAGACATTTTTTCTGTAGTTTCTCTCGATTGTAGCAGATTAAAAAATAGTAATAAACCATGGAGCAATAATCAATATGTGAATATTTTCATTTATTTTATATTTCAGATGATATAAAGACATCAACTTGAGAAAAGATATTTTAGTGACATGTTCCACATGGTCACTGAATGTGAACCGAGTCCCACTAGCTCTTTACCTTCTTCCTATTAAAAAAGAACTGAAATATCTACGTAAGGTTATTTCGTTGTTTTTATCAGAATAAATAATTACTCCTCGAAAAATGCTTGTATTCTCAGTTCTCACTAGCTTTTTGCTTTCTTCCTCATAAAAAAGCACTGAAATGTCTACGTTCTGGTTTAATTGGACTAAATGATTACTCCTCACAAAATGCATGTATTAAATTTAAGTTCGTTCTGGTTAGATTCTTTAATCCTATAATCCTTTTCCCGTGGAGGAACTCGACGGTGCCCTAAAGGACTTTGGATTGTGCAATTTTTCTCTAATTCAACCAACATTGTAATTCCAACCGTTTCTGAGATCCAAATGCTATCCCATGGACACACTGTATAAACATAGTATAGAAACTGTATACGATGACATGAAGACTAAAGTAGGATTACTGGAATTGGCAAGAGACGACAAGTCCACTTAAACAGAACGTGAAAAAATGCTGAAAAACGTGTAAAACCTATATTGTTATTTTTAACGAAATCCCTTTTTGCGATAGGTCAAAATAATAGAAAATAAAATACATATTTTCGAAAATCTCCCATTCTTACAAATCGTAAAAACGCCAGTAGCTTTAAGGACATGTCTCTTTTTGCACTAAAAATTAGGCCAATTAGTAAATAAAAAAACGAGATTTATTAATTTTAGTTAACTGATCCATTATAAAAACAATAATTATAATTTAATTAATTTTTAATAATTAGCAAAATGTCTCTATCTCATGTCATTATCTCTTCACTCGTTCAGGCGTTTCAGTCATCTATTGATACCGATGTTAATTTTCAATAATATAGGGCACAAGGATAAAGTCTAAACATCCCTCACCGTTTCTGTAACCTTTCATTAAATGGGATACAGGCTCTAAGCCTCCCTTATTTGAATTTTTTCTGTAAATAAAAAAAAACATCATGTTTTTCGTGACCATATAACCCCTAGTGGGAACATGTGGTGATACAATTTTAATTTTATTAAAGTTTCTATGAAACAATGTTTCTGTCCATGTAGATAATATTATACTATATCAGATTACTTATAGTTACAGTGTTCTTCTTTCATTGCAGAATTTAAACTTAGCTGATGATGGACCTATATATATGTTCGAAACATGTACTACTATGACCATTACAAAACAATGGGTTGTTATATTAAAGTGTTGAGATGACTTTGAGTTTTCCTGCATCGTAAGCCGATTATGAGTTCCCGAATGAGAGGAGGAATAAATTTCCACTTGATTTTCCTTAGGAAAAAATATTGAGCTGAAGCTCATCCATAGCCTCTAATAATTCTCGCCGTTGTCTGACATCTCCTCGCCTTGCCAAAAATCTTCGAATAGCTATTATGCACGAATTGATTGTGCTATTTCCATATGAACAGCTCTGATTGTTGAATAAAACTCCTATCCAATACTAATGATTCCTTTTGTAGAACGGAAATCTCTTTGAGTCTGAGAATTGTACTAGAAATACGCATTATTGTACTGGGTTCCAGAAGAATCGCCATTTTTATTTGATGTACCTACCGTTTGATATATTTCGTATATCATTCTGGAAACATTGATTATGTACAGTTTTCCACCACTGTTTTTCACTTCAATTCATTTCTTCTACGCTCAGGGATTTGGACTTTTTTTTTTAGTTTAAAAATAAATAAATAGATTTTTGCTGTAATCTTAAAAAGTATATGATTTATCGGAAAAACAACTCAACAAGGTGAAAAACAATTAATTTTTCTACAAAAATTATTCCTAATAATTTCTTATGAAATGCGCTAATTTTCTTAGAAAACGTCATTGAAAGTCGCTGAAAGTTCTGGCGGAGCCGAATATTTGATTGGTCATAACTCTGCAAAAAATGATCGGGGAAGGAAAAGGAAAAGTTTATATCGTTTCTGAAGACTCCTACCTTCTCCTGCAAATATAATAGTATTTGAGTACCTAAAATGTGTTTTGTCGTACCTCACGGAGATGTTTGCGGATGATCCGAAAATCATGAATAATTTAGTAAATATGGAATTATTTATTATACTGAAGAAGCAACCCATGTCCTCTTTGGACTATATACAACAATTTTAGAGTAGTGTGACAGGTCCCACTTATACATGCCAAAAAAAACTTTGTTTTACTCCTGCCTCATATTCAACTTACTCATAAAACCGGCATTCTCTTCAGTAAATGTTGAAAATAATCGCTTATTCATATCGTGCATATACAGTACGACCCTAAATTATGGAACAAATTCATTATTCCTGAATATAAAGATATTTCGGAAAAATCCTCGGACATGTCGATTTTCTTTTCTGATGGGCCAATTTTTGAACCCCACCCAAAATATATAGGGTTATCCGCATTTGAGTAAAAATTACTTTGGTGATATTTTTAAATGGGACACCCAGTATATTTTTCCATATTTGACAGACTTTACCTTCTGAATCGTGTGGAGACTCGCAGTCGCACTCATTAGGCATATGGAGAAGTTTTTTGCCCATATCTCCGCAGCCGTTTGACATAAACCCATCAAATCTGGTATCACTGGATTTGTAATGACGATCCCTAACCAAATATGGAAAAATATACTGGGTGTCCCATTTACAAATATCACCAAAGTAATTTTTACTCGAATGTGGATATTCCTATATATTTTGGGTGGGGTTCAAAAATTGGCCCATCGGAAAAGAAAATCGACCTGTCCGAGGATTTTTCCGAAATATCTTTATATTCAGGAATAATGAATTTATTCCATAATTTAGGGTCGCACTGTATGTTTAATAACACTGTTGTGAAGTGCAAACCTCAAGCGTGAAGTGACATAGGTGCTTAATTTTTCATGTGGGATGTGTGTCATGAAATGATTTCAAATAGAATACCTATTTCATTCCGTATTTTCATTCGTGATGACATGCATTCTCAACAAAAAAGCTTTCTTGACTTTTCTTGCTAAAGTTGAAAATGAGGAAGTTATTAGGAAAAAACTTCCAATTCGGCACTTAACATGTAGGAAGGATTATTATTTATAGACAATCAAGTTGTCTTGAAACATCGTTGATATTAATAGTACAGGAGCCGAAGAGAGGTCGACCTTCACCGTTCTGTTTAACGGATGAAACATACTTCTTATGAAGTTTAATAAAAAGGCGAATACGCCTTAAATTAAATACTTTTTATGAAGTTTAATAAAAAGGCGAATACGCCTTAAATGGGTTGCCTATCAAAATGTGGTCCAGACTTTAAAAAATTTGCACCATATGGAAAACTATTTTATTATAAATTTGTCAGAAAATTTTATTATTCATGAAAATCAGTGCATTGCAGAATACTTGCATATCAGTTGTCGAAATATCAAATTTCCGATCGGTGTACAGGGGGGAACAAAAAATAGAATTTTGATCATGAGTAAACTACGCTGGCTGTGATTCCAAATTTGAATATTGTTTTCAATTCTGAACAACCTCCTTGAATGAACTTTTCGATAATGTCAATAATAAGGGGTAGTTTACACTTGATCAAAATTCTTATTTTTTGTTTCCCCTGTATACCGTTTGAAAATTCGAAATTTCGACAACTAGTATGCAAGTTTTCTGCATTGCACCCATTTTTATGAAGAATGAAATTTTCTGAAAAATAGATAACAAAAAAGTTTTCTGTATGATATATATTCTCAAGTGTCTTAATTTATTGCCACTGTTCATCATTTTATTATTTTTCGAATCAGATAGATTGCTGCCAATAGTCCTTCCCTCGTTCACTAGATGACATCCCTTTGATTTCTTGATTGCTCATTTAATTTTTTTCCAAATAACTGTCTCATTTTCAACTTTCAATAAAAAATCATTGAATCGTTTGTATTAAAAATGTGATTATGAATCAAAGCAGATATATGATAAAATATAGGATGTTCCATTTCAAAAAATATCATTACCTGTAATATTTTAGGAACGCAACATTCAATTTTTGAACATTGAAATGGCCGTTAAAATGCCACCAGTTTGTCTATTTAACTGAATTCGTAGCATCCATAATACGGCGTTGGCAATGGTGCCGATTTAATTTGAAAGAGGCTGTTTTTCGTAAATGCCTCCCCTCCCTCCTATACTCTCTCAAAAAATCAAAGTAGTTTATTTGCTTGAGACAATTTTTTTCAGAAACGTGATGATATGACATGAATACCGAACAAAACAGTTTCAGTTTTGTGTATCACGAAATCTTACACAAACCTTACGTTTCTTCATAAAATATAATAGTTATTAGCAATGTGGGAATAGTGGCGCCTTGATTTCATGGGTATTGCCTATACTTCCCCCAAGATGACTATCTTTTTTTAAGTACTTTAACACCTTTTCGGCACCCAATTTCTCAAACAAGCCATAACTAAATATTATGAAGAGGTAATTGGCGCTGAGCTTTGACTAACTAACTTATTTCTGAAGATGATGTTCGTTTTATAGTTCATTAGGATGTGATTATGGCGGTAATAAATTAATAAATTTATATTGCCTGTAAGGATACCAAAATCAGTAGGAAGTATATATTTACGGTGTTCACAAAAGAGGTTTGTTAATGATAATCTGAATAATTCACGGTGTAGTTTGTGTGGCGCTAAGTCGTACAAAAGAAGGGTTCTCGAAAAATAATAGATGTCAGCTAACTACGATTCAATAATACGTTTCACGTTTTTCAGAGGATAGCAGATGATTTATTTCATAAATGATTCCGAAATATCGAAGGTTGTTTTATTATTCAAAATACAGACATATATTTTCTGGGGTTCTTTATAAAACAAGATCTCGTTTTTTTTTTCAGAAAATCGTTTTTGTTTGAAGATTTATGTTATTGTGAATAAAACATGAGATCTTCATTTCTTCAAAAATTATACCATAATTTATTTACTGCAATATTATTCATAACTCGATATGTGGGTATAAGCATACCGTAGAATTGGGTTGCTTGTGGGGTGACTTGGGACATGCCGTCCAAATATAAAAATCGCATTGTGAAAATTTGTTTTCGATCATAAATATTTTTTTTGTTCTTTGAGTTTTTTTTGGTTTGTTGCATTCTACGAATGTCTTTGTTCAGTGATGAGATATTAAAATCACAGCTGCATTATTGTGCATTATCATTAAATAAGCCTTATCCACACATATTATTCAATTTTGTTCCCGTTTCCGATATATTTGATCGATAATTTAGAAAAAAATCTTTAATGTGCCCAAGACACCTTGAAAAAGCGTTTCTTGACGACAAGTATGCAAATTAATAACGCGCCCCAAGTATTCAAAATCAACGGGTTTCTTGAGACAGCATGTTTTCTTTTTTTCGAAATGGTTGATTTTTTTTGATACAGTTGTATCCTAACTTGTAGTCCGAAGTATTTGGTATGATAGTGGCTTTTTCAAATGTCAATTTTTTCAACAGTTTTTCAATTGCGGTCAATTAAATCTCAAGAATTGTCCCTAGTCTCCCAATTCTATGGTACATTAAGATAATTAATAATAAAAATGGATTGAATAATCCAATCTTCCGAATAAATCGTTACAATAGGTATTTTTGTCGGCAAGTCTCCGATAGAAAATTACTACTATAAGAAGGTTTTCCCCCATAAAATGAAAGATGCAAATGGCCGTTCGTTCGTTAAAATTTTTAAACAAGAAATAGTGAATAAATGACAACTTTTTGTTTTTTTTTTTTGCAGATACCTCAAATAGTATTGAAAATATCGTTTTGTAGAGAATTATAAAACCTCTCAAGTGATATTTTATACGACCGGATCGCTGCATTTTCCACTGAGAAAATCCGGGCAAACAACGAAAAAGAGATCATTTTTAGAAAATTAACAATTTTATGAATCTGAAGCTATACAAACGAAATTGCGGAAACTGATAGATAATAATAATATATGTGGTTCAGATGAGTAGTTTTTGCGCAATCGCGTTATAAACTGTTTCAGTTGATACGTCAAGAAGAGTAATTCGACTACGCCACTCAAGATGACCGCCGCAGTTGCCGTTTAATCTTTGGAGATTTTAACCAAAGAAGTCCACGGCAAAACCCGGAATCCAACCAAAACATTGACGCCAGCCGTGGTAGTCTACATTCCTATATTAGTCGATAAGCTTTTATTCAAATTAAAAACAATTTCTTCGGATGTATATTGTAGGTTATTCTATGAGTTACAGATTCAAAAGTTGATATCATGACAGCAGTAAATCTGATAGAAATTATGCATTTGATAGCTTATCTGTACGCCTGTGGATATAAGCCACCCAATGGGCATAAGGACGTTGAAATAACGTTGTGAAATGGCTAAAAACCGAACGTTTTTTCAACGAAAAAATGTCGCGTGTAACAACGGTATATTAACCAATTGCTTAGCAATTATCGCCTTATTGCCGTTTTTAATCAGGTTTTTTGAACGTCGAAGATAATCAATAAAACAACATTGTTTTGACCAAATAAAAGGATAAGGAAGGTATCAAACATTGATAAATTAATCGCATAAAGCGAGTTTGATTAAAAATTCTTTTTGAATTAACACAACGGTTGTTGAACGTATATTTAACGAGTTGTTGAAGAAGTAACGTTGAAAACACAACTTTATAACGTATTCTTTCAACTTTGAAAATTACACTAAATTATTGTCGGTAAAATTTTCAACCAGAAACGTTTATTCAACCAATGCCACGTTTATAACACGTTTGAAAAACGTACGTGTGCCCATTGGGCACTTTCCGTGAAACTGTAGATACGTTACTTTCCTAGGTGGTCGTAGGAAATAGTATATTGTACAATGAGCATGAAATGGCATACATTTCCCAAAGGTAGGTAGGTATATGAAATTTTTTAGTACGAGCGAAGCGAGTACTACAATACTCAATATACCTACGAGCATCGGAATCATAAACAAATCTGTAATATTTTCAATAACACTTTTTTTCATAAACTTTTCTGCCGTCAAGATTCCCACCCTAAAAAAGGAATTGAAGATACAAATATTGAAAATTATAATAAAAATCTAACACTAATCGATTTCATAAAAGAAAAAAAAAGTGGTTTATGTGGGATTCGAACCCTCATCCCTCACTATCCAAATCCTGGCTGTTCCTTCACTTAAATAAATAAATAAATATTGGTTTATTTTCCATAGTACATGATTATATTTCACAACTAATAACATGCCATTTCAATCTATTCACACTTCCCAACCCAGGGCGCAGAAGTAGCAACTCTCCTGTCCTCGATCAGGAGAACAGGAGAGCGCCCTGCCAAACCGAACTTGGAATCCCCAAAAGAGAGGGTGCCGTTGCCCGGCCACGCTGGTGGTAATGTGGGGCCAGACATTTCATTACCTGCGGTGATATTCTGTAAGATACACGCCTCCTGCATAGCTAATGCGTGTTGAGGTTGGTTATTTCGATGTCAATCCCGGAAAAGGCTGAGGCAAAAAACCGGGTCGTGGTACTTCGCGTTTTAGGTGTTCCTTTCGTCTTGGTTCCCTAAGGAACCGGTTCATCCCTTCGTTCTTGGAAGATATCCAACGCTTGATAAATGAGCCCGCCGTGTTTGCGGGGCTCATTATCGAACACTGTGAGCTTTGTAATGTCCTTGGTGAGAGGACTTTTATCGATGTAGTATTTATAGAACTTGTAAAACAAGTTTCTAATATATGTCGGAACCGAGTCGACGCCAGCAAGCTCCCTAAGAGTTTCCAATCGAACGTATCTTCGGCTGTTGGTTATAATACGGAGTACTTTATTTTGCATCCTATATCTAACCTCAACAAAGGGGTCATTTTTAGGCTTCAAAATACTGGACAAGCGTAAGTCATTGAAGGTCTGATAATTTGTTAATATAACAATAATTTATTTTCAGTAGTTAACTTAATTTGGAGCTTCTGCCTATCAGAGGGTAGGTGCGCTTAAGTGCACCACCCGCCCTCTGTATAGCCAGTGTCTACCGAAATTCAGACGCTTGTCCAGCTGTACTCCCAGGTATCTCGCAGTATTCACGTTTTCCACAGCTTGGCCATTGATCACCAACTTCCTGTATAATTTCGAGTAGGTATATTTCTTAGCGAAGTTGATGGTCTCTGACTTGGATCCTATACTGGGCAGCGACGCTCGAGAAGGAATGGGCAAAAATGGCGGTATCATTTGCATATACCGCCTTGTCCATATCCGGTCTCTCGCACTGAGGGACACCTGCTTCAATCGGAAACTCTGCGGATCGAGTGTTGTTTACTCTTACCATAAAAGTTCTCCCAACATGGTAGGAGTTAACTAATCTTACTATATATGTAGGTATGCCTGCCAACAGGATTTTAGAGATGAGACCTTCAACCCATATACCGAGTCAAAAGCTTTTTTCATTGTTCCTTCACTTATCAATCGCGGCTACGAGCCCACATGATCATAGGATAAAATTTACTGCTATAGAAGTTCCTGTCAACTATTCAAAAATATAGAATTCGATTGTCATCAATCTTTATATTGAAATTAGCGGAGTCAATGTCAAATCATTCTCACTATTACTACTCATTTTCGATTACTTATTTTTTTAAACGAATTTTGTAAATACTGATGTGAAATCTTATTTTATTTATGATCATAAAAATGACAGTCTAGTAGTTCATGAAAGTCGTGGGAAATGAAATATCCTATACTGAAATGATCATTACAGTACAGTTTGCGATGTAGAAATGAAAAAGTGTTTCACAATCGGCCAACTTCCTTGATCGGTAAAGCGCATAAAATGGGCATATTTCCATGTGGTGTCGTAGAAATAGTGTTTTTTACACACTGTTCATAAATGTATGCATTCTTGAAAAAATACAGCATTTTGCCTAAAATTTTATTATAAAATATGACAATTCATAATATAAAACATTCAAATTAATGACACAGTTGCTGGAATTTGGCAATATAATAACTGTAATTGAAAAAACTTCATATAAGAGCTTTTTGTACAACTGTCATTAAAAATTACGTTTTTAATTCATTGACATATGAACTGAAAACTGACGTTTTCACAATATCACTTTTAACACTAGTGTTTTTTTGTGTTGTACAAAAAAATGTGTATGAATTTGTTAAAGAGTCGGCGCGCTAATCGGCTTTTGTGTTTGTGGGAGCTGCCACTCGACCAAAAAAATAGAATAGAGTTCTATTTACTAAACTCGACCGTGTAGCGTGTACTCGACTGCCAGTGAGCTCGACTAAAACAAATGTGTTCAAACGGGTCAAGTCAATTACTGGACCACTTGACTGAACTACTGGCTGCGTCTGAACTTTGATTAAGGTCTCGAGCTGGAATTATGTGCATTTCATGTTTTTTGCGTAGCAATCTTGATTTTTGAGTTTATACTACCTAGAAAGTTGATGGTCATGTGTTATTAACAATCAAATCAAATAAGATCGACTAAAACAAATGTGTTCAAACGGGTCAAGTCAATTATTGGACCACTTGACTGAACTACTGGCTGCGTCTGAACTTTGATTAAGGTCTCGAGCTGGAATTATGTGCATTTCATGTTTTTTGCGTAGCAATCTTGATTTTTGAGTTTATACTACCTAGAAAGTTGATGGTCATGTGTTATTAACAATCAAATCAAATAAGATCGACTAAAACAAACGTGTTCAAACGGGTCAAGTCAATTACTGGACCACTTGACTGAACTACTGGCTGCGTCTGAAATTTGATTAAGGTCTCGAGCTGGAATTATGTCCATTTCATGTTTTTTGCGTAGCAATCTTGATTTTTGAGTTTATACTACCTAGAAAGTTGATGGTCATGTGTTATTAACAATCAAATCAAATAAGATCGACTAAAACAAACGTGTTCAAACGGGTCAAGTCAATTACTGGACCACTTTACTGAACTACTGGCTGCGTCTGAAATTTGATTAAGGTCTCGAGCTGGAATTATGTCCATTTCATGTTTTTTGCGTAGCAATCTTGATTTTTGAGTTTATACTACCTAGAAAGTTGATGGTCATGTGTTATTAACAATCAAATCAAATAAGATCGACTAAAACAAATGTGTTCAAACGGGTCAAGTCAATTACTGGACCACTTGACTGAACTATTGGCTGCGTCTGAAATTTGATCAAGGTCTCGAGCTGGAATTATGTGCATTCCATGTTTTTTGCGTAGCAATCTTGATTTTTGAGTTTATACTACCTAGAAAGTTGATGGTCATGTGTTATTAATAAGATCTAGCGAAACTCACCAGCGTGAAGCTGGCAGCTAAAGCTAGCGGCCAAATTTTCCGAACATTCCCGATTGATCAGTGGCGTGTGTCCCTCTTTTTTTTCGGGTACTGGAAAATTAATATGTATTTATGCCCCGATGGCCGGATGCACGGATGGAAAGAACATGTTGGAGAAAAATGAAGTTTAGAATAATGGCTGTGTGGATTTTTGAATTCATCCGAGGCTTCCACACTGAAAAAAAAAATTATATTATTCTTTTTTCATCTTTTTTTCCAACAACTGTTCAGACACTATTGAGCCAGGTGCAATCCCTTTTACTTCCAGAACAACCCTGTACCAAAATAGTTCCAGTATGTTTAGTTTGTAGAAAATAATGTTATTATATTTTCAATTTTTTTTATTTCTTAGTTTCACCCTGTAGGCAGCTTCGGCAGGGACTTTCGTTGATACATTTATAATCTTCTTGCAATGGACTATACCTATACATAATTTGAAGTTGACAGTATGTCTAGTTTGTGAGAAAATATTATTATTATATTTTTAAAATATTCAAGTCTCCACCCTGTAGTCAGCTTTGGCAGAGAGTTTCGTTGATACTCTTAGACTATTTGTGCAATGGACTATACCTGTAAATAATTTGAAGTTGACAGTATGTTTCATTTGTGAGAAAATAATGTTAGTATATTTTTAAAATATTCAAGTCGCCACCCTGTAGTCAGCTTTGGCAGAGAATTTCGTTGAAACTTCTAGACTCTACTTGCAATGGACTGTACCTGTAAATAATTTGTAGTTGACAGTATGTTTAGTTTGTGAGAAAATAATTTATTTAATTTTCAATTTTTTTTTTATTAGTTCCACCCTGTAGTCAGCTTTGGCAGGGACTTTCGTTGATACATTTAGAATCTTCTTGCAATGGATTATACACAATTTGAAGTTGACAGTATGTTTAGTTTCTGAGAAAATAATTTTATTATATTTTCAAACTTTTCAAATTTCCACTCTGTAATCGGTTTTGGCAAATTATTTTGTTTAAACTTTTTGAGAAAATAACTCAGGAAGCTACAGAACAGTTCAGAATGGAACTATCATGATATAGGGTTGTTCTGGAGGTAAAAAGGATTGCACCTGGCTCAATAGTGTTGGAAAAAAAGATGAAAAAAGAATAATATAATTTTTTTTTTTTAGTGTGGAAGCCTCAGATGAATTCAAAAATCCACACAGCCATTATTCTAAACTTCATTTTTCTCCATGTTCTTTCCATCCGTGCATACGGCCATCGGGGCATAAATACATATTAATTTTCCAGATTTTACACCCACCAGTTCAATTTTATGATTATCCATCACTTTCACATAATTTTCAATATTAAAATAATAATTGACACCATGTAGTATCCACCAGTTCATTTCATGAAATCCTGCATTAATTACAATTTCAGTACCCGAAAAAAAAAGAGGGACACACGCCACTGATCAATCGGGAATGTTCGGAAAATTTGGCCGCTAGCTTTAGCTGCCAGCTTCACACTGGTGTGAAACTCAACTTGTAATTGCAATCGTCCGACTCACAACTTGTACCCATGCATTCATAGCTTCTTGAATAATTCAACAATCATAAATTATTTAAACAAAAACTGGGAGAACAATGCAGGTATATTCTCGATGGGTTTTTGGGGGTCGATAAATATAAATTTTGAAATTATTCGGCCTGAAAAGTTGACAATCAAATGTGTGGGTTTGGTAAATCAATTACTAATGCGTAAGTTCAGGAAAAATAGTTATCGTAAAAGAAATTGCTTGTAAAAAATGTAATTTGCGCACATTCCAACATGGCCGTCTTCGTACGCAGGAGATACAAACTTTTTCCCCAATATTGAATAGTTTTGGTGTCTGTAAATAATATGAAGGAATATGTGTTGCGGCAATTCAGACATGAAAATGAAATTTTTTTTCCCAATATTTACCCAATGTTTCAAGTTGAAAAAGCATCCCCGGGAAATTAAACCAAATGCATGTTGAAGCTGGGACCTTGTTCTTTCAGATAATTTTAGAGAGAAACTCTCGACACCACTCTGGTACTTATCACGTGTCATTTTTCGAGAAGATACGATTTCATATAAATTGCTATTCTACCTCGAATTACTTGAATTCCCTGAGAACATTGAATGAATGAATGAATGAAGAATGTAAATATATTTTCTTCAACATCAAACCCTCTTCTGATACCCTTAACATGTTAGTTATCGTGTGGGAACTGATTGAAATCTGATTTGTTCATTAACAATTTGAGTCGGTCAAAAAAGTTCAAAAGTTGCAAAGGTCATCACAAAAAGAAGACGTAAACCCTGTACATTCAAATGGTAGGAATATCACACACATGACTCGAAAACTATAACTTATCTTCAAGTCGCTATAATTTTCAAGCTACAAACATATAAAATTAAAATAAAGGATAATTATTGACAATGTTTTTCTTTTGCAAAATCATTATTTCTTTATATTAACAATTCCGCTGATGCTATTGTGCAGGAAATGAAGCTTCGTTTGGTATATTAATTTCCACAATATTCTTCCACGTTATTTCAAAAACTAATTCCATTGGGGAAACTGACAGATCATTTTCAAATGATCTCTTTCGCGAGAAATAAGGGATGATAATTTCTCAAACTTGGAAGAAAAATATCTTACGTGAATAATCTAATATTCCAAATTTCATCAACTTTGGTCCCGGTTATAGGAAAATCCTCTGATGATTAGACTATAGCATTGAAAAAATAAATAGTTATACCTACACGGAAAAAAAATTATTAGTAGCAAGTAAATTTGCTTTATTAGCCACAAAAAATATTAGATTCCTGAATTTGATTACTTGCTGTTATTAATGTAATTTGAGGAACATAATGTAACCTACCAATATTAAACTCTATATTAGAAGCAAACTTCTCATTTCATTAGCCTCAATCGGCGTTTTATTTGCAGTAACTGCTCAGCTTTATAACTACTAGTGACAGGTTTATTTGCAATAGGTACTCAGGTTGATAACTACTAGTGACAAGTCTATTTGCAGTAGGTGCTCAGTTTACTAACTACTAATGGGAAGTCTGTTCGCAGTAGATGCTCAATATGATAAGTACTAGTGACAGGTTTATTTGCACTAGTTTATTATTGTCTTACCTTTAATAGTTTTCATTCCATCTTTGGTATCGGGATACACCAGACTCAATTAATATATCCACTTGCCCTCAGTTTACAGTTATTAGTTCGTGAAAGAATCATTTGTGTTTTAGAATACATAAAGAAGCAATGATTCAGTTTATACTCTAAGAAAGTGTAATTTCATAGCATATATAAGCTATCCAAATTTACTACTCAAGAAAAACTAATGTAGATAGAGATTGCAGTTTTTATGAGAAATGTATTCGTAGACTATTTGTTGATATCGAAAGAAGTATACAACATGATGGTTCTTTTAAAGAAATCACCGCCTCTAGCCACCCTTATTGGATCACCCAGTACTACCTTTTCCAAAAGTACTGTCGAAAATCAACAAGTAGGTAAACACCTGCATTCTCGTAAAAACGCCAAATTCTACTGCTAATAAATTGTTGTATTATGCCTGTAACACGAGTTTCTGTTGTAATGATATACTTTTCAGAAACCCAAAGTTGATAAATATGAAACTACACTTTTCCAGCGTTAGTAAACTGTTGACCTGGCATTATACAATGTGAATTATCTAATGTTCGAACTACTTGCTGTATGTGAACAATATTATAACTACAAGTTCATGCGTTCAGAATTCTCATTTTTCTAGAGACAATATGATTTTTTTTAAACATAGGTATTAATTTTCTTATCACAATCGAAAAAAAGTCAGAAAAACGTTTTACTTGGACCATTTTTTTCCGTGTACTATACAGTATCGGAAACTTTTCATCTGGGCTATAGACAGAAATCCACGCGAGCAACAAGGAACGCAATGATATGATAGTACCACATAAGAGAGACTACTACTGCACGCCTCTCCTGTTACCTCGCCCGACGAATCAACAGCTCACGTCGATATCCCTTCCTCGATCGAGTAGAGGAGAAATTATAATGCTGTCTCAACATATAGCAACCTATTCTTTACGCTTTCATGAAAACACCATACCCAAGATGAAAACTTTCCGATACTGTATATGTCATACAGGTTCACCTCCCAAATTATATATGTAATCGGCCAGAGTTAGGAACACATTCAAAAAAGACAATCCCGTCAATAAGTCGTCTGCTTTTAATTCATTATAAATAATAATAGGACGAATTACAAGGTTCTGGTTGGAGTCACTTAAGTGTGTATATATTTTTTATTTTCATCAGCAATTTAAAGTCACGCGATTGCCAATGGTGCTCTATAGGAACCCAGGCCCAAAATTACCAAAACAACATGATTGATACCAATCTCGCTCCCACGCAATTAGTTTAATCACCAATAATGAAAATTGGATCAATTCAATGATATTTCAGCAAAGGAAGAACTGATTGTCTGATAAGTTATGGTATGAGAATTTATAGTCGATTTTATTTCTCGTGATGAAACGTACGCAGAAAGTACAGTATCTATTGCTTGTCTAGAAAGCTCTGACGACGATTTGTTTGTATTTGGAACTTTGGCAAGAGTTTTTCTTTAAAATAATTACCCAATTCCTATTCCTACTCACAACACTGATAGATATATTTTGTGTTTTTCTGCTTATTGCATTCGAATTGTATATTTGTTAGTTGATTAATTTTTTCTTTAGAATTTATGTCTGTCTGTGTTTTGGATTCAAAAGTTGTTGAAAACCGATGAAAATAAAATAATTAAAAAATATATAAACCCCTCTCCCCCGGAAGGCTAGGTAAAGAATAGAAAAAATCAGGCGGTATGAGACGTCCAAAATTACAACAAAAAAATAATGTCTCTCGGGTGCCGAAATAAAATCGGAAAAATCCGTAAAAATGGTTGAAAACCTAGAAATGTTAAATTAATTGATTTGAAAAATTATACACCCCCAACCTCTAGAAAAACAGTGCGAAAACTCTCTAGAAAAAAAAAAACGAAAAAATCCGTAACAATAGTAAAAGCGTTGGACCATTGAAAACTATTATGCTGAAAGTCAGATAGAGAACGCGTAGGAATTCGAAATTTTATTCGATGGTTTCGAACGTCGAAGATTATGGCGAAAAAATAATATTGGTCAGGAACTTGGACCCCGCCCCTTCTCGAAAAAATATGTGCAAATAGTAAGAAACACTGGATCGTCGCATAATATTATTAGAGCAAGTTATCTCCCTTTCCCCCTGAAAGCCAGATAGAGAAAGCAGAGTCTTACATTCAGTGATATGATATGGGGACAAAATATGCCGAGATAGCACGGGACGTCCCAATATTTACATTTCTAGTACGTCCATTGGAGGTACGATTTTAATTATTTTTCCAGGAGTTGGAAAATATTTGTGTTACAGTATTTATTCACGATTGATATATAGCGATCAGTCTGAATTAATGATATACATAAAATAAAATTATATGAATATTGTCAACAAAATATAAAATAAAAAACGTCTGTTTTATTGAGGTTTTCTCTTTACTAGATTAGATATACTGAGGTGCTAGTTTTAATTTTTTTTCGAAAATATGGATGGGATATTCATAAATCTGTTGTGGAATCATCTGCAGCTGAAAGACAAACTTAGATAACCTCTTGGGAGGTTTTCATGTTGAAAAGGGAAAAATTCTATGAAAATTGAAAAATGAAAAATGTGATTTATTTGTAATATCTATCAGAAAACAACTACTTTCCCGGCTAAAGCCACGCTGGACATTGAACTACATCTGATAGATATTGTTAAAAAACTGAAAATTGTCTAGGTGAGCAACAGCGAACTAATAGCACTTGCATGAGTGACTCCGCACCACCTGTTAACGAGGAGTGGTAGCTTAGGTCTGTTAGCCGAGATGCCAATAGAACATCGTAGAAAATCTCTCGATACCTCCAGAAGTAATGTTTCCTATTATAAAGGTCGTGCGAGCCGCCGATTGACAAGTATTGAATACGGAAGTATTTGAATTGTAAAAATAAATAATAGTCCAGTGATTGTGGTGTACTTATATAAATTAGCGTGAATAAAGAATTTCAAAGTGAAATTGAAAAAGTTTTTTACAGTGTAATTGATAGCTATTGAATATCAATCAATCAATCAATTCTTTATTGGTGCTAATACACGAATGTTTACACAAGTCAGATACATAGTGATTATAATATGAAAATAAAAACGAAAACAATGAAAACAATAAAATGACACTATAAAGAAAGTTAATTGATATTGTATAGTGTGAAAGTCAAAAGTAAAAACTTCGTCGAATAAAATTGACCCCTATAACCTCAACTTTGATTTGACTGTGCTATATCATTTGACTGAATTTCATAATATATTTTATGAATAGTTTGGCATGCGGGTTATATATAAAGATCAAAGCTAATTAACTTTGAAGAGACTCAACAGTGGGTACATACGAACTCAAAACAGCACCTCAGTAGAGAGGACGTCAGAATCAAATTCCAAATGATTCATCAATGAACAGGAGACTATTACCGAGTGATGTACGAACTTATTAATAACGCTATGAAACATTACCTCTACAGTGAAATTAAAATACGAATCAAAATGAAATTAGATTTTACTTTACGTATTTGAAAGCTGAGAATTTAAAATAGGCGATTTATTTTGCTCCAATGAAAACCCTCATTACAACAGACACTGTATCATTTGTCATGCTGTTAGATAATTTATTTCTTCGTCAAAAAGTAGCTTGAGAACTGTATGCTGAAATTTCAAAGAAAAATTTCAATCCGTTCAAAAGTTAGCATGGGGGAGGGTTACTTTATGGACAGACTGTACATATATTATATCCGTAGAGTAGAAATCATTGTGTTGTTGATGATAAGCATATGATAAGATCCAGTCAAGGCATCCTGCCAAAAGAAGAAGTCGAAGTATAGAACAGAAGAACAGAGAAGCAAACGTGATGAAACATAACCTCCAAAAAGATTTTGTGCACGCAGAAAGAAGATACTTGTTTTGTAGTCAGTTTGATGATTTTGTGTATCAATTATACTGTCTAGAAACCAATTATTTTTTAAGTGAACATTTTGATCCCTATTTCCATTTTATTCTTCCTAGTTTTTCAGACTAGAAACAGATATTTAGTTTCTAGAGAGCTGTAAAAGAATTGATTGATATTCCTCCCGAAGATGGTCACTTGGTGACTCAAGCACAAAATTGTGATTTGGTAAAGGGAAAAAGCTTCAGTATATTTATCACTACACCAAATGTTCTGAACATTACTATGCAAAATTGTGGTTTTTGTGTAACTATTTTCGAAACGAAAGATTGCTGCCATACAATCACAAAAAATCATGAGTTATTGTATCACGAATAAAAAAAATACATGAGATAATTCATAACATGTATGAAACACCTGTTTTTGAACCTACGTTCAATGAAGATCTTTAAATGGTCCGGGTCAGACCCAAATTCTGTAACATCCTATGTCCATAGGACGTCCGTCTACGGGAAACGGACGTTCTTAGGACGTACTCAATATCTGAAGCGAACGTTTTAAGGACGTCCATGAGATGTACTTGTGTTATCTAATGCACTAGTGCTTTTTCCCAAACGACAAATTATTAAAGAAAGTGCAGCTTCTCATATACAAGTAAGAGAAAGTTATTATCGAAATTATTAATCACAAGTGTGAATTCAAATATCAATCAAATCCATTTTCTATTTTTAGATAGTATACAAAGAATCATTCCTGATAAAAACCTTTGCTTCATCCCAAACATGAATTTATTGCAAACACCAGAATTGAATTTTCAAGAATGCATGACCAGCATAAATCAAATTGGCTATTACCTAACCTTCAAAAAACTAGGATAAATACAAATGACATTTAAATTGTTATTGGGGTCTGGATTACAGGTCTTCTGTATTTGTCTCTGAGGTCTTGCTCAAGTCTGCTCTCGTGTAGGTCTGTTAGTAGTCTGTTCATGAGGGTTTCTAATCTACTAAGTATAGTAACTGCATGTTGTCTCATCAGTCTCATTAGAACCCGTTTGGTATGTACAGCAGGGCAACCATTGAAGAAGTTAAAGAAGGCCTGTATCCTTTGCCTGTATGTGTGCGTATTGACCCCAAACGGTCGACCAGTATAACATGATAGGCAGTTGGATTGTGTTGATGAGACGCAGTTTCAGCTCGAGAGCCATCATGTTCTTGCTGCGTCCTGTGAGCGGCCATAGCTTATGCTTTGCGGCTTTCGCTAGTGTAAGACGTGCCTCTGGAACGTGAATTTCGTGTATAGGGTTTCGGGTAAACGGCTTCGTCTACCCGGTCATAGTCACATTGCCCTCTGGTGTCCTGCGTCTCTCCGTAAACAGGATGGCATTGCTTTTGTCTGCATTGATCCAGATCTTCTAGCGATTGATCCAGATCTTCTAGCGATTGATCCACATGGTTCGAGTTCGTTAACTTGGCGTTGGAGTTTGGATGTCACCCCCGGGTCTCGTGAGATTATTTGGCGAAAAACACCATGTCTTCCGCGTATATAGAGTGCAAGTTTGCTCATGGGGTCGTCAGCTTTCGGCATTTTGGCGGTGTATATGGAAAACAGGTGCGGTGATAGCACCACTCCCTGTGGCACTCTTGCTTCTAATGTCTCTCGGAATGAGAGTAAGTTCCCGACGCTGCATTGGCCATCTGCGTAGTTTGGTGATCAATCCGTCGCGCCATAGTCTGTCGAATAGGAAGACTGCTCCTGATATGTGGCCTCTTCTCTAGCGTTTTCAGCTCTGGATAGTCGAGTCCACTATGCTAGTTACCTAGAGTTCTGTCTAGTGCTCGTGTCGGAATCCGAATTGTTCGTCTGGTAGGACAACCAACATTGCCTCATCGTGTCTGAATCACTCTCTTTGCTACCTTCCTCATCGCTAGTGTTAGGCTGATGGGACGGTGATTCTGCAGGAACGTGTGGTTCTTGCCGGGTTTTGGAATCATGATCACCGTTGCTCCTTTTCGGTCCAGCTATCTGGAAAGTGTCTTAGCATGGCTTCAATGAGCCTCACTAATAGTTGTAATAATTACGCTCAAAAAGTAACAATAAAACTAGGAATAGCGTCTTCGAGAATAAACGTGTCAAATTGTGAAAATTGTACTATTGATATTTACAACAGATACCTTATATACAGTTAAATGTTTCTGATTATTCTTGTAAGTTTCTTAAAATGAAACGTTCATAAGTTCTTTTTGTTTCTGAATTAATAATCAATAAAAATGCGTCGAGTCATGAAATTTGAGTTGCGTAATCAGTTTCATTGCGCAACGCAAATGGACCAAAATGAGTGGCGTAATAGCTTAAAAATTAAGCAATCGAAGATAAACGATAGATATTTTATGGAACATTTTATTTATTTTCTGTAAGTTTCTGATAAACTTGTTCAACAATTTCAAATAGATGCTCATTGAAACTTTTTTTCCTATAAAATAGCATGAGAATCAACCCGATCAATATACGGTACCTATGTATGATACATCATGTATTTTGAAGTATAAGCAATGATTGAACGTTATTTTCTCCAACATGAGGTACCTATGATTATAAAAAAAATGTCAACAAAAAGCTGGACCACCATGAAAAAATATTATATTGAGTGACCGCAACTGAATGAATTATGTGGTCTCTTATTAATAAAACAAAGATATAAAAAGTGTGGTTCCATGTTATTTATGAAACAGAATAGCGATTAAGGCCAGAGTTGATTCGCATGTAGGACGGTTAGCTCTAATGATGCTAAATCGATGTTATAAGAAACGCTCATAATTACTGCTTTCGTCTTAAATTTGGTACAGTGTGTATTGAATAGACTCATGAAATCAAGTTCAATATCACACACAGGAAACACTTCCAGAATATAGCCCAATGAAGCATTAACTACCATTGAACTTTAATGGGAATTTGCCGCGTTAATATAGTTATTTATGTAACTGGCGCATAAATAAAATTTCCATTAAACCAAAGTCTAGAATTTCGCTGCCACATTCATGAATCAGTTGACATTTTTGCTAGCTATCCCAGATACACCAATGTTTTTTGAAACATATTTCAATTTTAATGAAAGTTTAATTATCTGGTCAGGTGATACATCAAAAAATGAGTTCAGAGATTTTCAATGACAACGTTTCAGCTCTGAATTATGAAGGGTGAATAATTCATGACTTCAGAAAAATGCATAAACCGTTTGACATCACCAAATGCAAGACAAGAACCAATATAATGTACGTAATTAGAACATTGATACTACATACTTGTCAATAATTTCATGTAATATTAATTGAAATGGTAAAACTTGAAATAAACGTATTTAGAATGAGCCACGGCAAATAATAATAATAGCCGTTCTCTACCCGCACAGGCTATGCCTTTGGGTACACTCTACGATAAAGAGGGTAGTATAATTATTGTATATTCAGAAATCAACACATCACTTAACTTGGCAGCAATGCGAGAAATACAATAATAGAACTGACCAGTTGTAACTCATACTTGTTTATCGGAATATAATGAGCTCTTCTTTTTTTTTTTTTTTCTTTGGTGTGTTGGCATCGACTACTATGGTCATTAGCCACGTGTTCTGGATATGCCTTGTTACTAACTTCATACGCCACCTTAGAAGCGTATCGATAGGCGTGCCGATTTCACATTCATTGTTAGATTTACCAAGAAAAATATATTATTCTTCGACAATGGCAAATGGATTTTTGTCTTCTGATATATCCTTAACCTCATCAACACAATAACACCGTTTTTATTTTTATTACAGCTCCTCCATGATTCGAGGTTCCTGGAGTCTGGTACTTGTGATCAGTAAGTTGTTCATTCTGCTCTTCTGCCATTCAATCTTTTTGAAAATGCATGTACTTCGTTTATCAATTTTATTTTATTTAGAAGCAACCCTATATTTAACAATTGAACATATTTACGGTCGCTCGAGTTACGAATGCAAGAATTTGGAAACCAGGTTAAAACATTTATTTTACAAATTCGAAGTGAAAATTATAATAACAACTGTATCATATAAAATGTAATGTCAGACTGCCTCTCCGATAGTTCTTTTATCGGGCGTTGAGAAGAAAGCCTCGTCAGCGGAACTGCGGACAATCCCAGAGTCGCATTTGTCAGTGACGTAACTCCTCCCCTCGAAGATGAAAAACTATTTTCCAAAAATCGTTTTTCTTTCCATTGGCATGGCAGTAGTTGATGGTTCGGGTTGCGGTGAAGATTTCTTGTTCCATATTGAGTGTTTATATTTGAATGTTATGAACACACATATGAACAATACGACGATAACACACAGGGGGATTGTCCAGCCATGTACCATAGATGTATTTACAGCCTGCAGGGGTGTAATTCGGCGTGTCTCTTCTCGAAGTTCATGCAGTTTATCCAGGGGGGTGTCCTGGATTTTTATTGGTGGCATGGACTCAATTTCGACAAACTTTGCTATTGCCAAATCTGGTAGCAGTAGGGGCTGTTGATGTGTTTCAGTAGCTTCGTTGCGGTAAGTGTCCGTTGGTATTCTGAACAGGCATCCTTGAGGAACAGCTATTAGGTAGACCCCTATTAGAGTTGCTATATATGTAGTTCGGCAAGTTGTTTGAACTCGGGTTGGATTCTTGAAGATCCCTATATAATGGACTTCATCGACTTGTTCGATTAAATCAACATCGATTTGTATTGGCGTCCGTCGGCATCCTGAAGGGGTGGTGCCAATATTCAGTATTTGGAATACACAATCCATCTTGGCCTCCCCAAGGAGAAGGTCGTTGTATTGACAATAGTAGGTCCCATGGACATCCATACATGGTGTGGTAGAATATTGAAAGTACACTTCATTCATAGTCAGATAGGGTGCCGGTGGAATAAGGGTAGTTTGTTCAGAGGTTGGGATAGAGTATAGATGGTAATGTGTATATTGATTTGGAAATACTAACGGAAACTTTATTACGAAAACAATTTTGCTTTCTTTCTGGTAGGTGCCCACGTCCAAAATATCATAGTATTTATGGATGTTATTAGATTCAGTACCAAATACTAAATTTTCAGGAAGGTATTGTCGTTTTAGAATTTTGACTATAATTTCTAACTCGTTGATATTTATTATGCTTGGGTGAGCTAGATTCATTTTCGAGAATGCAATGGCATTCTCCAGATCTACAAGTAACTGGGATATAATGAGTAATGATGAGCTAATTTGATCAAAAGCAAATTTTGTCTCTAGTAGATGAGTAAAGTTATATACAAACGTGGATAGATTAGAAGATATTCTATTTATTCGGTCTGTCACGATATCTTCGTTTCGTTTGAGTAATTTAATTGTTTCATCAAAAGTTCCTAGTTTGAAGGGTAATTTATATGCCTGGGTTTTTGTCAAGGGGTATTACTTGAACTTCCTGGCTGAGTGTCATCAACAGGAAGGATCTGGAACAAGGGACGTTTTAAATTTGATTTATGAATCTTTTTACCGTCTGCTGCATTAATTTTGGTGTTTTCATCAGATCTTATTCGAACGATTTTGATTTTGGGAAGAATTTTATTACGCGGAGTTGTTCCCTTATAGGCAATATCACCACTTTGATAGTCTAATGGTTCTTCGCGAGTTTTATTTAGATTTCCAATGTTTTTTTCTTTTTGTTTTGTAAGTCTTTCATTTAGAATCTTATACATTTCTTTGGTTTTTTCTTTATGATTTGTTACATATGCGCTTTGAACTCGATACTCTAAATCGATATTGAAAGGATCGGAGTTTGAAATGTGACCTGTAGTAATATCAACAGGTCTCATTTTTGTGGCTGAGTGGATGGAGTTATTATAACCTAAAATAGCATAGATCATCAGCTTGGTTATGTCATTTTCTTTATGAGTGCCTTGCAGCAACCGGATGTGTTCGGCAATGGCCGAGTGAAATCGTTCGACTATCGAATTGGATTCATGATGGTCGGGCGTTCCGAAATGTATTTTGATTTTGTGAAGTTTTGCCAGTTCCTGTATAATTTCATTTTTGAATTCCGAGCCACTATCCGAAACTATCATTTCAGGAATGCCGTGGTGACTGAAAAATATAATCAGTTTGTTTGCTATTTCGATACCGCTTTTATGGGTAAGAGCGTAAGCCTGAGCGTACTTCGAAAAAGCATCCACTATGGTCAAAAACCTTTGATTTTTTATCTGATAGATATCGATATGGATGATTTCAAATGGTTTCTTTGTGGTCGGTGTAATTGAAAATTTTTGATTTGGGGGATTTCTATCATATTTATTTGTGTGACATATTTCACAATTATTTATATACGATCTGAGATCGATTCCTAATTTGAGCCAAAAGTAGGTTTCCCTGATACGTCTTTCTGTTTCTACAATGCCTCGGTGGTTCGTTTTTCCTTCGTGGTATCTTTTCAAAATCTGTTTTTGTTCGTCACTGTTGGTTACGTCTTCTAAAATTTTTGTACATTGGATAAATTTATATGAAGAAGTTTTGAATGTTCTTTGTACTATTTTGCAGAATTTAGGCATGATACTATCGTTTTCTGAATACAGGGCGTATCGGAATTTCGGGTCTAAATATTCCTTGATAAACGTGATAATATTTTGTTCTAAATTGTCTAAAGATATCTGGGCAATAATTCTTCTTCTTGTGGAGAATATTTGTACAATTTTTGGTAAGGCTGGGGAATGGAATACAGTTACAATTTGGACTTGGTTCTCGTAGTTGTTTAGCGGGTTTTCCGAAATAGGTATAGTCAGGACGGGGTTTTCTTTACTAGTATGGACGGTATTGGTATCGTCTAGCTCTAGTAAGTCAGGTGGTTCATCAATTTGTCCGATAATTGACTCTGTTTCTTCGTCTCTGAGAATGGAATTTTCGTTTCTACTACAAGGGTTAACAGAGGGTTGGAGTTCTCTGTCGATAGTTTTCTCAGTTTCGTTCGCGTGAATTTCAACTCTTGATAGAGCATCCGCGTTGGTATTCAATTTACCACGTTTATATATAATTTCGTAGTCAAACTCCTCGAGTCTGAGCCTCCATCTAACCAGACGGGAGTTTGGCTCCTTCAAGGACATGATCCACTGAAGGGGTTTGTGGTCTGTTAATATTTTGAACTTGCGCCCAAAGAGATAGGGCCTAAAATACCGGGTGGCCCAAACGATCGACAATAGCTCTTTCTCTATTGTCGAGTAATTTTGCTCTGAGTCATTCAGAGTTCGTGATGCGAACGCCACTGGCCTGTCTGATCCAATAGGACCCTGCAAAAGGACAGCTCCAAGGGCAAAATTACTTGCATCGGTGGTGAGTACGAAGGGTTTTTCAAAATCGGGATATATCAAAATAGGTTCATTAATCAGGAGTGTTTTGCAATGTTCGAAACAATTAATAAAAGTAGGGTCGTGAATAATTTTGGCACCCTTTTTTAAGCAAAGAGTTAACGGTTTGGTCAGCTTGGCGAAGTCCTTTATGAAGCGCCTGTAGTAACCCAAGAGGCCTAAGAACCCTTTGATTTGGTTAGTAGTCTTGGGAATAGGGAAATTTTGGATAGCCCTGATCTTGTCGGGGTTTGGTTTGACACCGTTCGTTGTTATAACATGGCCTAGGAACGCTGTTTCATGCTTCAGAAATGCAGACTTATGCATTTGAATTTTGAAATTGGCCTGCCTCAATTTTTGGAAAACCTTACTCAAACTGTCGATATTTTCTTGTAATGACGTCGAATAGATCAAAATGTCATCAAGATATATAAGACATATTTTGTTAATATACTCTTTCAGTATATTATCAAGACATCTCTGGAATGTGGAGGGGGCCCCTTTCAGACCCATCGGCATACGAAGAAATTCGTAGTGCCCTCCTTCAACATTGAAGGCTGTTTTTTCAATGTCTGCTGGGTTCATCCGAATTTGATAAAATCCAGACGCTAGGTCCAGAGTCGTAAAGTATTGGCAGCGTCCAATTTTGTCTAGGACATCTGTGATATTAGGGATAGGATACCTATCGTCTACTGTCTTTTCATTCAGTTTACGATAGTCGATCACTATTCTGTCTATTCTCCATTTTCTTTTGCCCGAAGCGTCAACCTTCTTTGGCACAATCCAAATAGGCGACGACCATGGGGATTTGCTGGGGCGTATTATATTTTGTTCCAGCATTTTATTTATCTGTGAGGTCACCTCTTGTTTGTGAATGAACGGGTTACGGTATGATTTAGTGTACACCGGCGTCTCATCCTTCAATTTAATTTCATGTTTCACTCCAGTTGTAGACGTAAGTGGTTCACCCTCTATATAAAAAATATCCGAATAATGCCTGCACAATTTTAAAATAATTTCTCTTTCCTCATTATTCATGTGATCAGTTCTAATTAATTGAGTGATATTAGATCGATCAACTTCCTGCAAATTTTCTGTGAAAAATACTTCGAAATGTTCATTGAATCGTTTTCGTTTATACGTGGAAATACTTGAAGGAAATGAGTTTCGTTGCATCGTAATGGTGTAACTTTAACCGGGTATAGCATTACGAGTTTGATATTATCATTTGTGGGATTATAAATCTCCACCGTGGCTAGACTGTTTTTGACCTTTGTCAACCGTTTCTGCAATTTTGCAAGATAGTATTTCTTGACTTGGTATGATGACATCACCGGCTTTATAATCAACTGGAATTTCTGCTGAAATTAGGCTTTGTTTCGAAATAATTTTTTCAAATAAAACAATAGGGTTAGACTGAAAATATTGGATATCGATCATTGAATTTGGCGTGTTGACTACGTTATTGACAAGATCTAAATTGGATTTCAATAGCTTTAGGTTATCAACGCCTAATAATCCGTCAAAGACATTGTGAAATTTATACAAAAAGAATTTTAGTTTTTTATCTGTTTTGAATTCTTCGAAAGCGGGGATATTCATGGCAAATTTATGCTGGGATGAATTAAAACAAGTAGACACAGTGAAAGGTTCTTCGAATATGAATAAACTAAAATATTTTTTGGCTAAATTTGGGTCCAGAAATGATTTAGTCGAACCTGTGTCGACCAAAAGTTTCATTGGTGGATATTTTATTTCGATAAAAGGCAATATTCTTTCATTAATGTTGTGTGACTCGCATACTATGTTTGATCTTGGAATTCTGTGATTTGGGGAAAATTTTCATGGTCGTTTTGCTCTTCAAATAAACTTCCTAATTCATAACCTACAGCTCCTTCTTCTGAGTTATCGTAAGAATCGGGGTGGTCTTCAGGGTATTCGATTTCGGGACATGAATTCTGTTCGGCATTGAATAATTCTTGGGAAGTGAAATTTCGTGTTTGACCATTATTTTGGAAATGATTATGACGTGGTTGTTGCTGTTTCAGTGAACCGTAAGAAATTCCGCTCATTGGCGTTTGTTGATTATTCGGCTGTCTATTTGGTGGGTTTTTCCAGACATTTTGCGAGCGACCAAATACCTGTGTGTTTGTTGGGAATCTTTGAGGTGGACGGGTGGTTGGTTGTATCGGTATAGGTGCACTGGGAAAATTTGAAAGTTGGGGGACGTTTCGACCGAAGTGCCGGTTAAAATTGGGATTGAAATTTGGGTTGAACTGAATAGGTTTCGGATAATTTTGATGAGCTGGGCGTTGCATTAAATTTGGGCAGTTGTTATGGTTATTTTCTGCAGATTGTATATATTGATTTCATCATTCATTATTGTCAAGGCTTGTGGTAGAGTTACAGGGTTTCGGGCTCTAACTCTAGCACTAAGTGGGTCCCTCAAACCAGTGAGAAACACTCTTAAAGTTTGATCAGTAAATATATTTCTGTGACTCACCCTTTCAATTTCTGTTAGGATGTGTAAGTCAATGTAATTACAAATTGTATTCAACATGTGAATGCAATTAGAATAGAATTGATGTGGGGTTTCTTGTCCTTGTCTCAATGCCATTAGATTCTGTATTAATGTATTGAGATCTCTTTGATCACCAAAATTTTGAAGTAGGGTAGCTCTTATTTCCACCCAATTAGAAGCATTATAAATATTAACTGTTTCTTGTGCTGGGCCTTTCAATTTTGAAAATATTGTATTTAGTATCAAAATATTTTGTGGACAATTAGGTTCAACTTCATTGTAATAAGTATCAACAATTTGTGAAATTGTTTTTATAAACCTAGACAAGCTGGTTGGGTTACCATCGTATTCCGGGATGGTTTTCAATAAGTCGGAACTTATAACTGGAATTTGCACTGGGGGCATTTTGAATTTATTTACGAACTCTAGTAAATTATATTCTATGCTAATATATATTTATATATAATTATGTATATATATATATGTTATATGTGTTCAATTAATTTGTGAGTGAAATATTTTCAGGAAAGGAACTCTGTGGATTCAGAGGAGTCTGACAATGAATGAAAATATACTCACAATAAAATAACCAATACCATTCTGGTTGTAGTTGTGGCTTCCTGGTCTGCTTCTTGATTCTCTTCTTAAGTATGAACCGCTTGATCCTCGATGGACGGTGGTTCGCAAATCTGAATTAACAGTAGAAACTGCAGAAGTGAATTTTCGATAAATCCACAACTTCCAGATCCCTATCGACTGCGCCAGTTACGAATGCAAGAATTTGGAAACCAGGTTAAAACATTTATTTTACAAATTCGAAGTGAAAATTATAATAACAACTGTATCAAATAAAATGTAATGTCAGACTGCCTCTCCGATAGTTCTTTACCGGGCGTTGAGAAGAAAGCCTCGTCAGCGGAACGGCGGACAATGCCAGAGTCGCATTTGTCAGTGACGTAACTCGCGTATCATCTCCTCCTACTGTTTGAACAATCTCGGTAAAAATCTCGGTAAAGGGTCATGTAGCTCAGTGGTTGAGACTTTCGCGTTCGAAACCATTGACTGCTGGTCGGCTAGGTTCGAATCCTTAGCGACTACAGATTATTATCTGATCGCCCGAAAAAGTGCTAGGAATTGCACGTTAGAAGGAAAGACCTCGTTAATCCTTGGTTCGCACGAGTTTCGACTCTTGAGGGCTGCCGTTCGTAAGGGGACGACAGCTGGTTACCAGAAAAAAAAATTTCTAATACCCCATTATCCAACTTTAAGTTTTTTCTTGCGATATGAAATCATGCACTGACTGTTTTTTTTTTTTGACAACATATGAGATATCATGTGCTCTTCTGTTTTTGAATTCCTCTTACTTTCTTAAAGTTCAAACAGTTTTTCAATTCAGTATGTGCTGCTGCAATGCACTTGATTCATCGCGAGCTATAAAGGAAGAGAAATACACAATTCAATGTAACTTCAACAAAATTAATGCCGCTGGGCACCTAATTTTTTTGTTGTGCATTTTTTGTTGTGAACTACTGGCGTATAGACTATAGAGACAAAGCTCATATACAAATATTCCAAGGGAAACGATAATATTCAGTGTCGGAGGTCATATAGTCGAGGTGGCGTTTGCTAGCCGGGCACTAGCCTGCGCAGACCCTCGACCCTATCTAAACCCTGATTCACGAAAAAATCCTATCCCAAATTAAAGTTGCTGGTCAACGATTTGGTTTTTTAAAAATGTATTTATTTTTAAAATGAATACAATTGCTACATATCAGCACGCTGTATCAAATATATATATATAATAGATTATATATATATATATATATAAAACCAGTTAGATCAAAGATACTCTCAACCAAAGTAGGGAATATCCTTTGGGGATACCGTCATAAATAAAAGGCCTGGTGGAAGAACAATTCTTGGTTAAATTGTCAAGCTTTCGAAAAACTTTATTTTCATTATCAAGACATCTGCAATATTAAAAAGTGTGTTAACATCACTATTAAAATATTATGCAAAATCAAACTTACTAACGTGAGGATATCCAAAAGAAAATAGCCATTACTTTTTTCTTAGTCATCAAACATACACAGTTTTTTTAATAAAACCATTGGAGAATTAACATATTAAAACACTGTATAAGTGGCATCTTATCTCAAACAGCGACAATTATTTAAAATACTTGAAGAGTAAAGAGGATTAATTATGATTAGTTTTTTAAAAACAAACTTATTTCTAACGGACCCAGCGTCGGGACACCGCTCGTGTCGAGATGCACACAACAGATCACAGAACAAGAAGAGCACGGAGAGCAACTAGTCAGTTGTCAGAATAACTTGTGAAATGTCAATCTCTGTGTGCACGGGAACAAAGCGATATTCCACGCTGAGTGACCTCTATAGAGGAGTAGTAAGAACTAGAAATGGGATTAACATTGAAAAGAAAACATTGTTTTAAACAATTTCGATAAAAAACCAAAATTGATCACATCAACTGGGCATCATAAGTGTCAGAGACCAAAAACAGAGACCAAGACCAGGGGGAACACGGGGAGCAACTTGTCAGTTGTCAATATCCCTGTCATTGCTAACCGCATCTGAGCTGTGACAGCTTAAAACGTTATCAGTTGAGCGCCAACTATGGAGGATTATATGTACTCCATATATATATATAGAGGTTGTGAAGGTTAGACGACTGTCTAAGTTAAAGAAGAATCCTTTAAATTCGGGTATGCAGTCAACAAGGGTATGGAAAATAAGTGTACTCTTTTTTCTATTCAAGCTTTCGAGTCATTTATTGGCTCTTCATATTCAACATGGCCTCCATAAGAGCCCTGTTGGAATTTTAAATTGTTTCTCAGTGTTTTTATTCTAACATGATCATTTTTAATCATAATGTATAAAAGTTTCACCGATTTTGATATTTATCAAGAGTGTTGTCTGTTGTGACATGATATTTCATAAAGCACGGCGAGAGAAAGGGATTGATTGATAACTTTTAGTTCCTGATGAAGAGCCAATAAATGACTCGAAAGCTTGAATAGAAAAAAGAGTACACTTATTTTCCATACCCTTGTTGTCTACATACCCGAATTTAAAGGATTCTTCTATATATATATATATATATATATCTATAGGAGAGAGGTAGTCTTTGCTGACTCGTTAAGATCAAGCTAGGGAAACTTGTTGGGTAAGCAGCATGCAGGAAGTATACTCTTATAACACTTTATTCCAATATTTCGACAAGTATTATTGTCATCATCAGGGAAAGCTATTATTGTAGCTGAGGGTGGGCAAAGCTATTATTGTAGCTTTCCCTGATGATGACAGTATACTTCCTGCATGCTGCTTACCCAACAAGTTTCCCTAGGGAAAGCTATTATTGTAGCTTTCCCTGATGATGACAATAATACTTGTCGAAATATTGGAATAAAGTGTTATAAGAGTATACTTCCTGCATGCTGCTTACCCAACAAGTTTCCCTAGCTTGATTATATATATAAGTGCAGAATCAGCAATACTGCTTATAGTAAACAATTCGAAACTATCCATCTATGACTCCCATCTACCCTTTTTACAGGTGTGTGAAAGCAAAAGCAAGAAACAAAAAAGGTTTATTAATAGAAAATTAAGTTAGGAGGACAAATATTACATATCCATTGTCGAAAATGTGGTATTATGACTTATAATTCACTAGAGGGGACATCATTATGATGCCCCTCATATTTTACATCCACATGAAAATAAACTTGAATGTACTTTTTTGGACAATATTTGTCCTCTTAGCCATCGATATATAAAATAAGGTCGCACACAGGAAAACAGAATAAATAATCTAAAACTTTCGCGATACCACAAGGTAGGGGTAAAGGAGGGAGTTTTATGAATGAATTGCTTCCTCGGAGCGAGGTTTCCAGAACACTGAGAAATGTTGGACTCCAACAATAAGATGTCAACTTTCTGATATGATAGGTAATTTATACAGGTTGTTCTTCAAATATTGGGCAATACTTTTGCTAATATATGTTATTGGTGAAAAATAACACTAGGTAATTTTTGTGATAACTTCATCGATGTCCTTGTGATTATGTATTCAAGGAGTAACAATGTCGAATAGGGGCAACGTTACGTTCAGTATATGGGAACTTGTGTTATTTTTACCTTTACAATATGTTTCCAAGTACTGCTCAATATTTGCAGAACACTTTTGTATAATATGTATCCTCTGGTTTTATTTCGCATATAAAATGACCAATGTGCTTGCCGTTCCGATTCTCTTCTACTTCTTTGGAGTAGTAAAATGGACTCAGGAAGAGGTGCGACAACTCGACGTTAAAACTAGAAAAATAATGAATCTTTATTGGAGCTTGCATCCTAAATCGTCTTCCACAGACAACAGGGAGGCCAGGGGCTTTTGAGTTTGGAGTGTCTACATAACAGAATGGTGCTGAGTTCAGATCCCTTTCTCTGCATGGTGCGGGATTGGAGCATTCATTTTTAAGGCAGCAATCCGGGCAGCCGATGAACTTGGTCTCGTATTCGACACTGAACGGACCCAAACTCATCGAGTTGGAACCCGTTCAGTAAAAAGCTCACATCAAAGCTGCGGAGACTGAGGTCCTCCTGCATAAGGATAAGCCAATGGTTGAGGTCTCCTTCGAGAACATTGAGGACCTTGGCTTATCCAAAAACCTGACCTTCGCTTTCCTCGGGTCAAGTGAGCTGAAGTGAGTTGAGGGCCCGTCGAACTTCTTTATTATTATTGTTATTATTATTATAATTATTATTATACAAAACCAAGGGATTCATAATGGCTTTCCAGGATGGTGTTTTCAACACCCTGGTCTACCGTAGCCATGTGATGGGTATATAGAGTTCGCCGACACTAGATGCATAGCGTGTCGTGGGCGCCTCAGACCCTTATGCATTTGCTGTCTGCATGTCCACCTCATGCGTTTTTAACTTATATCCATAGACATAACGCGGCTCTACGAGTGTTGTACTACCATCTACGACACTCGTACGGTATAGACGAGACACCGGTGTTGCCTTATGCTCCGGGGGATATTGAGTCCGTTGTGGAAAATGAGAAGTACCGAATATATTGGAACTACTCATTCCCCACCCTCAGGCAAACACAAACCAATAAGCCTGATGTAGTGCTTCTCGACCATCAAAGTAAGACGATTTTCGTATAGAGTTTTCGGCTCCTGGCGAAACGAACATCCTCCGAAAAGAGGAGGAGAAACGGACTGAATATCGAGACTTACTCTTTGAACTCCGCAGGCTCTACCTAAACCATTCTGTCAAAAAGGTGGTTCTTATCATAGGGGTCCTTGGTGGTATGATGGACACACTGGTCTCAAAATTAAAAATCATACAAGCTTGCCGTAATATGGCAGAAATCTTAGCCGGACGAATGCAGAAGGCCGTCATCCTCGTTTCACTCCGTCTGCTCAGGGCCCATGATTCTCGGAACCATGATGAATGATCCAGCGCGCCCTCCGGATGTATCGGGGCTTCGAGACAGGGCCTGACTGGAACATCCTTTCAGGAAAAAAATTAAAAGAAAACAAATAAACAAAATAAATAAAAAAATAAAACTTTATTAATTTGATAAAATTTTACAAATAGAAAAATTAAGAAAATAAAAAATTATGGCGAGATTCAGATCAGTTACCTTCATACAGATGTGTGCAGGCAACGTGTGCAAAGGACGTTCAGAAAAAAAATACAAAAATTACAGTTTTCACATACGTATCAATGTCATGAAATAATGTAAGTTGGTCATTTATTTAGATACTTGTTTTAACATCAAATATTCACTCAGTTTATTTCCGAAGGCTGTATGTATAATTTTTTTTAGTTAGTTCAGAGTGTAAGTCAGGTGATGGCAGGTAAATTATAAGAAAAAGATCTCTTGAATAGTTCTGTATGGTGAATCGGTGTTGTTATTGTAAACTTGAAATGTATATCTGTTCGATAAGTGATCTTATTATATAAGTAAGCAGGAGATTTCAGTTTCATAAACTCATATATATTATAAATGTTGTTTTTATAAACTTATTGCACACAATATAGCACTTCAAATCAGCTTTCCTGCATCCACACGCTCCACCGCATTTTTTCGCATTTGCATGAAATGAAATTCAATAAGGTCTCGGGTGCTGGAGACTTTATGATTGTTAATGGAGTTAGCCCGTTGGAGCCCAGTTTTCAACCCCAGCCTTTTTTTGGATTTTTTTTGGATTCCATACCATTTCTAAACGTGGCGATACGTCCTAAACGCATGATGTCGTGTAGCATCCTTCGTTGGGGGTAAAGTTGCAAGACTGAATTTGCTATTGAGTGTTACTTTGACGAAACGTTGCGGTAGCGGATGTCTTCCAAGTTTCCTTTTCCATGTTGTCACCCATCCACTATGTCTTATTTTTGAGCATATTGATCTCTAAAGATACTAATGATGACATTGAGTCTTGTGTTTTTCTGTACAAGCAAACAAAATTCGTAGCCACTGAACGCATTTAGAAACAGGATGTTTTCAGCTGGTGCTTCATGTTTCAAACTATTCGCAGAATACGCAGTGTTTCAGCAGTTTTTCCCTTCCCAGTTTTGCTTTGGGATAGCGGTAATGCTGTCAGCAAAACCTAAAGAACGACGCTTTGATAATCAAAATACTTGCATATTTTTTGGCCTGCTCATCTGTAATAGCAGCTTTTTCAGCAACGAAACCAGACGGAATTCATTTTTCTTGCAAAACTTGAGCCAATATTGTTCCATCGAAAAGAACATCGGCCGACATCTGCTTTTTCTATCGACGACGTCTTTTTTCTTCACCATCAAATGGATAACAATAGAAAACAATGACTGCTTGTGAACCGAAGTGATTCTGTACGTATTGAAGATAACCACCAAAATAAAACGTCTTGGAGGCTGGAAGTCAACGCTGAGGGTTATTTGGATGACTCCGTAGAACAGAAGAAAACCACCTCGGATAAAACTCTTTCATGTACTGACAACTTGTAACCGATGCCGTTTCCGTCATCTTCATGCACCTTGCAACCTACGAGTGTTACTCTCAACAGCCAGTTACTATTCTCACTAACTCACTATTTAATCAAAAAACGATTGCGATAGGTTTAAAGATAATTCAATTCTCCATAAGAATGATCTTTAGTAACACCTTATGAAATACGCTCGTTTTCTCAGAAAACGTGATTTAACGCCATCACATTTCAGGCTCACGCTAATCTGCAGGTAGTTCAGGCAGGGCCGGAAATTAGATTCGTCATAACTTTGCTAAAAATGATAGTAGAAGGAAATGAAAAATTGTATATCGTTCCTGGAGACTTCTACTTCCTCATGCAAATATAACATGTGAGTATCTGAGTTCCTAAAATGTGTTTTGTCCCATTTCACATAACCCTTCTACCATATTTACGGAGGATCCGAAAGTCATGGATATTTTAGTTGATATGAAATAATTATACTGAAGCAGGAATCAGTACCCTATTTGGACCATATGCAACTCACCTATAATCCTGGCAGTTTCTTCAGTAAATGTTGAAAATAATCTCTCATACACATCCTACATGAAAAATTAAGTATGTGATTTCAAGCTTGAGGTTTGCACTTCACAATAGTGTTAGTAAACATATACGCTGTTTATGAATAAGCGATTATTTTCAACATTTACTGAAGAGAATGCCGGTTTTATGGGTGAGTTGAATATGAGGCAGGAGTAAAACAAAGTAATTTTTTTTTGGCATGTATAAGTGGGACCTGTCATACTACTTTAAAATTCTTGCATATAGTCCAAAGAGGTACGGGTTGCTGCTTCAGTATAATAATTCCATGTTTACTAAATTATTCATGATTTTCGGATCATCCGTAAACATCTCCGTGAAGTACGATAAAACACATTTTAGATACTCAAATACTCGCATATTATATTCGTATGAGAAAGTAGGAGTCTTCAGAAACGATATAAACTTTTCCTTTTCCTTCTCCGATCATTTTTAGCAGAGTAATGACCAATCAAATATTCGGCTCCGCCAACACTTTCAGCGGCGGCGGGCGTGAACCTGAAATTTGATGTCGGCGTTCAAACACGTTTCTGAGAAAATGAGCGCATTTCATACGAAATCACTAGGAATAATTTTTGTGGAGAATTGAATTGTTTTGACCTTGTTGAGTTGTTTTTCTGATAAATCATATACTTTCCAAGATTACAGCAAAATTTATTTATTCATTTTTAAACGAAAAAAAAAATATGTTTCACCCCTGGAATTTTGGTAAACAATTTTTTTTTCGTGTTTATCATGGTTCCAACTACTAGCGTACCAAGTTTTGTGGTGCTACAATCGATCCTCGTCTCAAAACCCAATCGTACTGGATTAAGAAGAAAAGGCGTTTTCGCTATTGGAAATTGAACACAACGTGTTTCACCTTGTCAAATGAAGAAATTGATGAGGATTCAGCTGAATTCAAATGAGCAGAACACTTCTATCCACGGAATTTTCCAGTATTCACTGGTGACAATGAATATTAGTTATTCGGTTCCAAAAATATATATTTTGTAAATGTTAACGTGTGTTTCCACAGTATTATGAAGATTGACCCAATTCGCTAAGAAATGTTTTCGGGGGTAGTTTACGCTTGCCAACTGTGCGTAGGTCCTCTGCCACAGACACGCGTGCCTACCACAGGTGGTCGTCAAATCATCAGATGTTTGGCATTCAATTCTCTGGTCCACAAAATGTGGAGAATGACTTACACAAAACAAGACGAAAACAATTTTTTCTACGACAAACAGAACGACACGAACAGAAAGTGACACATCTTCGCACAAGTGCGTAAAATAATCACCTATGTGTAAAATCATCAACTGTGCGTAATAGTATATTGTAGAAAAGGGAACATTCTCCATGAAAATTGAAAAATAAAAAATGTGAATTATTAGTCATCATTTTATAATATACGATATAACATAAAACATTCAAATTATTTTATTTTTATTTTATATATACACGGACATGCCAGTTTACAAAAAACATAAATATTTAAGATGTTTGCGTTACCTTATCAATAAATACAATCATAATCAACTGAAACTGAATTATAACAAATTAATTTGCCTCATTTGATTTATTAGCGAATATGTGGACGTGTCGAATAAATCAATTATTTTACAATTTTTATTTGCCTATTTAACTACCCTTGTTATTGACTCATTTTGGCCATAGTACGCACTGGGATGAAGAACCATGAACAGTTCTGAAATTCTTGTTCTTTGGGGATTAACAATCAGTTCATTCAAATTCGGTCAACTTATAGATCATTTTACAACTATGTGCAGAAATCTCAAATCAATCTTAGCTCTTCGATGTTCCAAATTTGATAAATTTGAAATGTTCAAACTGTCAGAATATTTATAGTTTCTTCTCCGATTTCCAAGTTTCGATGCACAATACCTTAAATAGTTATTTATCCAACAAGTGCAAAAAGTAAGTGCAATAAACAATTTTTGCACGAGTTGCATACAACATTTTTTCTACGTTCATGCAAAAAGCAAAAAATGATTCATCAAGTTACGGCACTGGGTGTTGAAAAATGAAAAGCGCAATTCAAATAATTGATTATTACTATCGATTTGTATTGAAACAGATCACTATCTTCTATTTTCCATAAACAATACTCATTCTAAAACTTTCAATTCTTTAATTGTCAGAAATAATTTTTGAATGATGTTTCTATAACCACAGTTGCATTATAAAAATCAAAATCATAGTAGCCGTGAGCGCGTATGTTATCACGAGGTGTGGTCATAGTACAGACAGTTTGCTCGATTCAGGTAGACGGTTTAGAACAAAGTGGATCAGTTTTGATTATCGAGTTTTTCTCGGAAAGGCATTGTTTGTTTAGCTCTAGCTGCTAACATTAATACAAAATAATATAAAACTGTTTAAAAGGTATTGCCATTCTCACAGAATATCTGCTAAATATGTAGTGGGTTTGAACATTTATGTTTGTCATGCTGACAGCACTTTGAAATTGAATGACAGATGAGTGCAATAAAAACTTTATTGCACTAGTGCAATAAAGAACTTCTTTTTCCACTAAATATAGTTCAATAAAGTTTTGCTTTTTGCATGAATGTAGAAAAAATATATTTCTCAATTATATTAATATCCGCTTGATAAAATGGACACTTAGAAGCCACACTTATGTCGTCCCCTTTGATGTTCAGTGGGTCTTTTTTGATGACCTTCGCCATTTTGTTGGGATGCTAAAGGTTGGGACACAAGAAAGAGTCAATTTCCCCTTTCACAAAACACACTTACACATGTGTTCTGTGGCTCCGATCTCAGAATATCACATACCGTGTGTTGCAACATAACATGTTAACAGAAAGAATTGTTATTATTTAATGATTATTTGACTTATTTATTCTATTATCATAGATTATATGAGTAAGAGTCGAAATTTTCCAAACACTGAATTCTTCAGGATTTGGCGACATTGGAAATTATTTAAATTTATATTACGTATCGTTGTAAACAATAAATTCAAGTTGCAGGTGATGGAATTATTCGTAATTTTACGGAATAAGTCTGAGACTGAATATACTTTCCAGTTTGTTTTATTTCTGATCTAAGAAAAAATTCTTTTCAGACACTTTTTATAAGCTTTCTTGTGATTATGGCAGCTTTAATATGAGACGTTTCGTTATCGAATAACCATCACAATCAACTTGTCTGCTTTTTTTCAAATCGCTCATTTAAATAAATACAGTTTCTGAATATTTTTCATTCTGAATTCAATGATGTATCATATATTATGACGGTTTCATTACGTTTCAGATCAACCCTCAAATTTTGAAGAAATTTTCGAGATCGAGTCTGAATTAATAATATTTGGGTGATTGGGTATCCTTAAAATAGAGACAATGAACAGTTTGAGCTGACATGTTTTAATGATTGTTGAAAAATTTATTAAAAAATCGTGATGATGGCTACATAAAATCTGAAACGTAATGAAACCATCAAAAAGGATACATCATCGAACTTTTTTAAAACTGTTTAAAAGCAGGGTCGTATCTGAAAAAATTGAATTGGTGAAAGTTGATCGACGAAATGTCAAAAATATTTTTGAAAATTTCATTACCCTCTATAGGGATAGTCCTTCTGTTGAAGAACTTTTTTCCATTTAATCAGAACTGTGTATTTATTACACATAGTGGACATTCTTACCTTGAACTGACTATATCGAGGATGAAAGAAAACAAATTTAGGAACAAATATACAATACACCTTAGAGTTTTATTTGAACGAATATTTATAAATAATTCCAACAATTACAAACAAAATGCTAATTTTATATAAAACGAATGGCATGGAATGAATGACATTCTTCACAGAATTTCTTATACCAGCAATATCGGGGTTGTCATGAAAGCGAAATGACTTTTTCCTCAACCAAAGACTATAAGATTACGGATTAGACACTTGGCACACTATATAGTTATTGCAAGATTTTGAAACCCAAGACCCAAGAAAGTTATTCACTTGTGAAAAAATGTCAACTGGTTTTTCCCTACAGAAAAAATGTCAACTACATTGCAGGCCTGGACTACTTAAAATTTAAGTATGTGAATAGTTTTCCTTTGTTCACTTGGAATGCTTCTAAATGCAGCACGCATATTCCAATGAATGATAAATTCTTATTCTACAAAATAGTTTCATAACGTAACCCTTAGGCAATTGATTGCACGGAGGATGATGCATTGCACGGAGGATGGTAATAAACTGATGAATGAAATAATTCCCACGTCTTGGCTATATCCCATGTGCGGGAATTCGGAGGAAACTTTCACTTGGTTTTTCCCTACAGGGGAATGAAATCATTTTTCGACGAATCAAATGACGAGAATAAATGTCACTTGACGTCAAATATTTGGACAATTCATTGTCGTTCCGTGAGGGTCGTCCTTGACTTTTTTTAGGAGTATGGATTCAAACGTTATTATCTAGTTTCCTCTCTGTCCAGGACAATAGTTATTTATGATACAAGTGTTAAAAGGTGCATTTTCACGAGCAAAGTAAAATTACTTTTAACAAATGTATCATACTAATTTTTTTGTACAACAGTTACTGCTAGTAAGAAAAAACAAAAAAATTATAAGATCCATAGGGATTCGAACACACGATCTTTGGATTACAAGGCAGACGCTTCAACTATAATAAACCCCAACGCACCTTATTTATGTCATTATTTGTCAGTAATGAAACACATTCTACAGTTAGACTGAATACTATTTCGTTTCTAACCTCTAAAAGGAATTAAGTATTACCAATTGCACAAACGGCCAAATGTATGTCTGAACTTTTATAAATGATTACTCTTGAGTAGGTGTTCTTATTATAATATCTGATTGAAGTGTTTCTATTAGAGAGATCTACATTACTGAGTATCCATCATCTCATCTGTCATTCTACTTTTAACACTAGTGTTAAAAGTGATTTTGTAAAAACGTCAGTTTTTAATTCGTATGTCAACCAATTAAAAACGTCATTTTTAATGACAGTTGTACAAAAAAACTGTTTTTGTGATTGTGCTTCACAAATAAATAATCACGATTATAAAGTGCATATATCTCTCATATTTCATTACATCTAATCAAATAGTTGATGGATATCTGATGTAGGTACGTATTGCGGACATTTCATTTTATAAAAATCGGAACTTGGCGTTGTTACCCACAATAACCTTTATAACACGGTTTGTTTTATTCTTGAAGAATTCGCACGCTTGTGAGTGTATTTGACAAGGATTTTCATACAGGTATAATATAATCCAGCCTTTCGCAAATTTCCTATACTATAGTAGTTTTGTCGGCAGGCATCGAGCAGAAAATGATTCAACATACTTTGCAATGTTTCCTGTAACAACTATAGCAAATGCCAATCAAAAAGAGGTGACTATTTGCAATACTATAGTCTCACTGTTCTACCGATCATCAATGCAGACCCGGTCAGGATGAAGATCTACTGCTCTTATCCGACAACCTGTATTGAATGGTTGAGTATGTTGGCCAGACACCAACTTTCCTTTGAATTTCACGCTGTTCTCTCATACGTATTGAATAGTATTTTTTTGTGAAGCCCAAATTTGAAAAACCCATTTCGTCTATTCATTTTATCGGAGTTTTGATGACTTTATCTCAACTATCAATGAATTCATAATCAAATATTGCTCACACTTCCATACATGAGCTCACTATTCCATAAACCTCCCAACTGTCACGACCCTTCAGTTTTACCTGGTGTTATGTGAAGGCATAATGAAAATACTCTGAATGTATCCTTTATAATTTGATTTTTCAAATGACAATGAATCCAATATCTCACCTAATTGAAATCAGGAGCGTGACTAGAAAACATTTCAAATCAGATTATTTCAATAAAAAAGATAGACCCCATACCAAGAAGTGGAGCATCAATACAAATTCGGTGGTCGAACTGAATCCACTGAGTTGTCGGTCAAGGACGGAGTTGGTGGTTCAATATTTTGATAACTCGAAAATGAATATTTGGAACCTTTGGTATGAATACAATTCAAGAGATATAAGCTACACACACACACACACACACTACAAATATGGTGTAGTAAGCATATAGCTCTTCTGGATTAACTTTGTTGGCGAAACGAACGTCGAGTGTCGAGTGAAAGTGACGGTTTTGGGTAGCTTCCATTTCTTGAATCTTGATAAATGAACATTGGGTGCCTACGGAATATCTCAGTTATTGTATGAGGTAGGCTTGTGAAATTTGGAGCATCGATATAATGACATAAGAGCTAGAATTTGAGCATATTAACATGTCGAAGTTGACTTCCGGTCTGACCGGAAGTAACATGAAGTTTCTTATTTTAAATGGCAACCCTATTTTTTTTTTCTTTTCACGTTATTCAGCATTCAATTCCCTTTCTAATGACATATCACGAATTGGTATGTAATCAGAAACTAGGTCAACAAAAATTATTATTGAAATTCACTGAGTATAGGCATTCGAACCAAAATATTAACAAGTAGGCTGATTAAGATGTATTTTGGAATGAAACAAAAAAGAAACGAGAGCTGTCATGAACGCTGCTATCCATATAATTTTTACGTTCCAAGTGTTAGGGGTTGCCACCCGGATGGAAGGAAACACTGATATTTCACGAACAAGTATATTGAAAAGTATAAGCAGTAACAGTTCACTTGAAATCTAGTTATAGACTGACTTCAACAACTCCTATTTCTATCTTAATCTAAGTATTATGCAACCACTTAATCATATTTATGCGTCTGACTAATGCTTCAGTGTACGGAAGATGTACCGTCATGTAGTGGGATGATAACACTCGGCCATCCTGCGTTTCGATTGTCCTCAATTGATCTTCGATACCCAACCTTCAACAAGAAATACACTGAAGTGTTATCCACGCTATGTGAAAACTGTTAGTAGCATCCTTCACACCACCTATCGGTAGTTCCGAATGGTGCCGGCATATGGGCATGTCTATGTGTTGCCAGCATACGGGCATGTCTGTGTGTTGCCAGCATACGGGCATGTCTATGTGTTGCCAGCATACGGGCATGCCTAAGTGTTGCCAGCATACGGGCATGTCTATGTGTTGCCAGCATACGGGCATGTCTATGTGTTGCCAGCATACGGGCATGTCTAAGTGTTGCCAGCATACGGGCATGTCTAAGTGTTGCCAGCATACGGGCATGCCTATGTGTTGCCAGCATACGGGCATGTCTATGTGTTGACTCACCTTGTCTATGTTCGGATCTTGAATGGTTTCATGTGCTCGAGACAAACTACGGCTCCGTATTGAATGATTTATTACGTAAATATGCAGCTAGATCAGTTGTGTTCCGAATTCTTGCAGCCTCGGCAGATGATTTGATATTTTGATCACCTATTGCTCCCAAAATCAAGGATATTTTATCCTCTTCTGAAATGTTGAGTCTCAAGTTATCAATTTTAGCCAAATGTAAGAAAAAAAATGTATACAAAGATTTGCCTTCTGCAGGTTTATGATTCATTAGGTTCTGGAATAACGAAAAAATGTCCCGCCTGCATCGGAATGTTTCCATCAGTCTTTCTTTCCACATCTCCCATGTGAACAAAAACCATTTAACGTCATTGGATACAAGACTGTTATACCAAATTCGTGCGGTTCCTACTAATTTACTGGTAGCTTGAAAAACTGTATTTTCAGAAGTCCATTCATAAATTCGAGAGCTATGATCTACTATTTCTATCCAACGGTTAATATCGTCTGTCAAAGGATTGAATTCAGGAATCACAGATGAAGCACCTACTGACTGAATCGACATGCCACTTACCCCTGGAGTTCTTCTAGTATCAACAGTTTGTCTGGTACCTTTGTCTGCCTTATGTTTATTCCTTTTGGACTTACGGCGTCTTCGTTTACCATCGCTTGATGATGAGGAACTAGTCGATGAATCAGACGTTGACAAACGTCGTTTCCTTCGTTTTCCCATTCTGTTGAGTTCGTTTCACCACTTCTGATGTTAGGGGTTGCCACCCGGATGGAAGGAAACACTGATATTTCACGAACAAGTATATTGAAAAGTATAAGCAGTAACAGTTCACTTGAAATCTAGTTATAGACTGACTTCAACAACTCCTATTTCTATCTTAATCTAAGTATTATGCAACCACTTAATCATATTTATGCGTCTGACTAATGCTTCAGTGTACGGAAGATGTACCGTCATGTAGTGGGATGATAACACAAGTAGTGTTTTTGATTCTGCCATTTAAAAGGGTTTGGAAGTTGAAATCAGTTAGTGAAATATTCAAAAAATGCCCCGTTATTCACGAACCGAACAAATTGACATGCTTCTCATTTATGGTGAATGTTTAAAAAATGCTTAAGCCGCTGAACGATTGTATTTAGAACGATATCCAGGGAGTCAACAACCGTCAAGAAGGTATTTCTAGTGGCTTGAAAAAAAATTAAGAACTGAGCCTGATGTTCAAGAAGACCAAGAAGCATTTGTTATTAATGAGGAAACTGAAATTAATGTATTAGCTTTAGTACAATATGATAGCACAATTTCCTCAAGACAGATTGGCGCCGAATTAGCTATAAGTAAGGACTCTGCTAGAAAAATGTTGAAAAAAACATGGATTTGAACCCTTCAGGTATCAGTTGCATCAACATTTGTATGAAAATGATACTTGAAGGGTTCAAATCCATGTTTTTTTTTAAATTTTCCTGGTGAAAGGCGCCTGGAATATTGTAATTGGTTTCTTCATCATAATGCTGAGAATCACCTATTTAACTATTATATCTTGTTTACGGATGAGTCAAGATTTACCAACATTGGATTATTTAACAGGTATAATACAAGGTAGGTACTGTAGGTACTTTATTTGGATTATTGTCGATAGTCGAAGTGTAAAGTTAAATTTTCCTGGTGAAAGGCGCCTGGAATATTGTAATTGGTTTCTTCATCATAATGCTGAGAATCACCTATTTAACTATTATATCTTGTTTACGGATGAGTCAAGATTTACCAACATTGGATTATTTAACAGGTATAATACAAGGTAGGTACTGTAGGTACTTTATTTGGATTATTGTCGATAGTCGAAGTGTAAAGTGCTAAAAGTGAGAACGGTCTTTTGTTCCAGGTACTGGGCGATAGAAAACGAGCATCAGTTTCGACAAGACGGCTTCCAAGAGAGATTTGCTGTAAATGTTTGGGCAGGGATAGTTGGAACTCATATTGTTGGCCCCATTCTTTTCCAAAGCCAATTAACCGGAAAGAGATACTTTAATTTTATAACGAATGAAATTTCGGAATTCATTAACAACCAGCGGAAATAACTGAGAGCATGTACCTCCAGCAAGACTGCGCGCCTCCGCATAATTCAAGAATAGTGAGAAATTATCTTCAAAATTGCTTTCATGATAGACTTATAAAAACCCATGGTCCATACAGGTGGCCACCAATGTCACCTGATCTTACTCCGTGCGACTTTTTTCTATGGGGGCATCGAAAAAGCAGGGTGTATTCCACACAGCCTACAACTCTACATGAGCTAGAAGTAAAAATTCGGAGAGCTTTCCAAGATATCACGCCCCAAATGTTGAGAAACGTTTTACATGAAATATAACCAGAGTCAATAAATGTATTGACGCTGAGGGAATGCATTTCGAGCATTTGTTTTGAATTTATTTTATCTTTAATCCTATCAATTTGAATGTTTTTTTCGATAAATCTGTATTTTTTTGTTATTTTAAGAATAATAATTGTATTTTTTGGTATTTCATTTCAAAAAATTACTTTCTATTATATCATTAGAAAGTAATAGTTATGCTGAATAGTACAGGCAAGAAAAAGTTGCATGTTCCTATTTAAGTTATGGACCTACAGAGTATTGTTCTTTTCCCAATTTATCCAATCTTTTTTTTTACGGCTTTTTATAACGCTGACGAATGAAAGTAAAATATCACAGTAGTAGCAACTGTTATCAAGTGACGTATGGTTTCCATAGCCAACTTTTCAATTTTTGCCTTTCATTTTGCTTCCACGGCCTACTGAGTGAATTTCAATAATAATTTTTTCTGATCTAGTTTCTGGTTACATACCAACTTGTGATATGTCATTAGAAAGGGAATTGAATGCTGAATAACGCGAAAAGAAAAAAATAGGGTTGCCATTTAAAATAAGAAACTTGATGTTACTTACGGTCAGACCGGAAGTTAACTTCGACATGTCAATATCCTCAAATTCTAGCTCTTATGTCCTTATATCGATGCTCCAAATTTCACAAGCCTACACCATACAATAACTGAGATATTCCATAGGAAACACTTCCGTAGCCACCCGGTATAGTTAGTCAAATGTATGAACCCGTACATTTTACTCATTTGATTCGAATGAAAGTTGAAGGATATTTCACTTTGCACCTTTTTATTAAAATCGTTTTAAAGTGCCATTTTACCACGTAGAACTGTCACTTTACTGCATGGTACTGTCACTGTCAAAAGAACACAGTTTGATAGAAAAGTGTTCATTTGATATTGGGAAGAAACAAACCACGTCAGGCTAGTAAGTTACGGAAATTCTACAGAGGTACCTATACTATGAATATTCTAAAATTTATAGCTTTGTAATGCTTTTTTCTGAAATCGCTCGAGAATGAGTAACTTCAGACCCCAAAATACGCTAATCTAGTATATTTTAGTCCGTTGCTAAGCAACGAACTGTCCCGTATCGAAAACGGTCCGGGGAAATTTTTGCCGGCGCGGCGTCTCAACAAAACGAACTTTCCCGTATCGAAAACAGTCCAGGAATTTTTTTGCCGGCGTCTCAACAATAAACAAACAGTGATTGTCAAGGAAGAAGCGATTTCATAGTCAATAAGATGACATCAATCAAAAATTGTTATACATTTATACAAATTTTTTAATTTATGATAAGGTTGATTGCGATTTCAGAAAAAATAGTGTGTGTACCTGGTAGTAAAAGCACATTCCCAGACTTCAATTGTCGTCCGGGAATGTAATGCTTTTACCACTGGATACACAATATACTATTATATCTATGATTATATACTCACTTAATAAAACTTTGCTTTTCTAAACTTGTTGTTTAATATTCTATTAACACGCTTAGGTATATTAGCTACACTTGTATGTGTGTATCTATCTATGTAACGGAATCTTTGAACGTGACTTTCACCCACTTCCAGATGTCCGAATGATTTGAAATTTGACATGTGTTCATAATTCCGGTATCAATGCATATGACGTTTTGGTTATACAAATAAAAAATGGCGGCTCCAATATGATGGAGGAGATATGTGATTATGAGCAGATTCGATTCAAAATTATTACTTATGTGTGGGTGTTCGGGATCAGAGACATAGAACTTTTGTCAAAATTAATAAATTTATGAGAAAAATATTATAATTGCCAGTTTGAACTGGCAATTAAACATAATTATACCTAATTGCCGGTTCAAACTGGCAAAATTATAATATGTTCGTTCAGCGCTTTTGTAGATTTGTGATTATGATCAAATTCGATTCAAAATTCGCATGTATGGGTTTTTGGGATCGGAGATTATGGATCTTTTGTCAAAATAAAAAAAATCAAGATGGCGGACGAGATTTGTGAATATGATCAGATTTTATTTAAAATTCGTATGTGTGGGTTTTTGGTCTCAGAAATCATGAATTTGTTGTCAAAATTCATGAATCCATGATGGCGGATCCATGATGGCGGAAGAAATTTGTGAATAGGGCCAGACTCGATACGAATTTGGTAAGTGGGGGTTTTTTAGGTAGATTTCGAATTTTTTATAGAAATTCATAAATTTAGGATGGCGGCTTCAAGATGGCGGATGAGATTTGTCATCGGTCATTATGGTCCGAGGTTTAGTAGAAGAGCGCTACTCCTACGAGTGGGCAACCAATTCAAGGAAGACTAACTTTGCTTAACTTTTGTTTTTTGTAATTTATATTGTATTAGGCAATAAGTACAAGTAAACCTGCTGCAATATAACCGATATTATTATTATTTGAATCAAAATTAGTATGTTTCTGGGTCAAAGATCATGAATTTTGACGAATTCAAAATGGCGGCCTATTATGATGAAATTGGTATGTGGGGATTTTTGGGGTCGGGGACGTTCGTAAACTCAATATGGCGGCTCCAAGATGGCGGATGAGTTTTGTGGTTATGTTTTGATTTGACCCCAAATTGGTATGTAGGAGTTTTTGGGGTCAAAGATTATAAATATTTCGTCGAAACTCATAAATTCAATATGGAAGATCCAAGATGACGAACGAGTTTAGTGATTATGGTCCGATTCGATTCTAATTGTAGGTCGGAGATTATGGTTTTCCTGTCAAAATTGATGAATTCAATATTGCGGCTCCAAGATGACGGATGAGTTTTGTGATTATGGTCTGAGTTGACTCTAAATTGGTATGTAGGGGTTTTCGGGGTCAAAGATTATAAATTTCTCGTCAAAATTCATAAATTCGAAATGGCAGCTCCAAGTAGCGGACGAACTCTGTGATTATGGTCCGATTCTATTCTAAATTGGTATGTGGGGGTTTTCGGGATCAAAGATTATGAATTTTTCCAAAATTCATGAATTCAATTCGGGTTGAGTTTAGTGATTATGGTTCGATTCCAAATTATTTTTTGTTAAAATTCATAATATCAAGATGGCGGGTAGGTTTTGTAATTATGATCCGATTCTATTGAAAATTAAGGGTTTTTGAGGAATCCATGGTATGGGCGCGTTTTGAAGGCAGATCTGACAGCTCGATACAATCTGTCTCCTCCATGTTCTACCACAAATATAAGGAAGCCACGCCTAGAGATTGAATCGAGCTGTCAGATTCGTATTTACAGGACAGGTGTGGTGTGCATTGGTCAGGTTGGGGTATTATTTCTGCTTGTGCGTTATAACAAGCTATTGTTCAACTTACTCTGTTCGCATGTCGTTCTATTCTTCTGTCTTTCCAGTTCAAATTTTCAATCTATTATTAAGCACTTGCATCCGATTTAGCTGCAATTTTGTACAGGTATTAGGAACCAATGACGAACAATAAGATAAAAAAAAATCCACCCTCGCCCTCCTCCCACCTACCCGAAGGCTAGACAGACAACGTTTAGAAATTCGGAAAAAATTCTAACGATTTCAGAAATAGAAAATAACGGCAAAAAAAATAAAGGAAGAATTCACGAATATAAAATCAGAAAAATCCGTGAATACAAATAGTGAAAAACAGGTGACCATCAAATGATTTGAATTAAAAAAATTATACCCCTATCCTTCTTTTCGAAAAAAATCTCGCAAAAATAAAATCTGAAAAAATCGTAATACTTAATATTGAAAAACATGGAACCATCAAATAATTCAATTTGAAATATACTTTTTAATAATATTTTTTTAAACTCACGACAATAAAATAAAATCGTTACTTTTGAGAATAGTCTTCATATATGGGATATAGGTGATATACGGAAAGGATATACGTGTACACAGAAAGGATATGCATGCACCCGGAAAGGATATACGTGTACACAGGGGCTAGGATCGTCACGCGAAGCGCTATAGTTAAGCCGCCGGCAGGCCAAGTGTGGGCGCAAGGCGGATTCTAGCGTAAACGGATCCTGCGCCAACACTTATCTATGATAATCAAAAGGCGTTGCAAAGTGGTTATTGTAGAAAACTTTGCTACGTATCACACAGATATAATTCAACTCTCGTAGAAGACAGTAAATGTTTTTTGTTTGATATTTTTCGATTTGGTTAACCGCCGAAATAACTATTTCTCAAATGATTATACTTTTGTTTAGATATTATGCCATATGTCCAGCAGAAAACAACTACTTCCTGGGTGGATACCCCGACAGATATTGAATCAATCAATAACTTTGCAAGAGCTCTTTGCTCTGCTTTGAAATAGGTATTACATATATCATTGAGTATTACTGGAAAGCTTCCTGATTCGACACCAAGATGGATCGGAAGGCAATAAGAGGATCAAGACCCTGCGTGTAAAGACCCGTGACGACTTGCTGCACTGATGAGGAACAAAAATTCTGTTGTTAATTGCAAAAATCAACTGTTGAGTATTTTTGTCAAATATATTGTGAATTCCTTCTGAATAAAAATCTATTTTCCTAGTGTTTTTTCATCTAATTCCGACATCGGCCAGCAGTTGGTTTCCCGTTTGAATCAGGCCCGCTATTTGTATCAGAGAGCCCAAGCATTCTCGTTTCTTCAAAGTGAGGATTCTTGCACATATGTCTGACAGATATAATCAAATATAAGTCGAGGTAGGTATGAGTTATTATCTATTAGACATACGCTATGAAAACTAGAAAAAGGAATATTAATTTCTAACAGAATTTTTCCGACTGTTTCACAATAACTGGTTGTTCATTGCTGTACCGTACTGATGATGAGAACCATGAAGTCTTTCCTTTTTTATATAATATCCATCGCAAAGTCATATTATGAATTCATGCAAGTCTATATTTCATAACAAATTTTTTCTACATTCATGCAAAAAGCAAAACTTTATTGAACTATATTTAGTGGAAAAAGAAGTTCTTTATTGCACTAGTGCAATAAAGTTTTTATTGCACTCATGTGTCATTCAACTTAACGTGCTGTCATCATGACAAACATAAATGTTCAAACCCACTACATATTTAGCAGATATTCTGTGAGATTCGCAATACGTTCTAAACAGTTACATATTTTATATTATTTTGTATTAATGTTAGCACTTAGCAGCCAGAGCTAAACAAACAATGCCTTCCCGAGAAAAACTCCATACTCAAAACTGAGCCGCTTTGTTCTAGACCGTCTACTTCATAGAGCAAACTATAATCACACCTCGTGAAATCAAAATCATAGTAGCCGTAAGCGCGTATGTTATCACGAGGTGTGGTCATAGTACAGTTTGCTCTATGCAGGTAGACGGTTTAGAACAAAGCGGATCAGTTTTGATTATGGGGTATTTCTCGGGAAGGCATTGGTTTTTCAAGTCTGGCTGCTTACAAAATAATATAAAATATGTAACTGTTTAAAAATTATTGCCAATTTCACAGAATATCTACTTAATATGTAGTAGATTTGAACGTTTATGTTTGTCATGATGACAGCACGTTGAAGTAGAATGACAGATGAGTGCAATAAAAACTTTATTGCACTAGTGCAATAAAGAACTTCTTTTTCCACTAAATATAGTTCAATAAAGTTTTGCTTTTTGCATGAATGTAGAAAAAAGTTTTAAAATGTGTATTATTAATAGAAAAATAGATGATAGTGTTCTGTTTCAATGCTGTTCCGATACTGTAGAATGATCGGAATGTTGTGAAGTAAATATTTCGCTCGAAAAAAATATATTCTCTTTTCCCAAATACTGATTATATTAGAACTATTTCCTGTACCTGTAATATTGTTTTCAATTTCATATGTAGGTATATATTTAGCATTAAAGTTGCAATAATTACTTGACAAACTGCTCTTGTTTGCGAGGTTCGTTGCCCTGGAAGTAATCACCTTTATTTGCACGGTAATTGAATTCGTAGAGGATTACGTTTTTGAACTTGTTGGAGGACTGTTGAAAGTCGGAGGTGATCTCCAGAATAAAGTACACTGAGCCACTCGTTTCAATCCAAACATTCCAACAGGAATTCCGAGATACCAACTCAAATAATAAAATTCCGAAATACGAAGTTGAAATTTGGAGATACTGCAAAGGATCTTGTTATCTCAGGGTATTTTTCGGGTCTAAAGGAGCAAATAAAAATTACCTGGATCAGGTTGACTTTGCCGGTTTACTTGAGTGGTTAAGGAAATGCTGAACACGTGTGACACCAATGAAAGTATCAGATTTTTTGTACACAGCTAAAACTATACAAACTTGTTAATATTCAGGGCGTATTTTAGGAAATAAAGTTATATACCCCTGAAACAAACTCATTTAAAACCTACCTATAAAAACGCAGGCACACCATACGAAATATGAGCTATAGCTTATATATGTGGATTAAGACCAAAAGCATTCGAAATATTTGAGATGTCTTAAATAATTATACTTGGAATGTGTCAATTGCAAACACTTGTTTCTCACTGGAAATCTGATTTATATTTCGCATGAAATAAACGATATTACAAAAAAGAGTAGATAGCTTTTTTTATAATCCTTCCAATGGAATGCGCTCAATTTACGAGAAACGAAATGTATTCGCAATTACTGACCTTTAGGGTATGCAACCATCAATACCACACGGACGGCATGAAAATTGCCTAACGCTAATTGATGACAAAAGTGACGCCGTGCTTCAATCAGGGTTGTGATTTGTACTACAAATGTGCCAAATGCAGCACTATTTGATTAAGCACGCACAATTGGAAAATTTGCCAAAAAGGGCACTATTTCATTCAATGCCGTAAATTATTTATAGAAGAAGAAACGAAATCATAAAGAGAAGAAGACTGATAAATATGAAGCAGAATATAAAGTACTTGTCATATTTGCTGATGACAGGACACAAAACGTGACATTGACAATATTCTTGAAAATTGACATTTGACACATAATTCATATTTAAAATAACTTATTTTTAAAATTTTCTTCTTTCCGTAAATTTGTATATTACCTACTTTTAGTTATCCGTGTATTGAGGACAGGAAGAAATATGTGAGAACTTTTACGCATTGAATTCTGGAAGACCTAAAGATTTTATCTCCAACAGACCCGTTGACCATATTCAAATAGTCATCGAAATAATTGAAACAGTTAAAACTACTGCTTAAATTCATTATGAGTAACTGTATCAAATGGACAAGTAAATAGCCCAATGAAATGAAAAAATGACATGTCTTGTAACGTATCATGTTTTAGGAATCGTCGTATGGACTCGGATTCATGACGAGATTCATCAATTCGCCATTCAGAATTGTGACGCGCGACGCGAAGAGCAAAAACGTTACATTGGGAACTCACCCTGAGACAGGTGGCGACATCTACTATCCGTCATTTCAAACAACCCAGTGCAAATGATGCGCATGCGCGATAGCTGGATCACAATCGAGCACTATTTTGCAGCTAACTTGAGCAAAATTTAATATTGCTCCGGAACAACCCATACCTACATTACCTACTACTTACCTAACCACAAATAAAATAATGCGGACGAGGACGACGCAAACGGCAAACAAAACAACCGATAAAAAAAGGCAGTATATCAATAAATAATATCTGAACAAACGATACAAAAAGGGGACAATGGTTTCGTTACAATACCAATTCGGAATTATTAACTTCCGAGAAACAAAGTCGGAATTCCGAGATACGAAGTGAGAATTAAGTACGTTATTCCGAGATATCAAATCGGAATCATACAATTCCGAGTTAGTAAGCCTGTTAGCACAAACATAGAGTATCTGGTATCAGTCAACATTCTATTATTTCTTACTTTTCCTTAAAAAACGTATTCATGTGCTGTCCATTTCGATAGAGTTTGTTCAAAATAGTATATTGAGTATCAAGAACGCTACGCACATTCAACCGATTGAAGACAATTGTTTGGAGGAGGAGCGTAGCGACTAACAAATTATTGTCTGAAAATCGGTAGTGCTAAACGTTTGACACACTCATTGCTTTTTTTTGCACAACCTTAGCATTTTTTCCTCTAAATGAAACACATATTGATTTCCATAGCTAATAACTGAAAAGTCAAAAGTGACATTTCTTGTTCGTTGTGGAGATGATTTTGAGATTTTTTTCTCTTGTGAGAGAAGGGGTGAGCCGCCATCTTCTCTCTTCTATTTTTCCTTCCATTTTGAAGGGGACTTATAACGATTGTATCCATACCTTCTCTACTGTTTGTAATTTCCCAAGTAGCACACCCATATTGGGACAATATTGGTACAATATTGTGAAAATATTGGCAAAATATTCAAATAATAATATTGGCGAGAAAAAAATGTGAACATTCGGCGATATTGGTCTAATATTTAAAAAATAATATTGGTCTAACATTCTCGAAGCAATATTGGCCTCAAAATGTTAGGCGATATTAGTACAATATCGCTGTAGCACACTCACATTGGAATAATATTGGTGAAATATTGGCAAAATATTGAAACGTTATATTGGCCAGATAAAATCATAATTATTTCGGGATATTGGCACAATATTACTTGGGCATTATACAAATAATGTTAGTGAAATATTGAGGAAGCAATATTGGCCCCAAAATAATTAGGGATATTGGTACAATATCATTTGCATATATTGGTAAAATATTTAAAGTGAATATGTTGCCTTGGAAACATTGATGAAATATTTCCAGAAAATGTCGAATGATTTAAAAATTCTACAATTTCGTTTCTACTTCAATTTACCACTGAGTAGATTGACTTGTAAACGCATTGTGAGAAGCCTTATTCAATATATGTTACTATGATTCAGCTGTTGTTCCATATGTGGGGCCACCTAGCGGTTTCTCACCCAAGTTCATAATTCATTTCAATATTTTTTATTGAATATTCAGCCAATATTCAAATTTCAATCCTATATATTTTGTAATATTGTATCAATATCTCTTTTAAATATTGGCGTGAGGTTTTCGTAACAATCTCCATCGATATAGAGTCAATATAATTTTTAGAATATGGATTAAATAATTTTCTGCCAGTGTGTTATCAAACTTGGATTATACAATATTGTTTTTTATCTCTAAAATCGATATGAGAGTAATATTGAAATCGCAATATTGGAGCTAGATGCTGAAAACAACATGTAGGCAATATCGCTCTACCGATATTGGTGAAAATTATTGAACCAAAATATTGACCCAATATTTTATGAAACAAGATACATTCAGAACAGGTTGAGCCAATATTCTACCAATATTATTAATGAAATATTGTTTTTTCCAATATGAACCCATATTGGTTCAATATTATTTTTACATTCACAATATATCCATATTAGCCCAATATGAAAACAAGATTCAGCCAATATGATGTGCTACCTGGGTTGGTGGTTTATTTAATTTTTTTTTTGGAATTATGAGTTTATTGTTATGTTTTTGGGCTACGTTTTCAAGGTTCTTTCTGTCTTTTTTTTCTCCTCTTTTCCAGCTCTTCGTATATGCTTATTGTTCAGTGGTTTACAAAATATTTCAGTTTTGCAGTATCTCCGTTTTTTTTTTGTGAATGTAGACTTCGCGAGCCCCATTACTGTTGATTAGCGACCTCTGCAGAGCCTTGTCAGTGAATTTAGTGAAACTAACAGGTCCTCCAGTCTTTTGTTGGGTGGAAAGCTCGGGGAAATACTTTTTCGCGATCAGTTAAGTACTGTCTGTGAATATGGTGGAATTCACAGGGCCTCCATAATTTGGTTGGGGGACCTCGTTTTTCGAATACTGTGGGCCTCTGCTGAGTCCTGCCTACGAGTTTGGTTGAATTTGTAGTGTCTTCGCTCTTTTGTTGGCTGGAGACCTCGGTGACCTCGTTATTTGAATTCAGTGGCCTCTGCTGAGTCCTGTCTGTAAATTTGGTGGAATTTACAGTCCTCCATAATTTTGTTGGGTGGAGACCTCGGTGACCTCGTTATTCGGATTCAGTGGCCTCTGCTGAGTCCGTGAATTTGGTGAAAGTTGCAGTGCCTCTGGTTTTTGTTGGGTGGAGCCCCGGAGACTTAATTATTCGAATTCAGTGTTCCATGCTGTGTCCGGTCTGAAAATTTCAGGAAATTTGCAGCGCCCTCAGATTTGTATTGTGTGGAGACCTCGTTTTTCGAACTCAACCCCAGTGCCGAATCATGTCTGTAAGGTTCGGAAAATTTGCGGAGTCTTCAGTTTTGTAATGAGTGTACACCACATTTTTCAGAAACAGTGATGTATTTTCCATGTCTGCAAATTTCGGTTGATTTGCAGAACATCCAGGCTTACCATTGAGACCTCCTTTTGTTCTAAAATGGGTTATCTTTTCAATCTTTTTTACTGTTTCCAAAGGTGGGGACCATTTTCTTTGAAGCTGGTTCATTATTTTTCTTAGATTTTGGTTTATTGCCGTCGGTTTTCCTGTGGAAGGAAATCTTGGGAATCTTTAGTATTGCCTCTTTTTTCCGGTTCACAAGTATATTATTTATTGTATTCTTTTCGTTTGTTTTTATGATATTCGGGGTTGCAGTGCCCATGGGTTTGTTATAGATATAATCAGTCCATGCTTGATCTTGCTTCCTAGATTAGATTTGCTTTTAGCACAAACAACAAAATTGTTGGTAAAATTCAAAAAGAGCAGCTAATATGAACAACTCACTATAATTTATTTTTATCAATATTTTTCAACTTTGTAAGCTGAACTCCGCCTATTATGCCGTTATTTTTTATGTATATAAGTTAATGTTATTTAAAAACAACTGGAATGGACAATAAAGACTCTATTATGATTATTATTATTATTATTATTATTCAATTATGTTTTGCATCCTGTTTCATTTTCAAAACTGATATTTTAAATCGCAAAACATAAAACTTATTACTTACATACTTCTTCAGTTGTGTCCAAGGACTCCAAGGCTTTCGGCGGACCAATCCAATATCCGACTGATGAACTGACAAACCCCTATCGACAAAATTTATTGTCTTTGTGACATGTTTCGACACACAGTATCTTTTTCAAGCGAATGAAGTACATTAAACTATTCTTCATTGAAATTACAAATACCTTTTTTTTACCCATTAACATAATTAGGGACTACGTAGAATTATCGCTAATACACTTATAAGTGTATGAGTCTAGTAGGTGTAGGTAGTCCCTAATTATGTTAATGGGTAAAAAAAAGGTATTTAAGTAATTTCAATGAAGAATAGTTTAATGTACTACATTCGCTTGAAAAAGATACTGTGTATCGAAACATGTCGCAAAGACAATAAATTTTTTGGAAATTTTAATCGTTTTTTACCTTAGTGTCATAACTATGGATTTCCATCAAGTAAAGGCCACGTCAATCCAAAACCTATCGACGTAACTTTCATTTTCGATAAATTAAATTACATCGGTTACCGCTGTCTAGAAGTATCGGCAACGCTGTACAGTAAATATGACAGTGACAATAATTCTTGTGGACAGTGGCAGAACTATTTTTGTCTTTTCGTTCATGTACTACAAAGGAATCACTTACTGGAGCGATTTACCGTTTTTTGTCCGAGGTTTTGAAAATCACGATTAAAAATATAAATCGTTTGATTTTATGTCTGAAAAATAGTACGAATAGTTCCTCAATGTTCAGTCTGCTTAATTTCATATAAATATCACTTGCAAAAGCGATTCTTCTCAACTATCTTTGATTTTATAACAAGATTTTCTGATTTTTTTTAAATTGTGAGGGAACGTTGAATTCAAAAATTCTGAAAAAAATCGTGATTATCTTTTACTTTCACATTTATATATCATGATATTTGAAATGGAATCTGATGAATGGTTTTTGTTTAATAACCTCTAAAAATTAGGTTTTTATTTTTTTGCTTCGAAAACTTTCATCAGATTTTCTTCTACATCTCTCTAATTATTCAATTTGAATGCCAAAATAAATTAAAATTTTTTCAGAATTTTTTAATTTGCGGTTTATTTTTTCATCGGTTTACATGAACCTTAAGTATTACTTACCGACTACTTTGGTCTAGAAACCAATAAACAAAACTTACCGTTTTGACAACAAATACTGTAAGTAATCAAGAAAACTGGATCGTGCAAAAAAGTTTTGTGATTTCAGGTCCTTATTTCTGCTGTTTCTTCATTTGTACAGAAGTTAAAAAATTATTAGTTCAATTTTTTGTATTCGACTATTTTACTTTAAGACTGGAGAATATGAAATTCAGCAACTGAAGTTGTCAACTCGCATACATTACGAATGCTGGGAACTAAAACGAATTGCTATATACTGAATTTGGACACAGAATTAATAGTTTTGTTCCTTTCAGTAACTGTCCTCACCACAAATCTGAATCTTAATCACTCCGACATTTGAAAGTTGTGGGAGCTGAACAGAATCACCTGGTGAAAAGGTCACCTGCTTAAAGAATACGTCTCATAAATTCATCTAGTTGAAAGATGGTATCTTTCATCGAGATGTCCACTGTATTACCGCAGGTTATTCCGACAGCTCCTACGTATACAAAGTGTCGGCTCTTGAGGGTGAATTTATAACAAAAGGAAACAGTCGTAAAACTCCTTTTATTTATTCACGGGGATAGATTTCTTGGTTTGCCTAGCATCCTAGAACAATATAAAAAGTGTCAATTCAGTAGATATAAGAATTAACGTTTGTAATAAAACTTTAATGTTGATTTTCACAAAATTTTCGGTTTACAAAACCGCGACATATGTTTCGCCAATAAAATGTCTTCTTCAAGCAGAAGTATACGAAGGCGTAGAAGGGCCACACCAATTTTATTTTTCAAATTCCGAATGAGTAAGTCGGAATTCGGACTTCGTATCGCGGAATTTTATAATTAATAATAATAATAATAATACTCCCTCATAAACACTCGTAGAGTGTACCCAAAGGCATAGCCTGTGCGGGTAGAGGACGGCTATTATTATTATTTGCCGTGGCGCTCTAGGGCGACTTACTGATTTTTTGGTGGCGTATTCACTTTTCAGCCCGGAAACCTACAGCACCACCTCGGGTGGCCGGCATGCACTCCAAGCTAGCACTAGACGAGATTGGCATCTAGACAACACACAATACACTTGCTTTCAACAAGGACTGTGGTCGTCTATCCATTCCGATATTAAGTACTTGTGAAAAAATCCCTCGTACATACATCGAACCGACTACCGCTATAATGAAGTTTCGAACGGCCTGTGCCTTAGACCGCCAAGCTACCGGCCACCCAATTCCGACTTAGTTTCCTGGAATTCCGTTATCTCTGAATTCGGACTTTATATCTCGAAATTTAAAAATTCCGAATTAGTATCTCGGAATTTTCATATCTCCGAGCGAATGACTGCCACCAATGAATTTGTAAGTACTCTGCGAATACCAACGAAATTATTATTCCAAGCGCAAATTCAATGTCCTAAAACTTTTTCATTTTTAGAGATGTTTCCACTTTGTGAGATAGTGTGGAGAGAGGAGGAAATCGACTTTGTCGAAATTTTTCGTTTCTTTTAGCGACTGATAGTCTGTAATACAGCAAGGTATACCCTGTCAACACAGAATGGTCTCAGATATGGTAGTGGGCTTCACATTCATGTTTAAGATCACACCAGTGAATCGCAAAGTGACTTCCATTATCATCGCAAAAACGTCTATTCGGTGCCCTGTTGGTAAGTTCGAGACATCAATACGTGATGCCAAATGTGACTTAGAATGAGCCCAATGTAACATATCATTTATTCTATTCATTGAGACCCTTTCGATGTAACAATAAGAAATTATTTAAAAATGCGCTTCACTTTCTGATTCTCCTGTATGTCTCAAACACTTCAAATTTGTCGATAATACTTTCACATGTATGAATGATTTTGCAGGTTATAATTTAACGTGTATCTAGTCACTAGACTTACTGACGGTATATTGTAGGTATCTAAAATTATCTTCGAAACGAATTCATTACTAGAATAATAATTAATTGGCAACTTGATTATGATTATGACATATAGAATATCCAGGAATAAAACAAAAATCACCATGTTTCAGCATAAATAGAAATTATATCTCAATATTATTATCCATACTAATTAATTACGTTTCGTATGGAATGGAATGCAACAAATGCGTGAGTTGATTCCGTAATATATACTTTATACAAAGAAAAATAAAAAATTAACAAACTGTCTGTATCATTAAAAAGAAAACAATATACAGAAATGTGGAAAAATCTATAATTCAATTCCAATCCTCTGGGCAGCATTTTCTTCCCGGCGAAATCCTGTCCTGAAAATGCCAATTTTTGTAAATCGCTGAATTCACTTTTCTACTCACCGTTCCGGTCCTTGAAGGGATACAGTTCTTGGTAAAAATAATAATTGGACAATGTTAATAAACACATTTGATTTAACTAATGAAATAAAAAGAATCGAACAAAACACTACACAGTATCAAAAGTAACTATGGAATATTTAAAGAATGGCGCCAACCAAATACAAATTCCACTTGACTCTCGAATCGACGAACAACTTTCGACATTTTGTGTCGTGGTAGTGATCTTAGGCTCAATTTTGTTACCAACCTCATTCCTTCTATACCGACAAAATCGCAATGTATCCAAAATTCATATTAATGTGCTTCGCAATTTTCTTCACGCATGAGTGCCTCAAAGCGACACTAATGAGAAGAAAATTGTGAACAATTCATAACATTTGGCATCACTAAGTGGTCACAGTGATGTGTGAGTGCAACTCATTTTGTTACCATAATAATCAAGAAAGCAGCATCTCCTAGACGTTTGTGTTAACTGGGATATAGTTAATTGAGGTTGTATGTATAAATGCACATGTATTGATGTATCATCACCAGTTATGATTATGATTGTGAAAATCGAAAGTAGTCAACGAATATAGAATATTTCAGTGGAAATTAACATTATCATACAGTCAATTACAATAATAATCATTATTTTTTTTTGGAAATCAGCGTGTGTAATCCCAGTCCACAAGTCCACAAAAAAAACCTGATAAATAACTATAGGCCTATTAGTAAATTGGCATTTTTGCCAAATTGTTCGAAACATTTGTTTACAAATGCTATTTACACCGACTTCAGCAAGGCTTTTGATAAAATAGATCACGGTATCTTAATCGGAAGACTTGTTGAGGTGGGTGTGGACGGTGTACTGTTAACCTGGATCGTGTCATATTTATCTCGAAGAACCCAATACGTATCTCTTCAAGGCTACACCACTGAAGTCACAAAAATTACTTCAGGGGTACCACAAGGATGGCACTTGGGCCCCCTCATGTTTTTAATTTACATAAATAACATATCTGTTAGCTTTGAGTATTGCAAATATCTAGCATATGCGGATGATTTTAAAATATTTCTAAAAATGAGAAACATTTCTGCAATTTGGCGCATTGCAAAGTGATCTGAATAGGTTTGAGACTCACTGTATAAGGAAAACAAATAATTCTTAAATTCTGACAAATGCCATTAGATTATATTTACAAGAATCAAGAACGTATTTGACGGTCAATATACTCTAAATGGAATTTTCTTGAAACAATGCAGCCAGATAAGAGTCTTAGGAGTCACGTATGATAGCAAAGTCATATTTGATATTCATGTCGATAATGTAATAAAAAACTAAATTTGTATTTAACCCTCAGGCTATATTATTAGCTCTATATTATTCTCACGTATTTAGTAAGCTCAATTTTTCTTCTTCTATTTGGAATCCTCAGTATGATGTTTACGTTGAACGACTCGAGAATGTTCAGAATAAGTTCCTGAAATACTTGTCTTTCAAAAGACACAGTCCTTCCACTTCCATCACCACTATTTGTAACAACTATGAAATATTATCGTTAGAAAATTGTAGAATTATGAACGATGTATTGAATCTGCATAAAATTCTAAATGAAAAAATCGGTAGCCCCGAAATTTTGAATAAAATAAACTTGTCTGTGCCATTATACGATCATTGAGAAATCAAAATTTGTTTAATATCCCTTTCAAAAACACGAACTCTGCCAATAACTCACCAATCTGCAGAATGACCAAAAATTTCAATATATATAATTCATTGGGCTGGGGCAGGACGACTTTAATGTTGTCCGACCTACCCTGTCACTGACGAGCGGCAAGAAACGCGAAACGCGTCTGCAGGTGGTCTTCCCCAGCCAAATGAAGGATAATTTGCTGTATAATTATAATAAGCAATTGCAACTGAGTCTTCTTGGAAGAACGTTGCACAAATATCAGATGTAATTCAATGTCCGTTGTGGTATTAGCCAGAGAAGTAGTTGTTTTCTGTCAGATTTCTGCCTCATATTTTCCACATGGTGGAAATATTTGGAGAGAAGGGTACTTCGACGTTGTCTATTTTACTATTTCATTTCTGTTATGCTTATTGTTAATTGTTAAAAATGTAACTGGTTTTGCAGTATCTTTCTGATGTGAATTGAATATTATTATTATGTCAAAATTGATGTTTGTTGAGAATGTGAAATCTGTAAATAAATATTAAGTGGGTACTGTTTTGGGCTTTTGCCTGTTGTATCCCAAACATAAATAAATAACCTCATAGGTACATAATTCACTCTAGTTACTAAGCAAAACAGCAATTATCGACTTTATACCAAATGAATCATTTTTACCCACAAGGCAATGACGGAAAAAAAAATATGATTATAAAACGATTCATTCCAAGAAAGTTGGTCTTTGATATCTTTAATTTTTCTTTGTTTTTTTTGTTCCCACATCAACACGGCAATACCACGCCCCAATTGGTAATAAGAGATTGTTCTCCTCGAAGGCCGTCATTTACTCAGAAGAGCCTATACGTATGCCGTTATGTGATCACTGTTATTAACATCGGAAACAATCAAATGGCAGATCGATTCACATCCACATTTGCCACTCAAACATGCTGATTTGATAATTTCCACCTGTTGGTCAAAATGGTGTCCGATAATATTTTAACAAATTCATTTTAATAACATGCTTCAAGATGATTTGCTGAAAAACATATCACAACTGTATAAATGTGCCTATAGTTATTTTAATTTGGTCCAGATAATTTCGTATATAAAACTTTATTCTTTATTTCTCCATCCGTATCTTTTTTACAGGGTGTTTCCAAAATTGAAGCAATAAATGAAATGGGAAGTAGAAGATGACAAAACAAAACGAAATGAAAGGACACTTTTTTGTCAAAAAAAAAATATTTTGGGAGATATTGAATTTTAAAGTTGTTAAGAATTTTTTTGGTAATCACTAATGAGAGGTAAGTAGTGGGACAGCCTTCATAGGATCGATAGGATCAAGCACCAGTTGCTGTTGGCTATACTCCATTATATTGGTTATTGAACGTGACTGTTCTGACTTCCTGGTAGTGGAAAACGGAGTTCCTCAGGGATCGATATTGGATCCGGTGTTATTCATACTTTATACCCATGAATTTTATAATTACATAAAATTCTGCAGTAGTCACTTTTATGCAGATGACACCCAGCTATATACAGTGACCGCCAAAAAGTATGTACCATAAGGGAAAAAAGTTTATTATTAGAGTATTGAAAAAAAGATTCTTGGAAAAAGTTTGTGCATGTCCGATAACCTAAAAATCGATTTTGACACATGTCACGTGATCGCTGGTATGGCGGCAAATTGAAAAAAATTACTATGAGAACGCAAAAAGTGGGCTAAAATGGCAAGATATCAAAAAAAGTGGTTTGAAAAAGTTGCTTAGAATTAAATTATATACACATATACGAAGTTTGAAAAGATAATGAGAGAAAATTTAAAATAGAACTTTTTTAAATATTTTTGTCACATTTTTGTTCACCATTATCTGCCAATAAAAGAGAGAGAGATCCAGCGTGGAGATGAGATTTCCCCAGTAGAGCGCGCTTATGAAAACAATAATGATTGCAGATGAAAAATTCAAGTTTGAAAGTATGATGATATAAAGTTCGAAAACAGATCGTTTATAGTAAGAGAAAAAACAACAGAGTGTGACGAGTTATAGTTATAGATAGTTAACACCATACTTTCGCTTCAATTCTAAACGAATAATTATTTCTTCCTTTCAAAAATCAATAAGATGAGAATGTTGATCGAACACTGGCAACGTAATGGTAGTTATTTCGTTTGTATGAGAAATTGGCAGATAAATAAGATAATTGGGCGTTTCGTCAATTGCGTAGCCAGGATCAACACCAACAGCAAATTCTTATATCGTATGAGATGGTGTGTTGTTGTAGAAGGCTCGAAAAGTAATGTTATTAATAATAATAATAACAGCTTCTTCATTTCATTAAAACATTAATAGTAAAAATATCACATTATTTACCGAAATAGTGCCTGAATTAAATAAAACATAGAAGAAAAAGAGAAAAGTTACATAAGTATATATATATATATAAATATATATGAAAATTGACATGCACATTGTTCACATAGAGTAAAATTCGTTCAAAACTCAAAAGTAGCGATAATGACTTCAGGTCGTGTTTGAACTTTTGAAATGTTCGTATGTCGTTTATAAGTGAGGGCAAATTATTAAAAATTTTACATTCATTATAGAAAGGGACCTTCTGGTATAGTTATAGAAAGGGCCCTTCTGGTATAGTCTAGAAGCATATTTGTTTGGTAGTAATACATTTTTAGGTCTAGTAGCATATTGATGGTTTCGACGAATCATGTCAAAAACAGAATTATTTTTGAAACCAAAACAAGCTATCTCTAAGATATACAGTGAGCACGTAAAGGTTGGAATAAATTCATTTAAAGCTTGATATGGCCATTGGGAACAAAAACAAGTCTATTTTGTTTTTCAGTAGCGCATTTTTTGATATACTCGTTCTTTTGATGACGTCATCACTGTTCGAGTTATGACGTCTTTATAATTTTTTTAAACAGCAATACCCTATTTTAATAACACTTTCAAAAAGAACGCATATGGAAAAAAAAATTATTATTCATTATTCAGAAAATTGTATTTTTCATATCAAAATTCAAACAGTGTACAGGGAAAAACAAAAATTAGGAATTTTGATCAATAGTAAACTACCCTTTATTTGTTATTGAAAACAATTATTAGATTCTATCCTCATAAAAAGTACTAGTTAGTATATCCTATACACCTTAGGCGGCTCTCTCATATTCCTTCAATAATAACAATACGAAATTTTGACCAATTTATTATTTGTACTGAAAGATCGACGTTTGTTGAAAATGGTGTGACTTTTTACTAGTTTTTTGGTGCAAATTCAATATTCCACTCTATATGTATGTCGAAAATAACTATCAGTTAGATTTTATAGAAGAAAATTATTGAATAAATCAATCAATTTATGCTGAATGATTTAATAATACAAATAGGAATAAATATTTTGTTGGATAGGTGGCTGTGATTTCAAACTTGAATATTGTTTTTAATTCTAAACAACTTTTCTCGAAAGATTTTTTTAATCATATCAAAAATGAGGGTAGTTGACATTATCTTGACCAAAATTTCTATTTTTTGTTGTTTTCTGCACAGTTTGGAAATGAAGAATTTTGACCACAATTTTGAATACGAGTTTTATACAATGCACCAAGTCTTTTCCAACGTGGGATACCCATTGAACCGTTGTGTCCGACGATTTTGTTTGGTCAAAACGCATGTAAAAACGTCATTTTAATATGTTTGTGTATTTAATGCTTGAAATTTTTACATTTTTTATGGATTTAACGTTCCAAAAACATTGCTTTTTAACGTTTAAAACCTCCAATAAATTTTATCTGATCTAACCTGAACGAACTAAACTTACGTTGGCATAGCGTCCCAAAAAACTAATAGATTTTGTCTGATCTAACCAGAACGAACTAACCTCACGTCGGCATATACAGAGCATCCCAAAAACGTAATAATGTGTCTATTGTCTTAAGTAACGTAGTCCTAATATTTTAGCGATGCATTCAGTCATGAGTGATGTAGCAGTCACATGCTAACGTGCGATATCATGCATTCAGTCAACTGTTGGAAGACACGTAGCCGTCGCATTTCAACGTGTGATGCACTTGAACCTAACGTTTCAACGTGTGATGCATTCAGTCAACTATTATAGGAGTCGTAGTCTTCTCATTTGAAAATAGCATACATTCAGTCAACTGTCAGTAGATACGTGGACCTAATATTCCAACTTGCGATACCATGCATTTGCTCAACTATCCTAAGAGACGTTGCAATCTCAAATTCGGCTGTTTGAAGCACAGGTGGCGAAGGGCCTTAGCGTTCAACGTGCGATTCCATACATTCAGTCAAATTTCGGAAGCGATAGAGTCTTCTGAGTTCTCAGAATTCAAAGTCCAATACCATACACTCAGCCAATAGCCAGAATTAACGTAGTTCTCACGTATAATTATGTAATATAGAATAGAACAGGTGTAAGGTTTTTTTAACGACTCACATAATATATTTGTATTTAAGTTGACATCATTTCGGCTTATCACAGAGAGGTTCATTTAGGTGAAAATATGTAAAATATATAGGTATACCGTTGACAGGTATGCCTTTCCAAGCAGTATTACAAAAAGAACGCATTACAGACGAACTTTGATTTCAGCTGCAATGAGAGAAAAAAATATTCATTTGCACAAGTTTGCGGAGAGAAAATTGAATTAACGATTGAACAAAAAACCGTTCTTTGAGATATTGTCTTCTCATTTGTTTACACAAAGCGAGGAGAAAGTGTGGCCCATAAAATGAGTTGTGTGGTACACCTCGCAAAACACAGTAAAATATTGTAGTTTTCAAGAAATTGTTTAAGTGAAAAAAACAGAACAATTCTAAGAAAACATACAAATCAACTACCTTGAATTATATCAAGAGCAATTCAATATTGAAATGGGTCCCCAACAAATTCGGGTAGTTTCCAAAGTTCACTAAGTACTCAGTACTTTCATTTGGAAATGATTTTATCTGGGTTCTGTTATCAATCGGATGTGATATTGTATCCGAGGCTATTTCTCGGCGATAAACTGGAAAGAATATTTTATTTGCAGAAAACAGGCAATTTTGTATGTTTTACGTTCAAAATAGATGGAATTATTTCCACAGCTTCACCAATAATATGTCACTTGAAATATTCTCAAAATGTAGTTGTGGTCATTTTTTGTAGGTAATAATGTCTAACGAAATAATTTTGTTTCACAAAAATTTGACAAAAAACAAGTTTTAATCAACTACGACAGGTATTTTATGCATATTTTTGATACATTGTTAAATAAAACACATCATCTGCGTCCCTGAAAACAAATTATAACACACATTCTCCTTTTTTTCGAAAAATTGAATGTCTTTCTTCAATTCTTGAACACGTCTACAAAACTGCTCAACCTTCTCTCTGTATTCTTCCGATGCCATTCTGTCACTGATTATTTCAAGTACTCAATGGCACTAACATACTTTCCAAAAATAATGTTACCTTACCCCCACTCACCTGATGATGATGATGGAAAGCGAAAAAGAAACAGGTAAAAACTGGCACATACTCCCAACGAGTATCGCACGTTAAAAATGACAGGCCCTCATCACGACGACCTGTATACGCAAACATTTTGAATCCCCATACCTCCAATGTTACGTGTTTTCTTTGACCCATTTTCCACCTAACTTTTGACAAATGATAGGCGACCATGTTTTTTCTCTTAAATCATTCGTTGGTGGACCCGGTATATCATTTGACAAGCAGGCACCATATTTTTTTGAGGCACCCTGCTGGTTTTCTATTAATTGATGGGTGTTTTGAGACACCCTGTATACAATATGATTTTTTGACAAGCAACCACGTGATTTGAGACAGCCTGTTCTTTTTTCTCTTACTAAACGGTCTATTTTCAAACATCATTATTATCATCACACTTTCAAACTCTGAATTTTTCATCTACAATTTACGGAAGCGTCTGAGGGCCATATAGTTTTTTTTTATATTTTTCCGACTTCAAACAAGGAATTTCCGACTGTGAAGTCGGAATTTTATTTTTCCGACTTGAGAGTCGGTATTTTGGAGTTTTAACTCGAAATTTCAGTTCTTTCCCAATGAGCACACGAACGTTTTTCAAACATGGCATTTGTTGAATAAACGTTTCTGGTTGAAAATGTTAACGACAATAATTTTTTGTAATCTTCAACGTTGGAAGAATACGTTATAAAGATGTGTTTTCAACCCTACTTCCTCAACAAGTCGTTAAATATACGTTTACCGTCGACCGTTCATTTATGATGCATTTTAACGCACTCAAAATCGTTGATTAATGACCCCTGTTAATGAATGATTTTCTATTAATCAACGATTTGTTTATATGCAACCCAACATACATTGCTCTTATACATTTTATATTGGTTAGTACTATCTGTCATTATTTATTTGTCAATTTTCAAATAAAATTTCAGAAAATTTTCATTACACCAGTTGTCACTCAAAACCATATATGGTCCCGTGGCGTAACGGTAAAGTTCGCCTGTCATGCAACACTAAGGTCGAGAGTTCAAAACCCATCGAGGGTAAATTTTTTTTTTTAATTTCAATTTGAAAATAAATAGTAAAAAATTATACAAAACTGCCACTAAGAAAAATTAAACTATCTTTGAGTAGAGTTAATATAAATAGGAAATAGTGATTGTTTTTTATCGTAACGTTAGATAAATAAACATTGAAAGTGAGATATCTCTATTTTCGAAAACTACTGTCGACGGAAAAGTTTTGTAACAAACTCGTGAATTAAAATGGCGATTAACAATCTCAAACATTAACGCGCTCGCTCCGCTCACGCGTTAAATTATCTCGATTGTTAATCGCCCTTATTAATACACTTGTTCGTTAAATAACCATTTCCGTCGACCGTTCATTTATGATGTATTTTAACGCACTCAAAATCGTTGATTAATGACTCCTGTTAATGAATGATTTTCTATTAATCAACGATTTGATTATATGCAACCCAACATACATTGCTCTTATACATTTTATATTGGTTAGTACTACCTGTCATTATTTATTTGTCAATTTTCAATAAAATTTTAGAAAATGTTTATTACACCAGTTGTCACTCAAAACCATATAAGGTCCCGTGGCGTAATGGTAAAGTGCACCTGGCTTGCAACAATAAGGTCGAGAGTTCAAAACCCAACGAGGGTAATTTTTTCTTTATTTCAATTTGAAAATAAATAATAAAAAATAAAATAAAACTACCACTGAGAAAAATTAAACTATCTTTGAGTAGAGTTAATATAAATAGGAAATAGTGATTGTTTTTTATCGTAACGTTAAATAAATAAACATTGAAAATAAGATATCTCTATTTTTGAAAACTTCTGTCGACGGAAAAGTTTTGTAACAAACTCGTGAATTAAAATGGCGATTAACAATCTCAAACATTAACGCACTCGCTCCGCTCACGCGTTAAAATATCTCGATTGTTAATCGCCCTTATTAATACACTTGTTCGTTAAATAACTATTTCCGTCGACCGTTCATTTATGATGTATTTTAACGCACTCAAAATCGTTGATTAATGACCCCTGTTAATGAATGATTTTCTATTAATCAACGATTTGATTATATGCAACCCAACATACATGGCTCTTATACATTTTATATGGGTTTGTACTACCTGTCATTATTTATTTGTCAATTTTCAATAAATTTTAGAAAATGTTTATTACACCAGTTGTCACTTTTAACCTTATATGGTCCCGTGGCGTAATGGTAAAGTGCACCTGGCTTGCGACCCGGTTTTTTGCATCAGCCTTTTCCGGGGTTCAGCATTGAAACAATCATCCTCACAAACTGCAACAATGGCGTATCTACAAGGAATAGAAATTCGAACAACACGCATAAGCTTTGCAGGAGGCGTGTATTACTGACTACAACCACTGTGTAATGAAAAGTCCGGCCCAACATACATTGCTCTAATACATTTTATATTGGTTAGTACTATCTGTCATAATTTATTTGTCAATTCTGAAATAAACTCTTCAATACACCAGTAGTTGTCACATAAAATCAAAGAAGCTTCGTGGCGTAATAGCAATTTATTTATTTAGATACTGAGGTCGACAGTTCAAATCCAACGAGGGCAATTTTTTTTGTTTTTTTTTTAATATCAATTTGAAAAAATTAAATTAAACTACCCCGAAGGAAAATTAAACTATCTTTGAGTTGATATAAATAGGAAATAGTGATTGTTTTTTATCGTATCGTTGAAGAAATAAACATTGAAAGTAATAAGATATCTCTATTTTTGAAAATTACGGTCGACGGAAAAGTTTTGTAACAAACTCGTGAATTAAAATGGCAATTAACAATCTCAAACATTAACGCGCTCGCTCCGCTCACGCGTTAAAATATCTCGATTGTTAATACACTTGTTCGTTAAATAACTATTATTGAACAATAGTTGTTTCTGACTGATGTTTCACCCTTTTAACTCTCAAATGCATCGACGTAGGCTTATGGCAAAAAAAACAACTACTCCCCTGGCTAATACAACGACGGGTATTGCATTATATCTAACAGATATAATGCTCCCTGTAACAAACTAGCAGAATTTTTACTTCTCTTTAAATATACAGTGAGGACCAAAAGTAACTTCTTCATTCTACCTATTACAAAAAAATGTTGAATACATAAGTTGTAATGTTAAAATAAGACACCATTTTTTCATTGCATGATCGGTTGGGGATGATCATAAGGAATCCAACAATACCTTTGGTTCTCACTGTATGAATGGAAAATGCACCAAAAAACCAATTGCGTTGGAATAAAGAAATTAAACAGTATACCAAAACCTATTGCAAAATTTCTCAAACTAGAAAATTCTGATCGCTACTTACACAGGACACTGTTTTCGCAGATCCTCGCCAACTATTTTAGTCGATGCTGACGGGGATCTGTTGGATTTGAAGAGGCATGGTGGCTGGTAATCGTCTTCAGTCGCAGAAGGTTATGTCGAAAATTCCTTAAAAAGCAAAGAACTCGCCTCATCGATAATATTTTCCGCTATTCTACATAATATTGTAATGGAAATAGTCTTAACTGGGTTTTACTAATTTATTTAAGACTATAGTCCGTAATATAACTCAACATGAACGTTCACTCAATAAATGAGAATTTCACATGTTCAGCTTTGTTAGTAGAACTTTAGGTACTCCGAGTTTTTTGAAGCCTGAGAGTCTCTTAAGCTTGAGATCCCTCAGCAATTGCAGACTAAATCGATTTGACCACACTGACGGTGAATGCATTGAAAAAATGCTCATTTGAATCAACCATTCAAATTTCAAGCTTGCATGTTCTTAGTTATCGTCAGACCAGATAATTTTTTAAATGATCATCATGAATATTTCCTGACATGTTGAAAACAACGATAATTCATTTTATTGCCCTAATCATAATCGAATACTTTTATAATGACCATTATTACATGTAAATTTAACATATAACACCATATATGTTGGGAGCCAATCAATCACAAAATTGGTCTTGATCAAGGGTGGCGTGGCCATCAAACTTCTAACGAGGTGTGAGCATCGTAATTTACGCATGACAGCTACCATCAATCTAATGTGGGTTTTCGTTGAGGTTTTGTCTCGATCGTGATTGCATGATTTTTTCCGAATAATGAATTCTCAAAAATCATAAAAGTAGGTTTCTACGGAACTAAGGATATTCAATTCTTAAACAATAAAACTTCGTTGAAATCATGTGTTTATTTTATTGCTCTCATATTTAAAAACGCTGATAGGTCGCCAGGTGGTGGAAATCGAAATAAAAATCTTCCGCTATTAGATGTAGGCAAGTACACTAAAAATACTATTTTCTTCAAGGAGCGATTTAAGGTTGACAGTTTTTCGAGTCAAATTGCTTAGGTAATGAAAGAGTAAATTTACCCGCTATCAATACAAACATCCAGTGTAATTCGACAGAACAATTTAATCAATAAGAAATTTAGAAACATATCAATGTCAACCTATTTATTTTGACAACCAACACCGCGATAATTGATAAACAAATGAATAAGTGAAAAAACCACTAGTGTATTTGTCGCTGTAAAAGTTAAAGCTAACTTTTGCCGCTGTCAAAGTGACAATTGCACTGTGTCATATGCGATTGTTGATACATGAGTTAAATTGTCAGCAGTAACTACACAAGTGGTGGTAATTTTTTGATAATTCTAACTAGATGCACGAATATTTGTTGCTAGAGAAATCTGACGAGTGGACGAAGTCGAGTGCTAATCTAGTTAAAATTATCACGAAAAAATTATTACCAGGAATGTATTCGGCTTGATTATTTTTTTACCGGACATTTGTCAGTGTCATCTTGACAACCAAGTCAATCGCTAATATTCTTATGCATTCATTTAAACAAAGAACCAATCATACAACGTGAAAAAATTATCGCGGTAATTTGCTACTAACAAATTATTACTGTAATTTTGATGCTATTGGTCAATTTGAAATTTTTTCTCATGACGATTGGCTGACAGGATCGTATAAAAAATAATCACTATTTTTGCTTGGCCAATCACATCTACTGATTATGAAACTCAATTTAAATGTCAATCGTGACAGATCAAAGTTCAGTCAGTCCTTCTAAAAAAATAATAAAAAAAAAACTTTTTCAAGACAAGCTTTTATTCACATGATCTAAAAATTATAAAATAATTTCTTCAGATGTGTAATGTAGGTTATTCTGCGAGTTTCAGTTTCAAAAGCTTGCCGTGCAAAGTTTTCGGTTCGAATTATTTTATTTTGTGCTTTTTAGTTAGTACGCAATAATCTATGGATTTCCCAGAAACATGGTTGTTACAGGGGCCGTTTCCTGAGAGTTTTGAGCTGTCTAGCTCTTCAATCTTCCACCCCAAATATCCCCTCATTACCAATCACAGAAAAAAATTGGTACCTGAATACAATGAAAAAGTTCATAGACTCAATGAATATTTTTATCAATATTGGTCCAATGAATGCAATCGTTATGTCATGTACCACTGGTTATCCATACTATGAATACGGATCTTAATAATATCAATGAATGCTTTCATTGATATCATGATCAAGTACAGATGTAGTTCAATGTCCAGCGTGGCTTGTGCCGGGGAAGTAGTTGTTTTCTGTTAGATATTACAAATAAATCACATTTTTCAATTTTCATGGAGAATGTTCCCCTTTTCTACATTAAATAGGTTCGTTATGGTAATGAATTCCATTATTCAAACGAATAAAGAGTGATCACCCAAGCAATGAATCGTATTCGTTCAACTGATGAAAGTGTATTCATCAGATTAATTATTACTGTTCGTTCTTCGAATAAATGTTTCATCAATCCAATGAACGGTGATTATTAAATATCGGTTATTCCTTGATTTAATAATTGATATACATTAAATCTATGTTTCAGTTTATTCTCGTGATGCTTTCACACATTGAACTAATTATTTTGTTTATAATTTGAATAAGTGGTATTTATTCAATCATTGCATATCATTCGTAAATGCAATGAAGGCCTCCCACTGATATTGAGCATACAGTGAGTTTCCCAAAGATATGCAAAATAATTAACATGCATTCATCAGAACATCGCAATCCTGATTGGAAGGCGTATCTCCAAGTTATCTTTTATTTCGGCTGGCTCCTTTCGGAGCTCTTCGGATGTCTCTGTAGTCTGTGCTACCTGAGAAGATGCTTCAACGATCGCTTCTGTCTGTTTAAGTTAACCGGCTCTGTGCAAACAACGAAGTCGTGCGGAGTGGTCCCTCTAGTGGAGGCGCTGTGTACTACCAGCTAAAGCTAACTTGCCAGCAACGCAGATTTCTATGCGAGGATACGGCTGAACAGATGCCGGAAAAATTTATGAGTATATTTAAACACGAGATGGCTTGGTTCGACATAAGGCTTATTATTATAATCATGAACATATTAATTACGGAGTTATAGAATTGGAGGAAAATGTTGCTTCTATCTGCCTAACAAAACTGGGACTTAGTAACTTCTTACACCTTCTATGATCTTTCCATAGCCCCAATAAAACCTGTGTGTAGATCTGAAAATAGATAATCATTGATTTCGATAAACTTCGATTCATTGTAGCAATACAATCATCTCTGCGACCATTAATTACGTTCATTGATATGATGAACAATTTCAAATGGATTCAGTGTACCCCTTTCATTACCTCAATGAACTTTTCCATAGCAGCAACGAAACCTGTTCATAAATGTAAAAAAAAGATCATCGTTGATCTCAATGAACTTGAATCATTGTCACGATGAAAAATGTATTGTGCCAATGAACGGAAGGGTAATAAACGGTATCCATTGATATAATGTACCACATTTTATGCATAAAATTGTATACATTGTTTTAATGTACTTTTTTCTTCATTTCAATAATCTTTTTCATAGACGCAACGAAATATGTTAATAGGTCTGAAAATAGATCATCATTGATCTCGATAAACTTGAATTCATTGTAACAATAAAAACATACATATTTCAGTGAATAGTTATTCGTTGACTCGATGAAAAATGTATTGTGCCAATAAACGAAGAGGTATTCATTAATATAATGTACCATATTTTCTGAAAATATCAGTGCTGTGGGACCATGAATTATGTCCATTGATATGATGAACAATTTCAAATTGTTTCAGTGTACCCCTTTCCTCTTGTACTTTTTTCTTCATTTCAATAATCTTTTTCAAAGCCGTAAAGAAATATGTTCATAGGTCTGAAATTAGACCATCATTGATCTCAGTGTACCCCTTTCCTCACCTCAATAAACTTTTCCGCTGGAGCAACGAAAACTGTTCATAAATGTAAGAAACGATCATCTTTGATCAAAATAAACTTGAATTCGTTGTATCACTAAATACCTACAAAAGTCAGTGAATATTTATTCATTGCCACGATGAAAAATGTATTTTGCCAATGAACGGAGAGGTAAAAAACGGCATTTATTGATATAACGTACCACATTTTTTTCAGTGTGGTAATTCTTTTTTCGCTCTTCTGTCCGTTCTGCCAAACTTCTAGGAGCTATTATTGCGGTTCGGACATTCGAATTTGCAAAAACATCCACATTTGTAACATCCTATATTATTGCCTTTCTTTTTGACCATGGTATCAAAGTTGTGCCGTCTGGTCGTTTTCTGTCGTCATCAAAAGAAGTTCAGTTCGGTTCTAACTCTGATGGAAGTACAGCTAATACCAGAGCTTGCTTACTAGCAAACAATACCTTTGATGAAACGAGTATCGGTTTTGAGCGTTCCGTTTTAGTTTTTTACGAAAATTTTGTTGGTACAGATGATTCAATTTGTTTGTAAGAATGCGGGAATTTAACCCATTTTTGGTTTTGATGATTCTGAAGAAAAAAAATGTATGGTTTGAGAAATGAAAAAAATATGTAGATTCCCGCATCCTTAAGAAAATTATAGAACCAGAAGATTCTTTTTTTTTATAAAATCATTAGTTTTTACGGAAAACCGAAACTACGATTAGGAGCTATCTACCTTACTGGCGCTCCGGCTACGTATAGTTTTGTTACAGACAGGTCCTTCGTTACCTCCAATATCACTCTTGGAAAATATATCCGCACATACCTAAGATGTGCGGCGCAATGATGAAATTTGACTTTCGTGATGACGCGCTGGTGATGTTTCTTAATGGTGTCGTTGAGAGCATGATGACAGGATAGGCGCCCCAAACTGAAAGAACAACCAAGGCCATGAGTACCCAAGTCGTCAACATGTATGCTCCACAACGACAGCATTCATGAGGTTTGCAAATTTTTGCTCCCAACCGCAAAGCTACTGATAACGTTCAACTGTTCTTTCTAAATGTTCATCAATATCATTCAAAATATTTGGGCACTTTTATGTTGGACATGTTTGCATAGTATACAATAATTTAGGTAGACCTGAGTAATTTGTTAATAATAATGTCACGAATATTCAGACGCTATCTAGGGGAAGAATAGCGAAATAATAGAGGCGGCGCGGGTGATCACTGCACCACCTAGTCTGTTCGCCTAGAAAGAAGTAAAGAATTTGGAATCGACCAGAAGCTTTATTTTCAACTATAAGAGGCCGTGTGTGTCGCTGAAGAAGTAGTACTGAGAAATTTGAATAATAGACATAAATAAGTACTCATGGAGCCAGTGATTGTTAAACATATAAATTAGTGTATTCTGTTTTACGTGTTGAATAAAGAATTTTAAAATGAAGTTGTGATAATTCTTTACAATAAGAAAAATGCTGTGTGTGAACTGAGATCCAGTAACTTATCATAAGCAAGTTTCAACACACTGTTATTACGTTCAAATAAAACAGTACACAAAGAAACTTCCGTGATATCCCAATAATTTGAAATCTGTAGGTTGCACTAGTCGAATTCTTGGTAGTAATGTTGAGATTGTCGAGTAAATGTTTTATATTTGTCATTATCGAATTCTTTTCTGAATGTCACATGTTCTGTTATTTATCTGAGGTTTTCAAACTCCTGTGTTTTTTATATCATGTATCAACTCGGTAACTGACCCAGATAGAGTGCATGCAATCATCTAAATAACATTCGTTGAAAGAAGATTTCAAATTTTTTAACAATTTTTCAGTAGCGATGCAGAATAATATGGTCCTATGGAACTTTGGTTTCTGATTTGATTCTTTCATTTCCAAAATAAGACATATTTCCTCAGCAACCATACTTTTCATGGAAAAACAATTCATATCACTTCTGGTATTACCAAAATAGAATTTTGAATGGAACCCTGTAAATATTTTTACACCATTCGATAGAGCGAAAAATTCCCTTTTCAATGGTATATATATAACAAGTAAAGATTTGTTTTCAGAATGGCTGGGCAGCAGACACTTTTACTAAAATCAATGACATCAATCGAATTTTCATCAAGCAATCTAATAAAATCTAATAAAATAGAAACTTGTTCAAGCTAGGGAAGACGCAGCCCTTACCTTTCAACGTGTGATGCCATGCACTGGACCGGTGACGACGTGGTGAATCGAACCCGTGTACCTTGGATTAGCAAGCCAGCACATTACCTATGCACCACGCAAATCGGTCTAAGAGGAAGCTAGATAGCAAGGAAAACAACTGGAGAGGAAAGCTATAAAATAGAAGTTTGGCCAGGAGTCATTTGGTGCCAAACGCGATCAAACGCATTCGAGATATCTAGTGCAATGGCCAGAGTTTCACTATATTTTTCAATACATTGCTGACAAAGATGTTAGACATAAAAAGCAGATCACTAGTTGATTTCTGATGCCGGAGACCATATTGATAATTTCTGAGCGTTCTAGATATTTCATGAGCTCGATACTGATGTTGAGCTTTCTCCATTGTACTCTTGCAATTTTCCAGTTGGACGAAAATACCCCAAAATCATAGTGAGAGGTTGAATAACTTGCAAAGAACTTGTGTTAGTTCGGGAGCATATTTTTTGAGAACGGTCGACGCAATTTCGTCTGATCCGATAATTTCAGGCATATGACTGTCACTGTCAAAGAGGATGCTCTGGGGTAGTTTTCCCACACGGAGAAAAATAATCATTATTCACAAGCGAATATTTAATTACGACAAGTAAAAACTTATATATATACTATATGGGACAGCTCTACAACTAACCTGCCATAAGTAAAACGAGGTTGCTAAAATGAATCACTTGCTATTATTAAGTTAGTTTTAGCAACTGTAGTCACTAGCCACTAGTTAAGTGGTAAACCAACCATAATTAAGTTATTTTTTTTGCCATGAATAAATATTTACTTATAATTAATCACTAGTTATTTATCATTGAGATACTTAATATCTTGTTATAATTAGTTCAGAACCTAACATAAATGAGCAGCTGTCTCCCAGTAAATTAGTTACTAGCTTGAACCGAATTTATAATTAGCTTATGGTGAGTTAGTAACCTCTTTCCTATAAGTTAGCTGATAAGTTCTAGTGATCAAGTAATTATCGTAGGTAATACAACAAGTGTATTGGTGATTATCGAAATAAAAATTCCTTCGACTTTGAGAAACAATTTATGTTGCTTGGCAACCACACGAGCGCGATGCTCAAGTGTGGTTTTCTAAAGCAACATAATTTGTTTCTTTTGTTAGTTTACCGTCAAACCACCAGAGAGATGATAATCAATTATATGAAACTTTTGATAATAAATACTTTATTTTAATAGAGCAACTTGCAATTTGTCAGATATTTCCTAAATACCAAATTCACGAGGAGTTCAGAACTAAAAAAAGGACAGACAGAGGGCTCCAATTAAAATCAACAATGAAATAAAACCTTTATTGAAAGATACTATATGGGATTAAAACATTTTGAAAACGAAACACCAACAATTTCTCATACATAAATCAGTCTACTATAAAAATATACTCGAATATATTTGAAATTGAAACAAAAATTCACTAAAACTCACTGGTTTTTGTACTCCATTACCACACACGACGCACAAAGTGCCACAGTTTCAATCACAAAACAAAAACTCATTATTCAACTGATTATGCACCATAAACATGTGTACTGGCCTATGTTAGAATTGCAAATGGCATTGTGAGGGGTTGTGAAGGTTGAGTTGAGGTTGAGATTTTGTCTCGAGAGGTTCCGAATTCGAACGGAAGCTAACGAAAGCATGGAAATTATTTAGTAGATCATTAGTGGCCAATATTTTGTATCCTGAAGTAATTGTTCCCGTCGATTATGGAGGCAAAATGAGCTGCTGTGGCAGATATTATATTTCAGATCTGTTCAATAGTAACAGTTATTTTTTCTGTCCCAATCAGTTATCTGTGTCTCAGTATTATCGATTTATTGAACCGAGTTATAATCGCTAGCAGTTATTATTGCTGGGACAAAACTCTGACTTCAGAAACATGGTTTTTGCTGGCCGAAGTGGCGGAAACATTTTCCACAATAAAAATTTCACCTATCCGAAATGAAGAAAAGTCAGCAACAAAATTTACTTGGCCGATTTTTCTCGGTGCAATGAATCCAGCGTAGAATTTGAGAACGTCAACAGACAGGAAGAGAGAACATATCCACCAAAGATCTGGCACACAGCATGGGAAGGCGCCAAAACAACGCCATGTCACCCAAATTGCGCGGAAAGTACGCGCGAACCGACCATAACAGAGAGTGTGCGCAAAATCAGCACTATAAATAAAGTGCCAGGTTTAGTGAATACGTCAAGAAGATGACTGCCGCAGTTGCAGATGAAACGTGCAGTTGAAACGTTTTGAGATTTTGAAGACCACGGCAAAACCCGGAGACCAAGCAAAATATGATATTCAATTGTTCTTTTATGAAATAAATATGGATTCTGAGGATCTATATCTTCGTTTCAAATGTCAAAATTCTTACTTAAACAACAACTGTATGGCGCTCTGGTCAATGATTTTGTTGTCACCCGGTATATCTTGGATAAAATGTGGATTCTATCGGGCGAAATCATGTCTGGTACAAAAACAATTCTTTTCATCAAATTTATTCTTCTATCCGAAAAGTAAACTCAAAATAAAATGTTACTTTTTTAAATTAGTTGTCAGTTTCAAAAATTAAAATATTTTCTCATAAGCCACCAACAAAAATACAAAATATAGAAAAATGCTCAAAAATGCAATAATTCTTTTCAATGCATGTTTTTCTCTAATAAAATAAAGGAAACTAGAGGGCTATTGTGAAAGGGCGCTGATTCTGAATGAACTACTTTTTAACCAAATGAGGGTAGATCGATTCACCTTATGATTAACATGCATCATTATTTCCCTCACAGAGTAATCAACCTAACATCAAAATTTCTCATAATTGATTCGAATATACATTATTTTGACGCCTTATATCCATCAGAAGTTCGCTACGGATCATATGATGTCTTAGAAATTAATGGGTCATTAAGGGTTAATTTAAAAGGGTTGAAAAGGTACAATAGATATAATATCTGTAATTATTGTAACATTTTTTTTGGGGGGGGGGATTGCCGGATAGCCGAATAGTTAGCGGTCTAGGTTTCGGGCGCTTAAATTTCTGCTAGCCTTGGAGGTTGGTTCCAGGCATGATACCCATGCATCAATAACCATCTTGAATTCGATCACCAGTACGATGGGGTTGGTTTACATTGCTTTACAGAAACCGAATATTGTGGTATTATGAGTAAAAGTGGCCAGCAGGGCTCAGATACTGGTTACTATATAGGACGTGAGAGGCTGGTTGGCCTTCCTTCGTGTAATTATCGTATAGGTAATATCACAAGACCATGATAAATAGCCGACTATTATTTTCACTTATGAATTCATGAGGAGTTTGTATTTTATCGGGTAAAGGACCCCGCACATTTCTTATGGGAAATGGCTTTCCGTGAATTTTGCTGAATTTTTGGTATGTTGTAGTTCTTGATGAGCTGATCAAGTGTTCATAGCCATAAAGCTCAAAAATGGACAGTTTTCGAGAAATGGAGCTTTGAAAATGGATTTTTTTCCATTTTTAGGGTATCCAACTATTCGGCGCCTAGAACCCTTCTGAAAAATTGTATTCCTCAGTTATATTAGGCACCGTTTTCGAAAATTTTTCATGCACTGCTCTAGACTGCCTATGGAACGAGATACAAATTCCAAGATCTTCCATACATCTTTCCATGCTACAAGATAACGCTAGAATAATTTATATTTTCTGAAAATGTCATATTTCGGATATTTTTTGAAAAAAGGCCGTAATATTTGATTCCAAATATATCTATCTAATGAATATCGAATATGTTTTCCAAAATGTTCATAACGAGGCTCAACGAGCTGAAATGGAGGAAAACGGAGAAATCTTAATCATATATCCTCAGAGATGGTCTTGGCACCCCATTGTTAGATTATCGAGATTTGTGAGAAACAAATCACATATAATATGCAAATGACATCAGTAATGATAACAATTGTTATCTCTGAGAATACATGATTAAGATTGTTTCATTTTTCCTCATTACAGATCGCTGGGCCTCGTTATGAACATTTTAGAAAACATATTAGATATTATTAGACATCAGATAAATTTGGAATCGGTTATTATCAATTATTTTCAAAAAACACCCGAAAAATGTCATTTTCCGAAAATATAAATAATTCTAGCGTCATCCTGAGCATGGAATAAAGGTGCATGGAGGATCTTGGATTTTGTACCTCATTCCATAGGCACTGTGGAGCAGTGTATGAAATTTTTTTGATTACGGTGACTAATATAACTGAGGAAGACCATTTCTTAGTCGGGTTCTAGGCATCGAATATTGAAATTCCATACCAACAAGAAATTAGAGCTCTTCGATGGATGAGCAAATACCCTAAAAAATTGAAAAAATACATTTTCAAAGCTCCATATCTCGAAAACTATCCATTTTTGAGCTTTGAGGCTATGGACACTTTTGATCAGCTTATCAAGAACTGCAACATACCAAAAATTCAGCCAAATTCACGGAAAGCCATTTTCCATAAGAACTGTGCTGGGTCCTTTGGGTTGTTTAATAAAAAACTGTTTCCTAGCAATTAGACGAGAAAAATTGTCAACTATCACTATCACTATTACTATTACACCGAAAGTGGAGCGTTTTTAGGTTGATAGTTTTTCGAGTCAAATTGCTGGATGAAAACCGTTTTGAATTTGAACAACACAAATTTACTCAATATCAATAGAAACATCGAGTGTAAGACCAGATTTTCATGCATACGATATCCGTCTCCGATGATACGAAAATGTTCTGATTGAGTGATTGGTTGAATTGACCATATTCACAGTCGCCATATTGTCATGCGACAATACCAACTTACCCAGAGTTCTCAACCAAGAATAACTAAATTTACTAATTCCATACGCCAGTGAAAATTTTAAATAATATTTATTTGGGAACGACATTTCTCAAAAAATGTTTGGTAGAGTGAGAGTGGGTCTAGTATCAAGTTGATTTCATTTTTGAAATACCGCATGTATAAAAGGCAAATATATACAGTACAAAATATTTCATAGTACCAATTTTGTCATTATTATTGAAGCTCAGGTGAAAGCTGATACCGATAGTGACATATATTTACCCATTTATTCTAGATTTTCTCTTCAGTTACTTTTTTCTGAAACTCACAAAATACGCACATGAAATATTCACCAAATAAAACATTCTTGATTTTCGCGGTTTTGTTACAGATACATTATATTCTTAGCCGTTGGTGACAATGGATAGTTGGTATTGTCGCATGACAATATGGCGACGGTGAATATGGTCAATTGGTAGGCGTGAGAACAATTCAACCAATTTTCGTACCATCGGATCGTCGGATATTATGCATGAAAATCCTTATTCTGCCTTATTCGGCAGAACAATTTAATGAATGAGAAATTTAAGAAACATATCAATGTCAAACTATTTATTTTGGCAACCAACACCGTGATAATTGATAAACAAATGAATAAGTGAACTAAGTGTATTTGTCGTTGTAAAAAGAACACCGAAAATTTCCGGCAATTAATTCAAGTGCGCGGAGGATTCGGTAAGAAAATTTCACAACAAGAAATGGAAATCATCCAAAAAATCATAAAAAATTACTAACGATGGGTTCACTTGAACTATTGATATACTACAAAAAAGATTCATGGGAATATTGATATATAAATCAGACATTACAAATTTTCATCAATAAATGTTTTTAAATTTTCAACAAAAAGAAAAAAAGTTGTTTTTGCTCCCACGTCGGTTTGAACCTGCGACCTCACGACTATCAGTCCAAGCCAATGGATCGAGTCAAATAGTTGAAATGTCAAAAATAACAACATAAAAAATTAGGTTAGGTTAGATCCAAAGTTGGAACTGCTGACACATGTCAATTTTATATCCGAAAACTCCGAAATGGGCGAGTTTTCAAATTCATCGATGGATAATGCGCATTCGTGCTGTCATTGTCATTTTCCATTAGTTAAATAAGGATGCAATGCTCATCGATGGATCGATCCATCGATGAATTTAAAAACTTGCCCAATGTTCAAAAATAGTGGCATGTCATGTTAACAGACAGGAGTTATGTACTTAAGTATTGTAAACGATTTTAACAATGTCACGAAAATTCGGAGTTTAGAACGGCATGCGCCATCTACTGGAGAATAGCAGTAATAGCGGTGGAGCGAGTGGTTCCAAGACTGAAAGCGGATGGAACATAGAAATCTCTAGATTCGACACTTGAAATCTTTCAGAAGTTAAAAACTTCCACTGGCGGCGTGTGACACGTTCTTATACACTCGGACGTTGTATGCTCATACAACGACTCGTACATTTTTTCTCGTCGAATCCAGAGATTTCTACAATGTAATTCAGTAAATTTGTATTCGACAGGGCCTCTGGCGAGGAAGTTTTGGGGTAGTTTTGATTTCTTCCATTTCATACGTTTTTTGGAGTGCTGAATCCGAATCTGAAATTTGACATTTTGAACATTTTTTGACGGAACATAAAAAAAATGCAAAAAAATGGTAAAAAATCTATTTTTTTGTAGGTTTTCGCTTATAACTCGAAAACTATAATTTTTTCTTGAATAACTTTTCCATTCAAAATGAAAGTACATAAAATTTCCTAAAAATTCCACTGTTCAAGTTTTTTTTCCGGCAAACAGTTCGGGCTCAAACACCAAATAAAAATTGGCGTATTTCTGCTGAGTCAGCAAACATCCACTTTTTTTTATTGAAAGCTACTTTCCTTTTTATATAACTTTTTGTAGGTATTGGCTCCAAGTTAACTTATGGTCGAAGATTATACTTTCAAGTATTTTGCCTCTTGGGCAAATGGAATTTCTACCCCATTCAGTACAGGTGACCTAAGTCCATCCAGTACTTTTTTTGTACTAGGTACGCTGGTTTTATGAGGGTTCACTGTCAGCTCCTTCTCTTTACACCACCTGTCGATTTTATCTAGGGCTGACTGTGAAAGCTCCGAAATTGCCTTTTGCAATAATCGCATATCCTAGGCAATAATTCGTCCATTAGGATGGCCTAAAGTAGGGGCGATAGAACTCCTCCCTGCGGACATCTCCTGTTTGCTCTAGGTGTGTTAATGTTATTCCGCCGATTGCTGATGTTTTTCAAGACACAGTACACAGTAGGAGATAAACCCCTTTTTCACTACAACTTTTGCTATAAACTCGTTGTATGTATTGTTGAAGGCACCCTTGATGTCTATATAAATGTCATGGCTATCTCTTTATTCTCTTTGTCTTCCAAGGACTTCATTATAGTATCCTGTTGAGACTTAAGATTACTTCAAATAACTTGCGATTAGTTAGAAAATGATCGAAATGCCCAAATAAACAATGAACGACCTCAGTGTGGCTCCAAACATTATAAACAATAACAGCTCAAATCGTTTGTTTGCCAACCAGACTTCAAATGAGAGGTAAAAAGTCACGTGGTTTGGATTCCCTAATTGTTATTTGATGAAAATATTGTTATTCTATTAAAAATATTTTCAATTCGGATTGATAAAAATATTGATAATCCATCACGATTCGTTTATATGTCGATCACAATTCAACGATTGGTGTTGTTCGGTCATAACCTCCAAAAGTCGTTTGATTTGTGTTTGTCGTTTCGCGTTTCTACCTATTATAAACTATCAAAGTTGTCTAGCCAAAAGAAATGCAAGGATATAAAAGAAGTTTCCGTGTTATATTTGTATGAAAGCGTTATAGAAGGCCACACAAAATTTAATTTTTATTTCAAAGACTTTTCCGACGTAGATCTCGGAATTCATCCGGGATGTAAGTCGGAATTCCGAGATGTAAATTAGAATTCCAAGATCTAAGTTATTTCTACAAATATCAATAATTGTTCAGATATTTTAAATAATTAAACTTGAAAATAACAATATTGAATCCCAATACTTTTTGGCTTCAAATAATTTATTACAACTATACTACCGTAAAGTAGTTCTGGAACAACTATATTTCTCTTAAATATCTCCCATATCAACTGCTGGTGGTGTTGTAAGGCAGGAAGATTATTTAAATGATGATTAATCATCATTTAAATAATTAAATAATTAAATTGAAATAATTATTTCAATTTAATTCAATTCCCTCTAGTTCCATGAAAATACACATGTTGTGGAGAACAGCACAAACATTGATTATGCTTCCAACTTTATATCTGAGAAAAATGTCTTTTAACCTGCTTAGGATTTGATTTTCGTCGAAAGTTTCCTTTGGGTGTAGAATGGAAATATGGCCTTTTGAAAAATCACTTCTCACTTATTAGTTTCATTTTATAATTACATATTGATGAAATGAAATATAAATGGGTTCAAAGCAATGATTTTAAGAAATAATAAAAAGATTTCAAGTACTTTACTTATTACATGGCATACAACTGACATTTTTTTGACAACATAAATTTAAAATTGATTTAAGTTTTCAGTGACTATAATTACTATATTTTCAGGATCTGTAAATGACTTTACGTTTAACCACAGGTGGAGAGTTTGAAGTCATTGTGACGGATTGAATGATATTTGTAAAGTAGAGGCTAAAGAGGAGAGAGTAGTGACACAGAAACCATATAATCATTTATTTGATTCTGTGAAAATTCTACTTTTAATTCTTTACGAGTATTTTGTTATTTTTATCATATTTTTCATTCCATTAAATATTTATTGCAGTTGTAGTTTTTCTATCATTCACCATTAACATTTACCTTCCTCTGTACTGAAATTTTGATTTGTAGTAAACGGGGTGGAGCATATACTCATGGTGTATATCACCTTTTTTCTATATATATATATAGATACATTTCTGGAATTTCAATAGTATCTTTTTAGGAGGTGAGTAACTTCAACTTAATAATACTTGCACCCTGTATCTCAAATGAAAAAAGTTTAATGTTTTAGATGTTCAAAAGCTATATTTTTCCATTTGAAATAGGTATATAACAATTAGAGATAAATTTTTGTTGTTTGAAGTTACTCGTTTACGAAAAAGTGAAATTCCACTTTGTATGTATAAACTTAGAAAAGATGTAATACATATACCACGAGTATATATGCTCCACCCTGTCTACTACACAAATCAAAATGATAATATAGAAGAGTAACGATGGTATATTTATTACATTACAGAAATGTTTTGAGCAACATTGCGTTTTGAGCAACATTACAAACATGCTTTGAGCAACATTCAATGCATGTTAATATGAAACATTTTTTGTAACAACCAAACGTTACATTGTAATATTCAAAAGACGCACAGAGTGCCATGAACGCAACGTATCTGTGATATCAAGCGTACCTCCAAACAACATCACAAAGTCACAATGTGATGTAACATTTATATTTAAGTTATGTAACTATTTATTTGATTATGTTTATAGTGGGCTTCTACCTCGCTATCTGACGACGAAGTCTCCTCCATCCAAAAAAAATGCAAAAGCAAGATCCATCCTATTCACAAAAATTAAAACAAATCAAGTTCACAGAAAAATTCTTCAGGTTACGATGTTATGATCACACGCAAACGACTCTGTAACGACTGTAACTTGTTTTGCATAGCGAAGCGAAGCGAAACGAAGTTAAACGAAGCATACGCTATCGCTTTGTGGTGTACCGGAAAGAGATGCCGATTGTTTCGTTATCGCTATCGCTATGCGAAAAAGTTAGATAGTCCCACTGCTCTGGGGTGGGATTCTGTGTACCATAGAATTCTATTGTCGATACAAAAAGTGAGATAAAACTATTGTTGAATTCATGGGAGAGAAAGAGACAAAATTGTCGACAATAGAATTCTATGGTACACAGAATCCCACCCCTGCCATGTTTTCTGTTGACACCAAAACGAGAACGACGATCATTTACCGTGTGTAATCATATATGTGCATCATCCGTCATATTAAACCCAGATAGGACCACAGAACTCATAATTATATCTTATGACTAGAATGCGTTTCAAATATGGCGGATGAACAAATCATGCATAACCTGCAACACTGTAATGTCCTCTTCACAGTAGCGGCGCATAAAATAATGGGCGTATCATAGGGATGGAAAATGGGTTGGTTTTCTTAAAAATGAGAAATTGCATATTTTTCTTTCCCTTTCTGCATGAATTACCACAATCCTCAACAAAATCCTTCATCATATAGAACGGCGAACGGCTAATAACACTATATAATCAATAAATAAATATTTACTCATCGTCCAAAACACTCGTGTTGAAAAAATAATCAACATTCAACAGTGACGTGACAACGCCGCTCTGTTTACAAACAAACTGGCAACCTTAACCGACAGACGTCCTAGATTCTACTCGTTTCCTCTTGGAACTACAAGAAATAACGTATGTGTTTACTTAGTAAAAGTTGTCCTCTTTGCGGATGCCCACGATTTGTTCAAGTTTAGGGTAACCGACGGATACATGAAGCGCGTTCTAGTCATAAGATATAATTATGAGTTCTGTGGATAGGACGAAAATTTCAGGTCGACAATTGTGAACGCACCCGTTAGCATAGGTTTCTTTCTGTGGTTCCTTCTCAGAGTAATAAAAGACATAGAGATGCCCTGCCTATACCTACACAAATACCTGTTTTGAAGTGAACATGAATAACTATCCTTTTCAAGACAACTTGCGTGGGCGAGGTGGGTGACGGGCAAGGACAATTCACTGTCTATAATCTTTGGGTGACCGGTGGTGAAATGTTATCGACAGTTTGTTAAGATTTATAGTAAGAATTAAGAACCATAATACAAACGAAGAATGACAACTTGATTCAAATGAAATGAGCGGGCATACACGAAACTACCCGAATGAATACGGACTTAACATGTATAAGGCCCTCGCTTGGTAAACAAAGTTATGTTGACTTCAAGAAAAGGATGGAGAAGACATCTCTATGGTCTTTTATTACTCTGAGGGTTCCTTTCTATTTCTAAACTTGTTCATTGAAGGCTGCTCTGTTGCTCGAGATCAATTTCACATATACCTAACCTAACCTAACCCTTGTACTTAATTTTTTCCTCTTTTGGAAATATCAACTTCAAGGAAGTCAAGCAAGTCCGTATATATCCCTGGTTACTCTGGTTATTAATTTGGCAGTCTGTTTGGTATACCAAATCCTGAAAATTCGGTGACTATTTCCTGAAACTTCGGTTAGATTAATTGTATATTGAAGAAATTAATATATTTTTAACAAATTTAATTTTAATTTCTCAAATTGTTGACCAAATGCAAGTGACAAAAAGGGGTCCGTGTATGGGCAGGGCAGCCAGTTGCCTGTAAACAGTGTAAACTCAGAAACTGCTACATCGATCTGAAATTTTCGGCATTCGGCGATATACGGACCATACCCAAAGTACGTCTTAACGACTGAGCTTAACGAACGACACTTTTCATTTTTGACTTTTGACGTGAATTTGACAATTGTTAATTGTTTGTTGACATTGACATTATTGTTTAAAGTTTTTAGTTTTTATTCATGTTTAGAAACATTCTTTTGATGAATAAAAGTTTTTATTTTTCTAACGAAATCATCAAAATTTGCGAGGCTTCATACATACGAATTGCGACAGGTTGAATCCTTTTATTGCTCAACGATTTGAGATGATACGACGATAGTGGGATGTAGGTTACTCGAGGTAATTTTTCCCAATGTAAGTATTCCAAACTTTCCAAATGATCGTCTTCTATTACTTATAGCCTCTAGGGAGTATAAAACACAAATTATAAAAAATAAAAATATTTTATTGACAACATTATCAATGAGGTAGGCAACAGTTCAACAGATTGCCCTATGTATGATAAAACCAATAACATTTCTAATCAATAATATGTCTTTGAATCAAGGTATATTTCCAAATGGGATGAAAATATCGAAGGTCATACCACTTTTCAAAAAAGGCTATTCATCAAATACCTATAATGAATTACAGAGCAATCACACTATACACCAGCATATCAAAAGTATTTGAAACTGCTGTGAGTGAACAACTGCTATGATTCTTGAACAAAAATTCAATACTTTCAAGGGATCAACACAGTTTTACAAAAATAAAGCATAAGACTGCCCTGCCCTGTCCTGAACAGGTTTGTCAGTGAAATAGTTGAGACTTTGGATAAGTCAAGGGTGGTTCTTGGACTTTTCATATACTTCTCTAAGGCTTTTGTCTTTGTCAATCACCAAATTCTTTTGCATAAATTATCAAGGTACAGAATTAGAGGTGTTGCCTGTGACTGGTTCAGTTAATTCAAATCTTCGAATCTCATTCGAATCTTTGGAAATATAAGTTAGGGGTCGAGAGTTTATTGTAGCTTCACAATCACAGATTAAAGTTAACAATTCTTCATAATGTACTGAAGCCTTTCCTAAATTTCGACGCAATAACTCCTTAACAATTCGAATAATCCGCTTCCACCATCCTCACCACCGGGCGGCTCTCGGTGGAATGAAGTTCTATTTGATTTTCTTCACATTGGAAAATGTCAAAACCTGATCATAATCAATTTTTTGAAAATTATTATTTGTCCCTGTGAAGTTGGTTCCAGAAGCTATCCTTGAAAAATAGCCAAAATGTGATAAGAAGCTCATAGTAGTATTGGGCAATTTTCGTAGTACTTTGGCGATTTTTTGGGTTTGGTGAGTTCTTATGGTCACTCTGTAACAAAAAACTATTTTACTATAATACCTTTGGAGAAATCCAGTTGTTTAGACAATATCATCAGAAATTTGAACCCAACTACTTGCAAATCAGGTGTACTGGATCCTTGTCTATCAGATCATAGAGGCCAGTATATAGTAATTGATACTAAACACAAAGGAATAGTTGAAAATACAGAAAAATTACAAATCACAAATTGAATATTTTCAAGGTAAAACTATCTCAATTAGACTGGGAAGTATTCAAATCCAATCAGGGACAGACCGAAGGCATATTATTGGAGGCGGAATTCTAGGCATTTTCCCAACTATCAACACGTACTCATCGCTATCAAGAAAAATAAATATGCGAGAAAAGACTTAATCACTTTTTTATTAACAAAAAAAACAACATATGTTTTGACTTTACTGAAATAATAATAACAATAATAATAATACTCCCTCTTAAACACTTGTAAGAGTGTACCCAAAGGACGGGTGTGAAGTTGTCCACATCCACAAATATACTCCGAAAAAAGTTAGGTCAATATATTTTCAGTGATTACGAAAGGAATAAAGAGCGAAAACATATTCTAATCGAGAGCAGTGCAGTCGTAATAATATGATCTCCCACCTTATTAGACCCCCCCTTCCGTTTGCCAGGCCTTCAGAGGGTGGTAAAGGGGTAATTTCTAGGAAATAAATCAATAACTTTTCCAAATGAGCTAGTACCTCATTCTGCTTTTAGTATGTGTTTCATTAAGGAAAAATGAATCGAACAACATCCCCCATATAGTTAGTCAGCCCTCGAGAGGGTGGTAGAGGGGGTAGTTTCGAAGATATAATTCAATAACTCTTTCAAATGAGCTAGTACCGCATTCTGCTTTCAGTATGTGTTTCATGAAGCAAAAATGAAACGAATAAATCCCCCACATAGTAAGTCAGCCCTCGAGAGGGTGGTAGAGGGGGTAGTTTCGAGGATATAATTCAATAACTCTTTCAAATGAGCTAGTACCGCATTCTGCTTTTAGTATGTCTTTCATGAAGGAAAAATGAATCGAACAACATCCCCCATGTAGTCAGTCAGCCCTCGAGAGGGTGGTAGAGGGGGTAGTTTCGAGGATATAATTCAATAACTCTTTCAAATGAGCTAGTACCGCATTCTGCTTTTAGTATGTGTTTCATTAAGGAAAAATGAATCGAACAACATCCCCCATATAGTTAGGCAGCCCTCGAGAGGGTGGTAGAGGGGGTAGTTTCGAGGATATAATTCAATAACTCTTTCAAATGAGCTAGTACCGCATTCTGCTTTTAGTATGTGTTTCATTAAGGAAAAATGAATCTAACAACATCCCCCATATAGTTAGTCAGCCCTCGAGAGGGTGGTAGAGGGGGTAGTTTCGAAGATATAATTCAATAACTCTTTCAAATGAGCTAGTACCGCATTCTGCTTTTAGTATGTGTTTCATGAAGCAAAAATGAAACGAATAACATCCCCCACATAGTTAGTCAGCCCTCGAGAGGGTGGTACAGGGGGTAGTTTCGAGGATATAATTCAATAACTCTTTCAAATGAGCTAGTACCGCATTATAACCTGGACCCTACAACTTTACCCATTATTTTTCATTGAAAGTAATTAGTAATTAGGTGTACAAAAAATGACTAGTTGTTTCCTCCTCGGTATTTATGCTGAAAAGGGACACATTCTTAATTGAAAATTGTATAACATGACACCTCTGGAAATAGAAGAAACATACGATGAACTGAAGCTATTTTTTGTAATATCCACTTCCTCTGCTAATACCCATTTTTTTCACATTTAGCAATAAGTATAGAAATTAAGTATACAGTGACTTTCAAAAAGTTTTAACCATATGGAAAACTTGTTTATTATCCATTTGTCAAAAAATGTTATTCTTGATGAAAATTGGTGCAAATTTCCAAACAGTGTATAGGGTATTATTAGGGGATTATTGAATGGTTGAGCATTGTTAACTTGATTTATTCAATAATTTTATTCATTTGAAAGATTTATTGAATTATACCCTCTAAACTACCCCCTCTCGAGGGCTGACTAACTATATGGGGGATGTTGTTCGATTCATTTTTCCTTCATGAAACACATACTAGAAGCAGAATGTGGTACTAGATCATTTGAAAGTATTATTGAATTATATCCTCGAAACTACCCCCTCTACCACCCTCTCGAGGGCTATGTGGGGGATGTTATTCGTTTCATTTTTGCTTCATGAAACACATACTAAAAGCAGAATGCGGTACTAGCTCATTTGAAAGAGTTATTGAATTATATCCTCGAAACTACCCCCTCTACCACCCTCTCGAGGGCTGACTAACTATGTGGGGATGTTATTCGTTTCATTTTTCCTTAATGAAACGCATACTAAAAGCAGAATGCGGTACTAGCTCATTTGAAAGAGTTATTGAATTATATCCTCGAAACTACCCCCTCTACCACCCTCTCGAGGGCTGACTAACTATATGGGGGATGTTGTTCGATTCATTTTTCCTTCATGAAAGACATACTAAAAGCAGAATGCGGTACTAGCTCATTTGAAAGAGTTATTGAATTATATCCTCGAAACTACCCCCTCTACCACCCTCTCGAGGGCTGACTAACTATGTGGAGGATGTTATTCGTTTCATTTTTGCTTCATGAAACACATATTAAAAGCAGAATGCGGTACTAGCTCATTTGAAAGAGTTATTGAATTATATCCTCGAAACTACCCCCTCTACCACCCTATCGAGGGCTGACTAACTATGTGGGGGATGTTATTCGTTTCATTTTTCCTTCATGAAACACATACTAAAAGCAGAATGCGGTAATAGCTCAGTTGAAAGAGTTATTGAATTATATCCTCGAAACTACCCCCTCTACCACCCTCTCGAGGGCTGACTAACTATATGGGGGATGTTGTTCGTTTCATTTTTCCTTAATGAAACACATACTAAAAGCAGAATGCGGTACTAGCTCATTTGAAAGAGTTATTGAATTATATCCTCGAAACTACCCCCTCCACCACCCTCTCGAGGGCTGACTAACTATGTGGGGGATGTTATTCGTTTCATTTTTCCTTCATGAAACACATACTAAAAGCAGAATGCGGTACTAGCTCATTTGAAAGAGTTATTGAATTATATCCTCGAAACTACCCCCTCTACCACCCTCTCGAGGGCTGACTAACTATATGGGGGATGTTGTTCGATTCATTTTTCCTTCATGAAACACATACTGAAAGCAGAATGCGGTACTAGCTCATTTGGAAAAGTTATTGATTTATTTCCTAGAAATTACCCCTACCACCCTCTGAAGGCCTGGCAAACGGAAGGGGGGGTCTAATAAGGTGGGAGATCATATTATTACGACTGTACTGCTCGATTAGAATATGTTTTCGCTCGTTATTCTTTTCGTAATCACTGAAAATATATTGACCTAACTTTTTTCTTGGAGTATATTTGTGGATGTGGACAACTTCACACCCGTACCCAAAGGCATATTCTATATGTGGGTAGAGGACGATTATTATTATTATTTGCCGTGGCGCATCTATTAAAAATAAACTCTAACCATCAAAAACCAAAGAAATCATGTATATAATTATTATAAAATATATTGTAATACACAAAACAAATCAATATACTGTAAAATTTTTAAACTTTAAAATTCAATATCTCCCAATATTGTTTTCAACAAAAATTTATTCTCTCATTTCGTTTTGTTTTGTACTTCCACTTCCCACTTCATTTATCGCTCCAATTTCGGAAACATCCTGTATATAAAAAAAACAAGTTCTCCCTGAAGAGCATAAACATCCGGTTTTTCACCAGACGGGTATAATTCAATATCAATAACAGATTTAATGTTCTGAGTAGTGAGCAGGTCACTGGACAACGACGGTAGAAAATTTTGCATTCACCAATCTCCCAATTCCCAACAGTTTATTGGGGGGGGGGAGAGTCACCCCCCAAACCCCCATAGGCCCGTCCCTGAATCCAATACAGATGTCAACTTTTTAGCTCCCTTCATAATAACTTCTTTCTTCGATCTGATAGAAAATACATTTCCATTGAAATCAACAGACAATACAAAGAAAACCCTAGCTGCAGTTTGGTTCAACAATGAACTCAGATCACAGAGAAACATTCTAATGTCTATTAAAACTATCTGTGACTCAACCAAAGATCCAGTGGATATGAAAGCATACAAAGACTACAAAAAATTCTATGAAAAACAACTAGTATCAACTAAAGAACAGCTTATGACAATTATCTTCTTGCTTCTGAAAATAAATTGAAAGCAGTTTGGCACTTAGTGAACCATGAACGGAATCATCTCAAAACTAAATGTGTAAACCATGATCTGATCAGTTCATTGAAAATTTCAGCAATGTCGCGGAAAACATCATCAAATCATTACCGTCAGCGGTGAACACACAATTATTGAGCTTCAAGTACTTTCCTGTACCATCTTCCTCTTTTTTCATGAAACCCGCTGAGCCAATTGCTTCTCTGAAAAACTCTCTTATCCAGATATCTATGACTGCAATAGTAAAATAATAAAAGCAGTAAGTGACAATATTACTGAACCTTTAACCGACCTGATTAACCTAATCTTCTTGACTGGAATATTCCCAAATAGTTTTAAATTCTATAAAATTATTCCCATGTTTGAAAAAGGTGACAGGAATGATGCTGGAAATTACAGATCAATATCAATCATCTGCATTTCTTCAAAAGTTATTGAAATAATAATAAAACACAGACTAACAAGGTACTTTGAAGCAAAAAAAGTTCCTCTAGAATTCCAGGGGTTTTACATCTAAACGGTGTGGAATTCAATAACCCACTCGAAATAGTCAATGCCTTTACAAACTTCTTTGGGAGTGTTTTTGTGACAATCGACCAGACTTCCATACAACTCAACAATATAGTAAGAACAAATAACCCAACAGTATCAGTCAGATTATTTTCGGAAACTGAGGTAGAGAAAGCACTGAAAAAATAATAAAAATAATAATTTTCCATTTAGCATTAATAACTAATTACTTCCCAGACATATGGAAAGTATCAAAAGTCAGTCCAATTTTCAAGTCAGGTAAAGTAAACGATATTTTGAATTACAGACCAATAACTCTTCTGTCAAACTTTGCAAAGGCCTTTGAAACATGTTTGTATAATATAATATCTCCTGTTAGAAACTTAATTACAACAAATCAACATGGTTTTATCAGCAAAAGATCGACAATAACAAATTTGATGTGTTTCACTCAATCAATATACAACAGTTTCGAAAACGGTACACAAGTCGACATTATTTATACAGACTTCTCAAAGGCCTTTGACAAAATTAATCATAAAATATTACTGAACAAGCTGGATGTTTTCGGTCTAGATGAACCACTCTTGTCATTTTTTGATTCCTATCTAACAGACAAAAAATTATATGTTGAACATCGAGGTCACAAATCATTCACCTTCACAGCATCTAGCGGTGCACCCCAGGGAAGTGTATTAGCCCCACTCCTTTTTTCTATATTCATAAATGATATAATATGTGATAAATTTTCAAGCTCTGTAACGTTATTCGCAGACGACCTGAAGTTATTCCGACCCATTTCTTCATTGAATGACTGCCTAGTACTTCAGAAGCACATTGATTCCCTATATAATTAGTGCAAACTTAATAAGCTACCTCTGAATATACAGAAATCCAGTCTAAAAACAAATATTACTCTTTATCCTTACCAAATGAACAATCATATCCTAACTCAATGTTCAGAAACCAAAGATTTGGATATCTGGTTCGACCCTAAAGCTGAACTTTTCCGTACATATAAATAAAATCACTCTACAAGCTAAAAGAATGCTGGGATTGATACTTCGCACCTGCAATGATTTTCAAAATATTGATTGCTTCACTAAACTCTTCAAATCATTTGTAAGATCAAGACTGAAATATGGATCGCTAATATAGGCCCCAATATAACATGCAAATTCAAGTAGTCGAATCGTGCCAAAGAAAATTCAAGAAATACATGATCTTCAAATTAGATGGTGTTTACCCCCCGCAAGGTTACTTCAACAAAATACTTCTCAATAGGTTCTCTTTCCTATCTTTAGAAGATAAGATTATATATTATTCATGTTTCTTCATTTTTAGAAATATACACGGTTTGATAGACTGTCCTGATATTCTGTACAAACTTGATTTCCACGTTCCACGCCAGAGTAGCAGAAAAGAGTCATGCTTTTACCTACAACCATATAGAACAAATCTATACACCAAATCACCAATACATACTGTATGCAAAAGATACAATGAAATTTGGTCTCTCACTGAACGTCGTAAGGCAGATAATCTTTGTAATTTCAAAAATAAAATCAAAGCACTTTTTCTTCAAAAGCTGTAACAATAATTATTTTAGTTGTTTTTTTTTTTTAGAAATACTTTTGCGTTCTTGAATGGTTATTTTGCTTCGCTGAAGCTCAGCAAAATAAGTATCATTCTCCATTGGTTATTTTGCTTCGCTGAAGCTCAGCGAAACTCCCAAGTGGTTGTATTTGATATTCCAAGTTGAAATAATGATCTTTAATAAATAAACAATGTAGTTTTACAATTTTGTTTACGTTTTCCCAACGAATTATCTCGACAAGCTGAGTTTGCTCAAAGATACAGTAGGTCAAATTTGAAAAAATCATTCCCAATTTATCTTGGGCCTAACTGAATCAAATTTTTCTGTACCCGTTATTTTTTAGTCAGTTCATTTTTCACGACCGATGTACTTTTCAACCAAAAAAATAGACATTATTTTTTTATTTATTTTTTACATCCGTTTGGATTATTATTATTATTATTATTATTATTATTATGTCTTACAACCGACGTAAAAATATCAAAGTGGAGATTACTAAATATTCTCAACTATAATCTGACCAAGTGTTATTTGATTCTGACTTGAATCTAAGGTGTAATAGTGGAAAACAATAATAATTAATGGTTTCGTTCGTTTTGGTTTTTCATCGAGGTACAAAAACAAAAAGGTGCAAAAAAGTCCCACTGGTAAGGAGAAGATAAGGTGATCCGAATATTTATTTCTCTACCAGTGGCATTCGTGGTACGGGTGATAAGGATCAAAAATGTTGTGCCTCAAATGTGATAAAAAAAATTACAGATGATCAATTCTGCGAATGTGATGGGTGCAGAAAACAATTACACTTCCGAAATAAGTCAGCTGAAATCCAAACGAACTCTAAAATTTTTCTGTGAATGGTGTCAAGAAGAATTGCGAATGATTCCAGTTTTGCAAAAGAAAATTGAGTTCCTGGAAAATAAATTGGGAGACTTTGAAACCAAACTTGATAAAGTTCTCCAAAATGATGAGTTGAAAAAATTGAAGAATAACTTTGAGTCATTAAAATAGTTAGCAAAACATAAAAAAAACATGTAAGTCATCCTAATATGATTTCAATTTTAAATGCTGATCTAATATAGAGTAACATACAAAGTTTTATTGCTAATAAAGCTCAGGTTCTGATCAGTATAGTACCTTGTAACCCTAAGTTAATGCTGTTCAGTGAAAGTCGTACAACTGACGATATGGAAAATTCAGAAATATCTATTCCAAACTATAACACAATAAGATCCAGACATACTGGAGGGGTATTATTATATATTAGAAGTGATATAAGCTTCTCAATTTACAAATCGTTTGTACTTGAAAAAACGTATTGGTGCAAAGTTATTAAAATAAGGTGGGATGTTTATATCACTCACCAAGCGCCAGCCACTCACAATTTATTAATGACTTCGAAAATTTATGATTTATTTGGAGGTGTTTTTAAAGTCATACTAATTGGGGATTTTAACTTGAATCTACTGAATAATAATTTCTATACAACTAAAATTGTTAATATATTAAATATGTATGGCATTCAACAATGGGTTATGGAGCCCACACGATATACTGCTGGTACTGCAACTCTTATTGATTATGTACTCACTAATTTTGACGTTTCAACGAAAGTGCATGATGTAGGTAATATATCGAATCATTCAGTAATTTCGGTTGAATTTTCAGGGAATAACTTTCCGTCAAAAAAATATAGAAATCTAGGTGTTGACAATTTAAATAAAATAAATCTTGAATCAATATCATGTAACTTTTTATTAAATTGTGTGGATGTGGATATAGTTTATGAAGATTTAAAAAACAAATGTGAAAAAACTGTCAACATAATAGCTCCAGAAAAAACGTTTCGATGTAAAGAAAATAGTGTTCCATGGTATGACTTAGAACTAAAAATGAAAGGAAGAGAAAGAGATTCAGCTCATCAATCATTTAAAAATAGTAAAAGAGACAGATTGGGAGACATACAAGTTTTTACGAAATGAATATGTAAGTTTATTGAGAAATAAAGAAAAAGAATATTACTTTGATAAAATAGATATGAATAAAAACAATCCTTATGTAATGTGGAAAACCTTAAAATCCTTAGTGAGTACAAAATCTTATGAGTCATGTTCTATAAATGGTATTCATTTTAGGATCAATAATACCTTGAGGGTGTTGAGAAAGGATGATGAAACTACTGAATATTTCAATCATTATTATGTGGATAGCATTAGGGATATAATAAATACTATAGATAATGTTACTATAGATGAATGGCAACAAACTTATACCCAAAGTAGATTATTGGAGTTCAAACAAATCGAACTGAAAGACCTCACAGAAATAATAAATTTTATGGATAACAAGTCATCTAGGGATATAATAGATAGTAAATTTCTCAAACAAACATATGATGTGATTGGTCATGTTCTGTTGCATTTTATCAATATTTCACTGGATTACGGAAAATTTCCGAACCAATTGAAAACAAGTGTACTTGCACCCATCCAAAAAGTATCTAATACAAATAAATCATGGGAATTTCTTCCAATTAACACCCTGCCAAGCACTGAAAAGCTACTAGAACTCGTGGTGTACAAGCAATTGTCAGACTATCTATCTGAAAATAAAATATTAATAACAAATCAATCTGGTTTCAGACAAAATCACTCATGTGAAACAGCTTTACAGTTGACAATTTCGAAATGGAAACGGTCTATAGATAAGGTGAATACATCGTAGCTGTATTTCTGGATTTAAAGAGAGCGTTTGAAACAAATTGACCGCACCATACTTATAAAAAAAATGAAAAAAATTGGCATCGATGGTACAGTTTTGGATTGGTTCATAGATTATTTGAGTGAACGTAACGAATGACTAAAATTAATGAGATTTTATCTCCACCTATTGCAAATGATTATGGGGTACCGCAAGGGAGTGTTCTTGGGCCACTTTTGTTTTTAATTTACATCAACGATATAAATCAGTTCCATACTTGTGACTTCGTCAATCTCTTCGCAGATGATACTCTTTTGTCAATTTCTAGTGATAACTTGGATGATGCCATAAACAAAATGAATAATTCACTGCAGCAGGTTCAGGTTTATTTGAACTCTAATAAACTCAAACTTAATGTTGAAAAAACTAAGGCAATATGATACTTACAACCTCATACAGATATAAAAACATCAATCTCAATCATCATAATATAACTATTGACAATAGCCAAATTGACTTTGTCACCGAGTTCAAATATCTAGGTTTCATGTTCGATAATAATTTATAGCTCACTTTGACTATATGTGCAAAAAAATAGCAAAAAAAATATACTTCTCTTCAAGAATTTCCCGATTATCAACGAATTCAAGAATAACAGTATACAATTCTTTTATACAACCAAATTTCGACTATTGTGCCAGTATCTTGTATTTATTTGATGAAAATAAAGTATCATCGTTACAAAAATTGCAGAATCGTGGAATACGTATCATCCTTAGGTGTAACCGTCTCACCAATATATCCCTGATGCTTGAAACATTGTAAACTGTAAAGCAACGACTGTATCTACGATCAATGATATGATTATTTACAAAATATTGAATATGTCCTATGAAATCATATAAAGGCCTCAATGAGTTCAATAAATTACCAACCTCCATCAAAGAATCGAAATCATTGTATGACTTTAAGAATATCTTAATTTCAAATATTAAAACTGTTTCTTAATATTATGCTTTGAAAGGAATTTAAAAGTCATATGTCATTTTATCACTATTGTTTATTTTTTATTTTCTTTTTTATATTTATAAGTAAATGTTATTAGGGAAGAGTAATGTACACTCATATATATCTGCACATATTCCTTGTGTGAAAGTTTTCTAAAAGTTACTGTATTCGTCTATTATTATATATTATTATTGTTTTTATTATTATACTATACAATATCATTATAATTGATTCATGTAACTTTGAAGTCATTTATATTTTTAATTATTTTTAGTCTAAGCTTAATGAAATAATTATTTTATTTTATATTAGGGTGCTACCAATAAAGATTTCATTCATTCAAAAAGCGTACTGGTCATTTTATTGCCAAGACCCTGTACTTTCAGAATATGTATCTAAAACCCTCTGATAAGTTTTCATTAATTATTTTTTATCTTTCCCGGAAATTTCCCGAGCTAAAAAACAACGGGTACAGAAAAAAATTATTTATTTAGGCCCAAGGTATATTGAGAATGAATGTTATATCTGATTTGCTCAAATTTGACCTACGGAATCTTTGAGCAAACTCAGCTTGTCGATTTAAATCGATAGGAAAACATAAAAAATTAGTAAAATTACAGTGTTTATTTATCAATAATCATTATTCCACCTTCGAATATCGAATACAACCACTTTTACCGACACCCGCCAGCTATACCGTGTGACACAGATTCATTGTGTACACCCCCGTTTTCTCCTTTGTTTCTTTAGCTATATTTCTGGAATTTGGAACATGGAATCCACTAGACGGCATTTTTTAGCATATTTGGAAAAAAAATCAACTTTCGATTTTCCGAATATGACATCAACTTTCGATTTTCAAATGAGACATCTTGTATATTATTACATGATCGGTTAGGAATGATCATAAGGAATTCAACGATATCAGGTTTGATGCTGTTATCTCCATAGACTACGGATATATCCCTATTTATAATTTATAAAACGGGGGTGTAACAAGAGTCTGTGTAACATGGTATATGATAATTGTCGAAGGATTTTCCTTTAAAATACCGTTTAGCTCATGAATTTTCGACCAAAAACAAGGAAGATAGAGATATTTTAGTGCAGCGTCGGCGTCGGGGTAAATATATTATTATATATTATGATATCCCGAGTTGTTCGCGCGGAAATCTCAAAAGATCAATTATAGCTCTGTTATCTCTCATAGGAAGTAATTTTCGAAAAAATATGTGGAAAACTTTTTTATAGAGATTTTTACGTTCTACAATTTTGTTCATATATGTTATATCGAAATTTTCAACACTTTCCAAGTTATTGATGGAAAACCGATTTTTCGAGTTTTTCCGGGGAATTTTACCCACTTTCCATAGGTGCTCGTGTGCAGAACAATTTTTTTCTTAAAGTACTCCTCAGAAACTGCCCGTGTACCAAAAATCATTTCTATTGGTTTTATTTTATTGTCAGGTTTAAGTAACATTTTGTCTACAGGGCTTGGAGTAGTGGCAAAACACTAATTGGGTTAGAGGTTAATTGTACAAAAAAAGAATGATACATTCAATTCTCAATCTAAGATTCAGATACCTACTATTTATTTCTGTGTTATATCAATGTTATTTTTTTATTCGTGTGTCACATTTTATCCATGTACCTTATGTACTTTTATTTTAATCCTAATTTTATTATATTGTACTATACAGGGGGTCCCTCCGGGAACTGCATCGATCAATATATAGAAAACCATAGGTGGGCCAAATTTGAAAATTTGAGAGTTCACTATTGTTGATGAGGGCTATCTGGCTAAAATATTTTCAAGAATGTGGCACTTCCCGTTGTGCCGGAAGTGGACCCCAACTTTGTTATTTTAAATGGGACACCCTGTATATTTTCAAAGTTTTAGATTTTATGCATGATTCTGAACATGTTTCATGTATAATGTCCTATACCCAAGTCTAACCGTTTTCGAAATATTTCAAATTTTAAGTTGAAAATGGCGTTTGCAGAACGAATTTTTTTTTTTTTTATTTCTGGACATGATCATCTATTTTCGATTGCGTATCGATTTATTCGTAGGAGAGGACCCAGTTCAGCAGAATTTTGATATCAATTCGATTAGAGTTATACAGGGCGTTCGCTAGAAAATGATATAGAACTGGTTGAAAAAATTATTGTAAGTACATTTTTTCATATGGAACCCCCCCAATTTTATATTCTTATTCGATTCGGCATCGAAAATGAAGCTAACTTTGATTAAGGTTATCTGTGCCTAGACTCAACAGTTTTCGAAATATTGGCGAATTAACATGTCTCAGTTCCAGGAAATCTCGTATCCTTGAGTTTACTTATTCTTAGTTGGCCATGGCGCCCGCGGTTGCGTTGGAAACAATCACCTGCCATAAATAGATTTAAGTAATCTTCATTCGAATAATTCAAACGAGCCGGCATGATTGATTACAATGACATTTCCATGGTTTTCTATATATTGATCGATGCAGTTCCCGGAGGGACGCACTGTATTGTATTATAGTCCGGGAGGTACTGTCACTTTGGAATACGTCATAGTATGCACGATGAAATTTAGTTATTATTATAGTACACATACCACTTATTTCTAAACCAAGCGTCAGACCGCACGACCGCGGTGGGTGGAGTGGCGGGAGGCTGTGCAACTTGTCAAAAAAAGTTGAAAAAAAAGTAATAGTATGCACGCTGAATTTTTTATCGTTGGTAGATCATGCGATACTCATCACGAAATCAATCGTCAGACCCTTGAATAGCGGTGGGTTGCACAGATACAGGATGAATATGAAAAATTAAATCCTTTTTTTTATTCATAACTTCCAGTTTTGAAAATTTTACAGTTTAATTCGAAGAAATATTTTTGTTCAATAAGAGCTTTATTTTGAAAGAAAAATTACATTTTTAGTTGCCACCACAAAAAACAAAAAGGGTATATTGGTCCATTTCCTCTCATATTTTTTACGCCACTGGTAAAATCAGGAAAATTATCATTCTTTGATTTCTTCATTCAATTTTAAGTAAAACATGTATGATTGTTCGAACCCGG